>JAIEZT010000107.1:16074212-16705024 GCA_019594935.1 Periophthalmus modestus | reverse complement strand
GCTCCCCTTACACAAGGTAAGGGACGTCCCGTTAAGAGTAAATCGACCAATCACAACATCGAAAACAATACATTCACAATTCAGACCCCCACTGTTAACTGTACTATTGGCAAAAGTTTCACTTTGCACTATTCCTTTTTTGGGTTAAACACACATGGACAAGTGAACTAGAACAACTACACAATCTTTCCATAATTCTGATATTTTTAGCTAAATAGCTCACTGCTTCGCAAGAGTTTTACATCAACCCTCCTCCCCTCATACCTACAGTATTTGGACCCAGCAGCCCAAGCCAACTTTTATCAAATGTGCATATTTCTTATCTACCATAGCTATTTTTATTTTTGACCAAAACACTAATACCATGACAATTCTGAATTTGCAATACTCCTTATTGTTCCCATTACTTTTGTTGTGATCCAAATTGTATATAGTCATAGTTTGTTCCCTGTAAATATGCACAAGTTCTTTTCTGAAGGTGTAATTTTTTCTGTAGAGGGGCTGCCACCTGCGTTCAGGACTAAACATGGAGAATCATCGTTTTCAGTTTTCTTTCTGCAGCTAAAACCTTGGATCAGTCTTCCTGAAGATGTGAGACAGGCCTCTACTTTGACAATTGTGCTATACAAATAAACTTTGCCTTGTTTGTCCCCCAAGAATAGCGAGACCTTGCCCCTGTGCCTACAGTGTTCCACCGTACAGCATTATCTGTCGCTATGTAGACAATCAGGTGCTGCCGATTCCAGGTCTGATCTGTGGAGAAGAACAATGCACTTTTTTAGAGCAACTAAAGTGTTTTAGAGCAATAAAACATGACAGTGAATAAATGCAAGCTCAGTATAATGCCAGACTGTGGAACATTCGAGGTAGATCAATAACACACAAGAACTATATACAGAAAAAAAAAAAAAAGAAAGAAGAAAAGCTGTTAAACAAATCCTAAGAGACAAGAACATGCCAATTATTATTTTTATTTTTTTATTATTATTATTTTTTTTTAATATAACGTATAGGGCTGCACACCAATGGTGGAAGAATACTCAGTTTTGTTACTTAAGTAAACAAATACTTCAGTTTTGTTCAAAATGTCGTGAAGTACAAAGAAATACAATACCTGCTCTCAAATGTAGTGAAATAAAAGTACTGTAAAAGTATCCACATAAAATCTACTTGAGTAAAAGCACAGACACCTGATTTTTTTTCCTTAAGTCCCGTACTTTTTTACTTTTGTTATGCTCCCCCACTGGCCAGCAAGTAGTTTTGACAAAATACATACGTGATTATTAAACATCAATTGATTTTAGCACTGGACTAGTCAAGATTAGACCGATTGATCGTCGCAGCCCCAGTAATTCAGTATATATTGACGGTCCTACCAGGCGGGGTCGTGTGTTATAACATAAAGCACTGCTACGTTGTCCAGCGCTGGACCATGTTTATTCCCGTGGTTTCGCTCGAGTGGATAAAGAGCAAAGAGCTTCACATATTGGATTCATTTCGCACAACAACTGTCCCCATAATGCTTAGCGCACTTCCTCAACAGCTTCTGCACTGGCACCAGGTTGAAACAACAGCTCGCCGAGTGGCTCTACAGAGGACTTTTTACTGCTCCGCCTTCCTTTATGGCGTTCAATTATGAGTGCGTTTCCGGCGCTTAAAACTCGCCTTATTTAGCAAATCCATTGTTGGCAGCTGGAAATTTAGCATTAGCACGTCACATACACAATTATATACAGACTGTGATGGTGTTTACACAAGTAGGCTCTGAAATTGGTCAGCCATTACACAAAATATTATGCTAATTCTGTCCGTGTGAACAATATAGTTGCTGGCTGATAGCGTTTTTTCTCCCCAGTTTGAGGCAGCTGTTGATCGTACGAGCGACAGATTACGAAGCGGAAGCACCTTTGTAATCGCCACTTTTTGATAGATACCGACCACTAAACGTAGACTAAAAGGTTTTAAGGTTAAGCTGCACTTTATTTATCCCGGTAGAGAAATTTGTCCTCTGCATTTGACCATTTTTTCAACGCTGCTGGGGCAACCTGTCAGGAAAAGTGAGCACTGGGGACCCATCTCCGTGATCTGATGCCAAACTTGGTCAGGACTGCCTTAGCTGGAGGATTTGACCTATTGTGTGTGTTTTTGGGTCGATGGGGAAACCAGAATACGCAGACGAAACCCCCCCAGACGCGAGAAGAATATGCAAACTCCACAAGAAAGGCCTGTGCCACCTGGGAATCGAACCCGGACCCTTCTTCTTGTGACGATCCTCTAGCACAGTCGACATTTTGGTTTGGTGTCTAAAAATCTGAACAGTTGACATGTTTTTCAGCTTCCCATAAATCCAAATGGTCTGACTATCCCACTTTAAGCGCTGGAAGTTTGTAACTTTACATAGTAATAGTCATAATAATATGTGTCTTAACCTGTGTATGGATGTTTATTGACATTTTTTGGCTTCTACAAAATGCTATAAGACTTATTTGTCCTGAAATGTTTTGGGTTTTAAAACGTACCTTCAAAGCAATCACATATCATTGAAACAATCACAGATGTTTTAAATGAAATTCAAAATGTGCTGATGATTTTCCATGTTGAGTGTTCTGTGTGGGAGCTGGATGGAGCATTGCAAAGAACACTTCTAAAATAATCACCAAGTCACCAAGTCATCAAGTTGAGATTCAGATAATAAATTTGGTCGGCTAAATCTATTTTATTTTTATTTTTTATTATTAAAAATATTGGACCTTTGTTATGCAATAACATCTGCAGCTTTTTTAACCATCTAAAAACTGCAAAAATCAAAGTTATACAGTCAAAAACAGACTATAGAGACTTATCCCTGCATCTGTCTGCCAGTAGGTTAGACTACTGTAACGGCCTGCTCACTGGCCTCTCCAAACGAGCTTTAAGACAACTGCAGTGCATCCAGAACACCCAGCTCAGGGACTGACTAGAACCAGGAAGTACAGTGCTCAGGTCTGTGCACTGGCCCCTGTGTCTCAGAGAATAGACTTTAAGGCAGCTCTGCTCTCTGTGCAAGTCTCTCCAAGGCAACAAAAGTACATCTCTGACATGTTAGTGCCACAATGAACCATCTCACACTCTGAGGACTTCAGGGACCGGCCTCCCTGCTGGTGCCAGAAGTCAGGACTAAACATGGAGAATCACTGTTTCAGTTTTATGCAGCTAAAACCTGGAACACATCTTTCTAAAGATGTGAGACAGGCCTCTACTTTGACAATGTTTAAATCCAGGCTCAAAACGGTTCAGTTTTAGCTGTACACATGACTGAAAGGTTTTTATTCTGCCCTTTTCCATCTCTTTTAATGTGCATTTTATATATGATTATTTTGCGATTATTTATGGTTTTATTTGTGTGATTTTAATGTCTTTTTTATTCTGGAAAGCAATACAGGATAATTCAAAGTGCTTTACAGAATAAGAAGGCCATTAAAATCACAATACAAACAAATCAAAACATAAATAATCACCATGAAATTAACGTTAAAGGAGAAAAGTGCAGAATAAAAACCTTTCAGTCAAAAATGTAACACCTTGAGAGACAATACACAAAAAATAGTTTTTATTGCCCCCAACCTCTGAGGGACAAATGTGACCATCTTGTTACAAATGTGTCTGAATGTGCTTTGATATTGTGCAAAGAAATCATAAAACAAATGCAAAACGTGTCTCTGTTTGTCTGTGGTGTAAATGCTTTGGAGTTTTTTTTTTTTGCTCTGTTGTTACATCATCAGCAGCTAGGTGGAGCCCGAGTACACGCTGACAACGGCAGTCCACATCCGAGCTTTTTCCTCTCACCTTTCACAGCTCTCAGAAGCCTCGGTACGAGCCACGAGCACGACAGCCAGTGCGCTCAATTGGCTTGTCATACCCGCTCACACCGTGCAGTTTTTGGGACACTTTTTTCTTCTTTTTACCCGGAGCATTTTCCCCTCCCCATTGCTTCACCTTTGACAAACCTCACGGATATCCACGCTTGTTGGAGAGGAGAGTTGGTTCGTACGCGCACCGGAGGACGTGTGTAAAGGGATGTAAAAAAAAAAAAAAAAAAAAGAAAAAAAAAGGGGGACACAGTGCTGTTGGATACGACAGAAAAAAAGCCGGTGAATTCTGTGGAGGCGCCGTGCGTAAACTGGAGACGATTAGACGAGGATTTGTACGAACTGTTTTGGAAAATGTTCTGTTCTGATAATTACTAAAGGGACGTTTATGAGAGAAATTGCCACTTTGTGAATGAAAGAACGCGAGCTTTAAACCGCATTCGCTGCTGGAGGTTGAATTTTCCAAAGCAAGGTAAGCGTTTGCGCACGTTTTTTACGCGCATTCCGCCGCACAATCCGCACTGTGCCATGTAATAATAAAGCTTTTCTTTTCTTTTTTTAATTATTTTTTTTTGCTTTATTAATCCCTGCTGCAGCGTGCTGATGTGCGCTCTCCCTCCTGTAATGTCTTGGCACCACAAACACTCCACTGTTTAATTACTCGGAGAAGAAGCAGCAGCGGCGGCCAATCGACGCTGATCACAAACGCGTAATATTGATAACCAATGTGAGAATTTCAATTTCCTGTTTGGACTAATTAACGCGCTCGTTGAGGGAGAGCTGGGTAATAATGCGCTAATGTTGTTGGGGAGCGAAGAGAAATGAGGTAAGAGAAGTTTTGGATTTCTGGCTCGATTGGAGTTCAAGTTTTGGTTTGGATTCAGTGATTTGCGTTTGATCTGGTTTGGATTTATCTGTTTGCGTGTCCTTAGAAGCCACTGTCCCTGTTGTATCGTACTGGCCATGCGCATTGGTTTCATACATTTGATGCTTAGGGTATAGAAAGATGCGTTTTGGAGCCATGGAGCCATTATCCATACTGCAAGCGTGTACTGTATTTAAATGTCCTGATTTTTTGGCTGATAGGAGGATGGGTGTTAACACAGAGATGTGCAGAGTTGAGGGGCCACAGCAACGCTTTGATGTGAGGACAGTCTTTCACATCAAAATCACTGAGGAGGTAACTAAGTCCTATTGCTTTGAATGAGAGCTTCCTCTGCCTCTTGCCTCTTGCTTCTCATAGGCACATGGCCTTTATTTGGCAATATGGAGGCAGACTATTTCAAAGATAAGATGATATAAAGGCTCCAAGCAAATTTAAAAGGTATCGATGTGTTTGCAGAAAACAGGAATTGATCAGACAAGGCAGTGGTTAATATCTTGCAATGTAAAATAATCGAAGCTGAAAGTAAAATGCCTATTCTAACTCAGGGTGAATAGTTTCTCTATTGACCCACTCCCCCCGCTTCCCCTCCTTTAAAACAAAGCAAAAAAACTCAAAATAAAAACAAAATATATTTTAAAATCTCATGTTTTTGTTTTTTCCTGTCTAAGAAATCACTCATTATTATTATTATTATCCTGATAAATCTTATTCTCACATCTGTTCGAGTGCGACTGACTGTCTCAACATTGTAAATAAATGAATAGTCTTATTTGTATCACTCCATCTTTCATTTATAAAATCCAAAATCGTCCAACTTGTAGCACTTTTCGCTTTTACGACAATGCCCTGTAAAGTCTGCTGAGACAAGAAACGACAATAAAACAATTATGGTATTTTCACAAACTACTGTCCCCATCCCGTCAGGTATCACACCAGATGCTATAACCCAGATTACGATTCCTCCAGGAGCTGAATCAAAATGAGACTGAGACAAACAAAAGAGCAGGTTGACAGCAGCGTTTAGTCACAAAGCATCAAATGTCCCCAGGAGTTTCTCAGGAGGAGAGGAAGTCAGGAGTTGTACTGCGTGTGGGGGAATGTAGATTATAAATGCAAATATAACCCCTATGTAGTGCAAAAGTTTTTGATGATGAGATGCAAAAAGCTGCTTTGAAATGTATTAAGGTGTTCTAAGGGACAGTTATTCCAGTGGAGTTTCAATACGGTGCATATTACAAACTTAAGCTTATGAAAACTCTGGTGGAGGGTCAGCCACCTGCTCCTCTCCATGGAGATGCCACTGCTTTGCCTGGAATGTTCCACAGTATGGCATTGTACTTATCCTTCTTGCATTTATTGATTAACATATGCTTTATTGCTAAAAAAAAAAAAACCCCACAGTGGAATAACATGAATTCTTACTAAGGATATGTCTCGCCTCTCCACAGAACTGACCCGGTGGTTGCGTGAAGATGGGGAGAGATACATTTAATGCCTGACTGTAGAACAATCTAGGAATAGAAAAGTTATGCAGGAAAAGTTATGCATATTTAGGCTGAGTTCTTCTCTCAAACTCAAAACACTCTGTTCCACCTTGTGATGTCATCATGTGGTAATACAGGAAGTGCTCCACTGTGTTTTTAAACTTCATACACTTTTACTAGAGTCATTTGGATCATTTCAGGCCTGGATCTCTACCAATTGCTACTGAACTAAAGGTAAAAAGTAGCTGTTACCTTGTAAACTACCACTTCATGACATCACAAGGTGCAACAGACCATTTTGAGCTTTGGAGATGTAGAAAATAATAAAGTATTACCTAAACATGCATGACAACTCCACGTATGTTTTTGAGAAGGTAACACGTTATAACATGACTTAAAGCTCACAAGAGACATTTTTGCGTAATATAGGGCCTTTAAACGAACCAATGAAATATTTAAACTGCACATTTTTTTGTCCACAGCAAATACGAGATAATTGTTTCTGCCTTAATCAGTGTAGCAGAACCCAGCGTGTATTAATTTCAGCGAGTCAATATAATGGCTCCAATCCTTCACTTGTTTGTTGTGATGAGGAGTTCCTCGGTTCCATTGTACGAACAGATTTGGTGTAATTTAGTGTTCTCACCAGGATATTTTCTTCTAAGTGTTGTTACGACTAATGTTCAGCTCATGTTTAGAGTGACCTTTGACCCTCTTGACGCGCAGCAGTTTTTTTTTTTCACTAGGTACCACCTGTGCTTCTCTCTATCGCCTGGTCTATTGATTAACACTGGTTTTAGCCTTTTGGACATGATTATGCACCCAGACCAATCTAATTTGTCGGAGCAGTTTGAATTATTTTGGTTGTTGGTTGTTTCATTAGGTTGATGAACGACACAGCGTCCAGGCTAATGTGAGGTAGTGACTTTCTGTGATCTAATGTTCCATGGAGTGGGTTGAAAAAGCATTTCACAGCACTGGTGACTTCAAATACTCAAAGTGTCCAGTGAATATTTTGTCGAATTTCATTTTACTAGCCACAATCTTGATCCTAAAACGTCAGAATTTGAGGCGAATGCTAAGTTTCTTCCACTAGACGACTATATAACCATTAGTCTATTGTCCTTACACTTAATTGTTTCGAATTTAAGCTCAACCAAACCAAAGATACGAGTAAAGCTTTTAATTAAATTGAATTAGTCTTTGTACCTGTGCTAAATCTTGATAAGGATTGGGAAGGCATCCATCCACCCCTATCCCCAATTGGAATGTCAATCATTGCAGACAAGAGGGAGGTGTTTGCCGTGGTGACGATTGATGGTGAAATCCAATAGGAAAGACTTACTTACTTACTCTGCACCAGCACTTGGACAAATATCAAATTAAATTACTGTATTGTAATTAAATATTTAACGTTTTACCCCCCAGAGCTTTCAAAAAAAAAAAAAAAAAAGTTTAAAGTTGAGTTAAAAATACAGAAAAGACTTTGGTATTGGCACTGATGGAATGTAAGTACAAAAGTTAAAGTACAATCCTTAAATGCAATTTTTAGGTATTTGTACTTAAGAACATTTTATAGTGGATACTTTTTACTTAATTACATGTTGAAGCAGGTGTCTGTACTTTCTACTCTACTACATTTTAGATCTGGACTGAAAAGTAAAAAGTACTTTTCTTTATGATTTGAGACTTTAAGCTGAACATATGAACCTGTATTTCATTTAATGTCCCAACTTTGAGTAAACCAAATGCACAAATGCACAAAAAAGCTAGAAAATGTAAGAAATTGATCAAATCACTTAAAATCTGCTAAATTATTTCTGACAATCACTATGTTTGATGCATTAATAGTTCTAAAATTATCTTCAAAATACTTTTTACTCTTATAGTACATATTTAAAAGAGGTATTTTAATACTTTTACCTAAGTTAGATCTTTTCCTGTGATACTTTTACTTGAGTAACAGTTCGAGTACGAGTTCAATCGAGTTCTTCATCCATCAGTGGGTGTAGGTAGTTCAATGATCACTGCACTGTTCGGTCTTAATAGTTATGATTCAACACTGTGTTTCCAGTATATTAAAAAGTGCACTCACCTTGCAGTTGCCTTATTTTTATCAAACAAATGTATTCAAATTCCGCAAAAGTATTAATCTGCCTTTCAACTTGTCTTTCAGTGCCTCTTTTGGGCTGATGCAACCGACACTAACCCATTTATCCAAGCTTAGAACAAACATGTCTGATCACCTCCCTCTGGAGATGCATTCAAGGTGCACTGGTAACTTCTGGTAGGAGTTCACCACGTGCTTGTTTCTATTTATATTGCTTTGCTGAAAAAGTTCCACAGTATGGCATCAAACTTATCTGGCATTAAACGTCTCATAAATTTAATTACAGGTATTTGCATTGCTAAAAATACCATAAAACATGCAGTCTGAGCGGGGTAGCCTCTCCTCAGATATGACCTGTAAGTTAGCCTGATGGCATTGTTTTGTCTCCATGGAGATAGATAAGTTTAATGTTGCTCTCTCAAAGCAGTAACATATCTATGCAAATAAGCAGGTAGCCAACAATCCAGCAGAACATGGGGTTACATAGTGCATCTTTAAACCAAGGACATGAATGGCGTGGCATATTTTATGATTGCATAACTTGGCATGGAGCATTTGGGAATTATTGCCTTTGTGCTGCGAACTGAGTCAGGATGAGCCTGGATGAGCAACACTGTCATCAGTGTAACCCTCCAATTGGCACTCCCAGTTGTGGTGTGTGCCTAAGTGTGCATTATTTGCTATTATCGTAATTAGGATTTCAAATTAAAACCCCAGCCCTCTTCCTGATCCCGATTTTCAACAGTTGGCAGCGGGAGCCATGTGCGATGCGTTTGATGATCCGTTTTGAAACCTCCAGCGGATTTGCAGGGGCTTGTTGTAAAGCAGGACGGGGTGAGGTCATCGGTACAGTGCTGAGTAGAGCTCTTTGGTCATTTGTGTAATGGGAGTATAGTCGGAATTACTCGTTTGATATGCTGTTTTCTGACCTGGATTATTACTGGAGTTGTCAATACCACATGTGGATGTCTATACTAATCTGTACTGCAGTATCAGAACTACATGCATTTAGGTATAAGCAATAGGACAAATCTGGACATTTCCTGAATAATTTTAGCATGGCTTTAGTCTATGTCAGGGGTGTCCAAACTATGGCCCGGGGGCCAAATGTGGCCCTCAGACCAGTTTTTATTGGCCCTCAGGGCTTCTGCTGAAGCGGCCCAATTGATCATAAGCAGAAATTTAACAGCAAATTAACCTATTTCCACCACTATATCCTCAAACATCACATTGCAGAGTGATACAGACCTAAAATGAATGTGTTTTAAGCCTTATTAATACACAGCGGCTCTGTCCAAGCTGTGTAGCTGCACTGCATTGATCACCGGTATGTGGCCCTCGATCTTGAATATGTTTTGAGATGTGGCCCTCGATTTAAAAAAAAAATAGAAAAAAGTTTGGGCACCTCTGGTTTATGTCAACAATAAGACCACATGGTGCAATAGTAAGAAACTAAGATCCTGTTGTGTTGGTCCATTGTGTATCAAGTACTAAAATGTTCCTTGGCACATTTTAGTATTGTTTCAACTTCTACTACTACCAGCCTCCATATGTAGAGAATCTGTAGTTTATGAGAAAATTTGCATTTACTTTGTTTACTTAGATGCTTTTCATAACATATGACTTCAGACCAGACCACATTTATGTCTTAATCTTTTAAAATATATATCTATCACATACTTTTTGCATACTTCTTATACTTTTTTGTACAGTTTCACTTCCCAATTTAAAGTTCTGAAACATTCCATTTGTTTTGCTTTCATTTGTTTTGAGTTGGCATATGCAAAGCCTGCTTCTATAAGATTGGTCTGTGTTTTGACTTGTCATTTCTATTCATGCATTCAGTTTTAATTAAAGGCCTCCGAGCCTGCTACTCTGAATGTTTATGTAAGCATGACCGGTGACAGTTTGCAGGGAGAAAATTCAGATGTTTTCAAATGGCACTTTTAATTATCTGCAAACCACCCTTCCATCGTCTGGTTTTGACATTTAGTTCATTTGTCCCTAGGGGGGTCAAAACACTTAGCAGACGCAGTGTACACTTAACACATCTGTGGGCAGAATGACAAAGACTCGGAAGAAGAAATTTGTATGCAGACTCTCTATGGATCGTGTTGTGTGGAATATTTATGAAGAACACCACTGGTATTAAACCAATGATGAAGTGCAAATCAGTTTTTAGTTGGGCTTGAACACAGCATCTTGCTACAGAGATGTACTGCGATATACGATAATATTGAAACTACTTTATGCCACTGATACAAAACAGTAATGCAAGATAATCCCAGTAAAACTTTTTTAAATAGACAGTACATGAGTTGCAACAAAGAAATAGTTGAATTAACCAATAGTTTGCCAGTGAAGTCTTTTACAGCTCAAATATTGTCATATTACATCAAAAATACCCAAAATTTCGCTGCTTTTACAAAGAAACTGTACACACAATAACTATTGAGAATCAAAATATATAGTTCCAGCTTTCATATATTGGACGATAAGTCGATATAGTAATTATAGAGACAGGCCCATTTACAGAAATAAGATACTATACTACTACTTGCGTTACTACTACTAGGCCTGTCACGATAATTACTATATCGACTTAAAGTTCTATATATGAAAGCTGGAACAATATCGCCTGGCCTGGGAACGCCTTGGGGTCCCACCGGGGGGAGTCTGAGGATGTGTCTGGGGTGAGGGAAGTCTGGGAGTCCTTGCTTAGCCTGCTGCCCCCGCGACCCGGCCCCAGATAAGGCAGAAGAAAATGGATGGATGGAACAATATTTTTGGGGGGTCAGTATGTATCACGTGTACCTTTTTCTTTGTAGTGCTGGGAAGTTTATGGTTATTTTTTCTGCAGTATGACGCGATTTGAGTTGGAGAAGTTTGAATTATGAACTAAAATGACAAACTAAATACTTTTTTGGGGGGATAATTCTGCTTTATGGTTTGATTTCAGTATTAGTATATCTACGTTAAGCAATATATCGCACTTCAAAATGTGTTTTCCGTGGCAGGCCTACTTACTACTACTACTACTACTACTACTACTTTTACTACTGCTACTGAACTGTAACTGGAATCTTGGTTCACAAAGCGTAAAACATTTCATTACACAGGTAGAAAGTATTGGTTTAATCTGGCCTTTGGGTTAATTGCTATTGTGAACAAGATCCAAAACGGTTTCCTGTAACATTTTCCTAGCACGTTTAAGAGAACGGGTGTAAATTTAACAATGTGGCCAGCCAGAGTGCAGTTCCGGCTCCAAAAAATGTCAAGTTAGCATTTAAAGCGACTGGGGCACCGTTATAGCACTGTTGCTTGTGTTAAAAGGTATCAAATCCTATCAAACTGACAAGCCAGCGCCTAGCCATACTACATCAACAACTTTACAACACAGTAAAATCGAATACACTTTCCATGCGCGTTTTACACTACGGTGCATTTGGTGTGTCTAACATCATTTATTATTTTATTTTTCTTCTCGAGTTGCGTGAGTTCAGCTGAGATCCAATGCCCGAGCTCTAAAAGAAGTTAATTTATGGCCTGTTTGGGAGGCAGGTTGGTGCATGCATACATAATGAGCTAGTGCACCTGCAGCCGCATACAAATGAATGGAAATGGCGGTTAGTATTTACGCCTCTCTCAACCAGTGGGACCTCCTGATCGGGGCGCTAATTGGCTCGCGAAGAGAAATGAAGATGGGTTTCTCGTTCGAAAGAGGGTACGGCCATAAATTTTGGGTACCACAATGGAGGATCTCAGTTGTGTGAACTGAATCGCAAAAAATGTACCAAAAATACTTCACAAGATTCCTTTTTGAGTCTCAGCTGAAATGAAAATTATTAGTTGCTTTGAAATGTTAAAGAAGAGCTATTGTGCTTGTGTTTGCTCTGTAGTTATAATCTATGACACCCTTGGATCGTTATGTTATAATTTGGACAGTTTAAATCGCAATATCCATCTAAAACGACTTAATAAAAGAAAGAAGTTAGCTGATTTCCGCGTTAGAAAATTGAGGTGGCCAATGGGAGCTAGTGTCGTCGTAAACGTCATTACAGGGCCGGCCCTAGCTCTCAGGGGGCCCTAAGATGAATATGTCTCTGGGGCCCCCGGCAGTGAATGCCTCCTGGCTCAGCTATTGATGATTCACATTTGACACATTATGACTCTGCTCTCCTTGACCAATTGTATTTTTATTTATATGACCAACATCAGACTGAAAACATCCCTGTGAGGTGAGGGTCAAGATTTTTGAAAGTCTAGACAAGTTTCTGGTGGATTTTAATGTGTTTCAGTTGGCGACAGTGGGTTTACATTTACATCATAAAGGTCCTTGCACCGGTGTAAACACATAGCTGCCCTCACCTCTGCCCGACAAATGTAACAAATGTAGGCAGCAGATATTTTGCTACTATAGATAAAACAAATATAATCGTTTGAGGGTGATATTTAGGCTTCTGTAAACACACAAGCCCTGTTTCCAGTAAAACCTTATATATTATATTATATTTCAATATGTGTATGTGCTCTTGGGGTCCCTCTGCTGGCCTCGGGCCCCAAGCAGCTGCTTACTCTGCTTATAGGATAGGCCGCCCCTGGTCGGCACCTTTGCTGGATAACTGCAGACTGATAACTGATTTGTTTTTTTTGTTTTTTTGTATCAAAAATGACTATGCAATGCTGTTGAATCCTATGCTTATCATCGATTAAAAAGATAAAATCGAAGAAGTAAGTACAGGTGAAAACGGGGGATGATTGGCAATATGGCGATTAAAGATTGGTAAAACATGCACGAATCTTTCCAAATACAATTTTGAAAGGGTAAATGAGAATGGGGAAACAACTATACTATGGATAAACCCTCTGAAAAGTTGATTCTGCTTTAACCAAGTAGAAATAAAACCTTTTTGATACAACCATTTCTTCAGAATTTGTTCAGGTTTACTCAGCAACCCCAGCAAATCCGACTTCTTGGATTCAAATATTAATATATCTGTGGAATTATACTCGGGGACATTCAAAATGCCATGAAACGATATGGGAATTTGGAAGGTAGATTTGCAGTAGCAGCCTTCATTTTAATAATGTAGAAATCCAGCCTCCAGTGGCCTATGCATCAAATATAGTACAGTATAATTTTAATTTTCATGTCATAATTGAATGGCTCATATACTACTTGTGGAAATGTATTGCTTCGTTCAGCACAACCCTCGTGGCCCAGATCCATTGATTTGTCTAATCAATAGCGCGCAATTGAAATGTATATGAAAGTAGGTGGGGTTAGACTCGGTGGACAACTCTACCCTTTGAATAAGATAAACCAGATACTTTTTCAGTACATTTGGAACATTTTGTAGTTTTTTGGATTCTCTAGTGGAGCTGGGTGTAGCAGTACATTAGAAGTACTGGCTGTAGTGGAAGTAAGAGTGGCAGGAAGTTGATAAAATCTGCACCAAATACCATTTTATTATTATTTTTTTATTCATACATGGAGACCCAATGAGAGCACTTTAGATTTGCTTTTTCATGGTGCCCTCTTCAAAATACAGAAAAATTAAAATATTAAACAGGGGCAGGTGTAAAAAGGTTTATAAATGTTTGTTACCAGATTATTAAATTGCAATTTTTAAAATATTTTTTTTTGTGCATGCCCTTGAGAAATATTCAATTTTTGTGACGCACTTCTTACTTCTACAGCAAGAGTGTTTTTTCATATGGAAGGTGGTGTCTTCGTAGTATTAGCCAAGAACATTATAGACTATCTGTGTAATCCCTCAGCCGTCCAGGTCTGATCCATTATAAACTACAACCTTCATTTGCAATATTTTCACTTAAATTATTAGCGGTGTAACTTCTACTTTAAAGGTCCCATATTATGGTATTTTCTGATCTATGTTATAATGTTGTTTCCTCATCACAAACATACCTAGAGTTGTGTTTTGTTCCGTTCACACATGTTTACACACAAACCCAGCGTATTTAGGCTGAGTTCTTCTCTCAAACAGAAGACACTCTGTTCCACCTTGTGATGTCATGTGGTAATACAGGAAGTGTTCCACTGTGTTTTAAACTCCATACACCTTCACTAGTCTATCTCTACTAAATAAAAGGTAAACGGTAGCTATTAACTTAAAAACTACCACTTTTCATGACATCACAAGGTGGAACAGAGCATTTTGAGCGTTGGAAATGTAGACAGACTAATAATGCAAGATTACTCACGCATGTGTGAATGAAACGAAACACAACTCCAGGCATGTTTTTGATGAGGTAACGGCATTACAACACGGCCTGACGCTCACAAGAGTCAAGTTTGTGTATTATAGGACCTTTAAGTATGTTTAGTCTGAAGTAACTCTGTTGTTACTAGAGTGTACATCGTTGCACCGTTTCCCCTACAAACATTTTAGGTGATTACGACGACAGCAGAGAGTAGCAGTTCATCCAAACTCCTCTGCTAGGCCTTTGTCACCTCTGCCATGGAGATGACTGGATGGATGCATCAGCCGCCGGAGCAAAAACGTTTAAACGACAACACATTTCTGTCTCACCTTGAACCTAATTGACTGCCCGAGAGCCCCGGTTTGAGAAGTGCTGACAGAATGACTTCTTATGTTGTTTGGAAAAGCAGGCCATAGACACAAGCTGTAGTGTTTGTCAGACGGCTCCCACACCTGTATACAGCTGCGAGTCCCATTCATAAACACACACACAGCTGCGGAATACATTAACCACTAACTTTGATTACACTCATTTGCAAACTGTGTAATATAATGGTGAGTCTACAGTAAGTTACCTCACGTTTATCGTCGTTTTTGTTCTCACGTAATGGTTATTGCACGAGAAGTTATCGAACGCAACCATGTGAGTCCAAGTCTAAATAAGTCATATTTAAATGAAGATGTATAAATCAAACTAAAAACGAACTAACTGTGAACTTCTGAGACTCATATCATGCACTATTTGTTTTGTTATTGGCCTTTTATCTTGACCTCTGCCTTGGCCCTCAGTATTTATGGTATTTATGGTACTTTTTCTTTGCAAAAGTGAGGAGATTTGGGCTATTTTTGTTTTAATACGATAATATTTCAGCTGGTGAAGTAATTATCCTTTCAGTCATTCTGTTGTCTTATTTGTTGCAGCTCATGTCTTTTAGTGAAACAGCCTATTTAAAAATCTTAATTGGTGGCATGTAGTAGTTTCAATATTATCATTTATCGCAATATTTCTCTAGCGTTGTATCGTGCTTCAAAATTTGTTATCATGACAGGTCGATATAGCCTACTGAAAGCACGCATTTGGATTTGGTGTTAGCACGGCGTCACCTGGCAGCAAAAACAGCAACAAAGGCTAGCCATTAAGCAACATGGCTCAACGTGCTAATGTAAGCGTGTGGCCGTCATGATTGCAATGACACGAGACGGCTGGATTTCTACCTCTGACGTCACAATCCTGGGAAAATTCAAATGTGGTATCTGAGGCAACTTTGCAAACAGGATTCATGAAACAAGTGTGAAGGTAGCGAAATACAACTGGCCAACTGGAGTGGGTGCGGAAAAGCGTCTGTGTTGCAGTTGCATAACACAAAAAAAAAGCAGTGATTCACGATGTAACGAACTCACCAAAACGGCAATCTGATCAGACCACAGCCAATTACATCCTGACATTCTTCAAAGGAAAAATGCATGTTGATAATCCCTTGTGTCTGTGGCTTGTTACGTAAGGTTAGGTAAGGTTAGCTAGCACTCCCTCTCCTTTCTCCTCTCCGGTCTGGTGATGCCGATCCGGCACGCAGCCATAGTGGGGACTGTGGGATATTGTGGAGGGGAGCCACAACAGCGTAATCAGTCATTATGTCAGATGTGCGCCCCGTGAGCCCGGCTCCAGCTCATTCAGCCAAATAATAAGCAGCAGATATAGAGGCGCGAGAGAGGAGCACCCGCGGGCGTCAGAACAGAGGATGTGGGGTGCCGTCTTCTCACATATATACGCCTGTGCCGAGATATCACCTTGGTTCAAGGGCTGCAGCCTGCTTTTCATGCGGCATACCAAATAATTAATTCTGTTGTTTATTGCTATCTGTGTTACCTGGGGGGATCCGTAGACAGGTGTACGATGAGATTCCTCCAGAAAAGAAGGTTGTTTGTGTATATTCTTAAATAAAAATAAATAAAATAAAAGATGGTATTTCAAAGTTTGTGTTGAAGCGATGTTTCTACATGTCGTGCAATTTAAAACAAACCCCGAAATTCTTTTCTTAAAGGCACTGTGCCATTTTTTTTTTATTTTTTTTTTATTTTAATTTTTTTTTTTTTTAACCATCTCAAGCATGCAATTGAATAAATGCATATTTGCCAAATTCCTTGAAAAACGTGCATTATTAGTGTGAACAGGCTTGCCTCTCCACAGATATGACACCTCTTTCTGCATTTGATGGACACCTGCTAGTCTCCATCGAGATAATTGAGATAGTTTGTCATACTGTGCAAAATTCCAGGCAAATGACATTTCCAAGGAGACACGCAAGTAACCAAAAAAAGTAACATTGTGGAGCTTTAAAGCAGACCTATTATACAAAATAGACTTTTCAGAGCTTTTTAACCATGTTATAGTTGTTCCTCTCTGTCAAAGTAGTATTTTGAGTGATTCCTTCATGTTTTAATCACTTTTTTTAAGACACCAATTTTATTTTCTTAGTCGGTGATGTGTGTAGGATTCAGCAGTGTTGCGTTGTCATTTTGGTACAAATGAAAAGAAACCTGCTGCTCGCTAGTGTGATGTGCACCTATCCATTCGAGGTGCCGACTTTTTGTTGTGATGACGTTGAGGATGATGTTGACTATAACGTTGAGTCTTCTGATTTAAAATGTGTAAATTATAATATCATCTATGGCTGTTGTAGATTATAACTATAGAGACACACGGACACAAGCACAATATGTCTGTTTTAAGGAACGTTATTTAAGGACCCCCACCAGATAAGTCACATAATACTCATTTTTCTAAATTCAAAAAATGCTATGTATTTGTTTTTCACCCGTTTCTAAGCAGAACTACGGTGTTATCTCAAAACCGCTACTTGATATATTCCAGAGTAACAACAATACTCGACCCACTTCAGTTCAAATGCCATCGCTGATGACTGATGCCGAGCTGACGTTGAATAAAACAGCCCCTCCCCCTCTAGCCTCCCTTTCTCCTGAGTGGAGTTTTGTCATTCCATAACAAGGGTCACAGTCTCCTATTGTCTGCCCAGGCCCTCCTCGGCGAGCTCGATGGACTGCTCCGCTGGTTGAGTGGTGCCGCGCTGCATCCATACATCATTGGGCCCGACAGACTGACAGACAGTGGGAGTGGAGATGTCAGATTGCCCTCTCCAGGCTACTGACGTCAGGCCTCTCACTCCTGATATGGATAATGTATAGGGCCACATTTACCTATGACATTTAGCATGAAAAGGAACATTACATAGTGGAAGCACTTTTCAATCTCATATTTAATTTACCGTTTAAGCTGTAATATTATTGTGCGTTTGGGTTTTTCCATTTTTGTCACGCTTCATTTTGTCATGCACCATTTTACTTTTCCATTTAAGCCAAAACGATGAAATAGTTTAAAGAGACTGTTATTATGCACAAATATTTTTTTCTGGTGGGGGGTATGCAGCGTGCTTGTCTCCATGGAGATGTGGATCAGTAAAGTTACATCTTTGCATCTTGAACATAACATATTCTCGACACAAGGTAGTGGTGGGATAAGACACTATTGGCTCTGTGCACAACGACGCCCAGCAACCTCACTGTTAACGTCACTACTTCCTGTCTAATTGTAGCTGTATGAGGTATGAGTCACGCTAAATTTAAAATGAATAAATATTTAAAGATAAAGCAAAAGACACGGAGCTGCAGGTGGAGAGATGTTTGTCTCAATGCTAATTTTGTGGCATAATAAATACTGAAACAACACCACAAACTGAAGTATTCTACATATAAAATAACTGGGTAGTCTTCATTTTATTTTATTGATTTTTTTTATAGGTTGTTTGCTGTATGTTTTACAATTTTAATAAAAGTGACTGTGAGCTTTGAACTAGCCTGGGTGCCGCCGTGCACAGAACCTATTTCCACCGGGCGAGTTGGGACAGGAGACGGGGTTCGCCAGAATGAGACATGAGGAGATTTTGACATCATATATAATAACCTATAATAGAGTTCACAATTTCGGCCTCTCACTTTTTGATTAGTTTTATTTCAAAATTGTATCGTCGTAGCACTGCTTTTTTGAAACTACAGCTTCTTGAGACGTGTAATTCGCCAGCAAGTAATACTTTTTTTGTTCAATCCAAATGGAAACATATGGAAAAAATCATCATCAGATCATTTTTTTATCATGTGTGCACAATCAGTTTTATCATGTGTGCACGATCATTTTTATCATGTGTGCACAAGCATTTTATCATGTGTGCACGATCATTTTTATCATGTGGGCACAATCATTTTTATCATGTGTGCGCAATCATAATTTTTGTGCACAATCATTTTTATGTGTGCACAATCATTTTTATTATGTGTGCACAATCATTTTTATCATGTGTGCACAATCATTTTTATCATGTGTGCACAATCATTTTTATCATGTGTGCACAATCATTTTTATTTGTGCATAATCATTTTTATCATGTGTGCACAATCATTTTTATCATGTGTGCACAATCATTTTTATCATGTGTGCATAATCCTGCAGCAATGTGATCTCTAACTCAAACAAGGATGATAATCAGCAAGTGATTCACATCTTTTAAAAATAAATAAATGAAAGTTAAGTAATCGCACCAAAACCAAAAAAATTAAATACAAATATGCAAATTTCTCTGTTTTTCACAGCTCGTTAGGCTTTTCACATGTAAAGTATGCAGCCTGCCTCTAGACATGAGCTCACCGGGGTTAGCGTAGGTCAACCCTTTATGGAATTCCTGCCCATAATGATTAATAACGGAGGTGTATTCATTGCACTGCAAGCTATCACCTGAATGCCTGAGTTTAACTGTTATCTGTAATCCACTTGTACTTCTCCACACGTGCCCATGGGTCCTTGTTATTAAGCCATCGTTTCCCTCTCCCTGTTAGAATCCCGTACAGTCTCTGCTAATGAACAGCTACATATTGATTTGGCTGGAGACAACAAGGATAGCTTTGTTCCCCTGGAGTTTTTTTTTCTTTTTGGTTGTTGTCCACTGCCCCAGCTTCTAAATTTGGCAACTCCAATATGGTCCATTTAGCCTGGCTTCTGTCGTCGCTTGCTGTGGAAAAAGGTTAGACTCCCTCCTGGTGATGTTCTTTATGTTTTTGACGAGTGGTAAACCTCTCTAAGCTTGCATTGTCTTGAGGGCCTTTTGCGTTGGCACCAATGCAGAAATAATGGAAAGAGAGTCTTGAGAGTCTTGAATGCAGCCATAGGCAATTTGCTGAATGCGGTCTAGCAGTTACCAGCAGACGAGCCTCAGAAATGTTCCTTGGGATGGTAATTGCGAAAACCTATGAAGATGTCAATTTTAAAAAGTCATGATACAGTCTAACTACCACCAACCACTCACTTATAGGAAGGGTCGGTGAAATGTCTTGCCCAAGGACACAGCAAGAGCATGAACTAACTGAACTAGCTGAGGAAAAAAATGTAAGCCAACTTGAACTACTGGGCCACATCACCAAGCACTCACCCATTAATACACAGGAAGTCAGTGAAATGTCTTGCCCAAGGACACAACAAAAGCGTAAAGAAGTAGCTTAAAGGTCCTATAATACGCAAAAGTGACTCTTGTGAGATTTTAGCCATGTTATAATGTTGTGTTTTGTTTCATTTGCATGTGTTGTCTACATCTCCAAAGCTCAAAATGCTCTGTTCCACCTTGTGATGTCATGAAGTGGTAGTTTCCAAGTGAACATCTACCTTTTACCTTTAGTTCAGTAGGGATAAAATGATCTAAATGACTATAGTGAAGGAGTATGGAGTTTAAAAGCACAGTAGAGTACTTCCTGTATTACGACATGACATCACAAGGTGGAACAGAGCGTTTTCTGTTTGAGGAAACAACACAGCAACATAGATCAGAAAATAGCGTAACATGGGCCCTTTTCAAATAAATAAATCATGTTAACGATGTAGACTATGCCAGCACACGGCATCTTTGTTTCTTTAAAAATACCACTTTTTCACAGTTCCAGAAATACATGTTCTTCACTGATTGCCCCTGCCTAACCGTCGATAACCTGACCTTCCAAGCAATCAACAAAAACCCTCCATACGTTGCCAAAACAATCCCAAGAGAAGTGGTTTCCTCTTATTTAGCATTGATGATTTTGTGCCAGCCACCCCAAGTTTAAAGGGGCCATTCTGGACCGGGAGAGCCGTAAGCCACTTTTAATTATAACAGCAGTAAAGGATGAAATTGAGCAGGAATGAGGTGCTTTTGTGCATTGATTTTTTTTTTTTTTTTTTTTTCCTCTCCTCTCCTTACACATGCGTACACAGCGAGAGGAGGCTAAGACGTCTAACTTGTGTATTCGCAGTGCAGACAGAAACATAATGTACGGGGTTGCAAAAGAAGTTAAAGAACCTGTATTACGCTATTTTCTGATCTGTGTTTATTATGTTTCCTCATCAAAAACAGACCTGGAGTTGTGTTTCGTTTCATTCACACATGTTTAACACACAAACCCTGCATATTTAGGCTGAGTTCTTCTCTCTTGTGATGTCATGTGCTAATACAGGAAGTACTGCCAATCTGTACTGGTCAAAGATGGCTGTTAACTCGTAAACTACCACTTCATGACATCACAAGGTGGAATAGATCATTTTGAGCTTGACTCTGAACTCTGGGTATGTTTTTTTTTTTGGAGGAAGTAACATTATAATATGGCGTAAAGCTCACAAGAATCAATTTTGTGTAATGTAGGACCTTTAAACAATACTTACAAAAACAATTTAAATCTAACCTATGCAAGCCTGCTCCAATTAATATTCTTAATGTATGTCGTAACCCATACTAGCCATTTCCTTTGGCAGTGTAGGTGCACTGCCTTGTTTCTGATACGAGTACATCTACTTAGCCTTCACATCCAATTAGGAAATGCCACCGGATTGAATGGGAAGTGGGGCTGGAGTCTGGACAGGGGCCACACAAGCACTCCGGCCTGATGGAGTTTTGATGCTTTTCTGTGATCTGTTTTGACGTCTGGTACACTTGAACTACAGCCTGGGTAGATACTGGGGTTGTATAGTATATAGCGCTGCTTCTCGAGCTGCAGTGCACGTCCCATTGGAGGTGAACGTGGTGTGTATTAGTATTCAGGAAGGTTGTGCAATATGTATAAAAAAAAAAAAAAAAGAAGAAAACAACATTAACGGTGAACTGTGCAATTTTCTGGTGGAGAATTCAGCCCATCCCCATTGGTTTTCCTGCAAAGTTCCATAGTATGATATTAAACTTGTATATCTCCATGGAGACAAGCAGGTGACAGTTACAAGTTACGCATCAAACTCGCGGAGGGGTACTCATTTGGTGGTTTTTCAAGGTAAATGATGGCAGTAAAAACTCTTGCCATTGAATAAATGCAAAATGGATACGTTTAAAGCCGTACTACAGACGAATATACATTCTCCATGGCAAAAAGCACTACCTCGAATCAGAAAAGTTTCACAGCGCACCTTTCAAACATTACATACAGATAATAGCAATAATTGTTCTTGAATACAGGCCCGGCAACAGAAATTCCGGGGCCCGGTGTAATAAGCTTCGCAGGAGCCCACCTCTAATATAAATTAATCGGATCAAGGTCCAATTCTGGGCTCCTAAAACCCTCGAACAGACCTCTTTAATCCCCTCCAGTCTACGCCCCTGCTTTAATACCATAGACAAGTTCAAGTTAGAATTGGGACCTAACACGTTTTATCAGTAATTTTAAACTTATCTTAGCCAATTACTTTTCGTGCATGGACTCGTAATGAAAACCTGTACCTGATGTAATACCTGCTGTAGTCGTGGTCCTATTCTTTAACCTCTCTTCCTTCCCTCAGGACCTATTACACATCTCCAGAGCCATTGCCCTTGATCCTGAGCCACTGTTTTGGCAAGATGTCACCTCACTTGGGTATCCCTCTACCGCTTTAACCTGCCCCCTATCCCCTACAGGATTCCCGGGACCACTTCTCCCACCCCCACCGCCCCCTCCCCATCTTTACAAAAGATCACTTACTGTAGGACAAAAAGGGGGATGACAGCTTCGGCTTTTTGCGTGTCTTGTTTGACATTTACCCCTTGCTTTCTTGCGGACTTCTTACCCTGGAAAGCCAGCCCTGCACACTCCCGACACCGGCAGATGCACCCATTCGTCATGCATTAGAAACCCCACTCCGCTAGCCATCTGTCAGCTTGTGTCTGTTACCACGCGCCGGCAGTTTGTTGTCGCGCACCCATATACAATTTTAATGGCATGCAAAATATGCCCAGGCAATCTCATAACCCCGTGAACCTTGTCTAAAATCTCATTCCAGACCTGTGCATGACCTGCGAAAGTGAGAGCAGAAAAATGCACAGCGTCACCACGTACGCTGTCATTCCAGAGCATAGGAGATGTTTGCCATTTGGTGCAACCCCTATACAGTTACCTAAAGCTCCATGAGATGAGTTATTATTCCCATGTAAAAATGAAATCGGATCCAGCTGACCTGTTTCCTAGAAGGGCAAAGAGAAATACATAGGTTGACAAAACAGTTACTGGAACATCTATACCATACTATATATTTTTTTTTTCCAATATGATTATTATTTTTTTTATTTTTTTTACGTTGAAGCCTGGACAAATTGAAATTGTGAATGCGTTCAGGAATCCACGACCGATTCAATTTTATTTTATTTATATAGCGTTAAAAAATGACTTTAGCTTCACATAAAAAGGCAACAAAAATGGATATACAGATCATGCAATACACAGGCAAAGAATTATAAAACGCCAAGATATTCTGCCAATGAGATTAAGCATAAATATATGAAAAAATATTCATACCATCCACAGGGGTTCAGGGAAGAGTTTGTTAGTGGTCAGTGTGGCAAAGGAAGGACTGGGAATCCTCAAATGTAGTCGTGTCATTTTTTATCTCCAAAGCAGTTGTTCCAAACCTTTCCCAAACCCTTAACGCTGAACCGAAACACCTGTTCCAAGAAAGACCTAATCCAAGACCTAACTTCAACCTGATTGCTAAGGAACTGTACTGGATTTTCACCAATGCAAGATAGTGTCAAATATGCAGCGGTGGAAGAAATACTCAGTTTTGCTACTTAAGTAAAAGTACAGATACTGGAGCAAAAAAAAAAAAACAACAAAAATGCAGGTAAAAGTATCACATGAAAAAATCAACTAAAGTAAAAGTATTTTGCACAGGTTTTAAAGTCTTATGATGCTTCAAATGTCGTGATTTTGATAAAGATTCGTGCTGAATTTTGTTCAATAGAAACAAATTATGAACTTTATAAAAATAAACTTCTGAGCAGGTCTCAAACTATAAAAAAAAACACATTTATTTTTCAGTCCTCTTCAAAAATATAGTGGAGTAGAAAGTACAGATACCTGCTCTCAAATGTAATGAAGTTAAAGTCAAAAGTATCCACTTTAAAATTAAGCAAAGTACAGGTACCTATAAATTGTACTTAAGTATAGTACTTTACTACTTTGTTACATTCCATTACTGCAAATATGACTCATTTGTACTAGTAAATGAATCAATGTAATCTATTTTAACTTGACATTCAACATTGAGGAAATTACTTTCGATTAAAGCATTTACCCCATAACTTGCAGATCCTCCATTCAAATATATCTTAACCATTTATACTTAAAGCCACTTTCTACAAAACCACCTCTTCCATAACGATCTCCACATTCTCATCCTTTCGAGTCGCCATCTCTCCACTGCCCTCTTTCTGTGTTTGCTCATTGCAGGAGCTCTAATGAGAACACGGCTCTTATCTCCCGGTGCACCCTGGGACAAAACGAAGCGCACCTCTCCAGCCCATATTGTAACATTAAAGCATTGGATTGCTGGTGGTGATCGCATCAGCCCCAGCCCCTCTCACAAAATGATGCTGACTTGGTTCTGAGAGAAAGATGCTTATCGTTTTTTCGGTGGTCCATGTGAATATGAAGTGCTATTGGCCTTTGAACTCTTGGGGTTTATCCTCTTTAGACCTTTGCTGTGTAGTATACAGAAAACGCTTTTGTAGGTAAAGGTTATCAGTTTGACCAATATGTTGTATTGAAGTAGTATTTCTAATAGATTGGCCCATGTGGTTCAAGATAAAAATAATTGCCCTTCAAGTTTAACCCCCCTTTATGCTTTGGGAATCTTGATTTTGTAAAAGCATTTTGTAATTGAATACCTGCTAGGAAGATACCTTTAATGCCATACTGTGGATTATTCAAGGCAAAGCAAAAGTATCTCCGTGGAACCAATCATGGGATCGTGATTTTGACCAAATTTGGTTTTCATTTTAGACCAGACCTCATTTAAGTCTGTTTTAGACCTGTTTTATTCCTGTTTTAGACCTCTTTTAGTCCTGTTTTAGACCTCTTTTAGTCCTGTTTTAGACCTCTTTTAGTCCTGTTTTAGACCTCTTTTGGTCCTGTTTTAGACCTCTTTTGGTCCTTTTTTAGACCTCTTTTAGTCCTGTTTTAGACCTCTTTTAGTCCTGTTTTAGACCTCTTTTAGTCCTGTTTTAGACCTCTTTTAGTCCCTTTTTTTAGACCTTTTTTTAGTCCTTTTAGTCCTGTTTTAGACCTCTTTTAGTCCTGTTTTAGACCTCTTTTGGTCCTGTTTTAGACCTCTCTTTTAGTCCTGTTTTAGACCTCTTTTAGTCCTGTTTTAGACCTCTTTTAGTCCCTGTTTTAGACCTCTTTTAGTTTTAGTTTCTTTTAGGCCTGTTTTAGACCTCTTTTAGACCTGTTTTAGACCTCTTTTAGTCCTGTTTTAGACCTGTTTTAGATCTTTTAGTCCTTTTTAGACCTCTTTTAGTCCTGTTTTAGACCTCTTTTAGTCCCGTTTTAGACCTCTTTTAGTCCTGTTTTAGACCTTTTAGTCCCGTTTTAGCCCTCTTTTAGTCCCGTTTTAGACCTCTTTTAGACCTCTTTTAGTCCTGTTTTAGACCTCTTTTAGTCCTGTTTTAGACCTCTTTTAGTCCTGTTTTAGACCTCTTTTAGTCCTGTTTTAGACCTCTTTTAGTCCTGTTTAGACCACTTTTAGTCCTGTTTTAGACCTCTTTTAGACCTCTTTTAATCCTGTTTTAGACCTCTTTTACTCTCGTTCTAGACCTCTTTTAGTCCAGTTAAAGAGCTATGCCATTTTTACTGCCTTCTTTATACCTGATTAAGTTTTTATTGTTTTATTTTATTTGGTTCATTTGAATGTAAAATGGAGCCTGTAGAGTTATGTACATATTCCTGACTTTCAGATGACATCATAACTTTCTATAGGTCAATAATATTTAATACATATGGGGGGCCAGTTTAAATGTATATTGTTAAAATGCGATTTTTATTGTAATATATTGACTTCTTGGGTCTAGTCGCTATCAAAATTATCAGATTAGACATTTGTGAGTTTACCTTTTTGGACATTTCATGGCAGAGTGCAATGGAATCAATAGGAAAACTGGCTCTTGTCCCTCCATCTGGGAATATGCCATCATCACATTCTAGTCTGAAAACCAGCAATACATATATACATATCACCTCGTCTATAAATACCTTAAACATATAAATAAATGTGGTCATATCCTATATCAAATCTCATATTTTATCTAATATTGAGCCGCTCTGCACCCTTCCCTGGTCTATATTCATCTCTGATTCAATTACTTTTTGTTTCTCTCCTTTTCCAGTGTGTTGCTCCCGGATGCGTGTTGCGAGCCTGAGATTTCTGTCAGGAGCTGAAGGATGTCTGTCCAATTTTCTGCATGGATAGCACTGCTGGAGTTCTGTGTGTTTTAAAAGCGCTTGTCAAGACGTGCGTTAAGGATGTATGGGCCCTATATGCTTGTAATTCTTCCACGCGCTGGCCATCTCTGTCATATTCCACCATTAGTGAGTGTATCAGGGATTTGTCATGCTACTTCCAGCACTATGTTGGAATGCGTTACATGTAGAATCCGTCACAACCCGCTACTGAAATCGAAAAACATGGCTGTGTGTAGGACTGTTGTGAATTAGATTTGAAATTGATGTTTTGAAATCTGTTTCTATTCAGCGCATTTTTAACACATTCATAGCATTAAAAGGTTGAATTAATAACTTCTATGGCTCATTACCGACGCAAACTAAGTACTAAGTGTTTCTTTCTGCGGCGTATTTACTGCAGCTCGTGATTTTTTAACAGTATTGTAGATTTAGAATAGTTTTTGTGGTTTAAATCTGCTCTGCTTTATCATCTACATTTACTTCAGCAATATATCGAACTTCAAAAATCGTTATCGTGATGCGGACCCCGGATGTGTTTTAATGAAATATGAGATCTTTAAGGCCATACTGCAGAACATTTTGAGTAAAACCAATAACATTTTCTTGGAGTCAAGCAGAAACCGAAGCCTCCACCAGGAAATTTAGTTGCTAATTACATTCAGTCTTTCAACTCTTTCAAAATGTATGAAAAACCCCTCTTCTGTCACTGTTGAGTTTGCCTCTTGGTGGACATTTTGACCTACTCCTAGGTGACCACCCCCTCCCTGGCATGGGGGTCCTGCCATATCTCGCTAGCCTCCTATGCCTGAAAAGACTTATTGTACTGCTGCTGCTCTGCTCCATACTGCTTACTCTACGGGACCTCCACACACACCTGTCAACCCATGTCCTTGGCGCCTTGGGGTGCTGAGGCAGTCCAGAGCCCCCCTGCTGCACCCCTCTTATTGAACCCTTAAGAGCACACGCCAAAGAAATGAGCAAATAAACACGTGTGGCCAGGCTTGTAAAAAATGTGGTATACAAAAAGGGTATGCACAAGTGGTTCTGCTCATGCCAAGCACCGCCTCAAAGAACATTCTCCTTTCAAAGTATTTAATGAAGTCAAATTACTATAAATAAGCAGGTAAAATGGCCATGGAAAATATACTTTAACAATTGTGTATGTCTGAGCTAGGTCTGCCGGGACTAAGACGGGACTGAACCAGAACTGAACCAGAACTGAACCAGAACTGAACCAGGACTGACCCAGGACTGACCCAGGATTGACCTAAGACTGAATCAGGAGTAAACCAGGAGTAAACTAGAGCTAAACTAGAGCTAAACTAGAGCTAAACTAGGGCTAAACTAGGGCTAAACTAGAGCTAAACTAGAGCTAAACTAGGGCTAAACTAGAGCTAAACTAGAGCTGAACTAGGGCTGAACTAGGGCTGAACTAGGGCTGAACTAGGGCTGAACTAGGGCTAAACTAGAGCTAAACTAGGGCTAAACTAGGGCTAGCTAAACTAGGGCTAAACTAGGGCTAAACTAGGGCTAAACTAGGGCTAAACTAGGGCTAAACTGAACTAGCACTGGACAAAACCAAATTAGGACTGGACTAAAGCAAACTAGGACTAAACTAAGCCAGGGCTGGACTAAACCATTCTACTACTTGCTTCTGTACTTGGAGATGCTATTTCTTTCTATGGGATGTTCTGCAGCATTTTTTCCTTTTGATATTTTTATTACTTAAAAAAGAGCTAGAAAACCTTGTTATTGCAGCTCACCTTCCCATCTCCAGGGAGATTGATACATTCAGTGCCGCACAATACCAGACAAATCACAATATTAAATTTGATCTTAACTTGGTCTTGAGACTAAACAATTTGTAAATAACTTTCAAAAAATGAACTCTAGAAGTCTTCTAGTCTTTACGTACCTCTATCATGTCCCTACCCCACATCTTGAGAAGCGCTGACATCCACAGTTGAACTTGAACTAAACACAGTGTGCATACATTCCCACACAGCACCACTGCGTAGACTGGACTTTATTAGAAACACACTTGCGTACTCCCCCTCCCCAAAGCCAAGGTTATATTGAGTGATGCAGGTTCGGCTGTTCAAAAAGGGTCAAGTTCCACATTTGCAGTGCTGGGGAGGGCAAGGGCACAGAAAGGTTGTTAGGTGCACTGCTCCAGGAGACGAGAAGTAGAAGTAAACTACCCGAAACCCGATCCACTGTTTCAATCAGTTGCAGGTTTGCCGTTGGTCTGAGTGGGGTCTCTACATAAGGCGCAGTGCATGGAAACTTTGTAATGTAAGGGAAACAGTTGGAGAATATTAGGGGCATTTGGAGATGGTCAAGATGTTGAATAGCGAATTATTTATTTAGGTTACGCAGAAAGCACAGATCCTCGAGGACTTCAAAGACCGGCCACTGTCTCACAATGGTGTGTTATAGTTCAGAAGACACACAAGGGACTAATAGTATTTATATATTTATTTTACTTTTTTGATTGACAACTTAGTGCAGAAGTTTTAGAAAGGGGCGTAAATGTTCTCACAATCTTTGTTTTTGTTTTCTTTTTTCTTTTTTTTGTATTAAGGAGAAACTTATACGGATACACATCATCTGATCATTCTGGAAAATAAATATTAATTTGCTAAACCAGGACTAAACCAGGACTAAACCAAGACTAAACCAAGACTAAACCAAGACTAAACCAAGACTGAACCAGGACTAAACCAGGACTAAACCAGGACTAAACCAGGACTAAACCAGGACTAAACCAGGACTAAACCAAGACTAAACCAGGACTGAACCAGGACTAAACCAGGACTAAACCAGGACTAAACCAAGACTAAACCAGGACTGAAGTAAGGACTAAACCATGACCAAACCAAGACTAAACCAAGACTAAACCAGGACTAAACCAGGACTAAACCAGGAGTAAGGATTAAACAAGGACTAAACCAGAAGTAAGGACTAAACAAGACTAAACTAAGACTAAACTAAAAGTAAATTAGAAGTAAACTAGAAGTAAACTAGAAGTAAACCAGAAGTAAACCAGAAATAAACCAGAAGTAAGGACTAAACCAGGACTAAACCAGGACTAAACCAGGATTTAACCAGGACTTGAGTCTAAAATGAATTATTTATTTAGGTTACCCAGAAATACAGATCCTCAAGAACTTCAAATACATCTTTTTGTAATCTTAAGGAGAAACACATCATCCGATCATTCTGGGGAAAAAAGTTAATAAGTTCCATGTGTGATTTGGATTGAAAGTAGAAAAAAGTATATTCTGATAATTTGAGGGCTAAACAATTATATAATTCATCCTATAACACTACACATTTATTTTTGTACTCCCTCCTCTAGGCTTTGATACACCAACGTGCAAAGCAATCCCAAAAAACTCATAACCTCTTTGGCAATAATCAAATGTTGAGATCCACATAGGCATCCTTGGAGCATTGCGTAACAGTTGCCTACATCTTCCAAATGCATTTAAAAATAACCCATCAGTTTTTCATCATTCTGGGGATTAAAGTTAATAATTAATCGTGACTGCATTGAAAGTAGAAAAAAAATGACTGATAATTTGAGGGCTGACACTTATAAGATTCATCCTATAACACTACACATTTATTTTTGTACTCCGTCCTCTAGGCTTTGATACACCAACGTGCAAAGCAATCCCAAAAAACTCTTAACCTCTTTGGCAATAATCAAATGTTGAGATCCACATAGACTTCCTTGGCATTGCGTAACAGTTGCCTATACTGAGCAAATGCATTTAAAAATAATGAGGCAATATTAAGATGGCGGATTAAAACGCTTAATCGGAAAAATTAAAAAGCTAAGGAAATGAAGGACCTGGCTGACAAAAGTGGGCATGACAGCGTATCCGAAGTTACGGCGATGTCAAATGAAGAGGGACCAGACTAAAGCTAATCCGCGTTCTGCTATGTTACGGCGGCTCTCGTCTTGAGCACATCCCCACTCTGTTTGAGCGCGTTCTTCTTGGCCTTGGCCCTTAACCCAATACTGAGCAAATGTCCTCCTTTATGAGGCAATATCATCAAAGAAAAACAGCTAAATGGCTGCTGGTAAAATGCATGAAGCGTATACGCACTCATGAAGGACCTATGATGTCAAGTCCCTCTGGTGTCACCCATACATCCTCTCCGCTGCCTCCGTGATGATGTCCGAGCTTTACGAAAGGCGGGCGTGATTATCATAATGATCAGCCGTATTCTACTTATGATTAGTGATACCATTGGATATATTTTTTTGAACCAATACTAACTAGGCATGGAACGATATTGAAATTCGGTGCGTTTAACGATTATAGCACGAAGTTTCAGACAGATGGCAAGAAACCTCACACAGGCCCCCTCCCTCTAATACAAATTAATAGGAAGAGGGTCCAATTCTGGGACCCTAAGAACCTTGGGCCTGGGACAACAGATGTCCCCCCCCATCGACTCCCATGTGGACAACTCTTTTCTGCACATTCTGGGGCTAAAATGCCGATTGTCTTTGTTATCGATTATCACGATTGCATAAAATGTCCCATGAACGATTGTCCACCCTTTTTTACCATGATAATGTTTATTCTCCCATCCGTAATAGCAAGTAACACAGGGCACTGACAGACTTTACGTTCATGGGCCAAAGTAACCCATTTAATTTAGCAAATGGTACAACTGTGTTCATTACTCAGCTATTATTTTTTTCTCAATTACCTGACAAGCCAAATAATTATTTTTATTTACAATGAAATTTGTTAAATGTAGTTTTAACCTTTTTTTTTTTTTTTTTTTTTTTTTAATTTTGATTTCACAAAGTTACTGTATTTACGAAAAAAAAAAAAAAAAAAAAAATCTATAAAAAAGTCCATATAGTCCAGATAACGATTCTGATTCTGATTAGTCCAATGAGGTTCATCTGGCCTAATTTATTTCATTAGATACTTCCTCAGAGCGACCACGTGATTATAGCAGCCGAAACTGTTGGGCATGAAAACAAAACCTTGGTCTGAAAAAATAATCTATGCAAATAAATGATTGATTCTTTTCATCGTCTACTAGTCCCAGTTGTTACGATTAATCGCCGCAGCCCTACCATCTGCTTTAGTGTTACATTATAATGCACTCACTCTAAAGTACTTTCAGATGACCGAAGATGTAAATGAGTGTGACTAAGGAACAGGGAAGCTGGCAAATAACTATACATAATCTTCTCGCAGTTGGCAGCTCCCTCAGTCAATCGTTATCAGCTTGTGAGAATCTAATGTGACCCGTGGGGATAGAGAGGGCTCCGTGCATTAAAATACTTCCATTGACTGTGTTTGGAGTGAGCAGTCTTTGTCTCCCCTGGGCTGTCGTCAGCTGACTGGGATTATGGTTTTGATTTTGGGCGTCAATAAAATGTGACTAGAATGATGGATCGTATTGGCGATATGGCAAAAAAAAAAAGTCAAACCTGTTACATTGATCGATCTGGTTTTGATTAGATCTTTTTTCTTGTCCAAAACAAGCAAAAAAAAATCGTTAAGTATTGATTTCATGAACATAACGTCATCAGTGCTGCATTCCCAAAAAGAACTCGCCAAAGTCCAAACCACACCCAAACATAACACTGACAATTAGACCTGAATTTCATTTTTTTTTTTTTTATATTAGAAGATTTATCAAAATAAGATCTATACTTGCCTGGTAAATCCACTGACTGGTATTTTCTTTAGACAGATTGATCTCGGTCTGGGCTCCACGTCCTCCGTTGTCGCCCAGTCAAACGTGATCGTCCAATCACATCCTTTTCTTTCATTGACACATGCGAAACGAAGGAGCTCATTGGTCACCTGTGATTTACAAATGAAATCAGATTTATCTCACTTCAGATTAACAGAGTTTAGTGCTTCGCTCATCGATTTTACAGAAATCCGTACCATGTTTTTCTGCAACTATGGGTGTTAATATAAAGCTCTGTGTGTATTTTGGTCCAGAAGCGGATTGATTGAAAATAAAAATATCTATTACTATTACTATTACTAACTATTTAAGGCCAATAGATGATACGCTAAAGAGTCCAAATGTCAACCCAGTATGTCGGCCAACTGATTTATTGGTCTATCTCAAGTCCCTGATTGGCTAATCCACATGTCAATCACGCCCATTTGAAAACAGATTCACCTGTGACCAGACTCACATCATCGTAAAGTATTGAAGAAGTGTGTATTCTGAATTTCTGAATTTTATACTGCAAGAAGAATATGGTAAAAGAAAAATTCTAATCTGTCAATTGGACAAAAAGTTGCAGTTGGCACATTTAAATTTTTCTTTTACCATGGATCATACCTGGACGACTGAGGGATTACACAGACACAAGAAGAAGATATTTTGTCTTCAGCAGTAGCCATTGGATTTCAAAAAATGTAATTCAGTTGAAATTATTCTTGCAGCCTTTGCAACAGTGTATGGGAACACTCCATCGAGAAAACTAGCTCAAAAATAGCTAACACACAAGTATATTTGAAAGAAGTCCCTTGATTCAATGCCTTGGCAAACCATTCGGTCCACGTCATGCCGCATTATACAACAGTTTACCTCGGGCGAATGAAGAAATTTCTATATTTTTTCCCTGTTCCTCATTTGAAAGTCTGTCTAATCTGCGTAATAGCTGCGAGACTAAGCGTAATTGAATAACTGCATACTTCACACTGGAGTGCTCTATGAAGGTTAGCCACTTGTTAAAAAGATGGCCACATTTCATAACAGTTCTGCGCTCATTAACCCTATCTTCCTTCCCTTTGGCCTCGTACGCATGCTCGGACTTGCCAGTTACATTGTCAGAACCACAGGGCGGTTTCTTTTGCAGGGCTGCTCTGTAGATTAGTATTTTTGTTGACTACAGTGATGCCGCAGATTGGGTTGGTATTGGAGTCGGTACTTTGTAGGAAATCGCAATTTGAATGGATGCATTTAGCAAATCGCAAAGGCTGCAGTTTGCGAAGTGATCTAATTTCCTCCACAAGCGACATATAATCCTGTGTGCATTAAAAAAAAAAAACTACCAACCTTGTAGTTTAGATCTGTGCAGACATGTTTTGCAATGGGATTCCTTTGTTCGTTTTGTTAGTTCATGTTTTTTTTGTCAATTCTTCTGGTGTTTAAAATGTGAACTTTGACCAGAATCATATTACTTAATCATACATCGCAAGTCTATGTGCTGTTGCATTGCTTTTGAGGAAAAAATACAAACAAAAATTTTAAAAATCCTAGTTTGTTTCCATTCACACTGTAATAGGCTTCCATTTTTTATCAACTTTTAAAAACACATTTTCTTATTGTGCAAGGTTAATATGACATAAACAGCCAGATACAAAGCATATTACATTTAGGTTCCAGTAGCGGGTCAGCCACATACTTGTCTCCATGAAGACTGTAGCTGGAATATTCCACAGTATGGCATTAAACGTACTTTTCTCCATGGAGACAACAGGTGATGCCGCTAAGGTGACCACACTCAAAGTAAGAATGCATGTCTTTCACTGTGTTGTTCAGCTATAGAAACACCCATAATGAAAATAAATGCAACACGGATTCATTTAACACCATATTGTGGAGCATTCCGGGCAAAGCAATAACATCTCTATGGATACGAGCGGTAATGACCACAGTAATACCAGCTTTTGGGTCAGCGTTGGGCACAAAGGAGTCGCTACTTTCGCAGACTCGCCGGCCGATTTCCGCAGCGTCCTCCACTCAGCACATTTTCCACTCCACTGATAAAATAAGCCAGTCTTTGATGAGCTTTGGGCAGGCCACGGTGGCTGCCTCTGTAAATGCTTTTACAGAGACACCGCACTCTGTCGGCTTGGATCGGTTATACAGGGACTGCGTGTGTGTGTGTGTGTCTCCTGTGCTCTTCCACTGCCATATTAAGACACTGGTTATTAGCATTTTCAAACAATTTGCATCTACTTGCATCTTCCAGACTTGTTGCAATGTGTAAAAAAATATACTCCAATCAGCTATATCAGCTTTTAATGTGAAAGGTCCACTATGTAAATTTTCCACGACGCGCTTGTTTCCATGGAGATGTTATTATTTTGTCTGGAGTGTTTTATTGTATGACATAAAACATATCCATCTTACATTTGTTCAATTTTTATATCGCTAAAAAAAAATGCATCCTTCCTGAGTGGGCTTGCCTTTCCACAGATCTTGCCCGTTTTACCTTTAAACTTTGGATGTGGCCTAGTATGAGCAGCTTGACTCTGGAGTATGTAGTAGTATGGACTTTGAAAACGCAGAGGAACGATTACTGGCCACTTAATGACATCACAAGGTGGAACCAAGCATCTACATACCTGGGGAGATTGATATAAAGGTTCTGTAAAAAAAAATCCATGTCTTTTTTTGATAAGGAAACATCTTATAACTGAAAAGGCAAAAAGTCATTTATTTTTAATTATATATTTGACTGGTTATTCAAAGGTCCTATATTTACTCTTGAGAGTTTTAAGCCATGTTATAATGCTGTTACCTCCTCAACATACCTTAAGTAGTTTTGTTTCATTCACACATGTCCAAGTAACCCTACATCTATAGCTCAAAATGCTCTGTTCCACCTTGTGATGTCATGAAGTGTTAGTTTTCAAGTTAACAGCTACTTTTTACCTTTTAGTTGAGTAGAAATTGGCAATTCCAGGGCTGAAATCATCCAGCTGATACTAGTTTAAAACCCACAGTGGAGCACTTCCTGCATCACCACATGACATCACAAAGTGGACCAGTGCCTAAATATGCAGGGTTTGTGCGCTAAACACGTGCGAATGAAACAAAACACGATTCCCGGTAAGTTTTTGATGAGGAAACAACATTATAACATAGATCAGAAAATGGCGCGTTATGGCCTCTTTATATTCAGCTGGGGTAAACTTAAGTAAATAGTCTCAAAATGTCTTGAAAGTAAAAGCATTAGACTAATTTGTTAATAATGTGGCCACTGGGTGTCTTTATGGTTTCTTCTTAAGTGCTCCTAAATGTGTGAAAAAAAAAAAAAAAAAGCTTTGGCAACACTGGTTTAAGTAAATTGCAATTAGAGTCCTTCCCAAATTTGCGTTGGAGCACAGGGGAGTTATTAGCACTGTCCTACATCTCATTTAATGATACCACCTTAAATCAGCTGTGACTCTGCAGCTGCATATTGCACTAAGCAGATGGCCTGTGCAGACTGCTGTTTTAAATTGGGTAGACCTCTGGACCGGCAGACTGCACCATATCAGTGTGCTATGGTGTATATTGAATTAATTTGACAACTTAAGCCAGTACATGTGTTACCCTATGGACCCTATGGTAAAGCAGTTGTATGCAGACCTGACACTATAAATGCTATATAGACTTATCGTTCAATACATAACAGATGGAACAATCATTTTTGGGGGTCAGTATTTATCGTGGGTACTTTTCTTTGCACTAGTGGGAAATATTTGGTTAGTTTTCTGGACCATGATGAGATTCGAGCTGCAGAAGGTCAAATTATGAGTCATTATAGATACAAACTAACTACTTAAGTGCACCTGCGTTTTGTTATTTATTACAGTTCATATTTTTTTACATTTAGAATACTTTTTGGGGGATGATTTTGCTATATGGTTTAATTTCAATATTATTGTTTGTTATCTGCATTTACCTCAGCAATGTATCGCACTCGCAAGGCCTAGTTGTATGTATGAACTAGGGTTGTCAAGATATGACATAAGTGTTACGATAATTGTGAGGAGAAATGCCTCAATCTTGGAATTATTCACAATTATTGAAAGTGAAAATCAAATGTGTCTTTGAGCAAAATGTGTCTTGCCCCAGTACAGTGGCTGCTGTGTTCCATCTGCATCTTATTATAAAGCGTTTTATCGTCTGATAATCAGGAAGTGCACTATTGGCATGCTACATTTTTATAAAGTGCTTTTTGTTCTTCTAGGTCAAGGTTGGTCAGATTTTTTGTCACACGGGCCACAATGGGTTATGAAATTTGAAAGAGGGGCTGGGCCAGGATGTACAGTATATGTGTATATATATGTATTTATTACTTTAGAGATTTGGCCTGTAACATGTAGAAAAACATGAATATGCAAGACTCATTGTATAAATTGTTTTCCAAATGCATTCTTTTAAAAGCTCGCCTTCAGAGAAAGGCTTGCTAGCTTTTGCTAATTTGAATGCTAGGAAAAAAAACTTGCCTTGGTACTTTAATCGGACTTCAGTGAAAAAATATTTTGTTGTCCACTCCGTATTAAACACTTAGCGCTCACTATCCACTTTTCTTTTCTTTGATAAGCTCATTTTTGTAGAATGGCTGATAAGAGAATAAGACGTTAGTATAAGTGAACAAGGTTGAAGTGCGCCATCTTTTGGGAAACATAAATTGAACAAGGTTTACCATTACCTATTTTAATGTAGGTAACGTTTGGTGGGCCAGATTAATAAACCCAACGGGGTGTGTGTGGCCCCCGGGCCGTAGTTTGCCCACCCCTGTTCTAGGCACTCACCCATTCACACACAATCATACACCAGTGTAAACGGACAGTGGCCGTGGGAATTGCACCACCAACCTGTGGGCCGGTGGATCTGACCGCTCTACTAAATATTATGTCGAGAGTGGGATTCGAACCGCCAGCCAGCCTTCACATCAGTGGACAAACACTCTACCTCCTGAGCTACTGTTGCCTTTACCAGGAAGGCAAAGCGTGTTATATTTACGGTAAATACCATTTTCACAACAAAGCAAAGTGCCTTCAGTAGCCTCGCTATTTTGCAAGACAACCTTTTTCATCCCGGCTCCATTCAAATAATAAGAAATTGCAATTAACTTGTGAATAAGCTGCTTTTTAATTTGGCAGCCCGAGTATTTGTTAGTAAGCTCCAGAGGATAACAAAGAATTGGATGCAAAATGGTCACTGTAATGAAATTATGTATTCCAACCACAGGCCACTGAACCATCTGATCTGATTGTGATTAGCTGTTGTCAGTGAACCTTCAACCCAACAGTTTGCGGTTACAATATGGCGGGATTGTCTCATTCCCAAACACTCGCAGCTCGGCTAAACGACTGGCAGATGCTACGCTGACCGCACCGGCTCAACGGTTCATTCTGGCCGACCTCTGGCATCTGCGTCGCCCCCCTCGCCAAAAAATAAATAAATAAATGGAAAAAAAACACGCAAATTCCATCAACCATAACGAAGGCAGATTTGACGAAGCGCGCGGCCCTAGCTGTCGCTCTATCGTCTCAAGCCAAATGCGGAGCAGACATCGTGCCCAGATGATATTCAGAAGTTTGGCAACATAATGCAATTTATTTCTCTTTTTGAAGCGTGCACAAACAGAAAACAGTTTAGTCATTTTTGATCAAGCGCTTTTCAATTCTAATTGGACCGCTCTGGTTTTCTGGCTTTTGCAATGATTTAAATGGTAAAATCTATTTAAATTATAATTTTCATGCACTAAATTTATTCTATGCTATTATACTGTTATTCAGAGTCTTGGGCAATGAATTATTAAGGGATTAGTGCAAAGATTGTTTTAAATGCAATCAAAAATATATACTTACTGGTTAATTATTATGATTATAGGTAGCTAAGGATAGGAGTTTTGAAGTTGCACTATTTAAAGAGACAGTAATAGGCAAAATCAATTGTTTTACAAAAGTTCCCTCATCAAAACCACACATGTTTCACTAATTTAGCAATCTCTCCCGGGCCCGAGCCCACTAGCCTGTCACCCATGCTCCCACACGACAGTTCTCCATAAATATGCAAAAGCGTGACAAAAAACTGATGCGATGTGCAGTAGTTTAAGAAGCGGGATGCGCGCTGACTGTATTGTGATGACACTCTGAAGGGGGAGTGACTTAGCATCAAGAGCAAAGGGGGGTTTCAGTGAATTATAGCATTTTCAAAAGAGTAAAAGGTAACGTGGTGATCTAAATATGTTATGTGCTTGCAGTTAATACTTGTACATGTAAAATATCCTCGCTTTTAGCTTCTTCGTCTGAATGGAGTGTCTGTTGCCATGGAGATTTTATTGCTTGGGATTTTCCACAGTATGACATTAGACGTTTTTGTCTTGCTTACATATTCATGTGTGCAGGGCTCACCTTTCCACAGAGCTGACAATGAACTTGGCCTGTTGGCGTCACCCATCCAATAGAACGTAACGTAAAGACAAGAAAAGTTCCACAGTCCAGCTTTAAGTAGGAACATGAAACACACAAAGTTATAATACTGATATTTAGCATCTTCATTGGCTGATTTTTTTCCATTTTGAGCTAGCAATCTTCTCATTTCTATTCAGATATTTCATTTAAACTAATCTGTTAATTTCTCCCCCTTTTTAATTATCATAGACATCTTATTTACTATCGCTTCCACATTAATCATTGTAATCACAGCAGGTGAGACTTCGAGCTAATTGGACTCCGTTTACAGCTGTTTATAACGTTATTCCTCCAAACGGGGAATAACGTGGCAAGTTTTTCAACAATAGAGGTGAGATATCGCTGAATGAATTTGAATTTACCCCATGCGGCTACTAATTAAATGGAACCGCTTTGTAATGAAATAGTATAGAAAAAGTCCCTAAGATGCAAAAAGATGAATTGATGCTCGGGCTGAAGAGAGGAGAGTGAGCTACTGCGAATGTGGAAATTGAAATACAGTATATAATGAGGTCATATCCTCAGTTTAAAATGGGTGTATTTTGTATTACGTTTGTGCAGGTTTAACAAATAAATATGATTGTTAAAATGCATTTCTTTTGCCTGTCGCGTGGAAAAACTCATTTTAAATGGTTTGCAGTGGTCCTAAGTTATTCTTCACTAACCTTATGCATTCGGGGCATCTTAATTATTAACCATGATGAGTTTATAAGTGCTTTTCACAACTGTCTGAGGCGAAAGCAGAGTTTGTTGTCATGGTAACGCTAACGGTAACTTGCATGTTAACAGACTTTGCACTTCCTGTTTATTGGACAAAGCACTTTTTAATGACAGTCAGTGGTGGAAGAAGTTCTCTGTTTTGTTAAGTAAAAATATAGATACCAGAGCAAAAAATTACTCAAAAGTAAAAGTATCACATGAAAAAATCTACTTAACTAAAAGTATTAAAGTACCTGTTTTAAAAATGTGCTTAGAGTGAAAAATAAAAGCTTTTTTTTTTTTGCAGATTTTGAGATCTAATCAAGCTTCAAATCTATTGATTTTGATACAGGTTTGTGCTGAATTTTGTTCAACTGAAACAGCTGGATCGATATTTTTTTCTAGCTATTTTTATTTTTGTATTTTTGTTTGCTCAAACTGCGAATGTGTTAAAAATAAAACCCGCAGCCTTTTCTGGAGGTCTCAAACAATAAAAAAAAAAAACAGTCCTGTTCAAAAATGTAGCGGAATAGAAAGTGCACATACCTGCTCTTAAATGTAGCGAAGTAAAAAGTATCTGCTTAAAAGTGTACTCAAGTAAAGTACAAATACCTAAAATGTATAATTAGGTACAGTTCTTGTTCTTCCTTACGTTCCCCCTCTGATGACAGTTCAGAGCTGACTTATTTTGCCTTCAAGAGCTCCTATACAAGAAAAAAAAAATCTATTTAATAAAAAAAATCCCCAAAAATCATGATATATCGCAGAATATCATGTGCAATATATCGATTCATCATATGTACCGCAAAATTCTGATATTATCGTGAAGCATGCGTCATGTGTCATGTCAAATTGTGAGGGACCCTGATTCCCGACTGTGGGGTGAGAGAGCGGGAGATAGCCATCAAAATGCTAATGTGGTATGGAATATTTACTGCACAGTGTTAATGCAGTTTTAAAACAGGCTCTTTGTCCTGCAGCCCATCCCAGAGCGCTGGTCAGGCCTTAATAAATCAGCCATTAAAAGCTGATGTGACCCGAATAGCGCCTCATACACTGCGAGAACGAGACAACAGCTGAAAAATTTATGAAGATGCCTCTTAAATAGTGGTCGACCCAGAAGAAAGCCAGACCCAGCAGTGAACAGGGAGACAACCACGGTTAAACCAACACGTTTTTATTGAAATTGGGTTTTTATGGCGTCTATATCATGTCGGCAGTCATTATAATGAATTATGATCTTTTTATGTATCATTTTGTCAGGGATTTATATTGAAAATGGAAACGATCAAGGCCTTGGTCCATAGGGTGGCAGTAGCTAAAGAGGTTAAGATGGTCACACATTTACTGAAAATGTTTGATCCCCACCACAAAAACTGGTCAAAGGGCCCATATTACACTTTTTTTTCTGATCTTTGTTATAATGTTTCCTCATCAAAAACAGACCTGGAGTTGTGTTTTGTTTTATTCACACATGTTTAACACACAAATCCTGCATATTTAGGCTGAGATCTTCTCGAAAAACTGAAAAAACTGTATTTTACCTTGTGATGTCATGTGGTAATACAGGAAGTGCTCCACTGTGTTTTGAAACTCCAGGCACCTTCACTAGAATCCTTTGGATGATTTCAGTCATGGAAGTGCCAATCTCTATTGAACAAAAAGTAAAATGTAGCTGTTAACTTCATGACATCACAAGGTGGAACAGAGCATTTTGAGCTTTGATAATGTGACAGACTAATAATAGAGGGTTACTTAAACGTGTCAATGAAACAAAACACAACTCCAGGTATGTTTTTCAGGAGGTAACAATACTAACATGGGTTTAAACCAGGGGTGGGCAAACAATGGGTCTAAAATTTGACAGAGGGACCTGGCCAGGATATATATATATGTATAAATTACATTAGAGATTTAGGCTTTAAGGTGTAGCAAAGCATGAGTATGCAAGACTCATTGTACAAATTGTTTTCCAAATGCATTAATTAAATCTATTATTAATTTATTAGATTTCAGTTAAATAAACACAGCAGAAAAACACTCTGAAGAAGGTTTACCCCCTTACCTATCTTAATATAATTTTTGGCGGGCCGGATTAATAAACCCAAAGTAGTTTGTCCATATCTGGTTTAAACTCAGAAGATTGTAATTGTAGTGAAAATTTGGCCACTTGCTCTCGAGTGAAAAGCTTAAATATGGTGTGACTTTTTCATACCTGAACTGCGAGTGTGCACTGATGAAAAATATTCCATTTAATTTGGTATTATTTTGGAAATTACTTTACAGATGAATGTGTTTAACTGCATTTATTTTCTTAGCATTGTTTTTTTTTTTTTTGTTATAATTCTCATCATAATTTTATAATCTTTCTATTACTGATATGACAATTTCAAGCTTGATTTCAGTTCTGTGCCTTTCATCTGGACCTAACCCATCATTTGTAAACTATTTGTTGTTTGACAGGTTTCCATGGCTGGTTTTGTACTGCTATGCTGCTAATCCTACCATTGTGTTCTTACTGAATTTACCTTGTTCACATTATACCCTGTTGTTGATTACGTTGCTAACCCTGCAGTTAACCCCCTTGTCTCCAATAAACATTAATAAATCATTTTTTTCTTGAATGTATTTTTGATATATTTTTGTTTTCTTCCAGGCCTGAACATGCTCGCATTCCCTGGGATGTAACATGGTGGATTTCTGAGAACCCCAAACAGCACAACCCATTCTTCACACAGGTATCGTACCGTCTCCCCCCTCTCTCCAAACACCAGCCCTGACAACCCGAGCCGAAACTGTCTTATTAGTGATCATGAATAAGCAATAGATCACGTTCAGCAGACTGCTTACCCCAACACAGCTCGGTAATGAAAAGCATCCGCGTGGGCCAATCCGGGCTTGTTCTTTGTGTGCGCTAGGATGTTTATGAAAATGATTCCTGATAGGCTCTCATCCTCGTATGCAAATCCACGGGACACTGTTGGTGAAGCCTTTAATTTGTGCCCGATTCGAGGAGGAGGCGGAGCAGCTTTTCGGTCGGCATGCATGGCAACCGTGCATGTTTGGATTTCATTTTCCCCCCCTCCCATGCAAATGATGTTTTCAGTGTAATCATGCAAAAGCACAGCTGGCTTCTATTGCTCTATGCCTCGAGTCTCTCCCTCTCTTACCCTCTCCATCCTTCCTTTCTCTCTCTCACTCTACCACCCAAAATTTTCATCCCGAGCACTTCTCTTCCTGCACACTGATGTTGGACTGCTTTTACTAATACGACTAGATTTAATACAAGGCATGTACGCTAAGTGGATTTCAAAATACATTAGAAAATATTGCTTTCTGATTACACAGCCTTTTAAAGAAATAAGACTTTTGTTTTGCTGTTTTATGTAGCTACTTTGGGCCTAAAGTGGAGTGGAGAATGTTTAATTCTCTACTAACCAAATATATCGTGGCCTAGTTAAAAAAAAGCAATGTGAGGTGTTCCATTTATCAAATTGCAAAAGCTGCAGTTATTTGGATAATAGGTTTGAGTAATAGACAAACTATGTAATTTAGTCTTCTTTCAATTTAAAATGTGCATTATAAATTGAATCCTCATTCGAAAACCTAGTCCCAATAGTCGGTAGTCATGCACCCCTAGCGCTAACCACCCCATTTTCCTTCTTTCTAAACATTTCACATTGCTATCTTAAATTGACCTTGGAGTTTTGGATTTGTACATTTTGATAAACATGCAAATAAGGCTGTAGGTGGCGTTTTCTGCATTCATTTGCGTTTTGATTGAATAATGTGTTCGAGTCATTTATTCAAAGCAGGACTCAAATGCATTCACAATAGTCTTATTATTGTTCAATTGTGCTCTGCCTCTTGTACACACCAGCTGAGGCCCTTGTCAACACCACCCCCTCTGCAGGACCCTCTCTATACAGGCTGCAGCCAGTGAGCCCCGCGCCTCCCGTAGAGTGCTTGGATTGGATTCAATTAGGGAGATTGTTTGCCCTTCAGTGTTCTGTTGTCCTCCCCCAACCACCCCCAACCAACCTCGACCGCCCCCCCCTGTCCTACTCCACCTCCCACACACGCATACATCCACCTCACTGTCCGACTCCTGTATCACTCGCATTCAGCTCCGACGTTTTCCTTCGCTAGTGGTTGATTGGATTGTAGATTTTAAAAGGGCATCGTTTTGCTTTTGCTTTTTACTTTTTCCACATAGTAGTAGGTTAGATAACATGAGTATTGGTAACATGCATTTCAATTGGATTGGATTTGCCAATTCAACATTACGTTATTCAACAGAAAAAACACACAATAGAACACATTGTATGTCAAAAATAAGTTATTTGTTGACACAGACACACACACGCATACACATACATACTATAGACTGTATATATAAATGGACATAACTAATCTGATGGCCGCTACGTTCCAAATGACAAGTGAGCATGGGCACGCTTCCAGCTCCATTGACTCTGACCCCAATTCACTTTCTATTGAAAAACAGTCGCCCCTCCCTCCGTAACTGCTGCTGTCAGACTCGTCATTTTGGTCTTAAAATATTCGTATTAACCCGCTCTACATGATCCTGGTGTTTTTATTTCGCTATTGTCTCGGTAAATCAAGGTATGAACATTAATAACAGATAAATCGGGTGCCTTGTTTTCCTGCTCTCACTAGAGTTGGCAACGGCTTTGCGTCGACAGTGGCTCAGTGGTTAGAGCGTTGGTCCTCCAACCCGAAGGCCAGGCGCGCCATGGGTGACGTCACACTCCTTATACGTCGTTGCTACATATACACATACATACACACATAATTTTATAAGGTTCTCATTTACGATGGTTATGCATTTTATTGTAACCTCTATACTACGCTACTGTAATTCTAATACTATTAAATACTGACACCCATACGATGAACACCATATTGTGTTATAATCCTAATTCCACTAAAACCTTTTTAATATGACTAAGTGTCTTGGTATAATGAAGTTCAGCCAAGTTGTCCAAAAAGATCTCTCACAATTAGATTAACCCCAAACCGAAGTGACCACAAATTACACCAAATCAGGCTTTGAAATGAGGGGCATAATTCTTTGTCGGACCACATTAGAATATGTATTATCCTGGCTTTTCCTTGCGTTGAATTCATGTGACATATTTCAGCTCTAATCCAGCGTGTGATTGGTGAGCTCCTCCGATACTCCATCTCACCGCAGGGACATGTGGAGAGAAAGCAGCGGGTTACGAAACAAGTCATCCCAAATACAGGGCAAGGCCATTGTTCCCGGTGCTCATATCTGGATCGGCACAAGGCTGCGGTGCGTTTAAGGACCTCCTGCAGTCTGCGGTGTTATTCAAATGACAGCACGAGTCTAGTCTCACCTTCAGACTAATGTGACCATACTTCCTGTGTCAGCAACCTTTACTGTCCTCTGCTCTGCGCCCCCCGAGTCGCACAAACAAATTAATTCCGGCGTTCAATAGAGTTTGCGGTTTCTCAAAGACCGGGTGGGCTGCACAACAAGAAAATGGCATGTTGTGTTCCTATTGTGAATTGTTCCTCATGATTTTATTCTATCTAGTCCGGTCAGGATAACTCAGTTTGAAGTACGATGTATTGCTGGATACATAGAAAAAAAATGGATGGATGGAATATAGACGATAAACGATCATCTGCAAAAATGATCGAAATGTCTGAGTTGGTTAAAAAAAACACAAACTACAAATAAATATATATCAGCGTAAACACTTTAGTACTTAGTTTGGTTCTATAATGAGTCGTAGAAGTTATTTATTCAACCCTATACAGCTCAAATCTTATTGCAGTACAGAAAAATGGCTAAAAGTTCTGCATTAGTACAAAGTCTCCACGATAAATACTGACGTCCAAAAGGTATTGTTCCATCTTTCATATATTGAGTGATACCTCGATATAGTAATTATCAAGACAGGCCTAATTCTATCACTTTCTATTTTTGTTTTCTTACCTATGGCCTCACAAAATTGTCGACCTTTTAATGTGAAGTTATTTAACTTTTAAAGGAGGGAATAGCCCATAACAAAGCTAACGAGTAAACACAGACAAATCAGATTCAGGTTTCCACTCCTCCCTTAGGCCAGGACTAATCGAGCTCAGGGTAGTATAATTTCTAGTTTTTCAGGCCAGTACCTTCAGATTGAAAAACTTCTGGATGGCAGTCAAAAGAAAAAAAAAAGAAATTGTCCACATATTTAGCTACAGTGTATTTTTTTCTTTTCCTCTGCAACCATCTCTGTTAATTCAGGCGCTAACAATCACATTGACATTTTTTTCCCCTGGCCAACCAAAACCACACGCTCTGACAAAACCTTACAAAGACGAATGGATCTGGAGTTGTATCCTGTCTCCCCGATTTCAGAGGGGCGTGATTGACGGGCGGATTAACCAATCAGAGAGACGCATGGTCCGTTCGTGCCAAAAACAAACATGGCGGCTTACATGTAAAAAAAAAAAAAAAAAAAGGACGGAAAAAAACAAAGGACTGAGAAACGGCGCAGATTTTTGCAGAGTTAACAACCAAAGCACCAACCAAATCTTATTTATCTCAGGTAAAGTAAGTAATATTTTGTTCTGAATGTTACAGTTTGAGATGTCTTCTGCATTTGAGAAACACACGATGCAAATTAGCAGCTGTGGTTGGACCGTCTCAGGACTTTTTAAAGCAAACAAGCAAACTGTATTTTTGTATTGCATTTCACAGACCACAAGAGAAACAAAATTCTATCAACTTATCAAATTACAGTTGGAGGGTAACATAACGTGATACTCTCTCCAAATTGTTCCCACCACTGTTACACATTATTTGTCCTTCTAATTTGCCTACCCGACGTGGTTACCCATAGCTTCAGCCTTTCGAGTGAGTGCTTGACCATAATAGCAGCTGATGAGATTAGCCCTGCCAGGCGTTTTGCTTCTGTTATCTTAAACCCCTGCCGTTTGTTTTCACAGCGCGCTCCCAAGTCCGGACACATCAACGTGATGCAAAACCAGTCATTTGAATGGCGAGGCGGAGACGTGGCTTCAGCTCATGTCAGCAGTCTTACTCCAATTTGAATTTTTCTGACCAGAACTAGTCGACTTTGCACACTTTGTACGTGCACACAGAACTAACCAACCAAATTCAAATCGTTCACACATGTCTCATATATTGCTGGGTCCTACTTACCTCGTGCAGTTGAATGCCTCTCCTAGTCTGCCTAACGTTACTATATAATGTTACTGCAATGTCACTGTAAACTGTATAAAAAAGTGGACTAAAAGAGTGTTGACGTCACCCATAGCTCATCGAGGCTAGCGGTTCGAGAGGCAGATTCGGACCCAAGTTCCATATTAGGATTTCCAAAATGAGTATCATAGCAACCAAAAAGCCAATCTGGAAAGAGGTTGTTGAAAGTAACGTTGCTTCCTCCTTGTACTACTAGTTTAGCAGGAAGCGGGCACGTAGCAACACTGTTAATCAAACCTGTTGCTAACACTAGCGGGACCGACCTCGAGGAAAAAAAGGGCCTGATTTGATCTTATTAATGTTCATATCTTGAGTTACGGACAAAATAGCGAAAAGCAAAATACCAAGATCATGTAGAGCGGGTTAAAATGAACATTTAAGACCAAATGACGAGTCTGACAGCAGCATTTACAGAGAGAGTGGCGAATGTTTTCCAATGTAAAGTGAATTGGAGTCAGAATCAATTCGAGCCGGTAGCGCCCCATGCTCACTTCCTATTTGGACTGCAGTGGCTAGCAGGTTAGCTATGTCCATTTATATATACAATCAATGGCTATTACATGCAGCGGGCATTCGAATATGTACAGACTTAGGCAGATGAGTTATAGGGATCTGGGAGATTCAAACCTCAACACTTCAGTTGTGAAAAGTGTGTTTAAATAGGACCAGACCTGTTCTGTTTTCCCTGACGTGCATGTAAACGTAGTGAGTGAAAACACACAGTGGAGTGGGCTGAGGAGGGGCAGCGGAGCGTCCAAACCCTCTAAATGAGCAAATTATTTCAAAGGCACACATTGCTTTATGCACCGCACCGCTGATAAACACAAATTTGTTGACCCTTCCACAAATTGGTGTTGTCTTGACAACTGCAACTGGCTGGAAATCTATTTGCTCAGACATGTTTGCGGTCATTTGGACTTGATTGGAACGGCTGAATCTGCAGGAGAATGGCACTTAGTCACTCAACACATAAAGTGAAGAAAAATAATACCGTTTGTCTGTCTTAAAACATTTTTCCACCCATAAATGTCAAGTGCACAGAGGTTGGCAGTACAATGTTTTCTTCAGATTTCATCATAATGGCGTCTTAATGGTGTTGTGGAATTTTAAAGAAGCAAACCATCAAAGAATTAAAATAAACATCACACCTGGTCCACACCTAAAAAGTCCACTATGCAACTTACTAGTTTCCATTACGGTGCTATTGCTTTGCATGCTCGAAAATACCTTGGAGTGGGCTTGCCTCTCCACAGATCTGACCTGTAACTTGGCCTGATGGTGCTATACTTGTTTTTACATCGATATTTTAAACACCAAGTGGAAAATTCCAGGCAAATTAATAGCATCGTAATGGAGACGAGCTTTTGGTGGACACTCCAGCAAAAAATATTACATAATGCCCCTATAGAAAGATGCATCCTGATTATAAATGCATTGGAAATAATTGGCTAGCACTTACAAAATTAGGGCAAAATAAGACAATTTTCATATTTTAATGAGGCGATGTAAGTCAGAGTAACCAAAATGTCATTCCATTATTGCACAGAGAAATATATTTACACTAGCAAATGCACAAACCTTTAGTCAGTTGAAGTCTGACCTATTCACCCGTCTGCACTGGAAGAATATGTTTTTGACAATAGTCCAAGTATAGCAGAGTGGCTGCTACATTTGAACGAGGTTATTTTAGTCTTGAGATGATGTTCGCGGAATGTTAGGGTTGTCATATGCCCCCATCTGCTCTCCCGGTACCTGCCCTAACAATTCACCATCTTAATAAAACAACAGCTCTGACGGTGAACTCGGCGCCGCGGTATCCTCCATCATCCCCTCCGTCCTTGCTCCCTTCTCTCCTTCCAAGTTCCCCACTGTATCCTCGACGTGACCGTTTATGCTAATGTAAACCAACAGGGCGGTGCGCAGAGGACGATTAGATCCGAGCGCGAGTGTTCACTACTGGGGGATTGCCTGATATCATCCGACATGACAGAGGAATTCACAGCAGCAACTGGGCTAATTTGAACGACATTGATGTTATTGGCGCTCTAGGCGTCGTGTAAGAGATATGAGGTGAGGGACGAGCCACTGCTGATGCATAGGCTGTGTTTACAACAATGTTATGTGTAAATGGTATAAAGTTATATTTATTTATTGTTGATTGATTGAGTAATTGAGCAAATGTAAACGAAACACGATTTAAGATGCGGCGTTCGTTTTTATCATGCCTTGTTTAAAATACAGTCTTAAATTTTGTAGTTGAAGTGATTATGGTAAATGGTCACATTTTTATACAGAGTTTTCCACCTTCAAGGCACTCAAAGTGGTTTATAGCAAAGAACCGATCACCCATTGTTGCAGATATCCATACATCGGTTTACGTAGACACTGGGGGCGAGGTGGGTTAAGTGTTTTGCCCAAGGACACGACGACAGTATTCATCTGTGGGAGCTAGAATCGCACCGTCAACCTGTGGGTCAGTGGATCTGACAGCTTAACCAATGATGTTTATGTCAAAAGCGGGATTTGAACCACCAACCACTCTACCAACTGAGCTACTATCATGTTTTTTTTTTTTTTCCTCATACATAGCCAGATCACGAATTTTGTCATATTAAGAACAAAAAAAAAAAAATGTATTTAAATATTTCTTTCATGAAAAAATTTGAACTCTGCCTCACAACTACTTTTTTAATTTTTATTTTATTTTAACATTTTTTTTTTTTTTTATTGACAGATAATTAAAATCCTCTGTGTACAATTGACACCCTTTAGATATATATAAGACAGTGTCCAAGAGTAATCTGGTTGGATGGCGGCTTGGATGGCGGCTTGGATGAGCAGCGAAACGTCTTCACTCCTACAAAAGTGAAATCCAAAGTTAAATCTGTCAACTGGACACAAATTTGACGTTTCGCTGCTCGTCCAAGCCACTTCTTCAGTTCTGGTCAGATTGCTGATGGACACTGCCTTATATCTATCAGAATGGACAAGCTAACTACATTGAAACGGCAAACAGCTATTGTTTACAGTTTCAACCTTAATGGACCTACATTCAGCCTTAATGGGGCTACTGGCTAGATCTATTGTTCTCTTTGTTTGCTTTGTTTGCTTTGGGTCCACTGTTTTGACGAATGAGAGATTACGCAGACTTCACATCTTCACTCAGTTGACAGAATTTTTCTTTTACTTTATGCTTTATACCTGGATGACTGATGGTTTACACAGGCACTATTTACCACAAAAAAGTATGTATAAATAATACAAATGACAAACACATTCCAACAAAGTCTTCTAAAATTCGACAAACTTGGATCTTTCTTTGCAGGGACTTAAATCACACCGTTCCAGCAGAGTCCGGCCTTTGTATTGGGGTGAGACTGAGTGAACTTGAGCAGTGTTCCTCTGTGGTTTGTCTAACACCGACTCTCCCTTGAACTACCCGTGCACCCGTCCAATTCCGCCGCTCTGCCAAGGTGTGCCACTCTAATCAGGTGTGCTTTTGATGTGCAGAGGCAGCAGCAGCAGCCTTACCGAGCCGCTAGATCTCTCTGGACATTAAGGGTAGAGGAGAGAGAAAAAGATTACCGCTAGTCTTTTTATAGAGCATCACTCCATCTTGTTCCTTTTAGCTCACTCATTAGTTTTAGCCGTTCCCTCGGGGGGCACAACTTGCTTTAAACTTGTACCAGGGAAGGCTGCGGCCACATCCTCTGATTTGGCCAGTCACATTCCTGGCAGAGGCGATCTGGAAGACTTTCTATCAATGTCGGAAGTGCACAATACGGATGTGGCAGTGTTCGGGTTGGCAGGTGCTCCGGGAGGTTCAGGTTAGCCCCAAAGAAATGAGCTCGTACTTTGAAATAATGGCTGAAAGTAAGTCCCAAAAGTTGTGAATATTAAGTTGACTATTTTTGTTATAATGAATTACTAGAAATCTGGAGTGACTGCTGCTACTACAACAACGCCTTTTGTTCCTGGGTTTGTTTCTTTGTTTCTTTGTTCCTTGTACTAAAGATTTCTGGAGATGGATCATTAAGTAAATTATATTATTCAAAACAAAAAAACACTTTGAGGAGAATACACAAATATTACTTTAATACTACTTCATCTAAAAGATATATCCAAGGCAGAGATTGGGACAAACCCAGAACCATGAGCGCAAACCACCACTACTACAGACATGGGCAAACTATGGCCCGGGGGCCACACACGGCCCTTTGGGTTTATTAATCAGGCCCGCTGAACGTGACCAAATTATATTAAAATAGGTAAGAGTAAACCTTGTTCAAAGGTTTTTCTGCCGTGTTTAATTAACTGAAATTTAATAGATGAATTATTCATTTAGTTAATAGATTTGGAAAACAGTTTGTACAATGAGCCTTGCATATGTGGCCCATTTGTCAAAAATTGTGCCCACCCCTGCCCTAACACAACAGTACTCTTACTTAAGTACAATTTCTGGCTTCACTTTCCACCTTTGGCTGTGATAAATCTTTGGAATGACTAAATAATTGGCAAAAGTACTATTATTTGATTTAAAAATATACTTTCAGCAGTGGCAGATGAAGTACTGTGAAGCTGTGTTATGTAAAAGTACAGATACAGAGGTACAATAAGCGTGTCGCATGAAAAAATGTACTTAAGTAGTATAAGTATTTAAGTAAAATGTACTTTAAGAGTAAAAAGTAAAAGTATTTCACACAAGTGTTGCTCATTTGTTAAATGTAGTGATTGATTCAAAGCTTGGACTCGAAAACTTGGATGTCAAGACCACGGACATGGTCAAAATAACTCCTCAAATCATATGAAAAGTACTTTTTACTTTACAGTCCAGTGTACAGATATGGGCTTTCAAATAGAATTAAGTAAAAAGTATCCACAGTAAAGTACAGATACCAAAAAATTCTACTTGATTACTGTACTATACCGCTTGCAGTTCATTACCTTCCACCACTGGCTTTCAATAACTCTAATTATTCATATAACTAATTGACGAAAGAAAAATATAAGACTCACTGATTAAATGACCCGAACTGCCCTCAGCCAATACTTACCTCACTTTTTTTTAATCAAATTAAAATCGTAGGTGAGAAGAGGACATGGCTTTCTCTCGTTTTTTAAAAAATCACCCTTTCTTTCACATCGTTGTTGTAAAATCAGCCGTTTCGTTGCGCGGCCGCTCGATTGTAGGAGGTAATCAGGAATCGTCAGATGTGAAGTGTCCTTTGCTCTGACTCAGGAGTGCAGGGTTTAGCGAGCGGAGGTGTACTAATGGAACCTGTATCCACTATCCACAAATACAGACAGGCCAATGTGTTTAGCCCAGGAAAATATAATAGAAGCTTGATGTTGCTTGGTAATTAGCTTAACCAGTTATGATAAAACACCTCTTGGTATATCGGAAAAAATGTTAATGTTGGTATTTTTTTCCAGAAATTATGTAAAAGAAATGGATTTTGATTACATTGCCTCCACCCATTCACAAATATAGACAAATTTATTATGACTACCCTGTCTATGACTACACCATTCAGACATAAAGAGCAACCGAATAACCAATTATCTTAATGACAGTGTTCATGGGTGGGGCGTATTGTGCTGGAAGTGAATATTTTGTTATTAAAGATGAATTATGTCATTTTTTTAGTGCATTGAGGTGTTATTACTCCACGAGAATGCTCCACACTATGTCATTAAAATTTTTCTATCTTCATGGAGACTACCACGCCCAGATCAGTGGAGAGGCAAGCCCACTCACAGTAATCCATGTTTTCAAGGTTTGTCTGTCAATTAATTCAGCTGTAGTGGAGTAGATGCTGCATTTATATGAGTTTAACGCCATACTATATCCATACTCTATCCATACTCTATCCTCATGGAGACAAACAGGTGTCCGCCCACAGGAAAAGTTACATAGAGCACTTTAAAGTTGTCATGGAAACACACAAATTGTTAAACAGAAACATTAGAGGAAGCTGGACATGGATCAAATAATAATAATGACAAGATATAAGTGGATTAGGATAGCTCATTAAATGCCTGTCAATGGTCTAATTAAACAAAGTAAAAGTAGTAAAGTACTGTTTTTAAGTAAGTCAATTTGAAAGTAGGAACTTTTTACTTCACTACATTTGAGAGCGAGTAACTACTTTCTACTCCTACTTTCTACTGGACTGTAAAGCAAAGGTATTTTTTAACAGTTTGAAAGCTGCTGAAAAGGTCGAGGGTTTAACTTTAAAACATTTGTACTTTGAGCAAACACAAATATCCAACATATGCGACAAATATGCAACAGATTGGAAAAAAAAAAAAAAACTATAAATACTCTTGTTTCTGCTGAACAAAATTGAGCACAAATCAACACATTTCACTCCTAATTTCACCTATGCAAAATACTTTTACTTACATTTTAACAAGTACTTTCAAACTTTTACTTAAGCAGATTTTGTCATGTGATACTACTGTACTTCTTCTACTTCTACTGATGGTCTTCTTAGTCATTATTATTCATAAAACATGCTCTTGTGGCTGACCTATCTGTTATGTCCCCTGCCACGTCTTTCTACATCCACTTACAATTTAAAGTTTGTTCTCTGAAATTCCTAATCTACATATCCCTATGCATACCACGCTCGTCTGGCCCTTTGCAACTAGCAGCCTCATCCAAAAACAGACAAAATTATGGATTCGCCTGTTGTTATACGATGTCTTCTAAATACACATATCCTTAAGGTGCTATCTCAACCGTCCTGTCCAGTTTTACAGCGGCTTTTAAACCCGGTTCCTCCAATCTGCCTCCTTTCGCTTCTCCCTCTCGACGTATATTTACAACCTGGGGCTTGCAATAAAGGATGAAATTTATGACTTAGTTTTTAATTAGAAATAATGTCTTGTAGCGGTTAAGTGATAGATGGTTTAATCAATATATAGACTGCGGCAGGCAAGATGACGGACAGGGGTGCAGAGTAACCTAACTTAACACTTGAAGAAATATGTTGTGTTTGCTGTAAGATTATTTGAGTTATTATTATAATTTTTTTTACATTTTTTTCTTTTTTTTTTAAGAGTTGTCGTGCTGTTTTCCAATCGACGTTTCCCTTCTCAGAGCAAGAACGGTCCAACTTTGTCACACCAATTATTTGTACCTCAAGAGAGTCCCCTTTGTGTTCCGAGTACAATTCGTTGGCTTTAAATAAAATAGACTTGACTTTCAGTGAATGGGAAGTGACAAGCAACAGGGACCGCAATTCTCCAACTAAGGAAATAGATTTTATTTCGCTGTTATGCCAGGTTGTGTGAGGGGTGGAAAAAAAAAAAAGAGAAAAAAAAGGTGAGCTATGTTTTGAAGTGCAGTAATTAAATAGGAATCAAGTCAATGGGATTTGTTTCCTGGCACTCCGGATGATTGGGTAATACACACCCGGGAAAGAGTTATGGCACTCGATAGGGACGCTACGATGCCGCTTTTTCCAGAACGAGTAGCACGAGTACTTCATTTTGAGTACTTGCAGAATCCGAGTACCAATACAGAAAGCAGACATTATTTTACTGTGGTTCATTTGGCAGATTTGGTCGAATGCAATAAGTCACGATGCATGTACAGCACCTCTAAGAACGTTAGCATGCTACTGTGTATAGACGAGCACTGCGCCGATGTCGTTTGAACTATAATAAAAATATAAAAAGTCCTAAATATTTTCATGTAAGAGTCGTATGAGATTAAAGCTGATCTTATATGCAGAACAGTTAATGTGCTTCTTTATGGTCAACTCCTCCTGCAGTTATAGTGGTATCGGTTCTTGGTATCGGCAGCACATGATGAATATGAGTACTGGTATTGGTTTTAGTGCCTCCCTAGCACTCAACAAGTGAAGTTTAAATAAGAGTACAAAAGCGGGACAATATATACAGGACAAAATGCGACTGCAGATATTGAGCATTGACACTATTACATACGAGTCTTATCAATACAAATACAAAGGTCTTTCAGTTTTTATTTCTTCAACGTAAGCGTACAGATTTTTTTATCATCGCCATTTATCACTCAGTCATGTCAGTTTTTATAGGGGCTGATTTATACCTAATTAATATGCTAATTTCTCAAATGATGTCTATGTGAATTTGTTTTAAAGTCCTATATTATACAAAAATGGCTTAGTTTTAAGCTTTAAGTTGTGTTAGAATGTTGTCAAAATCATACCTGGAGTTTTTTTTGACGAGGAAAAGAACATTAACAGATCAAAAAATGGTGTAACATGAGCCCTTTAAATAATGTTAGTAGTGGACAGGAAGGGATATGCTGGGCTACTTCCATCTAACTGTACCCTACTTACTGTATGAACTGTGGTTGCTTGCCATATCACAATACCTCAGTAACTACATACACTTGGATATATGAATACTTCAGGTGTGAATGGTGTGGGTTCAGTTTCATGATGCATATTTCAGTGTACATGACCATGGGGATGTGATACCGTCTCTCCAGACCACCTACCTCAAAGAAAGCCCTAATTGAGACTCTAACCTTATCCACACACACAAACACAATATTAGCCCCACTCAGAGATGACCCTTACAATGCCGTTCTTTCTCATTGATTAGTGTTGCGTTCAGTGGCCCGGAGTGGGGTCAGGCCTGTAATGACGACTGTGGGCTTTGTGTTCATGCTCTCTGAAATAGAATAAGCAGAAAGACATGCATCCATGGTCTTTTTAGTCAATGGTTAACTGTTCTCCCAAGCATCCAAGCATATCGCCCCATAAGACTTTGCGCTGTTCCTTCAAGAGGTCGGAGCCAAAATAAAGCTTAAAGGGCCCATATTACGGTATTTTCTTATCTGTGTTATAATGTTCCCTCATCAAAGACAGACCTGGAGTTGTGTTTTGTTTCATTCACACATATTTAACACACAAATCCTGCATATTTAGGCTGAGTTCTTCTCTTAGACAAAAAACACTCCACCTGTCATGTCACAGGGTAATACAGGAAGTGCTCCACTGTGTTTTTAAACTCCATATACCTTCACTAAAGTCATTTAGATAATTTTTCTTTCAAAGATCTTTTTATCAGACAGCAAGTGTCAATGAAGTGCACAATACTTACTGTTTAACTTTTTTTTTTAACTGTTTAACAGATTAACAAAATTACCCCACCCACACATAAAACCACACAAACTACAACAGCTACAAGATACTATGAGACAGCTATAATAATAATACTAATAATGATAATAATAATAATAATAATAATAATAATAATAATAATGATAGTTTAAAAAAAGAAAGAAAAAGGGGGGAAAGAATGTAAATAATAAAATAACAGTAATAATTAATAATAGTGAAATATAATTTTTAAAGTTGTAATAATCCCAAATTATAATGGAGCGGGAGGGACGGAGATTTAAAGAAATTTAAGAAAGGGCGCCATAGTTTATAAAATTTTGTTCCTGATATGCGAACAGTATATCTAATGTTTTTTTTCAAATCCATATAATATCCACATGTCTTTTATCCATTGTGCATGAGAGGGAGATGCAGAGTCTTCCCACTTCCCACACACCAGCAAAGTAGCTCGTCTAGCAATAAAGAGTGCAGAGGTCAGAACCTTTTGTTTGGAGTTTGTTTAAAAAAAAAGGTCCAGAGCCACTCCAAAAATAGCACAATAGCGTGGATCTGGTATAATTTGATATTTAGATCATTTCAGCCTTAGAATTGCCAATCGCTGCTAAACAAAAGGTAAAAGGTAGCTGATGTCATGTGGTGGTACTTTTCAAGTTACCACAAGGTGCAAGAGAACATTTTGAGCTTTTGAGATAGACAGACTAATAATAAAGGATTACTCAAATGCGTGGGGATGTTTTTGATGAGGTAACAGCTTTAGAACATGGCTTAAAGTTCAAATGAGTCAGTTTTGCGAAATATGTGGCCTTTAAGTAAGAGTACTGTTACTTCAACATAATGTTACTCAAGTACATGTGCAAACTTGCGGTCCAAGAAGTAAGTAAAAGTATTTAGGGAAATTTGTAGTCAACTTAGAGTATAGAAATAACTAATAACTGACTATAACATGTGGTTTATAATTTAATCCAATTGGAATGGCAAAATAAATATGACCACAAATCAGATATTTTCATAACGTAATATAACCACAATACTTACTTTTACTCGTGTACTGTTACATGTAGTCTGAAACCTACTCAGTTTTATCCAAAAATTACACAGGTAAACATACTTGTAACTGAGTACTACCCACCTTTTGGTTCCTTTCCATCTGCCTGCATGTCATAGCTTATCTTTTCCCTTTGTGCAATATAAGCTCACAGATAAGCTACATCTAGGGGCCCAGAGTTACTCATGTCTGCCTTGTTCATTCACCAGAATCCACCAAGTCCCATTGAAGCGCATTTCCCGTACACGCAGGTGGGCCGTGTCGTAACCACAACGCCCCGCCTGTCCTATTCTGAGCAAACAGAGACATCCAGTCATCAGGAATGCTTTTGTACTGGCTGGGAGCACCACGTAATGCCCTCGATATGAATGTGCAGCGCAAAGAGTACACATGGCTAAGTCCACAACAACATGCCGCTGGTGGGTAGGTAGCTTTAGCTCAGATTAGCCGTGAAGGTAGGAATTATTCATCGGCTGCTGAGAGATAGGTGCTACGTACAAGGAAAACATTATTCCATGGGATTTTTGGGGAGTGTTTGCCCATAAGCTTCCATAAGTCTCCAAGTGTCTGCAGTTGTTTTTCGTAGCTCTCAGTGGGATTTGGGTTGTCAGTGGTAAAGAATGACATAGCCTACTTCTTGCTGTATGACACACAATTGGCGTGGGTCGGCCAGGAAGGAGAGACGTTTAATTTAATTACAAATTCAATTAGACAAGACCTGGACGTTCCTCGGTATGCTATTAAACTTATCCGTCTCCATGGTGACAAGCAAGTAATGCCATCAGGCTGTTATAGGTTAGATCTGTGGAGTGACGAAGCAGCTCATCGTAAAAATGTATGGGTTTTTTTTTTCAAGATATTGGGGGTGTTGGCCAATAAAACCTCTTTAATCGAATAAATGCAAAAAAAAAGGAGATACTATGGAACACTGGAACATGGGAGACCCTTCACCATGCAGAGAAGTTGCGTCAGAACAAGAACTGGCCAAAATCTTAACTTGGAAATCGTGCTTTTTGCATTTTTATAACTCTTCAGCCTCATCTTTGCAAAGTAGTACTTGTTTTGAGACGTTACATCCAATGTTGTAGTTCAGTGGTAAGTTTATGGTTCACTGAGCCTTGAAAACAATTATATTACACAATGGCGAAGCATCCACCAAAACTAATCACTTGTACCTTTACTGACCTCTTGTGACCAGAGTGGGCTTCGTTTGACCTTTAAGTTGTCTCTCTGGAAATAACACTCCTCCTCCCTCTTCACTGACATGTTAGAATAAGATTATACCAGCCTCTAGCGCCTCCATACCTGGCTAAAGGTAATGGTGTAGTCTTGCACACAGGTGGGGGTCAGGGTGGAGCATGATCCCTGTTCTGTCCAGTTAATTAGAAATTAGACAGTGGCACGACCCTCTGGATGTTCTGTGTGTTCGGAATAATGAACGTCTACAAGTGCGCACGACCTTAGCGGAGAATATAGAGGAATCTTTGGCCACCGCACACGCCTTTTCATTAAGACTTCTGACCTGCGGTGGCTTTTGCAATTATGCACCTACCCTTTTGGACACTATTTCACCCAAGAAATATTTTCAATTTACTTTAAGAGGCCAAGAGTACTTCAGTCTAAATTAGATTCTCATTTGACTCTTGATCTATGGTGTATTGCGGTTATAGATGCGCAGAAATGTATAGAGTGCAGATTAAATGGAATGCAGAAATCCTTTAGTTCGGTTATTCATCAAATTGTAATGATTCTTTGTGATTACTATAGGTTTGCTTTATATCATGTTTCCTTTCGAATTACTTTCAGCCTGTATTAATTGTGCAGAGGTAAATGGTATGGACTTGCTTGTCTTGGACCCTTTATAGCAACATTATTATTTAGAAAAATATATCTAATGGGTCTGCTCTGTAGCTTATAACCCGACACCTGTGGATTATGATGTTATAATTTGCACATTTTAAATCGCAGTATTCATCTAAAACGACTTAATGAAAGAAACGAGTCCATCATTGTCACAACAAAGAGTCGGCACCTTTGATGGATAGCTGCACGTCACACTAGCGAGCCAGCAGATTTTTTCACATTTGGACGAAAATAACTACTCAACGCTGCCAAATCCTGATTCACGATTAAGAATATAAAACTGGAGAACGAAATAAGCAGTGGGCATATGCTGGTGGCGAAAATGGGGATTGATCGACAACATGGTGTCTTAAAAATAAGCGATTAAGATTGCTCAAACGTGCACGAATCACTCCAAATATAACTTCGGGTGAGGGGAAACAACTATAACATGGTCAAAAGCTCTGAAAACTCCATTTTAAATACGAAGAGCCCCATATTTTCTTTATTTTTCGTTCTTTTTTATTGTATTTTAGTAGGAATTTTTTGGGAATTTTAGACACGGATCCATATAGGTGGATACTGCTGCACATTATATCACAATCAAATGAAATCGCAGTTGGCGCAGTTCGAGTTGGCACAAATATCAAATCGCAAAGGCTGCAATTATGTAGATAATAGAATGTCCTCTGCAAAGAACAAAGCGTGCTGTCCTTTTGTAGATGTGTTACACCTGTAGTTCAGACTTCTACAAACATGTTCAGAAATGTGATTCTTTTATCAGGTCTTATTGCACATGAGTCATAATTTACACATCCACAATGATCATTTTTATATAGCACTTTTCCAACTTTAACGCACACAAAACGAACACCCATTCACACGAGCGTTCAGACACCAGTGTACGCAGACACTGGGGGCGAGGGAGGTCAAGTGTCTAGCCCAAGGACACAGCAACAGTGGGAGTTGGAGTCACACCTTCAACCTGTGGATCAGTGGATCTGTTCGCTCATCCAGTGATGTTTTTTTATTAAATTCGAACCTCCAACCTTCGGATAAGAGGGCGAACACTCTAACTGCGCTACAGTCGCCCAAGCTAGTCTCAACTTCTAGATTTCACTGCATTGCACCATAACCAAACTTGATGAATGAAATATACAAAATAAGATGCCATCTCCTATGTCTTTTCACATTTCGGTAGCGTGTCCAGTACAAACTACATCCCCATCTTCCGTACCCCAATCATTTGGCTCAGTGCCTTGATTCAGATTGGTGAATGGCTGCATGGTAAGCTACATGTGCTCACTGGCCGTATTATTTTATCACAGTTCGCAGTGCAGCGCGTGGGGGCGGTGGTAGTGGTGATGGTGGGTGGGTGGCGGGGGGGTGTCTGGATGAGATGGGGCACGGAGGGAGGGAGGGAGGGAGGGAGGAAGGGGGGCCAGAGCGAAGTCCGCACGCCCCAATGCACAGTCTGGCAGTTCTAGTGAATCACCGTCCCGTCACAGGTGGAGGGAAGTGGAGCAGAGGGATTGGCAGTCCAAAGGTGGTGTCTGGCCTTCTGCTGCTGCTGCTGTTGAGTGAGCTGTTTGGATTGGCGTCCGGCGGAGATGAGATGTCACTTTTTGCGAGACTATGCTGAAAGATTCATTCATTGTGTGTATACGTGTATAAGAAAATATTTTCCAGATTACAGGTGACTTTCTATTCAGCGTAGACAGTAAGTCATAGTCGTGTGTGTTGTGTTGTGCCTTGGCTGACTACTTTAACATGACGGACAGGACATGTAATTTACTGGAAAATGGAGAGCGCAGTGTTACGAAATGTTACTTTTATTACTTTTTATTTATTTTCAGTTAATAAAGCATAATTCTTTATACTTAACATGTGGTAACTTCCATATAAAATGCATAAGTCTAATGAAACTGCACACAGATATGAGTTAAAAGTTAAATCAAACTTAAAGGGAAATGTGCTGTAAAAATGTCAGATTTTGAATGAGTTTGCAGTATGAATAGCCATTACAGAAGTCAGTAATTAGTAGTAAAATGACCAAAAAATATTCCTAAAATGTATTTTTTTAAGTTAAGTTTTTTAAGTTTTGTTACTTTCAATTCTACCAAGATGAACGTGATATTTCATAATAATATATTTTTACTTAAGAACAGTTGGACAGACATCATGTGCATGTAATATTTCTCACGGATTCTTACTTGATACAGCTGATGTCATCAACATTTCGTGGGAATGTGATGCTAACTAGGGCACGGCTCTGTCTGAAGCTCTATTACTCAAGTTAGACTTTAATCTGAGCTTTATTTTACGATCTGGCCATAAAGAACTGTGTTAGTTGGAACTACAACAGGTGCGATGATTTGTGCTCTTAAGCAAGTCTCTCACCTTTTCCTTTCAAAATCAAACACCTAAACGGGAACATGAACGCTCACATTGATCACAGGCTCCTGAAAATTTGTTTTTTTTAATCCGTGTTGAGTTTTCAGACTTAAAACCTTTTTGACAGTGTTTGCATGTGTGTGTCTTATGTCACCATGGTAGCTACTGAACATTCCAACATAGACGTACATGTAGAACACCCCATTGAGATATCATTACAACATATCACTACTAGTAAGCACTGTACTAACCGTTCTACTACTTAGTATTCCTCCACCTACTTCTTCCACCTCCCTATTGGCCTGCACCTCCCTAGTTGGAAGCACACCTTTGCATTTGAGTGTCTTTTTCTTGTAGCTTCTTGTTTCAAGGTGCTAGCGATCAAAGTCTTCAGTGCGCTTCGCCAGACCTTCGGCAGCAGATCCTCCGACTTAGTTAAGCAGTTTGCTACCTCTCTTTCGCTCTCTTCTCTCCCCCATCTCGCTCTCCCTCCTCTCTATCTGTACGTCTCGTCCTCCCTTTTCTCTAATGGCCCTCAGTGGTGTCACATAGCACTGGATTGTTTTTCTGCTCTTTTGTGTGCAAAGCATATAGGGACGCAGATCGTGAAACTGCGGGGGTATCTTGTTCCTTTCTGACACTCTTATTGTCCTCCTCCTGTGAATTTGTGTGCTCCGGAAAAGCAAGCCTTTCACTGTAATTGGGTGTGAATGAAACACTTGCACCTACCTATTGTCTATGGTATGGTCAGCTATTGGGGCCAGTGGTTAGACAAGCCAGGAAACGAGCTACAAAGGAAGTTAAGTGGGATGTAATATTGAACAACTTTCTTAGTCAAGTGTGGCTTTTTGCTTTGGTTTGCAAAGTGCTTTTACCTTGGTGTGGGTTGCTGTGAATTGGACTTCTGGCTAAATTAATGGTGCGCTGTGTATTTTTTTTTTTTTTTTTTTACGTGTTACCATGGAGATGTTATTGCTGTACCTAAAATGTTCATGTCTATCTCAAAAATACCTCGAGAATGACGCACTTTTACTATAAGCAGGCACGCCTCTTCGCAGATCTGATTTGTAAATTGGCTTGGCACTATCACCTCCTTGTCTCCATGGAGATAGGCAAGTTTAATGCCATTGTACGGAACATTACAGGCAACATAATGACATCTTCATGGAGACGAAAAGGTAGCAGGGCCTCCAATAGACAAAGTCAGTCACGCAGGGCATCATTAAATTTGCAGTTTTATATTGGAAAAATACAAAATGGCGGAACGCAACTTGGATAAATCACATTTTTGGCTTTCAGTGCACATAACAAAAGGTTTTTAAAAATATGTATTTTTTGAGTTTGGAATGATCTGACTTGAATTATTTGGTTAGTTATGCGCAATTTATATCTTTTCAGCAAGATATTTCCTTAAAAAATTACCCATTCCGACACGCTTAATAAATCCCCCAATCCGGCCGTAAAAGTCGACGCCTCCCTTTGATTGAGAGCCCCCTAGTGGCTGCCCTGACAGAGCTAAGTAGTGCTATAATGCAACGCTGACAGGAGCCTGGGTTTTAGCAGACAGTTTGTGCTGCGGTCCAGGTTGCCGTGTGGCTATAGGAGAGTGATTGAGAGATTCTGCGGGGCCTAATTGCGTCTGTACCATCTGCCTGCAGTTTCCCCGACGCTGCCAGCCATGTGACAGTGTGAGGCGGGCTCGCTGATCACCAGATGTGTGCACCTACGGCGAGACTTAGCACTGAATTAAGACCAAAACTCTCCTCTGATTCTGAACCTCAAAAACGGCGGTGCGCTGTCATAGTGAGGAATAGCGACGCGCCGGCTCTTTTGAACAGTTCCTTGACGTGAACAGTTGGAACCGCAACTCATCTTTTGAAAGAACGGAATCTTTTTCTTTCTAGTTTATATGCATTTTTATGTGGATTAACCCTGAAACGACTCAAGAATTAGCACAGAAGCAAAGCAGGTGTGACACGAGTGAGAGATTTGTGCACAAAAAAAAATATTTGGCAGCTTAATAACAGCTACTTTTTTATGTTCTTATTGTACTGCGTCGTTTTATTTAGATGGATAATTTCAAAGGGCAAACATACTCCCACTCTCACTTTGAACCATTTGAGTCAAATCTTGCCTTGGTCATTTTAGTTTGTAGATAAAATGAGTTCTCACATTGGTTTCTGTCATAAATAGTAAAAGAGCCAGTCTTTTGAACAGCTCATGACATGAACGGATCAAAAAAAATGTGGATCCCGCAAAAGAACCGAAAGTCTCATCACTAGCGAGGAAGCTTTAATACTATCTGAACACAATTTACAGCTAAAGATTGCATTTAGCAGCGGGTTATTTTTTCTAGTCCAAATACAGAAATGTGAAATATTAGACTTTGGATGTAATGGTAAAAATGTATTACTATATACTATAATAACTGACTCTTGTGAGCTTTAAACCATGTTAGAATGCTGGAGTTGTGTTTTTATTTCGTTTCGTAATCCTGTATTATTAGTCTGTCTACATCTCTAAACCTCAAAATGCTCCGTTCCACTTTGTGATGTCATGAAGCAGTAGTTTTCAAGTTAACAGCTAAATTTTTACGTTTAGTTCAGTAGAGATTATCAATTCCAGGGTCCAGAAACGATCCAGATGACTGTAGTGAAGGTGTCTGGAGTTTAAAAACACAGTAAAGCACTTCCTGTATTACCACATGACATCACAAGGTGGAACAGAGTGTTTTTCTTGAGAAGAACTCAGCCTAAAAATGCAGGTTTGTGTGTTAAACATGTGTGAACGAAACAAAACACAACTCCAGGTATGTTTTTGATGAGGAAACGGCATTATAGCAGAAAATAGAGTAATATGGGTCCAAGATTTGTGTTGTAATATCACGTTCTTGGAGCCAGTTTCTAGTAAAAATTTAACTTAAGCGTCTTTGAGTACCGTGAAAAGCGCTATATAAATAAAATGTATTATTATTATTTAACTTTTGGATATTTGATAGTAAAGTGCAGTGTAATCTATAGGGAGACCTAGCTTTGAGGAGAAAATACATATAGATAATGCATCAGTATGAAGTATAAAGTGATATTTCAGGCGTTTTTTCCTGTTCATTCACCATTTACCTGCAGGTTTTAGCACATTTCTGATGAACTGCCACTTGTTTGACTGTCATTGGTATAATATCCTCATGATTTAATAGATCCAGATATTATCAGTTCATTATACCAAGTCGAATTTGAAATAATAAAGTTTAAATGTCATTTCACTTGTTTTTGCTACATTGCATTGGGATATAATTTGATGTTCCCACTGATTTAAACAATGCTTTGTCCACACTTTTTAGTCAATTCATTATTTCAAGGATCTATTTGAAATGTGGTCATTGTTGCTGTCACTGTGGCTATTGATATAAAAGCCTGAAAAATGTCATTGCATATATTTCCATAAATCAATGTACCCTGCCCTTCTTACTTCCACAATAAAAAGACAAAAGGGATAAATTAATTCTTTGCAATTCAGTAAATCTGTTAAAAATAGCCAAGGGATTGTGCACAGTTAGGAAAGTGTCAACAAGGTACATTCACATCTCCATTGGGATTTATATTGATTCACTTTTTTTTTTTTTTTGATGATATTTGATACTACTTTCCTTTTTTTACACATCAGGTACAGACTGTAGACCATATATTTAAATGGACATAGCTAATCTGCTAGCTGCTGCATTCAAAATAAGAAGTGATCATAGGCGCACTTCCTGCTCCATCGAATCTGGTTCCAATTCACTTTCTATTGAAAAACTGTGGCCCCTCTCTCTGTAACTGCTGCAGTGAGCCTCGCCATTTTGGTCTTAAAATTCAAATTAACCCGCTCTATATATGATCCTGGTATTTTTGTGTCGCCAACTCAAGATATGAACATTGATAACAGACAAATCACGCCTTCTTTCCCTGAGTTCACTCCCACTAGTTGAAGCTAAACCTGTTGCTAGGTTTGATTGGCAGCGTTGCTTAGCGCCCGTTCCCTGCTAAACCAGTGGTGCGGGCGGTAAGGGGCGTTGCCTTCAACCACCTTGCTCCGGATTGGCTCTTTGGTTGCTATGATACTTGCAGTTGGAATTCCTAATATGCAACTTTGCTCCAAATTTGTCCCTATAACCGCTCTAGCCTCGATGAGCTTCATTTGACTGGAGGCGAACTCTATGGGTGACGTCACACTAACTTAGTTCACTTCTTTGTACAGTCGATGGTACAGACCGGTCTTTTACCGTGGAAGTCACAGAGAGAAGTACTTCTGCTACAATTATTACCCATCTCCTCGCAACAAACTATTGCTACTGCTTGTGATCTATCCACTTTGCTCACAGAAAGTCCTTGAAAAACCATGAATTTTCAGACGAAAAAGGGTACACCTTATCACTTTTTTGGTAAAGTTCACTACTTGCTGGTTTCCATGGAAATGCTATTGCTTTCACTGGAATGTCCCATAGTATTAGGGTTAACTGCATTCTCGTTGTAAGCAGGGTCGCCTCTCCGCTGATCTGACCTGATGGCATCACTTGATTGTCTCAGTAATGATAGATGTGTTTAACGCCATACTGTGGAACATTCCAGGCAAAGTAATAGCATTTCAATATGGACAAGCCGGTGGCAGACCCGCATTACAAAATTTGATAATCCCGAATATAGCTCCTAATTACTTCCCATTTCCACACAATCCCACACATTTTGGTTCTTTCTACACATTGACACGTTCTACTTTTCAGTAATTTGTCCATCAAGGCCACCCTGAACCGGACAGAGCAGTAGTACCGACGAGAGAGCTTTTCCAACTCCCAAAAAGTGTTTTAATCAGTGCCCCCCATAAATAATCCACGGCAGCTGAATATTTATGGCACTTTGAAAGTAATGTGAGCGTGTCCACGATCAGACACTCGAGTACATTCGACATGTAGGAAGCTGTTTTTCCACGCTGCTCTTTGCTCACTGACACAAAAAAGTGATAGCACTAACCTGAAACTCAGCACCTCTGCGGTACAGGGACATCGCATTACCATCGTCTGCGCACATGTGGGTGTACGAGATGATGTATGGGGCCTATTGGAACATGAAGCCGCTAATGTATTTTGTCGAATGGGTAAACATAGTCCAAATCTGTTGAATGTTTGTTGATTTTAAAAAATAATCAATGAATTGGCATGCACGATGTTAATTTTTGTGACTTAAAAACATGTCTTCTTACTGTGAGCAGAGTCGCCGCTCCACAGATCTGACCTGTAACTGGGCTTGATGTTGTCACCCAAGAACAAGAAATGACATCTTCATGGATACAGCGAAGTAGCAGGCCTTCCACCAGAAAAGTTACATAATGAAGCTTTAAAAAGTTCTACATTGGCAGCATTTCCCACGTACAGTATTTTCCGGACCTGATTAAAAGCCGCATGCTTTAATTTTAGAAATGAAAAAATTGTACAAGCCGCCCTGGATTTTAAGCCGCAGGTATCCCACGTAGTAATATGAAAAATTAGCTCAAAAACTTTCATTTGCGAGGGACTGCTAGTGAAGTTTGGTATGTAGGCACGTGTTCTGCGTCCTGATTGGCTAAAGGAGGTGCCGTGTCTCCTGTCTCCCAAAATATTCAATGCTGCAGCGTGACTCTGAAACAATCGGATTGGACACCTTTGTATTTGAGGACAAACGCCTCCGACAAGGGTTGTGGACGCTCTGGACGTTTACGAGAGACTTTACATGTGAAACAACATAAAGAAGGAGGAAAATAACATAAGGACGACAGCAGAATAAGTTTGAACAAGGAGCAAAAAGGGCTGTAACCTGCGGATGGAGTCTGCTTTAGTTTGTGGATCAGTGACTGCAGGAAAAAGAACATTACGAAACATTAAAGAGGCGCCAGAACGAAGGGGCGGGGACAGAGGAACTCAGAAATACACCTGCAGCCGCACAATACAATACAGTACAATAGTTGTGAGTGCGCTAGATTGATCATACAATTTCACTGGACCTCTGTGAACTACTTATCAGTTTTATTGGTCTACTGTTGCTGGGCAAAATGTTTTTGGCGCCACAGAAAAAAAAAAAAAAGTATAAGCCGCACTGCTCCATAAGCCGCAGCGGTTAAAGTGTAGAAAAAAGCAGCGGCTTGTAGTCCGGAGAATACGGTAATTATTTTTGATTATGACTATTGAAAACTCTTTTTTTTTTTTTATGTAAAAAACGGGTAACGGTTCCATGGAATTCGACAGTTAAAGGTCAATCGTTTTGGATCACTGTCTTCTATTTTACAAGTTTGAATCAGCAGTATCCTGTTTATCATTTATTCTAGAGTTTATTGGAGCAGCGCTGCAAAAAAAAATGACTGAAAACGCAATTTTTTTTTATTTTTTAAGATCCTAAAGTGTACCGGGTCATCACCGTAGCGGCTCCATTTTACGCCGAGAATTATTGCAACTTACACTGACTTTAATAAGATCACGTTTTATCAGTCAGCCGCTGTCTATAGAAAAAATCCCATGTCCGCCATCCTCGTATGGACTATAAAATCCCACTGAACTTTGTTGTTGCAGTTTAACGACCTGATTCATAGAGTTATCAAGTCAAAATCAAATTTACATGGAACTCCCATAAAAATCTAATAGTCATCTACGCCACTAAGCAACGCTATAAACGTGTGAACTCATTTACATACAAACTTGGATCTTGCTTGGTTAAAATTGGGAAAATCTTGTCAGGTACATAGAAAAATTCAAGTTCTGGTTAGCTCTAGTTTTGTCTTTCATTAAGCCCAAGCCTTTTTGTCTTGGCTGCTGTTGACAGGGGGGGACATTGGCTCGAGTGTTTCATATTCTGCATATCCCCAAGTCCCTGCTCTAATTATTATTCAGTAGATGCACTGTTTGGCACAAGGACAAAAGTTAACATAATTTATGCAAGACCGTCATCAATTTTTGAGAAACGGCCCGGGTCTTTTCTTTGTGCTTTTAACGAAATAGATCGACTGGTAGGACTGGACATAAAACCACAGATAGAACAAGGAAAAGGTTGTTCTTAGCATGATCCAAAACCTTGAACTAATGCAGATTTTATGTTGCATGGGACTGCGGTCTCGGACAATAAGTGCATCATCTTTGCACGTGATTAAAGGTACAGGATGTCACTTTTGGGAGGTGGCACGTCACCTTTAAAGATGGACAAAAAAACGATTAATTCGGTTAAATCCAATTTTAAGATCAAATTTACTTGTATGGAAGAAAGAACTTACTTTATTTCCCCATTTTTTGCATTGGAAATTGTATTGAAAATGTAAGAAAGGCAGAGTTTAGCACAGGGCGATGTAGCATTTATTTCTTATTTTTTATTTATTTGTAAAAAAAAAAAAAAAACAATCTGAGTTAATCAAATGTGAGTTAAATTGCAAAGTTGGTTTTATCTCATTCATAAAACATTTCCCCAATGGGTTAAATATGATCACAGAATACTATCTTTACAGGTTCATTTTCTGTAGTTTGCAGAACATTTTAGAGGGAAAAATCAAAAATTCAATTTTTAGGAGAAAATAATTGACAATTTTATTTTCAAGCAGAACTACTCAGCCCTACATCACCTGCATGAATCCCTGAAAATAGAAAGTTAAAACCATATTTGGGAACTTTCTCCATGGAGATCGGTGCATTTTATGTCATACTGTGGAATTTGATAGCCAAAGGAAAGCCTAAATTGCTCATGATAAAGTAGCAGTAGTCAGTTTTTTTGTATCCTTGTGGTTTTGGCTCAGAGTCCACTTTAGGCCATATAGCGAATTTAATTTTTTTTTGCTATACATCCTACCTGGACGACTGAGGGACTACCAGTGCTTGACCAAAGAAAGCTTTATACCTGAACTTATTTTGAAGTGCTTTGGATATTATATTAGACATTTGCTCCTTGGGGATTTTGCACATTGTCTTTTTCATTAAAAGTATTTGGAGATGAGCAGTTCTTGGTGTGTCCCAGTAGACTGACAGAACTGGAGTTATTTTTACAGTACAGGCTCATAGGAGGAGAGTCCACTGAGAACTGCAGGCAGAGGGACGCTGCTAGTGCACTTCCCAGGAGAAAGGGCTCTATATTTACTTTAATGGAAATGAGCCAGGTATAAAGCACCTTCTGCTTTCCATGTCCTTTAATCCAACTGTTCTCTCTGCTGGTGTTGGCTGTACATTTTAGTTGTAATGCATAATGTACACATAAAAATAAGGTGAAGAGAAAAGTCATAAAAGAACGATAAAAGAGCGATATGAAAACTATAAAAACTAAGAACGCAACCGCTGAGGGCATGCAGTTGAACACAATCAGACTATATTTGATGTGAACCATGTAGAAAAAACTGCCTGACTACACCAGACGCAGAGAAGGAATTAAGTGGGTGGGGCTTCTTCACTCATGGTTCGAAATCCAGAACAGACCCTTTAAATCAGGGCGGTCCAAACTACGGTCCAGGGGCCAAATTCTGCCCTCAGACCAATTTTTGTTGGCCCTCCTAAACCAGCGCAATTGATCAGGATGGATTTTTTTATTAAAACTGAAGAGATTCTACCGCTATAACCTGAATAACATCACATTGCATTGTGACACAGACCTAAAAATAATCTTCCAAGTCTTATTAAAGGAACAATGTCTCTGTCAAACCTGTGTTAAATGCACCATTTGACTCCCTGTAGCGACACTGGTCTGTGGCCCTCGGTCAGAAAAGTTTGGACACTGCTTTTTTAAATCATCTAGTCTTCAGTTGGACTAACTCATGACAAAAGTAAGTATTTAAAAATGATTCCAAATAGCCAAAGCTACCACCACTTGGGAAACGTGGATAATTTGACTCGTAAAGGGGCGGTACCCAATTTTATTCACATAGTAGTAGAATTTCACATGCCCTAGTTCAAATCTTAGGGTCAAAATTAAACTGTGTGCAGTGTGCATCTAAAACGTTTTTGTCATCCATGAACCAGGAAGTAAGACTGATGCGCTGTTAGCATGCTAGTTGCTGTGCCCGTAACCTGGAAACCTGGAATTGTCTCCACTGTGTTTTTAAACTCAATTTACCAGAATTAATTTTGATTTCAGCCCTGGAATTGCCAATCTCTACTCAAAGTGGAAAAGAGCATATTGAGCTTTGGAGATGCAGACAGACTAATAAACCAGGATTACGCAAACGTGTGAATGAAACAAAAACATAACTCTGGAGGTAACGGCATCATAACACGGCTTAATACTCACAAGAATCCATTTTGTGTCATATAGGACGTTTAAGAAAGTAAAATCAGCTACAATGTCTTTTGTCCCTAGACCTCAGACCGGTATACCAGAACGCCTCGTATTCCCCAAAGTCCACAGTCACTTGTCATTGTTCATCTTGAAGTGAAGCCCACTAAAAATACACTTGTGAATTCTGCCTCCTCCATCACTGTCTGCGGCCCTGGTCAGGTGCCACGACGACAACCCAATGTACGTCCGGTATAAGTGGGATATCAGGCAGGTGCGTGTGGATAAATGTTATGTGTTAAATATGGATGTATTCAAATCCAGCAGCTTTAGAGGTCAAGACGGAAACGAAAGAGACGTGTCGGATGTTTTTGCACAACGTCGGCAATTTTTGAGTTGTTGCGGCTAAGGCTGTACTTTCAAAATACTGTTTGTACTTGTTTAATTATTTACTGATATCTTTATTTTTTTATTTTAGGCAAGGCCAATGAGATGGTGAAAGAGTGGATAGGCAATGTTGAAATGACAAATGAATGTTGCAATATTTGGCTTATTCCAATGATGATCACGAAATTTTAATGATCAGAGGTTCAAATATAACACAATTTGAATGCATATACTCTTATCTGAGATTTAATTTTGCCTCATCTCATTGCAATATTAACCATGTTCTTCTCTCAAATAGGAAAACGCTATGTTCCGCCTTGTGATGTCATGTGGTAATACTGGAAGTGCGCCACTGTGTTTCGAAACTCCACACACCTTCTCTAGAATCATTTGGATAATTTCAGCCCTAGAATTTTCTTTCTCCTGAGCTAAAGATAAAGGTAGCTGTTAATTTGAAAACTACCACTTCATGACATCACAAGGTGGAACGGATCATTTTGAGCTTTCGTGATGCACACATCTTAATAATCCAGGATTACTCAGACATGCGTGAATGAAACAAAACACAACTCCACGTATGTTTTAGATGACGTAACAACATTCTAACATGGCTTCAAGCTCACAAGAATCCATTTTGTGTAATATAGGATCTTTAAGGCCCGGGAGGAGGCCCCGGGGGAAGACCCAGGACTCGCTGGAGGGACTATGTCTCTCGCCTGGCCTGGGAACACCTTGGGGACCCACCGGAGGAGTTGGAGGATGTGTCTGGGGTGAGGGAAGTCCGGGAGTCCCTGCTTGGACTGCTGCCCCCGACCCGGCCCCCTGAATAAGCGGAGGAAAATGGATGGAAAAATGAAATGGAATAGGATGTTTAAGGCTTTTCCGACATGTCTTTCGTATTTTGTGTTGGTTTTATGTGTCGACAATCCCAATATCCTGGGTGGTTTCACTCATGTAAACGGCAGGGTGATGATTTTATTTGCAGTTTGGCGTAATGAACTCAAAAGAACACAAAGCTTTCCAACTATTACCAAAATAATCATATTAAGGCACCAGTGTCCCATGTACACGCAGAGATTGGCATCAGTAACGGCATCCATCTTAAAACCAGGAGGAGGTATTCATCCACTTACAAATCCCTCCAACGTGTTCTTATTATTTGTCATTCAAACGACAGAGTTCCAATAGATCATTTTTCTTGCATTTGTGATAAAACAGTTCTATCCTTGTTTTGCGTGTCATATCCGCGTACACTACTAAAAGTCATTTGGAGCCATATGGTGCCCTGGTACTCTTGTACAAACTGCAGTCATCTCAGTGTTAAGTGCTTCATTTATCACACGAGCATGAGGGCTATTGTATTTATAAATGATTTAGCAGAAGGCCACGGCACACTGTAGACAGGACATAATGTGCATAATTAAACAGTTCAACACACACATACAAAGTGCACTGACTTCACTTCACGCCTCTGTTCCTCCTGTTTGAAGGTGTCTATCATAATAAGCGCTTTATGGGTACTTTTATGGAAGTACTTTTTGTTAGGAAAAATCTGAATTATAAATCTGGATGGATGGATATTACAGGAAAAGTAGCGACCTTGGTTTTGCCACCGCAGTCGTAACAGCCGTAGCAGTAGTGGCATCAGTCATATGTTTAACTGATTGAGATCCTCATTAGCTTCTGCAGCGTTCCTAATTTTCATAATTCTCAATCATTTCCAAGTAAGACAATTACTCATGCAATATTAATAATTTATTTCTACTTTCTTTGTTATATAACGAGGACTGTCCCATTGAGAGTGCGGGCCCCAGAGGCAGGCTAATGTGAGTATCCAGACATGGGAGAACATGCAGACTCCTTCAGTTCAATTCAGTATAAGTGTATTTATTCCTGGGGGGCAATTTAAAGGGCCATACTACACTATTTTCTAATCTATGTTATAATGTTGTTTCCTCATCCAAAACGTACCCGGAGTTGTGTTTTGTTTTTCATTCACATGTATATCATATAAAATTAAATAAATTACATATTTGGGCTGAGTTCTCTCGGATGGAAAACGCTCTATTCCACATTATGATGTGGTGGTAAAACAGGAAGTGCTTCAATGTGTTTTTAAACTCCATACACCTTCACTACAATGACTGATAATGCATTGATGATCTCAACCCTGGAATTGCCCATGTCAACTAAACAAATGTAAAAAGGCAAGTTTATTTGTATAGCACAATTCATACACAAGGTAATTCAAAGTGCTTTACAGAGTAAGACATTGAAATCACATTGAATCTCACACAAATCAAAACAATACAATTCCTGAACCTGTAGGGAGTTTACAGGGGACTTAAACCCCGTGCTTTTACTATCAGGACTTTAACCTGAACATGGAACCTTTCTTCGTTTAGGGACTTTAACCCTCACCCGGTGGGTCTCTCAAACCCGGCTTTTATTATTTTTATGAGGGACCCAAAACCCCACGGGGGGTCACAGGACTCAAAACCTGTATACAGGACTTTAACCTGTTTTACTATCAGGACTTTAACCCCGTGAAATCGGATTTGTGAGGGACTTTACGCACCCTCACTGGGACTCTAACCCCGTAACAATACCTTAAACCTTTCTTACATGACGGACTTTAACCCTCACCCTAAAAAGTAGCTACTTGAAAACTACCACTTCATTACATCACAAGGTAGAACAGACCATTTTAAGCTTTGGAGATGTAGACAGACTAATAATAAAGGGTTGCTCAAACATGTGTGAATGAAACAAAACACAACTCCAGGTATGTTTTTGAGGAGGTAACAACATTCTAACATGGTTTAAAACTCACGAGAGTTAGTTTTGTGTATTATAGGACCTTAAAGCACACTGAGCAGTTCTCAGTGCATCTTAACACACACAGAGAAAGGTCCTCATGCAATCCGTGGGAGTAGGATAGCGACCCTTTTGCTGTGAGGCTGAAGCACCATGCCACCCAAGCAGCAGCACACGTTTAAGATGTAACGGGTAACTAGTTTATTCACTAAAAGTTTGCGCTCTACCAGCTTTAAGTAGTAAGATTGTCACACTATAGATGGCCTATTGGCAGCAGTAGTAGTAACTGTTGATATAGCACAACTTTCACCTTAGTACAGATGTTCTCCACCCCTTGCTGTGTTTTTTTCCTTCAGCAGTCAGTCTCATATGAAGTCTTACTCTGAGTTTGGACATTGTCAGTCAGTGCGTTGAGTGGAGGTATGCGGCGTACAGGAACACAGATGTGCATTCAGGCTCGCACTGTGTTCAAATGGAAACGTGATCCAGGCCTGTAGCCCTCAGACTTAATAAGGGTGCCCTGGTGTTAAATGCATGGGTCAAGCTGTCCACAGGCTCTCCGTGAATGAAGACATATTTGGACTTTGGCATGCTGATTTAAGCACAGCTGCACACACTCCATAGGTTTGCTCTGCTCATGGAGAATTGCAATGGACTGTTGCGGAAATGGGGAACGCCATACATCATTTTTTAACTGGTGTGACTGGGGACCTACTTTTGCTACTTTGTGAATGACTCTGGAATTCTGGTGGAAATTGTTGTTGGGAAAAACATATGCAGACTTCAGATTTGTAAAATGACCCATATTCCTCGATTTTCTGATCTATGTTATATGTTGTTTCCTTATCAAAAACATACCTAGAGTCATTCACACATGCCTGCATATGCACCTTGTTACTGTGCACCATGTTGCACCTTGTGATGTCATCAAGTGGTAATAGAGGAAGTGCTCCACTGTGTTTTTAAACTCCACACGCCTTCACTAGAATGATTTGGATTATTTCAGCGCTGGAATTGCTGATTTCTACTGAACTAAAGGTAAAAAGTAGCTGTTGACTTGAAAACTACCACAGCATGACATCACAAAGTGGAACAGAGCATTTTGAGGTTTGGAGATGTTACAGACTAATAATGTAGGATTACTCAAACATGCATGAATGATACAAAACACTACTCCAGGTAAGTTTTTGATGAGATAGCAACATTCTGACATGGCTTAAAGCTCACAGGAGTCAAGTTTGCGTAATATATGACATTTAATACAAAAATCTGTGTATTTACATTTTCAATTTGTTGTATACAGACGGCTAACAAAATGAATAATAATGAAAACGCATTAGTCTTATATAGAGCTTTTCCAGAAACTCACTTTACAATTTTGCGCATTATTCATTCACTCCACACTCATAAGCTACTACTGTATGACAATGTGGGTGAAGTGTTTTGCCACCGGCGACACAACGTTTTTGCCACAGGCGCCCCACTGCCGCACCTCCGTTTTCCCAGCAGTCTCCCATCCGTGCTCTAACCAGGTTCAACCCTGATCAGGCTCTGGCTCCGAGGTTTGGCCACAGAAGGAAGTTTAGCCAATTAAAATAACTTTGTTTCTTCCTGCAGTGTTTTCACCTTTTTAATCAATGATGTCTTGGATAACTTTGATTTCGCATTGACCAATAAACCAACAACGGCAAAAGCACAGCCTTATTGGCACGCATAATTAAAATTTCATTACAGGATTTGGCAACAGGTAAGTAAAAGCAATTGGCACGGCAGATTTCTGGCAGTTCTTCCTGTATCCTCTCCCTCTCTGCCATCTCAAACATTAACATAATTGAGAAAGAAACAATATAATACCACATTAATTGCTCTGTCAAAATACCTGAAGCATTAAGCGAGGGGCATTAAATTTAAACAAATTTTCATAAAACTGCCGTCAAATTTCCCCGCACTTAAATCTGACCAAATGCTTACAATGCACATTTATGCATGGCCTGCCTCCAGCGCACCTCATTTTCCCACAATCCTTTTGGTCCATTTGAATTTTTAAGGCATCGTCAAAGAAAGTGGCAGGCTCAGCGGGTAGGGCAGCAGTGACTGAAATGCGGTGAGTTATTGGCGCCATTTGCGGGGCGCATCGGTGCGTGGTTATCACTGAGGTGTGCTCCAAATCTGAATAATGATTTGAAGGGGCAGAGCAGACACAGGCGGAGGACATTTCCACTTAACATGTGCCCTTTACGGAGCGGTGACAGGACGAGACGCCGGACCTGCTGGGGATTGTGGGAAATATCAAGTGTCAGATTTGAAAAACAAAATTAATTTAGTTTGGTGTTTACGACTCAGAATGTAAAATGTCAGAAGTGCAAAGAGGGATGCAAGGGTAAAAACACAGGACAGTACGATTTCCTTAAACCTTATTCTTATGCAAATACATTTGTGGCCTGTTTTGACAGTTATGCGACTTAAAAATAATCAAAAAATCTACAGTAAGCACCAAACAAACTGAATGATTTTGGAAACTTTATATTTTATCCTTTGTAACCTTTCTTGCATTCAGTGGCGTGGTTGTGTAAGTTAGCAGTAGAATAGTAGGACTAGTAGCAGTAATAGCTATAGTAGCAGTAGAAGGAGGAGGCAGAGGGGTAGTAGTAGTTGTTGTTAGTAGTAGTAGTCGTAGTATCTGTAGTTGTTTTAGTTGAAGTAGTTGCAGTTGCAGTGGTAGCAGTTGTAGTAGTAGTAGTACTATTTGGAGTAGTAGCTATTTTAGTATTACATTTTTCATGCTTTTAAGACTTAAAAGCTACGTACAAGTTAAACAGTGGGTGGCATGACTTTACATAACTTCCTACAATAAAATAAAAATGTGTAGTAATAGTTGCAGTCATAGGTGTATTAGGAGTGGTCCCAGTAGTTGGGGTACTCGTAGTCGGAGTAGTTGGAATACTCGAAGTCGGAGTACTCGAAGTCGGAGTACTCGAAGACGCAGTACTCGAAGTCGCAGTGCTCGAAGTCGCAGTGCTCGAAGTCGCAGTGCTCGAAGTCGGGTGCTCGAAGTCGGGGAGCTCGAGTCGAAGTCGAGCTCGAAGTCGGGTGCTCGAAGTCGGAGTGCTCGAAGTCGGGGTGCTCGAAGTCGGGGTGCTCGAAGTCGGAGTGCTCGAAGTCGGAGTGCTCGAAGTCGGAGCGCTCGAAGTCGGAGCGCTCGAAGTCGGAGCGCTCGAAGTCGGAGCGCTCGAAGTCGGAGCGCTCGAAGTCGGAGCGCTCGAAGTCGGAGCGCTCGAAGTCGCAGCGCTCGATGTCGCAGTACTTGTAGGTGGAGCATTCGTAGATGGAGTACTCGTACGTATTTTAGCAATACATTTTCCATGCTTTTAAGTCTAAAAAGCTACAAGCCAAAGAGTGAGTTTGCAAGACCTTACATGACTTTGTACAACTACCTTTCATCTTTTTTCATAAGCTCCAGGTATATTATTTTGAATAGATTGTTGCTAAGAACCATTTCGTGTACTCCTACCACAGAAATGCCGGCAGTCATATTTTTTGTGTATATTTCCCCAAAAGCACAGACCAGCCGCTTTTTAGCATTGTTCACTGCTCCTGTAAAAGTCCTTTTAATTATCTTTATGCCCTCATTTTTTCTGCATCCAATTTGCCCTTCTATTATTACCACAGATACATTAGCTTTTTGCACCTTTTTTCCCCCCATTATGATGACTCAGACAAATCGCAGCTAAACCCCAAATCGCCATAGTAGTGTAGTGTCCTTTTGTCCAAGTCAGCTCGTTTGGCGTTTTGGGGGTCAACTATGTCCATAAGAGCGGTGTAAACTGACCGTGATGATTGGAAATTGGAAGCGATATAGGTCTTTTGCCTTTTATGTTGTGCACCAAACAGGAGCGCAGAGCCGTACCCCGCCACCATCAATCACACCGAAGACTTGGATAGAGTTGTAATGCGTCAAAAGATGAAAGTCATGATTCTCTGTGATAGCGCTGTTAAAATTCCGGCTCCTAAGTAGACATCATTACAATGTGGTGTAGCTGGAGGCAAAATTATAGGCAAAAACAGATCTTCCTGTTTACATGCACACTGGGACGGGATAATGAATACGCAAAACACATTGATCATTTTAATTCTAGAACAAAAAAAAACAAAAAAAATGGATATTACCATTTATGTTTGTTTCATTATTTCTAATTTCCGGCTTCAATTGGGATTTTGAATTGAGCCTTATTTTGAAGGTACATCGTGTAATTTTTGTGGTAGAAAGTCTGGCACCTGTGAGTTTCATGGATATGGGCGACAGTAGCTCAGTTGGTAAAGTGTTTGTCCAATGATTCGAAGGTTGGTGGTTCGAATCCTGCCACCAAAATGCAATTCCCGCTCCCAAAATAGATTTGCTAGAGATGGTTCAAGGGAAATACTGGCCAAATACTGATAATGATCATGTTGGAAATTTGCATAACATTTTGACTGTTCCCCCACAGTATACCCATCTTATCTCGAGTGACAGTAGCTCAGTTGGTAGAGACTTTGTCCAATGATTCAAAGGTTGGTGCTTCAAATCCTGCTTACGACATAAACATCATTGGTTGAACGGTCACATCTATAAACCCATAGGTTGGCGGTGCAATTCCAGCTCCCGAAATTATTGATTTGCTAAAGATGGTTCAAGGGAAATACTGGTCAAATACTGAAATTAATTATATGATTTGAAAATTTTGTACAATTTTGACTGTTTCTTGACTTGGCATTATACCCTTCTTATCTGGAGCGATTGTAGTTGGTCAGTTGGTAGAGAAGTTTGCCCACTGAACCACAGGTTGGTGGTACGATTCCAGCTCCCACAGATGAATGCTGCCATTGTGTCCTTGGGGAACACATTTAACCCATCTCGCTCCCAGTGTTGGCGTACGCTGGTGTATGAACGCGCGTGTGAATGGGTGATTGGTTCCTTGATGTAAAGCACTATATAAAAAATGTGACCATGTGCCATAACCACTTTTATGATATTGCATTGCCTGGAATGTTCCCCTATATGGCTTTAAACTCGTCCGTCATAGATTTATTCAATTTCAGCCGTCTTTTTTTTATTGCTATAGGAATACATGGTGCGATGGAGTCACGTCTGTCTCCATGGTGATAGATTTATGCCATACTGTGGAACATTCCAGGCAAAGCAATAACATCCCCGCCTGAAAGCTTCACCTTTACATGCACGTCTCTTCTCTGACGAAACACAGCTAACAAAATCTAACTGAAAGACTCATGATGTATACACTATGCCCACTATAGTATATTTAAATAGCTCTTACCAATTATCCAATGTTTTTGCACATTCCATTCTGGCTTGATCACAGCACTCATTTTCCAATCTGTGTTTGGAAACATCCATCAAGTTCAATGATGCTTCTCCAAATCAAGATGGCACCGGATTCTGAGGCTGAAAGCTCGCCCTGGTCTGGGTGTGCTCTGTCATCTGTCTATCAGAGGGAACCACAATTATCCCAATTTATGATTTGTGTGCAAGCCAAGAATTCCTAATTAAGACCAATTTCATAATTTATGGCATGCGGATGACATTGTTGGCTGTAAAGTAAAATTTGAACCCCTCCCTGATTGGAAAATGAATGTAATAGCTTGCGCAGATGATGATGAAGTTAACTGTGCCAGTCGGAGGCATCAGCTGTGTATTTTGGACGCGTGTCAAAAAAGCCCCCCTCCCCAAAACCCCTCCAAGGCAGACACCCCTCTGCGCCCAAACCAACTGCTCAAAAAATCACATGCCAGACTGGTGGAGTGTCCCGGGGACCCCTGTCTGAGTCCTGTCCAAATAAAAAGAAAATTCTGGCTTGGAAACTGGCTCCCAAGGGCGCTAGATATAGAAGCAAAAAAGAAAAAAACTTAGTGGTCACAGAAGGGTAGGAATTTGAAGGGTATGGGGATAGGATTTCAGAGTTTGCTTTTAAGGTGGTCCCCCGTGCTCTCGATGGCCTGGTGCGAAGCTTGAATAGCATTCCAGTGTCGGATTGATACAGAAGTGAATTGAAGGGAATGAGAGGGGAAAGGATGGAGAGGGTCGGAAAGACTCCTGCTGTATGTATGGAAAAGTGGATTCTGACAGGACTCCCCAGGACTAGAGTTTGGACTGCGCTGTTGAGTGTTGGGACTCAGCTGCAGCAGGTTTATAGTCCGGTTAAATGTCTCTCCCAGCACTTTGAACTTTGCTATCCTGTCCCTGCAAAGGCCTACTGTCACATTATGAACATTTTAAAACTCCATTTTTACACTATGAGCATTCTTGATATGCAGTAACGATTTTGTTTCTCCATAGGTTATATTATTAAAAAAAAAAAAAAAAAAAGTAAAGTGAATAAATAAATAAATTGTGAGCTGCCGATCTTGACAGCAAATACGTTCTATAGGGAGCACAAAGCTGTTTTAATGCCTCCCAGAAAATCGATGCAGTGTTGACCTATTAGTCACATGATCATTGAACATTTTACACAAATAAGCCTACTTTATATCAGAGTTTAGCTGCAAAACTTTTCTCAAATTCTGGGATTCCCACTTAATCGGAAATGTCACCACAAAAAAAGCCCAGTTTAGAAACATTTAGAGGCAAAAGTGGGAGGGGTGGAATAAAGTCATTAATTCTTACATACTTATCCTGATACAGGTCAAAACTAGTATGAGTATTGATTAGTGCCTGAGTATCCATTTTTAACAACCCTACAGTCCTTATTTCACTATTGTACATGCTTAAGGGCTTTAAAAAATAGCTTTAAAATTTGCCACAATGACTGGTATGTTACTGCATGAATAACTTGTTTATGACATCAATATGTTTTCTTCAGATTTTAAAATATAATTTGTTTCACATTGTTTTTTTCCTCATTAACCATAATTTATTGTAATTGTGTACCAAAATGCATCATTAGTTGCACACTGAGTGCCAAACAAATAAAACTATCATCTTTTAATCAACATGACGATTGGGAAACACTTAATCAATATGGAAGATATCAATGCTGCAGTGAGTGAGAAAAGGCAAATGGCGTCAAACACTGTTATTCTGTCTGCATAAACGAACAGTAGGACTGGGCGATATGGGGAACAAGAGTATGACGATTTGCCCTCATATTGATCTATCCCGATTTTCAGTGCGATTTTCTTCAGTCTTGTTGAAAACATAGACGTGTTGACCTCAGATTTAAAGAGCAGAGTGTCAGGATCAATACAGTTTATATTTTTTTTAGATGGGACCAGTAATCCCAGAGAAATTTTAAGTTTAGATGAGTTTCTACAATATATTAAGCCTAAAAGCAGGGCACGCACTACTGCTATTGGCAGAAATACATGTGCTAAATAAGAAAGTTTCACGCATAAATGTTGAGAAAATAGTTATTCACATTCCGTAACTTGGATTAAAATGATGATGATGGGTACCAGAGGAGAGGAAGTGAAGAGCTGCTGCTGGATCAGAGAGCATGGGGGAGCGGGGCAGACAGCACCACACACACGAGAGGCAGGAGGGAAAGACACGCTGGACTTTTAGACAAATTGTCCAGATTTAAGTCAAAACTTCAACACAAATACACGTGAGCAAACATAAAGTGACCCGCTGTGGCTCTGACTCAGAGCTCTCACCTAAAGAAGAGAGCAATGACTCCTCGTCAGCACCACGCGCTCTTACTGTCACATGATGATGGCTATAGACCTATCGATTAAAATGCGCTTGCCTTATCATCAAGATCAAGATCATCAAGATCGACTAAAGTTTAGATCACAATCTATCGATCTTTCGATTTTCGCCATAGCCCTAACTGGCAGGCAATCTCATTAATGCACTATGCTCGGGTCGGGTCTGCAAAATGTCCACATATTTTTTGGGGGGTTGCAGCAGTAACTCTGGAAAGTCAAATGCAATTACCGACTTCCTCGATTTGCTCCGGCCCCACGGAGAAGGGAGCAGAGCTGTTTGTGGCTGGATGAATAACATTACACCAGAGGGCAATTAGGCCTTGCACCCAGGTCGCACGTCCTGATGGTGCTAAGCCATGTCAATTAAAGAGTGTTTTAGTTGGGCAGTGCAGGCAGGATAGAGTCAGGCCGGGTCAGGAATGCACTGATGAATGACAAACAATAACATGACATAGTTAATTCAGGAGAGGAGCCTGAGACATTCTTTTTGGTTCTCACGTAGCCATATGCCGTACGGTCTGTAATTACGAAAAAAAAAAGCATCACAATATTTTTACTCGTATTGATTACGATTGATTACTTGTTAAAGCTTCTACTATTCTATTCCTCCAAAGTCTGAACTCCGCTCCAAATCGTGTGCTTTTACGGAGACTGAGAATTGGCTGCAGACCTTTCAGTTTAAATGACCCAAGCATATCACTGACAATTAGAAATAACAAATCAATTTTTAATTTAGAGCTAAATTCTAATTGCACAACCCTATGTTTAAAGGTTAAACTTTTCCAAACAATATACTACCAGCGAAATCTTTGTTCATGTTTTAAGTAATGAGGGAATAGAAGTTGAAGAAACCTAAACACAGACAGTGAGAAAACGCAAAATTAAGCTTAGGTGGGATTTTACCCAAAGACCTTCTAGTGTGAGATACATAAATACTACATGCATAAATACTCTTAATGTCTGTTGTATATTAATTGCAGTTGTACATTTTATTTGATACTAGCTTCAGCCAATATCCCATTGCTAGAACAACTAAGGGATTTATTGATAGAAACTCCAATGAAATTCTGTAACCTTACTTATATACCTGCAACTCTTTGCCGCCCATTAACTGTAATTTCAACATGATATAAAACAGTTCAACGCTTGCTTTTATTTAGCACATCGTACCTAAACCTGCAATAACCTAGCTCCTATCCCTCTTTAGAGAAATGCTTTGCACTTACTAACCTTACAGCACCATTTACAACGCAGCCTAATTGTTTACGAACACTTTAGGAGCTTATATTGTCCAATTTGTCTCGCAGACTAAAACCCCTAATGTCACTTCCCTCCTGTAGATGCGTTTGTGTGTTACTGCCTGTCTACAGTAAGACCCAATCGCAGCGCCGACTCTCCACCGACTGCCCGCTGTAGCCTGACATTCGCTAACTATCGCCTGACCATTATGTGGCCAGCTTCACCCCGGGAGACCTCCGCTTTTAGATTTCAAAAGGTCCAAACCCAAACAGACATTCTTGGCGTTCGGACCACAGCCTCACAAGGGGCCAAGGTCAGGGAAATGTTACGCCCATGCTTCCTTACAGTTTGCTAGGGAACTCAGCGGTCATGCTGCGTCCGCCCATCCGCGAGAAACAGCAGGTACGCTTCCTACTTACAGGAAAATATCAAAGTTTTTTTTTTTCCTCTTCGGCTCATGTTCAGCGAAGATGGAAGAAGCCTCGGTACCTTCTGCACTGCTGAGTCCGTGATCCCTTGGTGTTAATTTACTTCATTAAAATCCCTTGAGTTTGCAGATTTGCACTCTGTACCAAGTCTTTAATGGTTTAATTAGAATTAGTCAGCATCGAGTGAAATTAAGTCTGCTAATTTCTAAGAAGTCATTTAGGACAAAGTGTGAGGGCGCTTGTACACAATCAGCTGATTCCCAAGAAGGATGTAGTAACTTGGTTGTGTTTTGACTTCAGGTACAGGTCTGTTCAAGCCCGAATGGTGTGTGGATCCAGAAAATATGGTCAGATTTTTATTTTTTTTATTGCAAGCTTATTTATGTCATTGCAGAGTTTGGTTGTACTGCATTGGTTTAGGAGCCAGTAAAGGAACTCTTTTTATGTCTTGGCATTTTTCCCCATTATGAAGTGCTGTCTCCGATCGATAGGAACGAACATTCATTGATCACCTGCAATCTCACATTTTTATCGTTGTCTTGCACGAGAACACAACCATAATACGCTATCTGGCTTGTGGGGATCAGACCACAAACTTTGGTTCTCTCTACCAACTAAGAGTTTTTGGCATCCGTGCAACTCTCTGGATCGAAAAAGGTAAAATCACAAATTCTAATTCGAAATGCAGTGGGCAGTTGAACAGAGGTGACTATGACCCAAGGCGTCGGAGCCATCTCATCAGCTTTTCAGATCCCTGGTCAGACTGGGCACCTCCAGACCTGCTGTGATTTGTCAGAGCTTGAGCACTTGCCTTGACAGGAGAGGGAAAGCAGGAGGAGTGAGAAAACAGAGCGAAGGAAAGAGGAGGGGGGCAGCTCTCTCTGCGGAGACAGACCCTAGAGAATGTTTGCTTCCACCAATCAGACTCTCATCAAACTCCATTTTAAACTGGGTTGAGATACTATATATTCTAACTTATTTTTATGTGACTTGGGGAAAATGAAGTATGTTATGTAAATATGTATGTTATATATGTCTGTTAATGCACACTGCCTTGTATATCTATCTGAAGGGAGGAGCTAACTACACTGAAACTAACACCTATTTGTTTACAGTTTCTGTTTGTTAGCTCGGTCTATTGAACTGCGCCGGAGTCATATTTTGCATAATCGTTCAGGTCCCTAATGGGTGCTCTCACACCTATTAGCATACTGACTATCATTTGTTTTGCTTTAGGTCTGAGGATTGAGTTATAAATAGAAGATAAATGATGTCTAAGCCCCCCATTCCTATTTGTAAATGCAAACCCCATTGAACCGTTATGACTTATTGACTCTTTTAGGCACTTTCTTGTCTTACTTAGTTTTGCATTGCCTAAAGTTCTGATTTAGACCTATTTTTTGTGGGTAATCCTGTTGTTTTATTCCTCATAATTTAACTTGTAAATTCATCTTGATTATGAAGACTTTTTGAATGGTAATGTGGAGCAAAAGCTGTCAAGGAGCATTCAACAGACTCTTCTTAGTCAGTACATGGTGCATGAAAACTGTTACATTCCTGCAAACACAATGCACAAAGTCAACATTTTTACACAGTTTTAGCATTCCTCCTGCTTTTTAAACTTGAAAGTTGAGAGGCCACGTCGGAACGCATCTTACTACAAGTTCACAAGTTTATTCTTGCCCGATAATCGATCACTCCGAAGTAGGGAGGCCGTGACAGGAAATGCCCTCTTGCACCACGGTCTGTGTTTTCTGGAGGTCAGCACAGCAACCCTAAAAAAGCCTACAAAGCAATTCACTGCCCTGACCTTTGACCTTTGTGTCAACAGTGTTTGGGTCATTATTTACATTTAAACATGGACATGGTTCTTGACTAAGACGGAGAGGAATCAAGAGTGCATTTTAAACTGGGCTGAGGACTGGGAGAGATAATAGACATTCCAATCTCTTTTAATGTGGCTTGGGAGCTTTTTATATGATTGATGATGATGATGACGACATTATGCACAAAACTTTTATCATCTACTGAAACTGAAGCGTTTCTGAAATTGTGGTTTGCCGATTTGTACATGCAAACCTCACGGAACTGTTCTGACTTCTTTTTGCATTGTCTAAAGTTCTGATTTAGACCTATTTTTGTGGTCAGGCCTGTTTGTTTGCCATGTTTCTTGACTACGACGGAGAGGACTCAGGAGTGCAATTTTTCATACTTTTTCAATTTTTGCAAAACCTCTGCCAATGAATCAGCCGCTGTTATTCTATTATCTCGAGGGTTGAATGTAGAAGCTCAAGGCCAAAAAACTATGCACAAAGGAATATGTTATCCCATTGTTGATATCCGTAAATTAATTGTAAAAAAAAAAAAAAAAAAAATAGAATCTATCTATTTAGGTATACCTACTACGCCTTCTACAAAAGTTTTCAAGCCAAAAGTTCAACTTCCAAGCGCTGAAACTTCACAGAATAAATAATACTGTCATTGCATTAGTACGCTAAATTATATGGAGATATGTGGTGTTGTAAAATTGCCTGAAAATATAGAAATCTCCTATGCGCTAATGAAAGAGCGCTGCTTTGAAACCGTGTCACCCTTTTGCCCTGTTTACTTATGTATTACCTTCAATAAATGATTAAACTTCCTGGTGCGAAGAATGACACGGTCGTGAGCGATTTGAAAATTGCGACAGGGGTGTTCTGAGTTCACGTGCCCCCCGCCACCAAACCCCCCTCCCTACCGCCTTTTCTTTCACTCCTAATGGACAGCACTTCTGAAAAAAAACCTCAATCATTTATATGTATGAAGCCAGCATTTAGCCGACATTGATGGACACATGCAAATCCAGCTGCCTCGGTTTCAAAGGACTTTCTATTCTTTATTATTGCATCTGCCGACACTCCACTTTGCTTTCTAATTGAGCTGTGAGTTCTGTCCAGGTGGAAACTATTTTGAAATCCCAGCGGTCGTGACCACCATTGACTTGCCTTATACCTCTCATTTCCAGACCATTTACAACTTATTTTTGCTTTGGTGACACTCGCGTCACCATCATCTGACTCACCGTAGCAATTTGTGCTATCTAAACACAGACATGGCAAAGTAAAGTTAATGGAACCATGTCATGCATTGTTAAATTGGGTTTTACTAACCAAGGATGTCATTGTTATTTTTTATTTTATTTTTAAAGGTCCTACAGTACACAAATTGACTCTTGTGAGCTTTAAGTTATGTTATAATGTTGTTACCTCCTCAAAAACAGACCTGGAATCATGTTTTATTTCATTCACAAATGTTTGAGTAATCCTGCATTATTAGTCTCTCTTCATCTCCAAAGCGCAAAATGCTCTGTTCCACCTTGTGATGTCATGAAGTGGTAGTTTTCAAGTTACCAGCTACCCTTTACCTTTAGTTCAGTAGAGATTGGCTGTTCCCAGGCTGAAACCAAATGATTCTAGTGGAGGTGTATGGAGTTTAAAAACACAGTTGACCACTTCCTGTATTACCACATGACATCACAAAGTGGATCAGAGTGTTTTCGGTTTGCAGTTTGTGTGTTAAACGTGTGAGAATAAAACAAAACCCAACTCCTGGTATATTTTTTGATGAGGAACCATTAAAACATAGATCAGAAAATAACAAAACGAGATTCTTTAATATGGGCATCAACTGAGTCCTAGCATGAAGAAAAATATAGGTAATACTTATGAAATTACCTCTTCTTATTTCACATCTGCTGTCCACGTCCAACCAGGTAGGACAATTATAAACTACTTTCACTTTTTTGGTAACACTGGCAAGTCAAGCTGAGCTATTTTTATTGGCTTTGATTTCATCCTAGCAGAGTACATGTAGATACACTGCCTGGCCAAAAAAAAAAAAAAAAAAGTCACCACCTGGATTTAACTAAGCAAACAGGTACGAGCCTCCTCCAGTTGGTCAGGTCTAGGTTCAGCAACAGTCTGTGCTCAAAGAATGAGGTCAGCTGACTACCTGAATATACTGAATGACCAGGTTATTCCATCAATAGCACGGGCATATTCCAAGATGACAATGCCAGGATTCATCGGGCTCAAATTATGAAAGAGTGGTTCAGGGAGCATGAAACATCATTTTCACACATGGATTGGCCACCACAGAGTCCAGACCTTAACCCCATAAGAATCTTTGGGATGTGCTGGAGAAACTTTGTGCAGCGTCAGACTCGACCATCATCAATGCAGGATCTTGATGAAACAAATCTTGTGACATTGCAGAAGCGAAATTGAAAAAATGCCACAGCGAATGTGCCGTAATCCATTTTTTTTTTTTTTTTTTTTTTTTTTGTGGTGGCGGCAACTTTTTTTTGGCCAAGCAATGTTATTCGCCTGACCCACAGATTTTTTTTTACAGATTTTTTTTCCACAGTAAAATTATATACATGCATATATACTGCAGTGCATATGCCTGGTAACCTGCCTTATGTGTTTAGCTTTAGCAGGACAAAATTTCTTCCCTAATCCATCTTCTAAAAAAAATCTTTCAAATGCACATACTAATACACTAGAAAAAATATTGAAATCAAGGAACGTCTGAGCTCTTCACAAATGATGCATCTCCAATCGAAATGGCATCAAAATCCCTAAGGATGTTTTTCATGTTTTAAGATTCCCAAAACAGACAATAAAAGGTTGAATTAACAAGGCACTCAAGGCTTTGGCCCCTGTTGCAGTCAAAATGCCATCTCCTATCACTTGCCAATGATGTTATTCACATTTTAAGATTTTCATTACTTCCCATGCTCTCAGCTCAGCATCAAATAATGATATTGAAATCCATGCGCCATTCGGGATCAGCTTTATTGACACTGGAATTTGCTGTAGCTGGCGGTTCGCGTAGCCGTGTTGAAAATGCTGTTGTTGTTCCTTCTTGTGTGTATGCCGTTTGTTTTCTTTCTCTCTTCGTCTTCCTAAATCTAGCAGCAAATTATGCAAATTACGGTATGGTTGTGAGGCTACAAAGTGAATGGAAATGGAGACCTGGAAAAGTCAAAAAGTAAATGAACGAGTGTATTTATGAAGCAGCTGCCCTCTAAACATGGTTCACCAATGATGAGGTATGAGGCGAAATTGGATCTGTAATTAGAGCTATGGCTTGGTTGGGCTTTGTTACAGCCAGGTGTAAACGGGCATTGCTTGTATTGTTGTGTTGCATTGCGTCACAGCTAATGGTCTTTCAAAGCGGCTATAGACCATATGGCTAGGCCTGTCATGATAATTACTATATCAGCTTATCGTTCAAATATGAAAGCTGGAACAATATACTGTAGTTTGGACTTCAATATTTATCATGAGTGCTTTTTCTTTGCAAAAGCAGGTGTTTTCGGGGTATGTATGATAAGATATGAGGTGTGGAGAGGCGAATAAGTCCCTTTTATGGCTAATTATTGGTACATTCTGTTGTTTAGTCGGTGCAGCTCATGGAACAGCATATTTAAAAATGGTTTGCTGGGATTATCTTGCGTTATTAAAATGTCAGTGCCGCAAGTATCGTTTATCGCAATATTCCTCTGTAACAATAAACCTGGTTATCGTGGCAGGTCTGCATTTGGGTTGCTTGGAACGTCCGCTCCAACATCAAATCATCATTGTTTCAAGAGTTGACCATAAACCGTGCCATTGACTTCTGGATATCGTCTTTTTTTTTTACCACCTCTATCCATCATAACACTGCCAATAGTGTCGACCAACGGTGGATATGTAAAATGGCTTTTGTCAGCATAAAACATTGAGGATAGATTGGAGACTGCAGAAATCGATATCTGTTGGAAAGAAGGAATTACCTTGAAGGCGTATGAAAACAAACACTTTATTTTATTAACACTTTATTTGAATTGCATTTATTTCATTAAGTGTAGTTTGATTTATTATATTATATTGTATTGTAGTGTATTTATTTATTCTTTTACATTTATGACTGAAAAGGGTGACGCATAACACTAATCCAAAAAGCAAGCCAGTTTCACCATAATTACTCCAATGTTTGTTGCCGTTGCGTCCTGATTGGTCACAGTTGGTGATTAATGGCCGACAGGTGAGAGTTGCCATAGTAACCAGTCCACCCGAGCCCCACTCTATAGAAACGGCGTTGCCATATCCTCTTGCATGTACTGCAAATCATGACCTTCAAATCACAGGACTATCTTCTCATCACTATATCAGTTTGATGATTCATTTATCTACAATCACGCTTTCTCTTTTTGTATCTTTCCCTCTTTCCTACCTATTACACTGCCTCATCCCTTCTTTTTTTCCCTTCTTTGTCCAAGGTCCATTTGTGCTGCATTAGGAAATATATGCTGAGGGAGCAAAGATAGAAAAAGGGATAGCGTCTAAAGCTTTGCATTATAATGGAGCGCCGTCCACAACCAGATTTGCCCCGACTTTGTACCATGCATCCATCTGCATTCATTCTGCAGATCGGCTTGTGGGTTTTTGTGCTCCCCTGGTGAAATGTAACCAGTCCCCATGCCTGTGTACTGTTAAATATTTGCAATGGTAATTTGTTTTGAGGCTAGCTTTCTTTTATAGCATGTGCAAGCAATTTCCTCTAATGGGCCGTGCCGCTATTGTCTTGTCGTCGGACGTGTGTTGCGTCTTGGTTGGCGATTGCGACGCTTTTGTGAGCGAAGGGCGGTGGAAAGATGGTGATGGTCCCATTATTTAACCCAAGCCATCAGTCACACTCAACAAGCCTATCATAAGGGCCCATTCGGAGACTGCGGCGGGGCTAAAGTTAGCGCTATTATCTGCCTGTCAGTGGCTAGCTGTGTTGGGGTCCCTGGTGGAAAACCAATTGTATGAGTGAATGCCTTGCTGCCTGCATTGTCAAGCTCCAGGGATGCACATATTGCCTTGAAAGACCACTTTTCCATTCAGTCCTTATACCTCTCAGCTTACATTAGAGTGATATTTCTCTGACATTCCCTGCGTTATGCATTTACTATAAAAAATGTGACATCATTGAAAAACAAAGTGATACAATTCTTACTTTACATTTAGACATTTTGGCAATCCCTATACATTTATTTCCATACTATTAACACATGTAATATATTTTTTTTTTATCATTTTTTCTATGTGAACAACTTAACGTCCTTAAAAATGCCGATGTGATTGGTTTGTTAATGGTTGAAATGTGTTTATGCTTCATTTAAAAAGTGAATTTGGATGACCTACATTCACCATTTCAACAACCACATGGAAAATTATAAGGCTATATTATCTATAATGAAAACTGAAATAATAAAACATTTACATACAGAACGCATTCATAATTTGTTGCCAGGACAATTGAAAAATGTTATAAAAAAAAGTCACCGTTTGACCTTGCTTCGCGTTCTAACATTGACTACTCCATGTTCGAAGGTCTGGAAGCTCAACCAAGTGTAGAAAATCATCATCTTTAACTGTGGAGAAAAAAAGGGTTGTCTTGGTTTTAATCATGTCATCTCCTCAGATTTCCAAGTTGGTGCTCATCAATCAGGCCGTATGCAGACAGCGTTCTTGATTAATATGCTTTTCATGACTAAGCCTCATTTGCATATGCACACTGTCTGTCTCATAAAAATTACCCAGACCTCCTCAATGCTACCGCGATAAGCATCTGGACATGCAAGTGTTGAAAGTAGGAGATGTCAGTACTTAACCCAGCTACATGATACTTACGTCATTACCCCTGTCTATGCGCGACTCTGTGTGGGCGGGTATTTATTACATTGTGGGGACAAAAACTGTACACGCATTCTGTCTTCTCTGCCCGTGTATGGTAGCGGTTCCCAACTTTTTGTGTCTCGAGTTGCCCCTAAGCGTTGTCTGACATTCGGAGTATCCTCTATCAATAGTAGAGGTGTAGTCTGTTTACTAGTGCATTGCCAATTATAAGTATATTTTGTTGTTTTTATACAGTTATACCAAAATTATCCTACAGAAATATTTTTAAGGTTGTATAATGTAGTACAAATAATATTTTGCATTCAAATACCATTCAATACTACCTTTGTTGTAAATCCGAAACCATTCCAAGTGCCCATCTGGTCCCCGTACCCCTGGCTGGGAAACGCTGATCGATCAGGATCACTTGGCTTAAATCAAAGGTCTCAAACTCAAATTAGCTGGGGGCCGCAGAAGGCAGAGTCTGGGTGAGTCTGGGTGAGGCTGGGTAAGGCGGGGGTGAGTCTGGGTGAGTCTGGGTGAGTCTGGGTGAGTCTGGGTGAGTCTGGGTGAGTCTGGGTGAGGCTGGGTGAGGCTGGGTGAGGCTGGGTGAGGCTGGGTGAGGCTGGGCGAGGCTGGGCTGCTTCACGTATTCCACAAAAAAAAAGCTTTGTTAAAATCTTCTCAAACATCATCGCTGTTTTCAACATACATGAGGAAATATGCCAGTTCCTGTGGATTTTATGTATATGCATCATTATTTGTTGAATCTTTTGTGACGGGAGTACAAAGCGCGAGTGACACGTGTGTTTGGAGTTTACTGATTTGGTGGAACCCTGTACACGCAATATGGAAGTGCCACACTAACATTAAACTTTCATATTGTCCTGCGGGCCACAAAATATCGTCTCGCGGGCCGCAATTGGTCCCCGGGCCGCGAGTTTGAGACTCCTGGCTTAAATCCATGGTGCGAAATTACAAGTCAGATCAGTAAGATTCCATGTTTTTTCTATATATTTGAAGCATGAACGTGTTTTTGAATAGATGAAATGAGGAAAAGTTTAATGCGATACTGTGCAACATTCCAGACAAAGATATAACATGTTCATGGAGACAAGCAGGTGGTGGACCATTTGACAAAAAAGTTACAGTGCTTCTTTAAAATATTGGTTGAAAATGTTACAGTGAGGCATTAAGTTAGGGTTAGTAGTATTAACTATGGATCAGTCTCCAAAAATGAATGTAAGTCAATGCAGTGTTCCCGAGAAGCATGGGAACCCAACATGTGTGTGCGCGGCTGTGTGTGTGAGTGTGTCTGTGTGTGTGTGCGTGTCTGTGTGCCTGTGTGTGCGTGGCTGTGTGTGTGAGTGTGTCTGTGTGTGTGTCTGGGTGGGTCTTTCAACAGGTGTGCGTGGCTCGTAACAGTGGGTACTCTACTATAGATAACACTGTGTGTGCGTGGCTGTGTGTGTGAGTGGGTGGGGCTTTCAACAGGCGCGACTCGTAACATCATACTTACTATAGATAACACTGTGGATCTTGTTACTTTATTGTTTAGGTGGTGCGGTACAAATCCACATGGGATTAATGAGCATTGTCTGGAGTTTGAGGCGGAGAAGGAAGAGGTTTGCCCCCAGGTGGTGATGTGTGTTTTTCCCATAGTTTATTTAAAGGTGCGCTATGTCACTGATCAGCCACATGCTCGTCTCCATGGAGATTTTGTTACTTTGCCTGGATTTTAGCATCGCATTAAAGGGCCCCTATTACGCTATTTTATGATGTTATACGATTGTTTTCTCGTCAAAAACACACCCAGAGTTGTGTTTTGTTTCATTCACGCATGTTTAACAGACAAATCCTGCATATTGAGTTCTTCTCTCAAATAGAAAACACTCTGTTCCACCTTGTGATGTCATGTGGTAATATAGGACGTGCTCCATTGGATTTTTAAACTCCATACACCTTCACTAGAATCATTTGGTTGATTTCAGCCCTGGTAAAAGTAGATGTTAATTTGAAGACTACCACTTCGTGACATCACAAGGTGGAACAGAGCATTTTGAGCTTTGGTGATGTAGACAGACTAATATTAAAGGATTATTCAAACATGTGAAAGAAACAAAACGCAGGAAACAACATTATAACACAGATTAAAGCTCATAAGAGTCCATTTTGAGTAATAAACTTATGCTTTTTAAACTTAACCTTGCATTTACTTTTTTCCAGCTGTTTATCTTACTTCAAAATACCTTGAAAAAGACGTAGTCCGCTCCACTGATCTGACCTGTGACCTGGCTTGGTGACTCCCCGTCTGGTCTCCATGGAGATGCTTTTGTTTAATGCCTCTATGCAACTTTTTTTTTTTCTTTTTTCTCCAAATATGAGATGACAACACTCCCTAACAGGGCTTGGATTTAAGTTTTCCAGCCTTGGCCCTGTTGTAAATGTTGGGCCATTGAACCGCATGTAAATTCACAATTGTTTATTTAAGCAAAGGAAATGTAAAAGGAAATGTAAATCAATGGTTTGAACAAAGTAGAGAGTGAGTGTCATTATCTTTCTCTCTTCAATATAGATGCTCGTGACAACAACGCACTAGTGAAAAAAAGTTCAGATCATCAAATAGTGCATTGTTTAAAAAAATAAAATAAAAAATAAACTCACAAAATCACTTTTTTTCTTGTTTTGCAGATGGAAATGTGTTAGCACCTTTCCAGATGGTGTTATTCCTAATATGAATTGCAACTTTTAATTTTTACTGTACTTAAACTCCCTCATAGTAAAAAAAAAGTTGTTTTAAAGACTATAAAGACACCCAACCACGCAAGAAACATAATAAACAAAGATCTGCTTTCAGTATGGTCCATTGAACTAAAATATCGAAAAAGTCCCACCACAACAATTGTACTTAAACAAATTGATGTGCTTAATGGGCACCATGCCGCTTGCTTGTCTCCATGGAGATGTTATTGCTTTGCCTAGAGTGTTCCACAGTGTTGCATTAAACATATCTATCTCCATGGAGACAAGCAGTTGGTGCAGGTCGGATTGTTAATCTTTAAGAATGCATTAAGGTATTTTGGAGCAATTAAAAAACTGTAATTGAATAAATGATAATATAAGCCTAGTGCTATGTTGTAGACGAAAACTGTATAAAGAAGTGGGCTAAGTCAGTGTGAATCAATCGAATCGAAGCTCATTGAAGCTAGCAGTTACAGCGGCGAATTGGAGCCAACGTCCAAATTTTGAATTCTGATCGCGAGTGTCATAGCAACCAAAGAGCCAATCCGGAGCGAGGTAGCACGGAGAGGGTGCAAGCACTGCTGTCTACCAAACCTGTTGCTGATGCTAACGGGAGCTACCTCGGGGGAAAGAAGCTGCCTTATTTGTCAGTTCATATCTTAAACCGTGGACAAAATAGCGAAGATCACGTAGAGCAGGTTAATACGAACATTTTCAGACCAAAATGACTCACTGAAGCAATTACACAGAGAGAAGGGTGACAATTTTTCCATGTAAAGTGAATTGGAGCCAGTGTCAATGGAGCAGGAAAGCGCGCCAATGATCATTTCTTATTTGGAACACTGTGGCTAGCAGGTTAGCTATGTCCATTTATGTATACAGTCTATTGTTGTGGAGCTCCAGTGACATCTCCAGGGAGACAATCAGGTTGCTTACCCTCCAGCAGAAGAGTTACATAGTTCACCTTTAAAACTTGATTATGAAAGTACTTTACATTCGCCTCCTGCTATTTCTCTTACTGTTGCTTCTTCTTCTTCTTCTCATCTTACATTGAGAAGCAAAAGAAAAGTCAATTAATTATAACTGCCAGGTTTGATCTGTGCCCACACTGCGCTGACGGGAAGAAAAACACATCCAGCATTGGCGATTGGAAGTTGTAAAGATTTTAGTGCAAGGTGGTAATGAAGAAATGGTCTTTTTGATGCAGCGGCTGTCCCCAAATGTTGGCCAGCGTATCTAAGGGAGTTATCCCAAATCCCCCTCTCAAAAGTTACCCTTGAAACGTCAGCGCCATAATGTATCATACCACTCCTTCTGGAATACAAGACGAGTTGGCACGGTCGGACTGCGCCACTCTATCTCTTTTCACTGAACTAGCTCCAACCCTCTGCTTTGCTCATAAATATGTATTTTTTATGGTGCGTTCTTTTAAATTGCTGGTGGCAGTTTGTACCTTAGCAAATTAACAACTACGAAAGGGGGAAGCCTTTTGTAATTTCACACCTGTGCTTGTGCGATTACCATTTTTATCGCTTTAATGTGCGAATTTGTGATCATTATAATTATTTTACACATGGAAAACAAACACATGGTCGTTTGATTTTAGTCCATAGTTACTGTGTACGCAGAGGTGGGTTACGTTTACTTTGATATTGTACTTCTGGAAGTAGTTTTGTGACTCATAAGCAATTCAGTGTAACAGTACACTTGCTTGAGTAAAAGTTGCGGTTACCCTTCTGACGGTGAGTAAGTCTACAAGTGACAAAATCATTATATTAACAAATGGATTCTCGCTCAAGTTTCTCAAATCGTCTTTTTTTCATCTAACTTGAGTAATTTTTGGACCACTTTGTACTTCTACTTGAATCATAGCGGTAATAACTACTCTGCCCACCTCTGTCTATACTTACTATTGGAGTGATAGACCCCCACTAAGGCAATTTTCCAATCTGGCAACGTCGCCCAACATGACCAAACAATCCAAAGCTTATACAATTGAGGAAAATTGCATTAGGTTTGGCATCTGGTTTAAAACGCTGTTCTAAGTCAATAAGTAAATCACTGACACAAGGGAAAAGCTGCAAATATATAGAAATAGCGATAAAACTGCGTAGGTAACAAGTATTAAATCTTGTGTTTTGACCTGTCGCAACTCATTTGAAAATCCTTCCTGAGATAATGCATTCTTTTCCTGTAAATAATAACCAATAGAGCCACTGTATCAGGTTTGAAGTCATATTTTATTTACTGCTGCCAGGGCTGTCAGGGCATTTTATTAAAAGAACGGTTTACTCACAAGGATATTGCTTTGATCAAATATAGTCGTTCCCATCACAGTCTAATGTCTTCAAGCTACTGACGTGCTGCATGTATTAAAGAAGTGAAGGCAGCGATGGCACCTCAAACACAGAATTCAACTCATAATCACGCCCTAGACAGAAATAAATGGAAAACAGTGCCGGCGACTTTCAAATATTTTTTTTGTCAGGTAGAATTTACAAGATGGAGATTACGAAATGGAAAATAATGGAAAAAATGCAATTATTGTATTAAATAATTGGCTAAGACAATTCTGGACTGTCTACCATTCTATATACTTTTACTTTTTTACTTTTAACTGTTGAAATTATGGTTGATTTGATTCTAAATGGTAACAATTTCTTCTTTGGTCCATAATAACTATCATTACCTAAGCCTTTTCTACCTGTGCCAGAGTTGCCAGGCCCAACTTGCACAAAAGAGACTGAAAAAGCGCCACAATCCCACGGAACATATGGCTTTGAATATGAAGATTTGTCACCAAAATTCAGGACTTTCAATAGGATAATAGTAAAATCAAGACTTTTTTACATGGAAGATGGCTCCGGCCTAATCCGCGGACACATTTTTCACCCCCGGCAGCTCTTAAAAAGCCGCCTAATTCCGCTTGAAAACCACATACCTGGCAACACTGAGCTGTACAATACACTACATCGAGAACTTTTTAATTTTACATATTAGAAATGGCATCATGATCCCTGTATGACAACAGTCGACTCTATGCCAAAGGTCTATATCCAATATGAAGCCATCTTTTTATTGTAATATCGATTTGGTTGGCAACTGTAAATTCCCTCTAGTTTTGCCCTCGCTGCAGTTGACCTTTCGTAACCCAACCGTCCCACGTGGAATAACCCAAGGCCGTATTAAAGGCAGCGCAGCTCGACTGACGTTGCTAACATGTGTCGCACTGCAGTGTTGTGTGCACTGGATCGTGACTGATAGTAGATTATATAGCGCCCAACCATTAAAGCTGACTTAACCTTAATATTATGCTATGGGGTTTAATGGGGATAATCTCATCAGGATATATTGTACACGCTTCCTACTTATCATAGCGCAAAGGGTGGTAATATTTCATGTGCTATATTCTTTTCTTGATTTTTTTTTTTACACACGCTTAATGCTAATAACAGCCAATGCTAACACCACATAAATCTCATTGGGTTTGAGGTTAGCAGTTAATTGCAGGGCACAGTAGCTATGAATGGTGATGTCATCCATTAACACCCTTCGGCGTATAATTTTCGATTTTTTTATGGTTTTCCAAAATAGTTTAGGATATTAAATTCAAACTGTAATGTCCCTGTAGCAATGTTGCGATCCTGAATGTAGGATAAACACAGTTGTATTTGTTTGTTGACCCTAAATTACAATAGGAGAGCGGTATATGGCCTGATCTGAACTCAAACCATCCATTGGTCTATTTCATATCAAACGGAAAATCCTTATAAAGAACGATTATTTTGCTGTTCCTTTATTGACCCCTTGTGGCAGGAGTTGATGCCTTTCACCAGGACTGAGTACATTTCAGCCCTGAGCGACAGTAGCTCAGTTGGTAGAGTTTTTGCCCACTGATCTGAAGGTTGGTGGTTTGAATCCCGCCCCCGACAACATCATTGGTTGAGTGGTCAGATCCACTGACCCACAGGCTGGCAGTGTGTTTCCACTTACCCCCAGATGAAGGTGGTTGTTGTGTCCTTGGGCAAGATGGAAGAAGGTGAAGGTGGAAAAGGGATATGTAAAATTATGACCATTTCCATTTTTTTTTTTACCTTGAGCGATACCTCATTTTCGGTACCGGTTCCTGAACAGTACTGTTAATAATTGTCAATAATAATGTATTTCTGTCATAATCATTGAGAACATAAAACTGAAGTACAATGTCTATCTGGTTGACAGAATTGAATTTTTTGTTATGGACCATACGTGAGCGACTGATAGATGTTAACCCTATAGAGGTGGATGCTCGCCCGCCTCTATCGACGGTAACTCCACAACCAACTGTGCTCTCGTGTAAACTCAAAGGCAGAGGCATGGGGCATGGGGCACTTTAAATATTTTACAGTCATTACGGCAATCTGCCTCTGTTGTCCCTCGAAGATGACGAATGAGAGCGCAGGAGCCGCGGGGATTTTCCCAGTCGCTTATTCAATGCGTCAAAGAAAAAATACAGCTGGATATGTAGAACAGAAAAAATGCAGTAAATTCTGATACTTCCTTTAACATAATTGTTATGGGTAAAAAAGAATAAAAGTCTTGGTGAGCTATACTGGTACATAGTGTGCTCAGTCCTGAAAGGGTTAATATAGATTCCATGAAAAAAAAAAAAACTTTGAAGAAAGGCAGTTTACATTATTTATTTGGTACTGGCACTTTTAAACAACACGCAGCCCTACCTCTGCAATTGAGTAATATACTTTAATATTCTGATCATCACCATGTAAACATTTTCATTTTATTTTAATCTGATTTGCTTTATCTCAGCAGTGATGTCATTCATGCCTCACTTCTAGTTAGACATTTTAATTGTGCCAGATTTTTTTTGGGAGCTGTGCAAATAGTTTTGCAGGTGCTAAAACTCAAACTGTGACGTTGCGACTCGTGCCCGTAGGAAGAGGAAGACTGCTGCGATTCATATGTCAATTACTGTCTGTTAAAAAACGACAAGGGATTTTAGGCGTGTTGGTTTAATGCATTCGCAGCTATAGCTTCTTGCACTTGCTTCTCGCAGCTCTGTGGGGGTGATTTGTGTCTTAGGTGGGGGAGTTAACGCTTGGATGAGCAAAACAACAACAGAAGATCCCAAAATACATTCAACGGTGCGGCTGATCACACCCAGTATGAGCTCTTGCATGACTGGAGATTGAGCAACTTGCTTAGTGTCACTTGACGACAACTTGCAAACCCATAGCCATAAGGATTGATGATAAAGCCGCCGTGCCGCCATCTGTTGCGTTGTTCCTTCTGGAAAATCTGCACTATTGTTCTCATAAAAAGCATGATTCATTGTGATCCTTAACACCGGAATTATCTCTTAAAATGCTGTTTTTATTTTGTGTCGTTGCAGATTTGAGGCGGCATCTGGCGTTGGTGGTTTCTGCGGTCTGGTGGGATAAGAACGCTTTGCCAGAGGAAGGAGGGCAGAGTTGGAATCACAGGCGTTTGCCAAACAAAAGGACTTGTGGACTGAACTCTACTGGGACGTCGGGCAGCGGGCGGTAAGAGGAGGAGGCCATGTGGACCGCACGGCTGCTAGTCTTCGCCAGCCTCTTCGCTCCGGCCGCTTTGGGTGAGTGTTCCGTACTCTGTCTGTGTCTGCTATTTTAGTTACACAAACAGTTTAGGGTGGATATCGACTGGGTTTTTTTCCATGATGCAGATTGCTTAGAATCCAGAGAAAACGATGGTCGATAAACTCTACCACAAACTCATCCACAGTCCTGTTTTACTTCAAACTGGATAAGAGAACAGTGTAAACACATTTTGTGCAGTCTTCTCTTGTTGTAAAGTGTTTAAATAAAGCGTTTTGTGGATTCTTTAGGCAGCTGGTTGGCCCAAACAAAATATCGACCTCTCTTGGCGATTGAAGGCCGATAGCCGATAGCGCTAAAAAGTGCGAAAGGCCTATCTCTAGTTTATGGATGTATTTTCTGTTTTGTACTAGCAAATTACAGTTGAAGTACCATGCATATAATACACTTTTAGTTTCACTCCGGTCCACTGCCCTTTTCAGGTTGTTAGTAGTGCTTTAAACGGTTATAGACAAAACGATGTTACTATGTTTTATTTTGCTTACTCTTTGTCAGGGACCATGTACAAATTCATTCAACTTCAGACACTGCTACTATTACTACTACTACTACTACTACTACTTTCCATCTGCAGCCCCCAGGCAGGTGCACACATAAATAGAACCTACACATTATATTACATTACTATACTAACTTATCTCATTAAGATACACATTACACAGTATGTCACCATTCCAAATATATTGTTTCCTAAAAAATACTTATGACTTCATACAAATATTACACATTAAATATATGAAGTAAGATATATGGAAGTATGCAGCAAAGAAATCGCATTAGTTAATTCTACAAAATATATTTAAATTAAGTAATTAAGTAAAAGCAATTTAACTTTTTTCTTTACTACATAATTCCACATATCTTGCTTTATATATTTGACGTCTTCATATGTATATAAAACATAGAAAGTACTAAAAATAAAGAATTAAAAAACATGATGAAATGCGAAATAAAAAATAAAATAAAACTCTATGTAGATTAGCTCAAATACTTAACTCAAACCATCCAATGGGTCTATACTAAACAGCATTAAAGTTCCTGTCGCAGCATCACAAAAGACAGATTGCAATAATCGAAATAAGATAAGATATGCCTTTATTAGTCCCACAGTGGGGAAATTCCAGTATTGCACCGCACAGTTAAAGAACAGAAGGAAAATGGTACACGCAATAAAACAAGATAATAGATAAATACCTTAAAATAATAAAAAAATAGACTTAAAAATAAACTAAAAATAGACTGTAATGTAACAACAAAATGTACATATTCCAAAAGTTACGCCTATATTTTTAGCCAATTAGCACAACATCGAATTTCCATCTGCTTTTGTAGCCACACTCCCGAACTTTACACTTCCGACAAGCCTTGTTTTGAATCATAACTCCCTGTGTGCCCTATATAAGTGTCAGATTCTGTCAGACCAACTGTGATGAAAGCAGGATGTTGTCTCTCTTGTTCTTCCTGTCTATCTTGCCTTCTCACTAATTAGCAGCTTTTTATTTTCTGAACTCCCCCAAAACTTTCAACTTGTTTTCCGTCTTCTTTTTCTTGTATTCTCTATCTATTTTTAGTTCCGTCCCTCTTTTCCTCTCTGAGAAGCTTCCAAGATCGTACCCAAAGAATCATTAACACTGCTACTCTACTGTAATGTGGTTTTCTCAATAGCATCTCATAGCCTTTTGTTTCACACATTAAGATCTTAAGATTAATTTGGTGAGGCCTTTGTCTCTCACGTCGCGGTAACTAGCTACGTTTCCCGTGGAATGTGGAGTGGCAAAGTAAATGAAGCGATTTAAATTCAGATTAAAAAAAAAAAGTCCGTGCTGTAGCGGTAGTGCGGTTTGTGTGGTCCTAGCTGGTCACAATTAACAGGGGTTTAGATGCGAGGAGTGTTGGGAGTGGTGCGGTGGCCCATAAAAATGTTAATTTGATATGGCTAAAATCATTAATGGGAACTCTGAAGTTAATTGAATTGTTTGCGAGCCATGATATCGACGCAAAGCACAGATGACAAGGTTCACAATACCGCCATTAAAAAGCGCATTCGAGTACGGTTAGTTTTGCCTTACAGCTCACCAGGGGCCAACAACGCTGTCTTCTAACTTTTAAAGAGGCCATAAGAACCACCTGAGCATTGTGAGAATAAATAAATAGGGAAGAAGAGAGGGACAGTGAGAATGTAGCAATAAAAGCAACCAAAATGAAAAAAACAAACAAACAAAAAAAGACGAATTATGGATCAGACCTGGATGACTGAGGGTTTACACAGACAAAAAAAAAAAAAAAAAATCATACTTCCATTCTATTTTTTGGCTAAAAAGTTACTTACTGTGGCTTTAACCACCCAAAGAGGAATGTCACTTGCTAGATTTCATGAAAAAACTTAAAACCATGCTGTGGAAGCTGTACATTTTGTTAAATTTTGAGTCAGGTTTGTGGAGATGCAAGCCCTCTCACTGTAAAGACGCTTGTTTCTTAATGCAATAAAAAAAAAAAAAAAACATACTTTCATTCTATTTTTTAGAAAGTTCCCTACTGTGGCTTTAACTACCAGAAGAGGAATGCCACTTGCAAGAAAACAAATATCCATGGAAACAAAAATTGTGATTCGAGTCAGGTTTGTGGAGATGCAAGCCTCTCACTGTAAGGACACATGTTTCTCAGTGCAATAAAAGACACTAAAATGAAAAGAAGAAAAAAAAAAAAAAAAAAAGGTTAAAAAGTTGCATACTGTGACTTTAACTACCAAAACAATGCATTTGGCCATTTTATATAATATTTGTTTTTTTAATCTAATTTGCTAGTTTAAGATTAGATTCAGATTCCAACTGTTACATATGGCCATTGGTGGAAGAAGTACTCCATTTTGTTACTTCAGTAAAAGTACAGATACCAGGACAAAAAATACTCAAAAAAAAAATAAATAAAATAAAATAAATTAAAGTAAAAAAAGTAAAGAGTGAAAAGTAAAAGTATTTTGCAGCGATTTTGATAAAGAATTAACACAATAAAATTAAACCCCTCAGTTTTTATCAGCAGGTGTCAAACAATAATAAAAAATACTTTTACTTTTTTGGTCCTGTTCAAAAATGTATTGGAGTATAAAGTACAGATACCTGCTCTCAAATGTAGTGAACTAAAAGTAAAAACTATCCACGTTAAAATAGATTTAAGTAAAGAACAAATACCTAAAATGTGTACTTAAATACAATACTTTACTGCTTACTAATCAAGGTTTGGTGTCGCATAAAGACAATTGGCTGCCATGGCAACATCTAAATTTAGTCACTATAGGCTCTTTCTGTCTGTCCGCTCTCTCAAACTCGGCATTATTGTTTACCAACACTAAAAGGGTCAATTGGGTATTATAGGAAGTCATTATTTTAACCTTTGACCTTGTGCTTGATTAGCATCGACGCTAAGTGCTTCGTCAATCATGAAAGCATATCTGTTTTTTTGCTGTCTATATTTACCCAGGCCACTTTTGGAGCTTGTGATTACATGGGTTAAATAAAAGCTGCTCCTAAATGAAAATCTATTGTCCACAAAAGCTTTTGGAAGAAGACGGCATGTCCGAGATTGACGCCGCAGCATATTATTGATATCCCATTGGCTAGACAAACACAGTCCCGGCCAATTACAAAGTGTCACCGGGCGGGATTGATAAAAACACATATAGATGCTTTAGAGTGAAAAATGTGTTGGCGACGTGCGCGGGAACGGCAAGGCAGTTTATTTGAAGCAAAAAGGTTGTATTTGGCAGGTTTAACTCATTTACCACCAGCGTCATGGATTCACATTAGCAAACTCCATTTTTCTACATAATGTTTTAGACTGATGAGGGTGCTTTCCTGTCTGTAATGCCATCATCGCATCCGCTTACATCCACGTAGTATGGTAAAGTAGTGGAAAATAGATCGCTCACTGTAAGAAAAATACATTTGGGGAAGGCAGGAGGAATGCATGGTTTGTGCTTAATGAGGCAACGCATGTAAAAACACCTGGAGTTTTTGTAATCATGTTAGCGTTTCAAGTCACCCAGAGATAATCAATCACTCATTGATCACATCGGAAAGAGTGACATCAGTCTGCAAAACAGCTCGATGGTTTTTCACCCTTGGGCTGTAGTTAACGTATACAACCTTTATTAAACATTAACAATCTAACCATGTTTTATGTTTTAATGTATTAAAGGTCCTATATTACACAAAATGGACTCTTGTGAGCTTGAAGTCAGGTTATAACGGTATTAACTCATCAAAAACAAACCCTGAGTTGTGTTTTGTTTTATTCACACATGTTTTAGTAACGTCTGTCTGCATCCTTTAAGAACAAAATGCTCTGTTCCACCTTGTGATGTCATGCAGTGGTAGTTTTCAAGTTAACAGCTGTGTTTTACCTTTTGCTCAGTAAAGATAAGCAGTTCCCAGGCTGGAATTATCCAAATGATTCTAGTGAAGGTGTGTGGAGTTTAAAAACACAGTCGAGCACTTCCTGTATCACCAAATGACATCACAATGTGGAACAGAGTGTTTTCTGTTCAGAACAACTAAGCCTAAATCTGCAGGGTTTGTGTGTTAAACATGTGTGAATGAAACAACATTATAACATAGATCAGAAAATAGCTTGATGTGAGCCCTTTAAGCACTCAAACCTCCTAAATCAGACATGGGCAAACGACAGCCCAGGGGCCACATACAGCCCCTTGGGCTTATTAATCCGGCCCGCCAAACGTGACCAAATTATATTTAAATAGGTAAGAGTAAACCTTGTTCAAAGTTTTTCTGCTGTATTTTTTTACCTGAAATTTAATAAATTAATTATTAATTTAATTAATGGATTGGGAAAACAATTTGTACAATGAGCCTTGTATATTCAAGCTTTGCTACACATTACAGGCCAAATTTCTAATGTTATATATATATGTATACACATACATATATCCTGGCCTGGCCCCTGTATCAAATTTTAAAACCCATTCTGGCCCATGTGTCTAAAAGTTTGCTCATGCCTGTCCTAAATAAATTGAAGATAAACAAGTTAAATACTACAAAAAAATTCCAGGCAAAGCACTAACATCATCACAGAGACAAAGAAGTGAAATAGCAAAGTCATATAGTGCATTTTTAAGGGTGATTCAACTATATGTAACACAGGACAGAATGAATAATTTAACTCATAAGAGCACATTTTTATATATGGTACATTAACAAAGAACACCACGGTCTAATGGGCAAATTACAATGTATAATGAATGTATTTTGAATTTAATTTTATAGTTGGACTTGAATTATGCTTTAGAATACTGATTATTTGGCTGAAAAGAAGAGATGCACACAAGTCAGGACCCCAAAACTGTAAAATGGTGGATTTTTCAAGTGTACTCAGTGACACAAGTAAACCCCGTCTAACTGATCATTCAACACTTCCTGCTTGACTACCTCCAACAACAAACATTTGGTTAACTCTCGGGAAGCCCCTCTCTCCTGCACACTCCCACACAAATGTTGACATACTATGTAAACAATTTGGCAGTTCCCTTAAAGAAAAAAGCTGTAGTTTGACACTGGGTCTGTGCTCGGTGCTGTAAGCCAGCACCAGATGTTGCGGTGAAATGTACTGCAGCTGCCTGGCTTTAATGTGGAGTGGGAGTATTCACAGTGTCATTGTGAAAGGAGAGAGAGAGCCCTCCTGGGAGTCCTGGCCTACTTCAGCATGGTAATCTATAGTCCCTTCAGTCTGTATACAGGCACGGGCATGGATTATACACAAGATGGTGATTCCAGCATGTAATGGGACAGTATAAACATGCGCAGATGTAAAGATTTCACAGGGTTTTCATTGTTGGCAAGTATAAACATGACAGTTTTGCATATTGTAGTTGTTGTATTAGGCAAAACTTTTTATTTCTTGAAGGTGTCATAAATGATTTTTGTCTATTTTACAACCTGAAAAACAGAATTAGCTTGCATTTTAAACTGGTCCAAAGGTATTACTCACTTACCCTATGCTTCTCCTGCATGCTAGTTATTCACTGTGAGCTCATAAGCGCTTTTCGCAACTTTTAAGAGAACAGAGTGGAGTTTTGACACAACTAGCATGCTAATTTGCACTTCCTGATTATCAGACACTAAGATGTCTTATAATTGGATGTAGGCAGCGCATAGCAGACATATTTTGACCTGCTTATACAATATGTCTGTTCCGGGGAAAGACACGTTTTGCTTAGGAAAAATCGGGTACAATCGACTTTTATGAGCTTTTAAATATATTCTAATGCAGAGGTGCCCAAACTTTTTTTTTATCAAGGGGCCACATCTCAAAACATATTCGCAGAAGAGGGCCACAGGATCAATGCAGTGTGGTGCTTTAAACACAGCTTTGACAGAGCCGCTGTGTATTAATAAGGCTTGAAACACATAAATTTTAGGTCTGTATCACACTGCAATGTGATGTTTGACGATATAGTGGTAGAAATAGTTAAATTTGCTGTTAAAAGTACTGCTTATGATCCATTGGGGCAGTTCAGTAGGAGGCCTTAGGGCCACTAAAAACTGGTCTGAGGGCCGCATTTGGCCCCCAGGCCATAGTTTGGACACCCCTGTTCTAATGGGTTTTCCTTATTATTAATACATTTTTGAGTAATCCCATATGGCTGTAAATTTGAGTGAAGTCAGCAGCGTCTAAACCGATTTTTGTTGACCCTCAGGCCTTCTGCTGAACTGACCCAAATGATAATACAAAGTACTTTTCCTTGCCAGTTTATTTCTATCTCTACAACCACATTGTATTGCGGTACAGACCTAAAATAAATGTTCCAAGCCTTATTAAAGATATAATAGCTCTGTCAAAGTTAATGTAGAACGCATCCGTCTGAATAACTCGTATTGATCACCGGTCGGGCCCTCTACTTTGAAAATGTTTTAATATATGAACCTCAGTGAAAGTTTGGACACCTCAGGATATATTTTTTGTGTCTGTGCATGGATCTGTAATTGCTTACCATCTTTAGAAAAATTCAGACTTGGGGTCATGCACACTGGGATCATTTTACAGCACAACACAATGCATCATTATCAGTTAAGAAACCTCGCATGACCTATTATATTGATTCAACTGAGTAAGCTTAAATCCATTTTAATTGTTTTGTCAAAATGATCGAAAATCAGACTCTAATTGATACTAAAACTCGTATTGAAACTAGATACTCATTTGAACAAGCTAAAAAAGTCACATTCACAAGACAAATGAATTCCACAGATTTAAGACCATGTGGTAATATAAAAGAAAGTACTATGATTTAATGTCAAAAACCTCAGTCTATTGTCTAAATTAAGAGTTTTATGATCATTATGGTGTCCAAATCAGTTTTGAGTATTGTGTCTATTCCTTAAAATCGAAATCGAGTTTGAAATTTTAGTATTGTAAAAAGCGTAGTATGTTTTATCAGAGCCATAGCCTATATAAAGAAATGGACTGTAAGTGTGACCCATATCGTTCGGTGAAATGAATCTCATCGAGGTTAGCAGTTATAGGGGTCAATTTCGACCGTGAGTATCATGGTATGGTGTGGTTTGCTTTTATTTAGACAGGCATTACATTGACCTTAAAAAAAGTAAAGATGTATGGTGCCAGGTTATAGCATAAATACTCATTTCCACCTGTCTTCCCCCTGGACAGGCTGACGTTAAGTGAGAAGAACAGTTTGGTGCAGGTGGATGAAAGACCTGTAAACATATGGTACATACTTCAGAATACAACACAACTCGCCCCTCAAATACGCCATTTCTAAAAACATTCAGTTCACACACACACACACACAACCATACCGATTTATTCAAACGCACACAATCAGTCAGTTTCAGATATACAAATGTTCTTTCTTTCATACACATTCACTGATGGGTTTAAACTTGCTTTGACATTAGTCATTTCTTTGTCACATGTGCAAACTTTTGAAAACTTGTGCATGTTATAATCTCATTTGGTGAACTATTCCACTGACTCATGCCAACAATGGAAAAAGCAGATTTGGCGAAAGAGGAATGCTACACTCTCCTCTAGAGGGCGCCCTAGTGACCCGAGTTCTTTTTTCTGAGCTCAGTGAGACAAACTTTTTTATGGGAGGTCTAGCAATACCATGAATTGTTTTAAATAGTAGACAGATGTTCATGTGTATTAGCAGATTATGGAAGTTTAGAAAAACATACTTGGAGAGGATATGACATAGCAACCGAAAAGCCAATCCAGTGCAACACTGTTAAAGGTAACGCGCCTTCCTTTGCACTGCTTAAGTGTGGGGGGGAAGGGGCGAAGTTTAGCAAGGAGCAGGCACTTAGCAGCGCTGTCAATCAAACCTGTTGCCAACTCCAGCGGGAGCGACCTCGGGGAAAGAAGGCGCCTGATGTTCATACCTTGATTTACGGACACAATAGCAAAATAAAAATACCAGGGTCATGTAGAGCGTGTTAATACAAACATTTTAAGATCAAAATATGACTTGACAGCAGCAGTTACAGAGAGAAGGACGACAGTTTTTCAATAGAAAGTGAATTGGAGCCATGGAGTCGGTGGAGCTGGAAGCGCGCCCATGCTCACTTGCTAGCGGGTTATCTATGTCCATTTATATATACAGTGTATGATCAGGGCACAAAAGAGAAAATTACTTACTTATTTCAACATAAAGTTACATTTTGGACCATTGGACTAGACTTTGGTGAACTTGACTCATTAAGTTTCTATTGAAAACCAACAAATATCTATGTAATGTGCTGCTCTCATTGCATTCTGTCATTTTGTTGTTAGTGACCAATATGTATCCCTACTCCCTAATAATGTGACTAGTGAATAGAGATCTTGATAAATCTTTAGAGGAGTTTAATTAAGGAGAAAAAATAATGCTTGTGTAAGGTTTGCTGCATCTTGTTTGTGCCATGGCTGGCTTCCTTTTTTTGTTTGTAAGTAAAGCAGAGTCAGATGAGATTAGAAAAAAAGGTTCCATCCCAGATGCTGTCACTGGGCTGGAAAATAAGTCAACTAGAGCGCATCTGTATCATTGTTTGGGTAACAGCGAAAAACAGGGGGAAATGACAATGTTCAAAACAGTGCAGCCGCGAATGGATAAAAATATGGGTATTTTCAAAGTAAACCGCTCAGAAACAAGCATAACATTGTGACCTCAGGTAGATAAAGTGAAAAAAAAAAATAAATGACCTCATCATGGCATCTATTATGTTAAAGATTCAGTCTGTAACTTTTCTAGTGAAGATTTTGCCACCTGCTTGTCTCCATGGAGATGCTATTGCTATACTTTAACATTCCACAGTATGGCATTAAACATATCCCCATGTTCTGCTCATGTTATAATGGTTTTCCTTATTATTTGCTGAGTTGTAATTTTAATTCATTCATGTACGTTTGAGTTCACTGACCTAGTTCACATGCGCACCAAAATCTGTTTATAATCTGATTTCTGAACCCATCCATCCATTTTCTTCCGCTTATCCGGGGCCGGGTCGCGGGGGCAGCAGTCTGAGCAGGGACTCCCAGACTTCTCTCACCCCAGACGCGTCCTCCAGCTCCTCCGGTGGGACCCCAAGGCATTCCCAGGCCAGCCCAGAGACATAGTCCTTCCAGCGTGTCCTGAGTCTTCCGCCGGGGCCTCCTCCCGGTGATTTCTGAACCTTTAAGATTATTTGAATAACATGTAAACTGCAAATATGATGTGAGGAATCAAAAGGACCATGATCAGAAAGAGATTACATTATTTGGCTGTTTATATGTCATTTAAATAATGTTATAACTCCAAAAAATGTATAATAATCACATTTTGAGTGTGCATGTAACCCATAGACCATTTATAAATGGACATAACTGACCACTGAAACTGGATGTTAGCATGGGCTCACTTCCGGCTCCATTGACTCTCGCTCCAATTCACTTTCTATTGAAAAACTGTCGCCCCTCTGTCCGTAATTGCTACTGTCAGACTCGTCATTTTGGTCTTAAAATGTTCGTATTAACCCGCCCTACATGATCCTGGTGTTTTTATTTCACTCTTTTGTCCGTCAATCAAGATATGAACATTAATAACAGACAAGGTGCCTTCTTTTCCCAAGGTTGCACCCGCTAGCATTGGCAACTGGTCTGATTGACAGCATTGCTAAGCCCCGAATCCCTAAAAAAAAAGCGGTAAGGGTGGGACGGGGTGTTCACGAATTTCAAATATGGAACGCTATGGTGACGTCACCCTCTCTCTCTCAGTCTATGATGTACGTGCAGCCATTGTCTTGGTGTTATTGCTTTGCCTTAAACATTTCACAGTATGGCATTAAACTTGCCTGTCTACATGGAGACAAGGAGGCGACACAACCAGGCAACCAGTTTTGGATTCAAATACAAACTAATTCAATAGTATGGATGTATTGCCCAATAAATGACAATATTCCCTCTCTACTTACGGGATAAAACTTGGCTTACATTACCCGCCATATGGCATGTGCATTCTTCGCGCCTCTCGGGTAAAAGGTTACACTCCATAAGATGCATTACAGAGACAGGCCCACACAGCGTGATCCCCCCCCTCCCTATCATTCATAATAAGTTCCCCCGCTTGTGTGGAGTTGGCCACCTTACAGACACCTCTTGTTCCTCTGCGTCAGGTATGCCTCTGATATATTATCTGTACCCACCCAAACAAGGGCAAGCTAACTCCACCAGCCCTGTTCCCGCACCCGATTCACTTAATTAATCTCGTCGTGCCAGGGCTCTGACTTCATCGGCGAAGGCATCCGCGGATTTGCCTAATTTGCTTAATTAATTAAACAAATGATTTATTCGAGCTCATATTTCAAAGATTTTTTGTTTTTCAGTTTTGTTTACAGGCATGTAGGTGACTGCGAGATGCCACTTGATGTATTAAAAATAAGTAGACTTCAGAGTGAGTGGGTGTCAGTCATCCGTTTGCATTGGCGTAACAGAGATGGGTGTATTTTGTGATGGAAACCTTGAAGGCACAGTTAAATTATACATGCATTAGCCGAGAATTTACATCGACAAGCTTTTTCAGTGCATTTTAGAGCAGTGCGTCGATGATTAAGTTGACACGGGTTTTGTTTTGAAATGCATTAGGCGCTAAGAATTGTGGGAAACCTATAGACCAATCAGGTATAGCGTCATGACCACTGACAGGTGAGGTGAATAACACAGATTAGCCTGTCAGTGTGACACCTTTTAGATTGTGGCAAATGAGCGTTTTGTTCCTCCAGCGGTGATGCATTCAAAAGGCGGAAACTGCCCCCCTGACCTCTACTACTTATTCTCATTCAGAGCGTTCATACAGTGATTGAAGTGCCTCGTGTGTCATGTTAACACATTTTGAAGTGCGATATATTGCTGAAGAAAATATTAACGATAAGTGACAATATTGAAACAAATGTATCTGTCATGATCCACGCCATGTTTTCTGCCTGTCTCCTGCCTCGTGTGTCTCCTTTTCCCCCTCCCTCACCTTTCACTCCTTCAGCTGGGCGGTCGAGCGCTGCTCCTCCCACGCGTGGTCATCTGCACCTCGTCTACGCTGATGTGCCACCAGCTGTGGAGGATAAATGGGACTTGGCCCATTCATTCGGTGCAAGTCCGTCCGTGTGAAAACGTAGCTATTCTGCTCTCTCTTGGATTCTGCTTGCTGTTTTCGTGAATGCTGAACTACTCCTGTGTTTTCCTCCAGACCCATGCTCCCGGATCCTCCGCATGCCTGCGTCTCCCGTCCAGCTCCCGTCTTCCTCCCCGGTAACCTGTTTGTCTTATCCACGCACTCAATGGGTACTCAGCTCACGGCTCCTGCACTCTCACCTGCTCTTCGCTTTCGCTGCTCTTCGTCTTCGCTCTCACCTGTGCCTCGTTCCTGGGTCCTCGTCCTGCTGTCCGGTCTTACCTGCTCCGTGTCCTGGTCCTCCTCGTTCCTGTCGTCCGGTCCTACCTGCTTCGTGTCCTGGCTCCTCGTTCCTGCTGTCCGGTCTTACCTGCTCCGTGTCCTGGCTCCTCGTCCCGCTCCCTGTTACCCTGAGACTCTGTACTTGTGTTCGTGCTTCATATTCACTGTTGTAAATAAACACTGTTTAAACTGCTCCCGGCCTGCACTTTTGGTCCGTCTACACCACATTACGACAGAACGGACTTGCCATCATGGACCAAGGCGGCCGCTGGTGCAGAACAGACAATTCAACAAGTCTTCTCGCACCAAGGAGTGATGCTGGGAAGGCATGATCAAACTATTCAGACCCTCGTCGAGCAAAACCAAACGCTCTCCCAACAGATGGTTCAACTTAGCAATCAGGTCGCCACTCTGCTAGCCTCCGCTCCGCCGGCTCCCGTCGTCCCCGCCTCCGCGGGAGTCCTACCACCGGCCTACCCGGAGTCGAGAGGCACGGATCCGGAACCATATTCAGGTCAGCCCGGCCTCTGCCGGGGCTTTATTTTTCAGTGCAAATCCATGTTCCAGCAGCGCCCCGGCCACTTCTCCTCTGACGCAGCCAGAATCCGGTATGTCTGTGGGTTACTAAGGGGACGAGCTTTGCAGTGGGCCGAGGCGAGATTCTCTAAGACTGTATTAGAATCTGTGAACTATGAACACTTCTTAAGTGAATTTGAACTCGTGTTTAACCACCCACACTATCAGGCGGACGCCACCTCGCGGCTGCTCTCTCTCTCCCAGGGCACCCGGACCGTGTCGGACTACACGGTCGAGTTTTGGACGCTTGCCGCCGAGGTGGACTGGACCGAGAGCGCGCTGAAGGCCGTCTTCCGTAACGGGCTCAACGGCGCCCTGAAGGACGAGCTAGCCTCCCGTGACGAGCCCCCAGACCTGCGCTCTCTGATCACCCTCACCGGGAGGGTCGACCAACGCCTACAAACACGACGCCGAGAGAGAGACGCCGCTCACCACACCCCGGCTTGAGGGGCACCGCTCACACGGTCCGGACCGAGCCCCGCTCACCAGCGCCCCCCAGGGAGGAACCGATGCAGCTCGGACGGGCCCACCTCACCGAGGAGGAGCGCCTTCGCCGCCGCCGCGCTGGGGAGTGTCTCTACTGTGGCACCAAAGGCCACTTCATCGCCGCATGCCCTGTCCGGCCAAAAGGGCAGGCCCGCCAGTAGCCCTGGGAGTACTAGCGGGTCGGCACGCCATCCCAGGAGAAAAGAACCAACTCCGGCTCCACGCCACCCTCCGTTTTCGGTCCGAAACCCTCTCTGTGTTAGCTTTAGTAGACTCAGGGGCCGAAAAAAGACTTCATGGACCGCGCCCTGGCCGAGCAGTGGGGCATTCGCTTGGACCCTCTGGACCACCCACTCTCTCGCCACGGCCCTTAATGGACTGCGATTAGCGCGAGTGACTCATGTTACCGAACCCATATCCCTGGTTTTGTCCGGTAATCACCACGAGACCCGACGCTTCCACTTAATCGAGTCCCCCTCTTCGTCGCTGGTGCTGGGCTACCCCTGGCTCCGGACCCACAACCCGAACATTGATTGGTCTCAGGGTAGGGTGTCCGGGTGGAGTCCAGCCTGTCACGCTCAGTGCCTGCAGTCCGCGCTGTCCCCCGCTAACGCGACTGGCCAACCGCCCCGGGACACCCCCGACCTCTCCTCCGTTCCTGACGAATACCACGACTTTGGTGAAGTTTTTTAGTAAGATCGAGCGCTCTCGTTACCCCCGCATCGTCCTTATGATTGCGCCATCGACCTCCTGCCCGGGGCCCCCCCTGCCGTCCAGTCGTCTCTACAATCTGTCCCGTCCCGAACAAGAAGCCATGGAGAACTATATTCGAGAGACTCTCTGAACTCAGGTATCATCCGCCCGTCCACCTCCCCGGTCGGCGCCGGTTTCTTTTTTGTTACTAAGAAGGACAAAACCCTACGCCCCTGCATAGACTATCGGGGTCTTAATAACATTACTGTAAAAAATAAGTATCCGTTACCGCTCCTCGACTCCGCGTTCACCCCACTTCACGGCGCCACGGTGTTTTCAAAACTCGACCTGCGCAACGCCTACCATCTGGTCCGCATTAGGGAGGGGGACGAGTGGAAAACCGCGTTCAAAACACCTCTAGGCCATTTTGAATATCTCGTAATGCCCTCGGGTCTCACAAACGCCCCCGCAGTCTTCCAAGCTCTCATTAACGACGTTCTCCGAGATTTTTTGAACCGTTTCGTGTTTGTTTACCTAGATGATATTTTGATATTTTCTCAGTCTATACAGGAACACCGCCAACACGTCCGCCTCGTCCTCCAACGTCTCCTAGAGAACCGACTCTATGTAAAAGCCGAAAAATGCGAGTTCCACTCCGACGAAGTTAGCTTTTTGGGGTTTATTATCGGTAAAGGACAAATCAAGGCCGATCCCGAAAAAATTAAGGCCGTTACCGACTGGCCAGCCCCGACTAACCGCAAACAACTGCAACGCTTTATCGGGTTTGCTAACTTTTACCGTCGGTTCATACGCGATTTTAGCCGCGTTATAGCCCCACTGACCCGACTAACTTCCCCTTCTTCCCAGTTCTCCTGGTCCCCGGCAGCGGACGCCGCCTTCACCCAGCTCAAGGCCCTCTTCACGTCAGCCCCCATCCTTCACCAACCCGACCCCTCTCGTCAGTTCGTGGTCGAGGTGGACGCCTCGGACTCTGGTGTGGGAGCGGTCCTCTCCCAGCGTTTCGACCCCCACAATCGGCTCTGCCCATGCGCCTTCTTCTCCCGGCGTCTGAACCCCGCTGAACAGAATTACGACGTCGGTGACCGGGAGCTACTCGCGGTCAAGCTCGCCCTGGAGGAGTGGCGTCACTGGCTGGAGGGGGCCGAACAGCCATTCCTGGTCTGGACGGACCATAAAAACTTGGCCTACATCCAGTCCGCCAAACGCCTCAACCCCCGCCAGGCCCGCTGGTCCTTATTCTTCAGCCGCTTCCACTTCACCCTCACCTACCGTCCAGGCTCCCGCAACGTCAAGCCCGACGCCCTCTCCCGTCAGTTCACCCAGCACGAGAGCACCAGTGACCCCGGCTCCATCCTCCCGTCCTCGTGTCTTGTCGCCGCCGTCCACTGGGAAATTGAGGACCTGGTCCGCAACGCTCAGGCCACGTCTCCCGACCCAGGTAACGGTCCACCAGGTGTCACCTTTGTCCCAGACTCTGTCCGTTCCCAGGTGCTGCAGTGGATCCACGGCTCTAAGTTTGCCTGCCACCCGGGAGCCAGCCGCACCCTGTCCCTGCTCAGAAGGCACTTCTGGTGGCCTACCATGGACCGTGACACCCGGGAGTTCGTGGCCGCCTGCCAGGTATGCGCACGATCCAAATCCTCACACACACACCCCGTCTGGTCTCCTGTTGCCGCTGCCCGTCCCCAAGCGACCCTGGTCCCACATCGCCGTGGATTTCGTCACCGGACTCCCTCCTTCTCACGGAAATACGGTCATCCTGACGGTCGTCGACCGATTCTCCAAGGCGGCACACTTCATCGCGCTACCCAAGTTACCCACAGCCAAGGAAACCGCTGATCACCTCACCTCCCATGTAGTCCGGCTTCACGGTATCCCCACCGACATTGTATCCGATCGTGGCACCCAGTTCACGTCCCAAGTGTGGCGGGCTTTTTTGTGAGGGGCTGGGTGCCACGGTCAGTCTCACCTCTGGCTTTCACCCACAGTCTAATGGACAAACGGAGCGGGCCAACCAGGACCTCGAGTCCGCCCTACGCTGTGTGACCTCCGCGAACCCCTCGGCCTGGAGCACTTTCCTTCCCTGGGTCGAATACTCTCACAACGCCTTGGTGAGTTCCTCCACAGGCCTCTCCCCGTTCCAGATATCTCTGGGCTACCAGCCCCCTCTTTTCCCAGCAGAGGAGGCAGAGTTGGCCGTACCCTCTGTCCAGCACCACCTGAGTCGCTGCCGCCGCGCGTCTGGGCCAAGACACGGCTGCGCTCCTCCAGGCGGGCCAACGAATGAAGGCAGCGGCCGACCGCCACCGGACCCCCGCGCCCAACTACCAGCTCGGTCAGCAGGTATGGCTGTCTGCCAAAACCATCCCCCTCAAGACGGACTCCCGAAAACTCTCGCCCCGGTACTTGGGACCCTTCGAAATAACGAGGATCATCAATCCAACCGCCGTGCAGCTACGCCTCCCCCCGACGCTCCGCATCCACCCGACGTTTCATGTGTCGCAGATCAAGCCCGTGCAGAACAGCAACCTTTGCCCTCCGGCCGAGCCCCCTCCACCCGCCCGAGTCGTGGATGGTCACCCGGCCTTCACCGTCAGGCGTCTGATCGACGTTCGGCGGCGACGGGGCCGGGGCCTCCAGTACTTAGTGGACTGGGAAGGTTACGGTCCGGAGGAGCGCTCCTGGGTGCCGAGGGCTCGCATCCTGGACCCCGACCTCGTCCGCGAGTTCCACCGGGCCCATCCAGACAAGCCGGGTGGTCCACCAGGAGGTGGCCCTTAGGGGGGGGGTACTGTCATGATCCACGCCATGTTTTGCCTGTCTCCTGCCTCGTGTGTCTCCTCTCCCCCTCCCTCACCTGTCACTCCGGAGCTGGGCGGAGCGCTGCTCCTCCCACGCGCACCTGCACCTCGTCTACGCTGATGTGCCACCAGCTGTGGAGGATAAATGGGACTTGGCCCATTCATTCGGTGCAAGTCCGTCCGTGTGAAAACGTAGCTATTCTGCTCTCTCTTGGATTCTGCTTGCTGTTTTCGTGAATGCTGAACTACTCCTGTGTTTTCCTCCAGACCCATGCTCCCGGATCCTCCGCATGCCTGCGTCTCCCGTCCAGCTCCCGTCTCGTCTTCCCGGTAACCTGTTTGTCTTATCCACGCACTCAATTGTACTCAGCTCACGGCTCCTGCACTCTCACCTGCTCTTCGCTGTCGGCTCTTCGTCTTCGCTCTCACCTGTGCCTCGTTCCTGGGTCCTCGTCCTGCTGTCCGGTCTTACCTGCTCCGTGTCCTGGTTCCTCGTTCCTGTCGTCCGGTCCTACCTGCTTCGTGTCCTGGCTCCTCGTTCCTGCTGTCCGGTCTTACCTGCTCCGTGTCCTGGCTCCTCGTCCCGCTCCCTGTTACCCTGAGACTCTGTACTTGTGTTCGTGCTTCATATTCACTGTTGTAAATAAACACTGTTTAAACTGCTCCCGGCCTGCACTTTTGGTCCGTCTACACCACATTACGACAGTATCCCACTTGTCCAACGAGGTTCTTCTGATCTTCCGATGATTTATTTTAATAATTCTTTTTCAGACTAAGGTTTAGTTTGTCTTCATACTTGACAGTGTCGACTGCTCACTTGCGGTCTTCCTCAGAGTATCATCAGTGGCCGTCAGCTTATTTAAAGCTGATTGGGTACTGTCATCCCACAGATGGAGGCAGGACAACAGCACCATCTACAGTCCGACTTCTTCAGGACTGTATCCCAGGTGTGTGAGAGTAAAAAAGCCCCCTCGTCCCGGTTTAAAGTCACATGGGCACGTTTCCGTATTTCGATTGCCTCCTTAATCCAGCGACGGAGTTTGTTGTCCTCCGTCTCAATGATGTTTGCGTTGTCCCAGTCCATAATGGGTTTTTCTCTTTTACAATGTTTAGAAATAGCCAATTTGAGTTACTTCTGTTTTGCTTTGTGTTTTGTTGCTCATGCGCACGCCTTTGCTGTTTTTGTCTCACATTGTGTCCTGTGTTCCTTTTTCCGGAGGTATGAAAACAAACTAAACCGTGGGCTCCCAAAAAAATAATTAATTAATAATAATAATAATGATAATAAAAAAGAAAATATACAGTATACATTGTCCTAAAAAAAAAAAAAAAAAAAAAAAAACAGCAATAAATGGCACTATGAAACACTTCAGTAGTTAAGACTATAGATTTGGAGTATATAATCATAAGCTACTTTTTCAGCCCTCTGCAGCTCAAATCTTAACAGACAAATAACAAAAGGTTCCTCACTAGTACCCACAATAAATATTGACCTCGAGAAACTATTACTGGGGGTGACAGTAGCTCAGTTGGTAGAAGGTTTGTCCACTCATCCTAAGGTTGGCTGCACAATTCCAGCTCCTCCAAATGAATACTGTTTTTTGGGCAAGACACTTAACCCACCTCGGCTCCTGTGTCTGCGTACACTGGTGTATGAATGTGTATGTGAATGGGTCTGTAGTTCCTTGATGTAAAGCGCTTTGAGTGCTTTGAAGGTGGAAAAGTGCTATATAAAAATGTGACCATGATTGACCATAATTCCATATATTGTTTATTGAATGATAGGGCAATATAGTAATTATCATAACAGGGCTAGCGTCTTGCCCACTGGTACAAAAACAGTATGTACTTGCCAGTGCTGGGATTCAACCACAGAGTCGAGGCTTCATTTTTCATGTCAACATAGCAGCAGCATTCCTTCTAGTGACTAAAATCTACATATTACCTCATATGATCTGATGCACTTTTCCCTCAAACACACCCACTAATTTCCATAATTATATTAAGTCTTGCTCATTGTACAGCGCATTAGCATGTTGTGAGCATGTGTGGGCTGAACCAAGTAAAACCCAGAAAGAGTTAAGTAGATGCCCATGTGTATTTGGTCCATTTTGCCTTGATTGTGTTTTCTCATTTGGCAGAACAGCTTAATTAAAACCTAGTCTTTTCACTTGTGATTGTGTTTTTGCCTAAGCCAGCCTTTTCATCACAAACATGACTCATTCAGACTGAAACAAGCTTGCATTTTAGTTAAAAGAATCACATCCGTCAAACTGGAGATTTTGGCATATATTCTGAGTAAAGATTGTAAATAAAAAACTGCTTGAATACAACTTAAATAAACTTTAAACCAGAGCAGTATTGGGTTTTCAAAAATATCGAACAGATGTGCATCAAACTGCGGTTATGATAATTCAACAGTATGATCATTTTTCATGTTTCCAATGCCTAACTGGTTAAAGTCCGTCAAGGAAAAAGCAAAATTGAGCACATTTATAAATTTATCACAACTTTTGCATTTAAAACTTCAATGTCAAAATGCATTTCTTGGAGCCGGTACCGAAAGTCTGTTTTGCCTCTCCTCAGAGAAATGGATTATATTTTTCTCTATAAGCTCTTCCAAGAAATAGATAATGGTGCAAAAATGCTTTATATTTGTACAACTCTGGCATCCTCAGTGTCATTACGACCGCAACTAACTCCATAGCTATCTGGATATTCTTTTGATGCCATTTTTGCGTTCGGAAAACCTACATGGCAATAATAGAATTCCAATTTTCCAACCTCTTTTAAATAGCAGTCTATTTGTGTTTGATAAAGCCAGTGCTATGTTTTGTGGCATTTGGCACCATGTTCCGAAAGCTCTTTTTACGTTCTCCAGTAATGAGTGGAAAATCAATACCTGCTTGATATGGGCGAATAAAAAACTGCCCTCTGCTGCCCGCTGCATTCAGAGACATAGCACGGACATTGCCAAATTGCCGTCAGATCAGTCCACCTTTGACAAATGAATGACAGCAACATTAGCAATAGCGGGTTGGGGTTAAATACCTCGGCATGTTTTATAGGTATCCGATCGGAGTTCAAAATATATCTTCGGAATACTTGAATTACACTGTTGCATTGTACAATTGTGATTTAAGCTGGACGTACAGTGGCTGAGTGGTGTTTAATGAGGACCTTATTGACGGCAAGGTCAAGTGGCAGTAGATGTTGGTTTACATTAGCCTGTTTAATGTGAATGGATGTGCATCAAGACGGGCTACACATTTTCACAGTCACATCGAAGAAATAGACTGATCTTTGGACTGTACAGATCCATATACATTATTTTCTCACTAGTATTTTGAAGTCTTTAAATTTGGGTATTTTTTGGATCAGTAGGCTTGATCAGACAGGGTGGTATAGCGTGAAAAGGGGGTAAAGAGTAGGTAGGGACAATCAGCAAATAGTCGGGCTGAGAATTGAACTTGCAGCGTTGGGCTGTTTTAGAGATTTATGTAAATACTAACTTGATACTAACTTTCGTGACTGACATTGGAATGGATTTTGTGACTGACATGGTAAAACATATTGTGCCTTTGAACTTAATCAAAACATATTGCACATTTAATATAATGTGTTGATGGGTTGGGCAATATTTTTGATTTGATCACAGTTCTTACACAGTGGCAGTTGTCTGTAATGGGTAACTAAAGCCATCTGCTACCTCTGAAAGTTCGCACATCACTTTTGATTGGTTAAAGACCTATTATATAGTTATAATCTATGACACCCATAGATCATTATGTTATCATTTGCACATTTTAAATTGCATCATACATCTAAAATGACTTGGTAAATGAAACAAGACCACTGACTTCCGCATTTGAAACCCGCTGTACTCAGTGGGAGCTGGTGTTGCTGTAAACGTCATCACAACGAAGAGCTGTGTAGCTGTCCTCTCTTATGGATATGACTGCATGACTTCACCGAATCTTATGTGTATCGTCAATTAATAAAATCTAATTAAACAACAAATAAAGTACATAGCAGTGGGCATATGCCAGAGGGAAGGGGAAATAACTATAACAAAGTGCTGAAAAGTCGATTTTACATACAGTAATAGTTCTGCTTCCACCTATCACAAAGCATGAACAAAGCTGACCAACAGGGGGATCGGTGGGTAAAAGTCTGCACGTTTGAGCATATAACTGCATAAAAGAGGGAAGCACAGCGTCACAATATGACAATAGACTCAAAGTTGTGTTATGTCACAGGGCTCACATCACAATTTGATTTACATTGTTGTTGAACGTGGATGCCATTTTCTTTACACCGCATGAGAAATCCAGATAACCATGATCCGGAGACCGCTGCCACACTATTAGCGCATAAAACTAACATATTCCATTTCGTATTTTTTTTTTTTTTTATCCCTGCCTGTAAAATCAATCCGGCGTGTCCACGGAGCTTATATGTGCCATGTTTTGCATTCTGGTGACACTGTAACATGGTACCTTATATGTAAATCCATGAAAGGACCTGCACCTTCAAGTCTTTTTACAGCCATCTGCAAATGTATGACGGAAGTGTGAGTGAAGTGAACAGCCACCCACACGCATGATAAATTGTTACCGCCGCAACGCTATGATTACAATACAACCTTGAGGCCACATTGTAGGCATTTTGCTAATTATTCAGATTAGGATTCCTGGGCGTCCAACACAAATAAACTGCAGTGATGTTATTTTATGTACGTATTGGTAATGGCTATCAGTAGAGCAATCGTGTTGTACCTGGCTTTGCAATTACGATGTATTATTCCCTTTATGATGCTTAAATGTGTATGCAAAATAGTAGACATAATTTTAATTGCTGGGGGTGTGTAATGCATTGTAGTATTTTGTTATATTAGGAGATTAGATTTTGGATTAGGATATTAACACGTTTCCCTACTTCATTTGATCATATAGCTATCCTTTGTTAGCCTCATATTCTGATAAATAGCGAAATTGTGTTTTGTAAGGGCGGACGAGTTTTTAGAAAATGCCAATACCCGATCTACATATAAATGGACATAACTAACCTGCTAGCCGCTGCGTTCCAAATTGGAAGCGAACATCCATCGACTCTGGTCTTAAAATGTTCGTATTATCCCACTTTACGTGATCCTGCTATTCTAATTTCACTATTGTGTCCATAAATCAAGATATGAACAATAAGAACAGACAAATCAGATGCCTTTTTCCCAGAGGTCGCCCCCACTAGCGTTAGCAACAGGTTTGATTGACAGCGTTGCTACGTGCCCATTCCCTGCTAAAGTAGCGGTGCTGGCGGGATGTTGTGTTCCCTTCAACAGCCTTCGTCTGGATTGGCTCTTTGGTTGCTGTGATGCTCACGGTCGGAATTCCAAATTTCGAACTCGGGCCCCAAATTCGACCCTATAACTGCTCGCCTCGATGAGCTTCATTTGAGTGGAGCTGAGCGTCACACTCACTCGGTCCACTTCTGTATACAGTCAAATACACTGTCTAGTCAAAAACAAAAAGTCACCACCTGGATTTAACTAAGCAAATAGGTTGGGGTTGTTGCAGTGGGTTCAGCAACAGGGTTCCATCAATGGATTTTTTTTCTTCGCTGATGGCACGGGCATATTCCAAGATGACAATGCCAGGATTCATCGGGATCAAATTGTGAAAGACTGGTTCAGGGAGCATGAGACATACCGAATGTGTGCTGTAATCAAAGCTAAAGGCGGTCCAACGAAATATTAGATGTGTGGCCTTTTTTTTTGGCCAGGCAGTGTATGTCCAGATTAACTAACAAACCAACTTGGAAGATGCGACAGACACCATAAATGAGTTATTTAAAACAGTAGGTTGTCATCCAAGTCTCCTGATGTGTGACTGTTTATTAGCTTGTGGAGTTTGTGTCTTTTGTGCTGTGACATTGAACCATGTTCCAGTGGCAGCTCTCAGGACTTTGTGAATACATACTTCACCCCAAATGGCACGCCGCTAATGGCTGTGCTCCTACAGTGAAGAGTTGTTTTCTGCTGTCCCTTTTCCTCTCAATTTCAAACACATGCATCAGAAAATGTTCTTTTTTTTTTTTCCAAATTTCAGAGCAACATGACATCCCAGCTTGTGTTTGCACATCAGAAGGAAAGAGGGATTAATCGTCTTTGTTCAGCAGGTGAATGTGTTTTGTCATTGTTGTGTCTTTGTAAGCAAGCATCTATCGCCATGGGAGCAATGAACGCAGAAAATCCATGTGCCATTTGAGGCAACGCAAAAAGTGTATCCTAGTGAGAGAATTGTTGCTAATACACTTACAATGGATTAATATTAAAGAAGACCTATTGTGCTTGTGTCTGCTCTATAGTTATAATCCATGATACCCGTGGATCATTGTATTATAATTTGCACATTTTAAATCGCGGTATTCATCTAAAACAATTCTATAAAAGAAACAAATTCACTTCTGCATTAGAAAACCCGGTGGGAACTGATGTCGTAGTAAACGTCACAACAAAGAGTCGGCACCTCGGCTGGACATTAAAAAAAATTAAAAATCACTACGCAACGCTGCCGAATCCTGCACGTATCACAGATTAAGAACATAAAATGGGAGACTGAAGTAAGCAGAGAGCAGTGGTGCAGGTGCTGCTGAAAATGGGGATTGATCGGCAATATGGCATCTTGAAAAGGAGCAATGAAAGATTGCTCAGACATGCACAAATCATTCCAAATACAACTTTGGGTGAGTAAATGGTGACTGGAAACAACTATAACATGGCTACACTAAAAGTCGATTTTGCATAATAGGTCTGCTTTAAAGGTCCACTATGTAACTTTTCTGATGAGGGCCCTACTTGTCTCCATAGAGATGCTATATGATTCTTCTGCCTTGCATGTTCCACAGCATGTCACTGAACTGATCTATCTTTTTTTCTGTTTTATTGCTTTAAAAGAATACAAAATTTAAAAATATTTTTTACTTTTTGTGGGGTCACCAGTCCACAGAGCTGACCTGTACCCTGGTGTCACATGCTTGTCTTTATGGAGATAGACAAGTTATAATAGTTAAACATAGGTTATCATCCATACCAAACAGCTACAGTTTAAACCAATACAAAAATAACATGTAGACATAATCAAAACGGCATTGCTAATGTACATGTTTTTGCTCCCAACCAGTAGAAATACTTTTACTGCTACTCTTAGATGCTAAGTTATTCAAAAACCAAATGCAGTACTAGCCCGCTGCACTGCGCTTGAGCTGTAGAACTAGAGCTATGGTGAAGAATTTTAATTTCCACAAACAAAGGAGGACCTGATAGCATTGAGACGCAGAAAGTCAATTAGGGCCAAGATGGTCCGTGACCCGGCTTTACGCTTTTCTCTTGGATTTGTCACCGAACCAATGGACCGTGCACAGTAACTAGTGATTTCACTCCAGCAAATCAATATCAAGTATTGTAAAGTGGGCATTCATACGGGAGGGAGGTGGGAGAGATCAAATGTTACCACGCACAGATTAGCCCATGAAACCTCGGGATGAGAAAGCGAAAGGACTAAGCGATAGAGAGATGCTCGGTGTTGGGGCTTTGGCCGATACTGCAGATGGCCTTGCGTGGGAATTCAATACAACCTCTGACAATAGAAGGTCCACTATTGTGACCGTTCCCAATGGGATTCAAGGCTATTTCCTTATTAATTGTGCTTGGATTAGAGGAAGCCATGCGTTCTTTGAGTTGTACATAATGAGTTTCCTTTGCTGATAAATAATACTGATATTAAATTGACTTAAGGATTTGTATAGGGTGAGTCTACCACCAACCAGAGGAAGTCAGTGGTTGTATAACTGAAGTGAATACACCTATTTGTTTGCAGTTTCTGTTTGTTAGTGCGGTTCAATAGACCTAGCTAAGTGTGAACGGTGCCTGTGTTTGCATATTTGTACAATCGTTCAGGCCTTAATGGGTTTTCTCCGCTCCATTGGCATACTCGCGAATTGTATTGTAAACTTTAAACAAATAGGTGTGTTAGTTTCAGTATAGCTAGCTCCCTTCATATATGTACCAGCCAGTGTCCACGAGCAATCTGACCAGAACTGAAGATGAGCAGCAAAACGTCTTCACCCTAAAACTTGTGAATCAAATTTGTCTGTCGCTATTTATTCAGTGACATTTGCCATATTTTGAGATGGTTTTGCGGGCTTTTAGGTGTGAAAAGTCCTGGATAAAACATTCCCAGCATTAGAGAAATCATTCACTTTAAAATAAAAGGAGGGAAAAGTCCATAGAACAGGAGTGATGCAAGCTATTTCATTGTTTGGACAAATGCCAAGGCGGAGCACTTCCAGAGCTGTATATGTATTTTATGCACTGCACCTCACAGATATACAGTCCCTCCCAGCTGTATTCCCCCAACAACAGCACAAATCTACCACGGCGGCCTCACTGAGTTATACACATGTGCAGAACGGACGCTCCGAAGGGTCACCGCCCGTGTTGAGTCTCACGTCACAGTCTTTAGTCATAGGAGATGGGAGGAGGTGTCAGCACACACCATGGATCACTGATATCCAGGCTAACTGCACTCCCAGCACTCACCTATGACCTACTGCATAAAGAATGACTTTGGTTTATTGCATTCTGGGTCAGCGTGAAGTAATGAGAAGATGGGACAGAGGCTAGTCAGAAAAATATGAGCTGTTTGTGATTTGAAAGTCACAGATCAGGGTGTTCCCAAGGTTTTGCAAGTCTTAAACAAATAAAAATTACAAAGTGATGTCTTATATTTATTGCTTCAGACATGAGTGTTGACATCTAGATTTGTCTTGGGTGTATAATAGTATAAACTTTTTTTTTTTTTTCATGGAGGTATTACAATTTGGCAATATAAGCAATGGCAGTAGTTCAAAATCATTTACAAAGAAAGCGTTAACGGTGCAGTAAATGTAACTTTTCTGGTAAGTGGCGTTATCTCTATGGAGACAACCATGTACGCACCAAGTTGCAGGTCAGATCTGTGGAGAAGCAACCCTTCTCACACTAACAATGCATGTATTTGGTATTTTTGAATGATAAAAATATAACTTGTACTGCTTTATTTCTTATATTGGACAGTTCAAATCCTGCTATCGACATGTACATCATTTGTAGAGCGGCCAGATCCACTGACCCACAGATTAGCAGTGCAATTCTAGCTCACACTAATGAATGCTGTTGTTGTGTCCTTGGGCAAAACATTTGACCTCCCTCACCCACAGTGTGTTTATACTGGTGTAGAAAAGAAATAAATCTACAGAGGCAATATTAGCATTCAGAGGCATCTTGGAGACAAAATTGGGATAATATGTACCAACTAGATGATGTTAATATTGCGTATGATACTTTTGTGAATATATTGATTAATCTGTATGATAAAAACTGAAAAAAACTGAAGAAAAGAAATTCCGGTAGCAAGAAAAATACCACAAATAATTCCTGGATGGCTTAAAAATTTCTGCAAGTAAAAAAAAACAACAAAAAACAAGAATATTTTTTTTCTGAAACAAAGGACAAGAGAATCCAAAATCAGATATAAAAAGAATAAAAAAAACTGGTAAGAAGGCATAAAAAGACTATTTCAGTAATCTGTTAGATAAGAATAAAGGGAGCACAAAAGATGCATGGCGTTTTGTTAACTCAGCTCTTAAAAATGACAAGGTAAATTCAAAAATGTGATGATTATACAAAGAAAAAAATTGATATTTATGAAGAGAAAAATCCAGGTTTAGAACAAAAACAATGGGGGGAAAAAACTTAAATGAATGAAACAAAAAAAATGAAATGAATTGAACTCGATAGATGCAAAATATATATGTTTAATGTTGTACTGTGGAATATTCCAAGCAATGCCATAACATCTCCATGGAGACAAGCAGGTGACAGACCCTCCACTAGAAATGCTGCATGTTGCACCATTAAAAGATATTTACATATTGATTTGCATCTAGAGTCTCAAATGGATCGCGCATTCAACTCTATAATCACTCCACTATCGACTTCACAGCCAACTGTTCGGTAATTTCCCAAGAATGTTACCCGGCCGATTTCTTGGCACGCGGTCGTCTTTTCCGACCGGATGTGGAGAATACCATAGCGAAGATGTCTGTTTCGGGACAAGGGGGGGCATACCAAAGCCAAAAGCCATAACTTCCCTAGACATCTCATTCTCTCTCTCTGTCTGCCCCTAGACCTTACAAAAGACCAACTGTGTCAAATGAGAAAAATTGCAGGTGCGCATTCCCCAGCTCCTTCCCTCCCTTCTCCTCCTCCTCTCCTCCACACACATATTAGCCTGCCTATCCCTGATCAGTGGACCTCATTTAGTGGCGCAGGGAGGGTGGAGAGGGGGATCTTTTTGCAGTCCAATAATACAGTCCTTTCTATTCGGCGAGATGGTTGAAGACCGGAGCTGAAACTGGAGAAGAGGAGTGAGCGATGTCATTCCACAGCGGGCCGTCGCATCCAACAATATGTGTCCCGACTTTTATGGGCCCACTGCAGATGTTGCTCTGTGGGGTCTGTAATAGAGGGTATTTTGTATTTTAGGTGAAGACAGTAGGAGCCATTCTTCTACCGTGACTCAGAATTTAACCCCCAAAGCACCCGGCTGTTGCATTTGAATATAAATGGTATTGGTTTATTGCAGGGGGGACACAAACTTTTTTCTTTGGCATGCCAAAATTGAAGACGTGTTAGCAGTCTAGTGGCTAAATCTTTATAATTTTTTTGTATGTAAAAAAATATTTGTTGCCATATTGTTTACAAAAAGATTTAATATAACATTGTAGTGTTGTTATGATACTAACTTGATTTCAGTAGGCTCGATAGTCAGTACTGATTCCAATACCACAGTGATAATACTAAACAGTCTAAACCAGGGGTGGGCAAACCTTTTGACACACGGGCTACAATGGGGTCTAAAATTTGACAGAGGGGCTGGGCCAGGGTTAGTATAGTACTATATGTACGTATTGCATTAGTCATTTGGCCTGTAACATGTAGCAAAGCGTGAATATGCAAGGCTCATTGTAATTTTTTTTTCCAAATGCATTAATTAAATTAATAATGAATTTATTAAACTTAAGTTAAATAAACACGCAGAAAAACTCACATTCAGTTTTATCAAGTTTACCCTTATCAGTTTACCCTTAGCTAATTTAATATAATTTGGTAACGTTAGCTCCTGGGCCGTAGTTTGCCTATGTCTTGTCTAAACGGTGCTTTCTTTTCTCTCCCTATGTGTTCTTATATCTGTGTAATCCTGCAGTTGTGCAGGTATGTTCCATAGTGGTCCATGGGCGTATACTAGTCTATGTGGTTTATACTTGTTCTGATACAGCTCAAGATTGTTCTAAAGCTATTTACGAAAGGTTAACTTCTGTTCTGTGATTGTGACTTGCATACTTGGTCTATATAAGTTTTGAATTGATAAAAACATCTCTTTATATCATTGCACCATAAGAAGTATTTCCCCAACCAATTCAAAAAATGTACCAAGATTATAAGAACAACGGTTATATTCAGAAAGTGAAAGCCTCATATTCAAATGTGTGTTTACATTTGACAGTCCCCTTCCATTGTGACCATAACAAACCCTACGCTTTTGGGGCGCGGTGTTTCTCATTTGGCATATGTTTTTCTCTGTATACCTTTTTAAGTACAGCTGTCCCTCGCTATGTTTGCCAAAACTTATTTCCAATTCAATCAATGCTTTTTTTCTGTTATACGCATCCGATCACAACAGAACAAATCCTCTGCACGACACATGTAGCTTGTTGGGCCTCAAATCCTTCTTTTGGTTCTGCTGTATTTCATGCTTTTCCAGCTCTCCGTTAGATTCCCGTCAACGTTCAAGCTATTCCAAGTCGCCTCATCCATATTCAGCAGTGATTATCTCTACACAATAACCCCAGCGTCTGATACCTGTCTCTTTGTAAGCACGTTAGGAAAAAAGAGAAAAAAAAATGCCATCAAAGCACATCATTGTAGCGTTGCGCCTCCGATATAGCATAGCCAAGCCAACCTAATTTGAGCATCAGTCTTGCGTTTGCATGTACATGTGGAATAGGATTACTCGTGCACTTGTGGGCGGCTGTGGAAGCGGCTGCTGTTGTTGTTTTTAACCGTCTAAAACAAGCTGCACATGCCTCCTTTGTCCTCAAATCAAATATCTCCCACATTTCCTTTTATATTTGTATTCACTGTATGGTAGTTCTTTCGTGTTCTTGGCTGTAGGCATTGCTCCAGGTTGCTTGGCCTTTGGAACAACCTTGGGATTAAACCTTAGCCTAATGTATAATGCTATTGAACATTTATAGGCATTGCAAGGTGACATAAAACACATCTCTGTATCATTGAAACAGTTTTGGGAAATAGGATATACAGTAAATGTATTGTACCGTGTTACAAACAGAAAGACGAGTAAGCAAAACTTGTACTTGTGTAAATTTGTCACTGAGTCAGAGAATTTTCTGATGTGCAGTGAGGTCAAGACCATAGACTATGTAAAGAAGTGAACTAAGGTGGACTAAGAACTAGACTGAAGAGTGACGTCACCCACAGCGTTCGGCCCCAGTCCAATGAAGCTCATCGAGGCCCGCAGTTACAGGGGTGAATCTGGAGCCGAGTCTCATATTTGGAATTACGGCCACAAGTATCATAGCAACCTAAAGACCCAATCTGGAGTGAGGCTGTTGAAGTAATGACCCTTCCTTAGCAACAGGTTTGATTGACAGCGTTGCTAACACTAGGGGGAGCAATGCTGGGGAAAGACGGCACCTGATTTGTTTATTATTAATGTTCATATCTTGATTTACGGACACAATAGTGAAATAAGGATCATGTAGAGCGGGTTAATACAAACATTTTAAGACCAAAATGATGAGCCTGAAGAGTCGACGGAGATGGAAACAGGCCTATGTTCACTTACTACTCGGAACCCAACGACTAGCAGTCTATGGTCAAGACGTTCTAGGTAAGGGTGCAGTATACTTCACTACCCCCTTATAGCCCTTGGCCTGGCTGCCAATAAAAAAACATGTGAATTTTTTCCCATGGCATTTTGTTCAGTGTCATTTAAGACAAAAAAAAAAACAAAAAACACACATCTGAACTCTGCTTAAACCAAATGCTTTCACTGGCAGACGATTGGCTCTTGACCCGAGCATATAATTAATGCTTTAAAACAACTGACCCAACTGCACCCAACTTGAGGATTAGCTTGCTTGGAACAGTTATGACAGCTGATGCATAAGGGAGCATTACAAAAGATTAACTAATGTAGCACGACCTGCTAAAGAAATGTGTATGGGAGCACATTTAGCTGACAAGTGGTCACAACCCATAACACTGTGACCACATAGAAGCATTCGGGTTATGCCTGATCCAAGTATGGTGCCATTAAATTGACATTACTAGCATTTTTTTCCATAGCAGTTTGGGGACACTACAAGAGAGAAGTGATTCCCATTTGACCAACAAGTATCATGGGAATTGGGACAAGGCGGTGTTATTTAAAATTGCCTACACCTTCACCAGTTTTCCACTCCCTAGGGAACAACACCCCCCAATGAATATTACATTAAAGTGGGTGTATGCTCTGGAAAACATTTGTGTCAGACCATGCAAACCACTGGGGAGGAGCCGGAGGGAAGCTGGCTCTGGTTAACTGCCGATATAGGCTGCTTTAATCTGCTGATGCCACCGGTACAAAGATTCACTACAGCCTAAAGGTATGGTATATGTGTTGCCTTAGGTAGTCTATATATAGCAAATCCTTATGCCTCATTCCAGTGCTGGTGGAAACAGATGGGATGTTGCCAGTGGTGGAATGACAAAACATATTTTTACTCAAGAGATTTGCACACATTTTATTGAACAAGTACTTGATTTGGTCTCCTTAATGTTCAAATTCTAAATGAGTAATTTTGAACTGTCAAGAGTTGCTGTAATAGTCGTAGCAGAAGAGATAGCTGTTGTAATAGCAGACCTATAATTGCATTGATGGCAGTTAAAGGTGGATAGACCGGCCAAAAACGTTCTCAAGGAAGAGTATTATTACTTTGAAATAATATTACTAAAGTAGAAGTACAATGTTGTAGCCATAGACCAGCCATAGAGGACGAAGGGAGTGTGACGTCACCCATAGCATTTGTTTCAGCCTGGCTCATCGAGGCTAGAGCAGTTACAGAGGCGAATTTAGAGCTCAGGTTCATATTTGGAATTTTGACTGCAAGTTTCATAGCAACCAAAGAGTCAATCCGGAGCGAAGGCTGTTGAAGGTAACGCCCCTTCTTGCCTGCATCACTGGTTTAGCATGGAGCAAGGGTTTAGCAATGTTGTCAATCAAACCTGTTGCTAATGGTAGCAGAAGCACCCTCAGAGAAAAGGCACCTGATTTGTCTGTTCATATTTATCTACAGACAAAATAGGGAAATAAAAACCCCAGGATCACGTAGAGCGGGTTAATACGAACATTTGCAGACCAAAATGTTGAGCCTGACAGCAGCAGTTACAGAAAGAGGTGCGACAGTTTTTCAATAGAAAGTGAATTGGAACTAGATTTCTTTTTCCAAACTAGATAATTTTTTCTTTATACATACAATCTATGGTTATAGTTTAATGAATGACTCAAGCAAGAATAAAAAATTATTTGATCAGATTTGGGATTTTCAAAGGATAGACCAGAAATATAAGAAATTAAAGGAGCGGCGCAAGGAACATAAATATCCAAATCATTTGTCACTTTTTTTCTTTTTTTGTCACTTAGAATTGGATGATTCCATTATTAAAGAAATATTTATTTTAATAATCTGTGAAAGGAACAGGGTTTATAAAACTTTTTCTTAACTTTCTGTTACTTTTGTTCATGCCAGTAATGACAAGGTACACATCTGTGGTATTTATATTAATTGTCTGATTATTTTGTCTTTGAATATGTAAATTGATGCCAAAAAGTGAAATGGCATGAGCAATAAATAAATAAATGTGTACCCAAAGTATTGTTACACTGAAAAATGTATTACTCAAAGTGGTAGCAGTAAGTAGCAGTACATACATTATTTGTGCTGCCTTTACTTATAATGTGAAGTACATTATCCATTTGTTATTGTTAAAAAGCAGCTATAAGAACAACTTACACTGACTACTCCTTTAAATTATTGAGTGCTATTGTTATAAATGGTACGAGCAATTCCAAAAATACAAACTAATGTTTTCGTCAAACCAAAAATACAACAACTGCATATTCATGGAACCATATTAAAATTTCCTCATTTCTTGTTCTTCATTATGTGAGTAAACATTACAGCAGTGTGCTTTAATTGGTATTAATTCTGTGCGTTTTGCCCCTTGGATATTGAGCTGCAGCAGAAATTATATTCATAGAACGGGGGAAAAAAGGACAGAATGTGTGCGCTGAGAGAAAACAAATCATGATTCACTGAGTTTGGAGATTGTGCAAGGATGGCTCGGATAAAACAACACGGCAAATAAGTTCACTCAAGGACGGAACAACTACGGGCTGCAATTTTGAGCTAGAAAATGCATTTCCAAACAATGCCATATTGTTTATGCACAGTCAAATATACACTCAGCTGTGCTCAGTTCAAATCATTGACTTTTCTTTCCCATAAAAAACATTTGTATATGCATTCATCTCGGTAAATAAAAATAAAATTATATTGTACATTTAGTCATCCAGATTGCATAAAAAACTGAAATGGGTTAACGTTACTAAGTTAACCCTGAATAACTATGTGTCTTGAATCAATGCAAGATGAAAAGATTGGCTTTGCATGTGGGGTTTTAACCTGGATCATAATTTCAGTTTGATTGTTTAAATGCACCTGTCACTCACCAAAATAGCAAATTGTTAACAGATCAGATTACATTTACACTTCTGTTATCATATCGGGCACCCTTACCTCAGCTTTAGAGCCAGAAGGTCCAACCAGAAGGTCCAACCAGAAGGTCCAACGTTCCTTTATGACGTTTGCATGTGGGTTGGTTACCTCACGGCACAACAGTATTCCCAATCAACTTAAGTCATCCTCATTCTCTTGCTAGCTACTCCTGACTGAGATCCGATCCCGGCTCAAGACCTGGACGTGGGTTCCCAGGGGTTGAAAGATTGGTCAAGTGCAATGGACAAACTTTCTAAAATATAGAGCTAATTAAATCTACAAAATTATCATGTCAGGTATGTCTTCAGTGACATGCAGTACGTGATCAGTTTGTCTCAGTACCCTCACCTTAAGGCCATAGTTGCACTGATAGACTCCCGGCGCATAGCTTTTAATGGTTTTGCCCTTTAAAGGTCCTATATTACTCAAAGTTGACTCTTGTGAGCTTTTAGCTATGTTATACTGTTACTTCATCAGAAACATACCTTGAGTTGTGTTTTGTTTCATTCACACTTGTTTGAGTAATCCTTTTATTATTGGTCTGGCTATATCTCCAAAGCTTAAAATGCTCTGTTCCACCTTGTGATCTCATGAAGCGGTAGTTTTCAAGTTAACAGCTACGTTTTACCTTTTGCTCAGTGAAGATCAGCAATTCCAGGGCTGAAATCATCAAAATGATTCTAGTGAAGGTATTTGGAGTTTAAAAACACGGTGGAGCACTTCCTTTATTACTGCATGACATCGTAAAAATGCAGAGTTTGTGTGTCAAACATGTCTGAATGAAATAAAACACAACTCCAGATATGTTTTGATGAGGAAACCACCTTATAACAGATCAGAAAATACAGGCCCATTAAATGCAATTATAACAAGAACCGCTTCACATAGATCTATTCAAGCAGCAGGTAGCAACCGGTTTCTCACTCATTTCGGGTAAGTAAAGTATTTCCAAGGTGTTTCTGTCATCAGTTTGTGCAGTCGTCGAGCTTCTTACAATGGGCCCCCGAGTTGCCATGACGATGAATAGACCTCGCTATAGTTCCTCTCCGTTAAAAAGGGTACAGCGCATCAGACACGCCGTATGTTGGTGTCACCCGCTGCCAGACAGGTGCATTGTGTGGGAACAGAAAGATTACACTGCACAGCTATTGTCAGAAGAACTCTGAACTGCAGCCTATTAAAGCACAACTGTGAGTTTTAAACACACAAGAGGCAGTGCAGCAGAGAAGCTCAATCTGGTGCCAATGTGGATCCGGTTGTTATTGTCTTGTGCTAATGAAGCGAGTCAAATGAGGACTATAAAACGGTATACTTTCTTATGTTTTGGATCGTTCTGGTTGGGTCTGCCGCTGGGTTTTAACATGGCATATCACTGCTTGGTGCTGGCTCATAATCACGTGCAATATGTAATATGTCTTACTACTAGAATACTTCAGAATGCTGCTTTTAAACAACAGGCCTTCTCAAACTAACTTTTTTTTTGGAGCCTGTCGTGATAATTACCATATAGTTTTATCATTCAGTATATGAATGATGGAACAATGTAATTTTTGGGCTCAATAGTTATTTTACATACAGTATTGCCATCTTTATGTAAGAAAATGAGCTGTAGATGGTAGAATAAATAACTTCTATGGCTAATTATTGCTTCATTTTGCTGTTAATTTGGCCTTTTAATGATGCAGTACATTTAAAAATAGGTTTATAGGGACTCTCCTGCTTTGGCATAAAGTAGATTCAATATTACTCTGTCACAATATGCTGTTACCTTAACCTATTATTGGAGTGTATGTTTATTCAGTGTCTGTACATCTAATATCTTGCATACAGATTATTATTATTTAAGTTTGAGAGCATTGTCACTACTAAACCTTATAATCATAGAAACTTGCTCTTGCCTCAGTCTAGTAATATGGAATCGCGTTATATTATCTGAAAACCACCAATTTGTGAATTGATGGATAAAGGGTTTTCTTCGAACTAGATGATGCCAGGTCAGTTTCTGGTAAAATCTGTACTAAATACAATTTAGTTCGGATTTCAATTCAATCCTAATGAAATGCATGCAGTCCAGAACAACAGCAACACCTCCACAATGAACCTTTCTGCTTTCAGTGTATGTAACCCCTTTTTAAATGTCAACTATAAGATATAAAGAACAGTACTATTGCCAAGCCCTACAGCCCTTTCTCAACAATGAACAACCTACCGCCGCTTATGTGAACCGCTAAACGTAGATGCTCCATGCTCTCCTGCGCGCTGTTGGCAACCTGTCTGACGATTTGTGCTAAGAAAAGTGTGCTCGCCGTTCCAGCTCCAAATCAGCCTTTTGTTTCGTTTTCCTTGACCTCAATTACCTCGGGGGCGCGCGTTACTACACAGGGTTGTCGAGTCACGCCTGCTGCAGTAGAAGTCGTATGTGCGCGTGTATCTTCGCCCGTGTGACAGCGATGGTATTGGTTTTAGCCTTGTGTTGGGAGGCTTTGTACTGTAAAGGTGGAGGCTAGAGGTTCCCCAGAGTGATGTCGTGTAGTGCTGTGCATGTGGGTGGTTGGTTGAGGGTAGGAGCACAGAAGAGACGTGAGGGAGGAGGGAATAGGTAAATGCATGTTGTCAGACACGAATAGAACCAAACAAAGACCAAAGGGGGTGGCTGACGGCGAGCGGGTGGTGAGATCAAGCGGCGTCCACAAGCTCAGAACATTGACGACCACTAGGCGACATCTGCATTTTGTTCAACCATTTTAAATTTCAAAAAATGAATCTCTTGAACAGTTAGTTATGATGTATTTTGGCTTTTACTGCTCACTAGGGCGGTAGTCGACTAAAGACCTGTCGATCGATTAGTCGAGTAAAAAGGGTGCGTCGCAAAAGCTCTCAAAACTATGAAGTATTTCTATGTATGTGACCAAAACGGCACTCAAAAGATTACAACTATGGAGAAATTCATGCAAAATTCATGCAAAAACTACTGAAACGCGGTTATTTTTTTACAAGAAAATCCATATTAAGCTCATGATTTACTCTCTAAATACCTTTCTGTTGCTGCTATTCTTCCATATAAATCCTTAATCGGCTAAGGACTACAGAAAAAAAAAAAAAGCCTTGAAAAACATGCATTTCAGCGGGGTTGTCTTTCCACAGATCTAACCTGTAATTTGACCTGGCGGTGTCTCTACTTGCCTCAATGATGGACATGTTTAATGACATACTGTGGAACATTCCAGGTAAAGCTACATGAAGACGAAGCAGGTGGCTGAGATTCCACCAAAAAAGTTGCAAAATACACCTTTACTGAATGCAAGGTTTAGTTCTAGTTGTACAGAAGTGGGATATCGAATAAATTAAAACAAAAAAAAGTCTACCCCTTCTGCCAATCCTTCGCAACCTACTGAAAATGGGCCGTTAGAGGGTGCAACCATTTCGCAGTTTTGTTATGCTCTGCCGATACTTCCTCCACCTTCAACTGTTTTAGCAATTTTCACACTTATTAAATTTGACTGTTGTCTCAGCGGGGAACTTGCTGTGACATTTTTGGTTCGTGAATGTCAAATGAGTTTTACACACTGATACAAAATCTTCAACAGATGTACAAATGTAACAAAGCCTCTCCTTTGTCAGTGGCTCTTGTTCCGACCTACATCGCTGTCCGTGATGGCTAATTTGTTAACACCAAAGCGTTGTTTTCTTCGCGAGCCTCCAGATAAGTTTGATTGGCACTTTCAGACCTGTAGCTACCCCATCAGTCTTTTCGCCCTCTGCTGGAATTTGCAAGTAGCACGGTGCGTTGCCAATTAGTGCAGTTCAAGTGTGTGCGAGGAAGGTTGGGGCGAAACAAATGGATCCTATTTCTGCCAGCCTAGAATGGATATCTGTAGCCCGTCACTTTGAGTAATGCTAATTGTCCCTCGCAACATCATTGGTCAAAGTGTCAGAAGGCTTCATCCATTTGAGGAGTTTACAAGGCGAGCTTATGAATGCATCATTAGTGGGACTCCTGTCTGCTTACCAATCACCTCCTCAGACGCCTACAGTGGCTCTGTTTACACGCACACCAAATATCTGATCATTATCTGATTTGTAGAGTTATTGAAATGTCAACAGTTAGATCTGATGGGAGTTATCTGATCTCTTTCACATGCAGGCTTTGACGAGGAAAGTTGTGCCAAAATGGGAAACTAATGTAATGTTAAAAATTGTATGAGTGAATATTTTTTCTTCTTAAAATTTGTTGCACTTTTGCCTCTATCCGTGATCCTCGGAGTGATGCGAAATTTGCAGTGCTGCCATAGCAATTAACAGCTCAAAACTCTTGAAAATATCATGTTTTTTTGAATGGGGAGAAGTTCTCAAAATAGTGCCCATAAACTGGATACTGAAATTCATGAAGATGGCACAGAATTTACTCCTGAACTACGTAATCCCTGGTTTAAATTGTCAGTCACTGCAAGTTCTTCCATTAAGACCTTAGAGCAGAATTCCCCTTTTCCTTATAATTCCCGTCCATGATTTGCGCTGCATGATACCGAGCTATTGTACGCCTTGGGCCATATGTAAGCGCAAATTACTTTGAGAACAATTTGCCTCAACTGTTTGGCACTTCAAGATAAATAATCCCTCATGCATTATTGAAAATGGTTGCAAAATGTCTTGAGAGTGACTTATTTTATATTTTCGCCCCCCGTGTTTCAAATGTCATCTGTTGCAAAGGAGGAAGCTGCGGTGACAGGTTCCCATTGGTCTAATCGAATAAGGCTATCTCGGCTGGTGTGCTAATTAATCAGTCGCTCTGGGGGTTGGACCCATCCTGCCCCTCTCCAAGAGACATTTGATCTGTTGAATCAGCTCCTGTCCGTCTCCTCCCCTTTGCCTCCATATATCTTACATTAATTCAATGAGGTCACGCTTCTTCATGTCTGCGCACCCTCCTACACGGTTTTTGTTCTTTGAGACAATCCCTGCAGTGAACCAGTCGCTTTATTATGATGTCATAGATTCTGAATTTAAGGCTATGGACCTGTGGATTTGTCTTGTGGTGGAAAAAGTACTGACAATTTGTAGTTTAAGGTCCTCTGTGTAACTTTCTTGATGGTTACTCCACCTGTTTGCAGCTTGTACAGTTATTGCTAGTCCTTGAATGTTACAGAGTATGGCATTGAACACCTATCCAGCATATATTAATTTAAATGTCCTTTTTTTATAGCTCATAAACACTTCACGTTTGAACCATGTGTGGTAGGGTTGCCTCTTCATGGATCTGACGTGTAATGTGGCCTTGTCGAGTCACCTCATGGGCTGTATAAAGAAGTTTTTCAATAGAAAGTGAATTGGAGCCAGAGTCGACGGAGCCGGAACTGCATCCATGCTCACTTCCTGTTTTGAATGCAGCAGCTAACAGTTAAAGCTATGTCCTTTTATATATACAGTCTATGAGTCACCAGCTTGTCTCCATGGAAATAGATAAGTTTAATGCCAAACTGTGATGCATTCTGGTCCAGTTGTAACATTTCCATGGAGACAAACAGGTGACGTACCCACTATCTGAAACGTTTTGGAGTGCGCCATTAAACGGTACATTTTGCTTGTCTTCCTTGTTGCTTAATTGGAGCATATTGTTTGGTCAGTTATCTGCAGTATGAGCTCATGTAATTTACTGCTGTAGCCAGCCGCCCTCCACTGCCTCGTCCTGATTACATGTTTGTCTGACCTCAGCTGTATCTATATAACACGTATTCTTGAGCTGACCTGAAACAGCAGTGTCTGAATATGTACCCGAAGGCAGCTGCGGCTATAGTATCCTACCACCTCTGAGTTTTAGAATAAATGAATCATATAATGTAAAGTGCTTTTGATCTCTTGAAACGCGCTATATAAATCCAATGCATTATTTTTAGTCCACTAGGTAATGGCACAGGTGTTGTGCTGTAGTAGTATTTGCTGTTGTCATTTTCAGAGTAGGTGTAGCAGTAATAGGAGTACTAGTAATAGCAGCGGTCAGAGTCATTGTAGTAGTAGTAGTAGTCGTCTTAGTACTAGCCGTTGTCATAGTACTAGTAGTTGTAGTAGTAGTCGGCTTAGTAGCAGCAGTAGTTGTAGTAGTAGTAGTAGTCTCAGTAGTAGCCATTGTATTAATAGTAGTAGTTTTAGTAGTTGGCGTAGTAGTAGCAGTATCAGTAGTGGCAGCAGTAGTAGTTGGCGTAGTAGTAGCAGTAGTAGCAGCAGCAGCAGTAGCAGTAGCAGTAGTAGCAGCAGTAGTAGTAGTAGCAGCAGTAGTAGCAGCAGTAGTGGTAGCGGCAGTAGCAGTAGTAGCCGTTGTAATAATAGTAGTAGTTTTAGTAGTGGTTGTGTACCAGTAGTAGCAATAGTAGCAGTAGTAGGAGCAGTATTAGCAGCAGCAGTAGTAGTAGCAATAGTTGCAACAGTAGAAGTAGCAGCAGCAGTAGTAGCCGTTGTAATAATCGTAGTAGTTTTAGTAGTAGCAGTAGTAGCAGCAGCAGCATCAGTAGTAGTAGCAGCAGTAGTAGGAGCAGTAGCCGTAGGAGCAGTAGTAGCAGCAGTAGGAGTAGGAGTAGGAGCAGTAGTAGCAGCAGTAGTAGGAGTAGTAGCAGTAGGAGTAGCAGTAGTAGCCATAATTATAATAGTAGTTCAATCGCAATAGGGCAAAGACTGTAGTGTCCCTCTACTTCCTTTGTCTATTGACTTTGCCATGGAAAGGGACTTGCCCACTGTTCCCATTAAAAACTGCCAAAGCTGGGGCAGATTTAAAAAAAAAAAATTCTATGGCGGAGCGACATTTTCCACATGACCTTTGTCCGTGACCTTTCTGCTGCCCTTTTTAGTGAGTAATTGGGGTTTCACTTGTATGTTCTGTCATTTTGCACGCAGCTGTGAAGATTATGATTAAAAACAGTTCAGCTGGTTTGGAAGTTTTAGCATTCAGGGTGACTCGGGGTAACTATACTATATTTAGATTATCAAAGTAAGAAGTAGTTTTATGTTCTATTGGTGTTTCCTCATTAAGAACATCACTAGAGTTGTGTGTTGTTTCCTAACACACAAACCCAGCATATTTAGGCTGAGTTCTCAAACAGAAAACGCTCTGTTCCACCTTGTGATGTCACACGGTGATACAGGAAGTGCTCTACTGTGTTTTTAAACTCCGTGCACCTTCACTAGAATCATTTGGATGATTTCAATCCTAGAATTGCCAATCTCTAATGAACTAATGGTAAAAGGTAACTGCTAACATGAAAACTACCACTTCATGACATCACAAGGTGGAACAGAGCATTTTGAGCCATTCTTTGAGCCACTATTAGTCTGTCTGCATCTCCAAACGTGTGTGAATGACACAAAACACAAATCCTGGTATGTAACGTGGCTTAAAGATCACAAGAGTCAACTTTGTGTAATATAAAATCTATAAGAAAAGTACAAAATGTTTTATGTATCAAATCGAAAAAGAATATTTAGTTTATTGATCAAGTACAAAGGAGCAGCAGTTGATGTAGAAGTGGTAGCGGTTATGAGATGGAGTGATTTGTAGTAGTTGTATTATCAGTTGCAGGAAATAGCGGTAGCACGGCCATTTTGTAGGTTTTATGTCGGATGCCCTACCTCACGCAATCACAGTGTCTTACCTACGCAGAAAGGTTGCCAATTACTTTTTTTTTTTCCTTCACTCTTGAATAGTTCTATAAAAAAAACAGCTATTACTTCACCTTGAAAATGACATTGGGTTGATTAGTCTGGTATAGAAATTGGAATTTAAATCTAGTTTTAAGGTCCGGTATCCCATTATATCGCCAAATAATTACCCAAGAAATTGAAAAAGCGGAAGTATACGGCATTATTGATGATTGAAACGTACATGGAACCCTATATAGTCAGTGTTTTGATTTGCATGGTGCTGTCAATGACGCTAGGAGAAAGTGGAAACATGAGCTCAATCAATCAGCGCCAGGCCCCAAATGTAATTACTCCACAGTTGTTGACTAGAGCGGTAACTTGAAACTGCGCTGGCATGGGCGCGAGTACCTACATTAGACAATTGACTTTGCCTACTTTGTCTTTTTGCTAGTTTTTTTTAGATGCTAACCTGGATTGAACTCTTGACTCTTGAAAGGGGCTGCACCAAATTTTCATAAAAAGCAATAAAAGCACATTTGTTTTATCACGGTAGAGTTTAAAGGGTCAAATTAAAACCGTTTGCTGTCCGCTGTTAATTATAAAGCATCTTTATAGTCCGGGAAAGTGCACTGTTAGCATGCTAGTTGTCATTTTTAGGACCGTAAAATTCGTGTACGGCGCGTTTGAGTACTTTCATGCTTATTCTGGTTGTTGTAGTTCTGATGTAGACATAGTTTGGTCTCGGTTTAGTCCTGTTTTAGCCCTTGTCTAGCGTTAGCAACACCTACCCCCTGCTAAACCGGCGTGTGCGTATGGGAAAGGCCGTTACCATCAACAGCTTCGCTCCACATTTGCTCTTTGGTTGCTATGATACTCATGTCCGGAAAAACAAGAAAGTGCACTGTTAGCATGCTAGTTGTTATTTATAGGACTGTAAAAAAAAATAATGTACAGCGCGTTTAAGAGTACTTTCACACTTATCCTGGTTGTAGTAGTCCTGATGTAGACGTGGGTTGATCCCAGTTTAGTCCTGTTTTAGCCCTTGTCTAGCGTTAGCAACACCTGCCCCCTGCCAAACCAACGTGTGCGTGGAGGAAGCGGAAATCATGTACGGCGCCTCCAGATTTGCTCTTTGGTTGCTATGATACTCGCCGAATTCTTAATATGGAAGTCGACTCCAAATTCGCCCCATAACCGCTAGCCTCAACGAGCTTCATTTGGCTGGAGATGATACGCTCCGGGTGACGTCACACTCCCTCACTCCACTTCTTTATACAGTTCTGATGTGGAGTATGTAAAACTGTAAGCACCCCAAAAACCTCCCTGATTTCAATTAGTAGAAATTCATGCGTAATGTTTTAATTTCAAATTGAACTCGGGAGTCAATTGCACCATTGTTGTTCACACAAACGCTCTTGACCCTTTTTTTTTTATCTTGTGTTTCTCTGTGCGTTTGTTGTGATTCTTAATTCTACTTTTCTAAAAGGGTGGAATAAATTTCACTTTTAAAAAGGGGAAGATAATTGATGGCTTTCGTTCTCAAAAGTGAGTACAATTATTCCGAAATGCGATGTTTGAAAAGCTCTTTACTTTTTTTTTTTTTTTGGGCTGGTTGAATCATTTTGATGACAAAGTGGCGTGACACCTTAATAAGTGGTTTGTAGGTTCATCGTGTTTTCAATATTGTTGTTGTTTTTCCACTGAAATGATAAGTGATTCTGTGAAAGGCTTTTTTTGGAAAACATTGCAGACCACATTCAACTGGGAGTACTTGTAGATCACATCTAAGAGAAAATAAAGTTTTTTTTATTACTTTATTTTCTTGGTCCACTTCTATTTTGTTCATTCATAATGTTTGGCCTAGGCTTTATAACGGGCAATTCATTTTAGTTTTCATGCTGCAATAAATATGCTTGTGAAGTTAGGTAAAAAGTACAGCTATTTGTAGACCCATTTATGCTGGTTGTCAGACTTTCAGACTAAACCATCTAAGTTATACGCATTCTTTGTGCCTTTTTTAGTTTATAATGTCCCATAATACACTCACGATGTACTGTGTGGTTCTTGTGTTTACATTTTAGTTCAGGCTTACAGATCATTTTTACATTCTTAGCCTAGAAATAAACATTGGGCGTTATCATAAATTTGCAGCCAAAAGTGACTGAGAAGAGATTGCAGTTGGTTAATGTTTACATGGAGAAAAATGTCAGAGTAACCCAGAAAGTTTGCAAAAAGGTGCACTTTTTTTCTAACTTTTCTGGTAGAGAATCCTTCACCTGCTTGTTTCCATGGAGATTTCATTGTGTTGTCTGCAATATTCCAAAGCATGACATTAAAATTGCATATTATTTTTTCAATCAAATACGTGCTTTTGTTGCTAAAGAAATACACTGAAAAACGATGAGCGGGGGTTGCCACTCCGCAGACTTTACCCTGCTTGTCTCTATGGAGATAAGTTTAATACCATACCGTGGAACATGTCAGCGATACCGTGGAACATGTACATCAGGGACAGAGTGATTACATTGATTCCACGTCAAGTAATGCCACCTTACTGTTTTGCGTGTTCTCGATTGCCCTTTCTGTCTCGGTGAACTCTGCTGTTTACTTTGGCTGCTCCGACACTTGTGTGAAAATATATTCCTATGAATCTATAACTGCCACAGTGCTCCTAGTCACTCAGGCCAATGTTTATGCTACTTGATCATTTTTTATTCATGCTATAAACAAAAGAAGCCTAGCCAGGATTTTCACACGCTGCACGGTAATGTCGTAAGGACTTGAGTGTGATCCATAGACTGTATATATAAATGGACGTAGTTAACCTGTTAGCCGCCGCATTACAAATAGGAAGTGAGCATGGGTGCACTCTGGCTCCAATTCACTTTCTTTTGAAAAAACTGTCACCCCTTTCTCTATAACTGCTGCTTTGGTCTTAAAATTTTTGTACTAACCTGCTCTACATGATCCTCGTCTTTTTATTTTACTATTGTGTCCATGAATCAAGATACGAACATTCACTCCCGCTAGCCTTAGCAACAGGTTTGATTGACAGCATTGCTCAGCGCCCACACCCTGCTAAACTAGCGGTGCAGCAAGGAAGGGGCGTTACTTTCAATGGCCTTGCTTCGGATTGGCTCTTTGGTTGCTATGATACTCGCAGTCAGAACTCCAAATATGGATCTCCAAATACTAGCTTCGACGCGCTTCATTTGACAGGAGTCGAAAGCTACGACGCCACACTCCCTTAGTCAATTTTTTCTACAGTCTATGGTGTGATCCAAACGACCACTGACTTTACGTGTGGACACATTTAAATCTGCACCGTGGAACTTTCTGATGGAGATTACGCCACCTACTGTAATTGTTCTGCCTAGAATGTCTGAAAGTGTGGCATTAAACTTACCTCTCAATAGAGACAATCAAGGGACTCTACAGGTCAACTTACAGGTCAGATCTGTGGGGAGGTGACCCTGCTTATGCTAAGAATTTATGCATCCAATTGAATAAGTGCGAGATGAGTTTAATGGCATACAGTGGAACATTCCAGGCAAAGCAATAACAACTCCATGGTGGCGGACGCATCATCAGAAAAGTTGCAGTGTGGTAAATAGTGTAAAAGTCACTCACTGCAACCTTTATCATAACTGTAGAAAAACGTATGCAGGCTTAAAGGCCCCATATTTACACAGTTTTCTGATCATCACAAACATACCAAGCATTATAATAAGACTTAAAGCTCACAAGAATCCATTTTGTGTAATACAGAACCTTTAAGGGATACTAGTCCACTCTATCTCGAACACACTTATGCCATACTACTACTACTACTACTACTACTACTGAGTGGCCACAATAGGTGCTTATTTTCTTATCCAAACACGCACTAGCTTTGTCCTTACATTTGATCATTCTCCATCTTGTGTTGACTTGTGGCGTCCCTGACCCCTCTGCAGTGTTGTCTGTCCTCCCACTCCACACTGCAAAGCCCTGTCCGCCCACAAGCTCTACACTGGAGTGGACATCCTATCTCATAAGTCTTCTGCCCTGACCTTTTGATTGTTGCCTGTCGGGGTATTTAAGCGTTTTCCTGGATCAAGTACGGCTGTAACACATTTTTGCGGCTATAAAATTGTATCAAAGCGTCAAATTATGTGAATGTGTGAAAAAAATTGGGACTTCACTAAACTTATGTATTTTTCTCTTCTTTCTAAATGTTCTGCCCCTTTCCTTTTTATTTCTTAATTTTTTTTTTCTATTTTATTAATTACCAACCCATACACCTATAAGAAGAACAGATTCTCGATGCCTCGTCACCCCCTTCAAACTTGGAATACACTCCCCATTTCTTCAAATCAAAATGTCTAATGTATTTTATTGTTTGTGTTGTTTTTAATATAACAAAAAAGTAAAAAAAAAAAAAAAAACATCTTGAAGAGAATTGTGCCTGTTTTAATGCAATTTTTACATGATCTTTTTATGACACGGGTTCTGAATTACAGTCAAAAGTCAAGATAAGTTAAGCTGGTTGCATGAAAAAAATAAAATAAATAAAATTAGCTTTTTATGTCAAGGAAAGAGCTTGATAGACCTGTAACAATCCCAACATTTTGAAGTGCGATATATATTGCTGGAGTAAATATAATAACCAATAACCAATAGAACTTAACCTAATTTATGCCATTGAGACAAAAACCCAAGATCAGATTTAAACCACAAAAACTATTTTAAATGTACAATATTGTTTAAAAAAAAAAAAAAAAAAAAAAAAAAAAAAAAAAAAAGAGCTGCAATAAAGAAACAGCAGAAGAAACACTTTAGTTAGACACTTACTTTGCATAAAAGTTATCTTTTACAGCACAAATCTTATTGTATAACCAAATATTTCCCAGCGATAAATATTGGCCCCCAAAATATACCAAATATATTCCAGCTTTTATATATGGAACCAGCGATAATTTTTTTTTATAAACAGCTATTTCTGGACATTCGGCCTAACATTTTGTCCTCTTGGATATTTTTTTTCCTCTTTATTTTGCTTTCAATATAAATACTTCAAATGGGTATATAGATTTGTACTCATTTGAAGTATTGATTAGTATCTAGGTCCCGATACCTTTGGCGACCTGGTTAAAAAGGCAGTGGGTGCAAGCTGTGAACACTAACTTTATTTTGGTTTTGTTCGTTCCCAAATAAGAGCTTTCTCGTACTCAGTCAATATGTTTTATGTTACTGTTCTGACCTATATCTGTGTAATCCCTCAGTCGTCCAGGTCTGATCCATAGCAAAAGACAAATATAAAATCTGTCAAGTGGACACAACTTTTCTAGGAGTGAAGACGCTTCGCTGCTCATCCAAAGTGCTTCTTCAGTTCTGGTCAGATTACTGCTGGACACGGCCTTATATCTATCTGAAGGGAGGAGCCTATTGTCTATTGTGCTACCCTAAGTGTGCACTGTGCCTGATTCTTACTTAGCATAGTCATACAACCCGGACCTATCAAATAAAGGAAAATCACGCTCATTATTATCTGTTTCTATCTTTCTGTACAGCGTTCATTCGAGCCCCCATCCCCATGGCGGTGGTGAGGAGGGAGCTGTCCTGTGAATCGTACCCCATCGAGCTGCGGTGCCCGGGGACCGACGTCATCATGATCGAGAGCGCCAACTACGGGCGAACCGACGACAAGATCTGCGATGCCGACCCAGCGCAGATGGAGAACACGCGCTGCTACCTCCCCGACGCCTACAAGATCATGTCACAAAGGTAGGACTGATATTTAAAAGCGGCGTGTACAGTAATCAAAATTGAATGTTGAATGTCATGTCGTAGTACAGTTAAAGTCTGTGACACTCGTCGATCATTGTGTTGAGTCGAGAGCTTGCAGATCACGCTACCGAACTGCGGATTTTCTTTTAATTTGTACCAAATAACTACACATAGCTGCCCAATCCTAGGTGCATCACTGATTAAGAAAATAAAATTGGAGAACAAAGTTAGTACAGAGCACTGGGCTGTACCGGTTGTGGTGCAAATGGGAGCTGAACTGCAAAATGGCGTCTTGAAAATAAGCGATTAAAGCTCAAACATGGATGAATTACTCCAAATGCAACTTCGAGTGAGTAAATGGTGAGGAAAACAACTATTTAACTTGGTTAGAAGCTCTGAAAAGTCAATTTTGCAAAATAGTTAAGGTCTTTGTTACAGTTAAAGTTAAAATGTCCACAAACCATTTATATATATAGTAAACTCTATAAAAAATGGGAAAACTTCAGAGACCAAAGTGCAATTTTGACTTATCGCAACCGCTAACATCTAACACGCTAACGGCACACCTGCGTTACTTCCAGGTTCGCAGCCGACAGCGCTCAACTAAATGGCCAAACATCGAGAATAGCCGCTTTAAATCTAATCGTCGAAAACTGCAGTTATAAACCTCCTCCTGCAAATTCAGTTGGAGCAATTCTTTTAATCTAAGCCGTATAAATAATGAAGTTCATACGCAATAAATAAGAATTAATGTGCTGGCTTTTAATGCATTTTGTCTGGTGCCATTTTTCCACAATAACAGGATGTACTCCAGGCATAACGCGCTTATTGTAAACTGTTAAGGATTCATTACTTGAAGCACCCAAATGATGCATAAACACATTTAAAATACACACTTTAGCTGGCTCTGATTCACACCAGTTGATGAATTTACCCTGAAGGAGAAAATCAATGCATTCTAGAAATAATTCCTTCTCGGAGTACAAAATAGTTGGCTTTCATACAGGTTTTGTTTTCACTTTTTAGAGTTATGACCCTGCTATGCATATACCAGGACACAAAGGCCAATTTGTCCAGGCGAGAGAGGGACTGGTGTGACTATGCTAGGAGTAATCGTGGACATTAACTTAATCTATAGACGACTTTTGGTGTCTTAAACTGTGTAGGAAACATATAGGAGATTTGTGCCGTCCATTCCAGCTCCAACATTGACTTAATGTAGCACTTTATGCACAAATGGGCTCTAATTTCTTTGGTATTATTTGCAGTGGGTTGGATTTTATATCTAAATTACAATACCATATGTCTTAATTGTTTAAACTTTTCTAGTGGAGGGTCTGCCAGCTGCTTGTCGCTATCGCTTTGCCCAGAATGTTCCTCAGTATGGCATTACCAGGCAAAGTTTCTGGTCAGATTTGTGGACATGCAAACTCACTCACAGAAAAAATGCATGTTTTTCAAGGCATTTTAACAATAAAAACTTGCCAGATTGAATAAATGTGAGATAGGTATGTTTAATGGTACCGTGGAACATTCGCAATAACGCAGGAATGTCCAAGCATTTTTCGCCAAATTTTGAGACCTATTCGAAGTGGAGAGCCACAGATGGGTGGTTCATTTCATTTTACATAATTTACATAGAGCCACCATATCTTAAATGAGGCTTGAAACATTCACTTTTATTCATAGTCCAATGTTAATGAGGTTATAGTGGTAAAATTACTTAATTTTGCTGTAAAAATTACTGCCTATGATCAATAGAGCCAGTTCATCAGGAGCCATGAGGGCCAATAAAAATTGGTCTGAGGGCCACATGTGGCCCCCGGGCCATAGTTTGGACACCCCGGGAATAACATACACGGAGATGAGCAGGCAACTGACACCCCACCAGAAAAGTTACAAAAAATAAAACTGTAGCTACTGAGATAGTCAACTGTGAGAAAAGTACATGATGAGGAGAAAAATATTAGTTTGAAACATGTTGTCGGATAATGGAAGCACCCTGTGGTTCCCTTGTTCTGTAGCCACCCACTCTCTAAAAACTCTGCAGGAAGGAATCAAGGGGAGCCGCTACTGTCAACAACAACATCAACAAGTTTTTAAAGAAGCATCATTCTAATACATATTATTCTAAGTGGTACAATGTTGGCATTAGCAGCAGTTAGCATTGCTCCAAACCGCATGCTTTTACCAACCGAGGATTGGCTGAATCTCAGTTTAAATTGCACTTTTGCTCATCCCTCAGTTCTTTGTTATGTATGTAGTAGCTATAACAGTATTATTATTAACTGTAGCATGCCAGTCGGGGTAGTAGTAGTAGTAATATATGGTAAATTCTTTAGTTTTCTTAATCTGTGCATGCCAGAAATTGTTTAGAGAATCCAGTGATATTCTTAATGGTCGCACAAAAGCTAAAACATTAGCATGCATAGGTTATCGCGACAAATGAAGGCCGCCCCCAACAAGTCCATTGTGGAGATGTCACTGCGGTTGCTAGGCTCCTGTGGCTAAGCTCATTACGGCTGTAAAGAAAACAAGGACCCAACAGAACTCACCAATTTAAATCAAAGACTTTTCATTACTCTAAAAGTCACCCTGGGATCGAGTTTTCTTGAGTGTAAAAAGTCACGATATGCATTGAACCTGCTGCTGGGATGATCTTATAGGGGAAGGGGTAATAAAAATGTAAAGGTTATGTAATACGTTGACAAAACATTGGAAAAAAAGACTAGAATTTCTGTTATATATGGATGCTCTGTTTTAAAGATTTAGGTGGTAAGGCAAAATGAAAATTGGTGTGTCATGTGTAATAAACATCGCGAGAAGCACACATTAGCGGATCATACATTTTTCATTAGATATGCAGATAAGCTAGTGCTCTGAAGGTTCTCCAATTTGTCTGCATTTCCAACCCAAAATAAGTTAACCTGGCAACATGCAGAATGTTTGTGATGTATATTTAAAATGATTGCATTAACTTACTCGGCTATATCGGGTTACGCAATATTCAGATACTTTAATCCATCCCTCGTCTCTCTGCAGTTTCATAATCGCAAACATCCACAGTGATTCATATCCGCTTTCATTATTTTGTATCTAATTCTGTACACTTTCCCCCCATGCACTATGTTTACATGCCCCCCATAATGCAATCTCTGGAAACAACCCAAGCGGTATAATAGCGTGATTATAGCGTTTACATGGTTGGCTGTAACCCGATCCTCTCTGTAATGGGGCTTGTTTGATTAGGGGCTAATTTGTGCAGGGATCTGGTGCACCCCACAAACAACAAAGAGGAAACAGGAAATGGGGGGCGGCCGGTGATGTTCTTGTGCTCTTGTGTGCTTAGTAGGCTCGCACACGTACAGAGAAACAAAACCTTTGATTTTCCGTGGTTATAAATATATTTGACCCACTTATGACTGCGATTTTTTTTGTTATTGACCCCAGTTAGTTATTTCTTAAGGGGTTGTGTTACGCTATTTTCTGATCTATGTTATAATGTTGTTTCCTCATCCTCAACATTCACGTTAAACACACAAACTCGCAACAAATTTAGGCTGTGTTTTTTCTCTCATACTGGAAACACTCCGTTCCACCTTGTGATGTCATCATGTGGTAAAACAGGAAGTGCACTGCTGTGTTTTTAAATTACACAGGCCTTCACTAGAATTATTTAGATAATTTCAGACCTGGAATTGCCAGTCTTTACTGAACAAAAGGACAAATGTAGCTGTTAACTTTAAAACTACCACTTCATGACATCACAAGGTGGAACAGAGCATTTTGAGCTTTGGAAATACAGGCAACCTAATAACACAGGATTACTTAAACATGTGTGAATGAAACAAAACACAACTTTGGGTATGTTTTTGAGAAGGCAGCAACATTACAGCGTGGTTCAAAGCTCAGAAGAATCAATTTTGCGTAATAAAGGACCTTTAACTTTACCAGTAAATGTTTTTGCTGCCTTTGCAAGATAAGATACCCTCATAATAACAATGCCTTATGCTCGTATTTCGCTTTGCTGGCTCAAAAAAGCCTCTCAAAGCGCTTTACTAATTGTCCATTAATTCCACACTTGGTTAGCTTTTTATGTAGCCACAGCTGCCCTTGGATAGACTGACCCAAGTGAGGCTGCCAATCTGCACCATTGGCTCTCCAGACCACCACTAACTTCACATACGCACAAAAGATTCAAGGTCGGTGACGTGTCTTGCATAAGGACACAACACCCGCACTTGATCTGAGCAGTGTTTGAACCGTTGTTTCATATATAATGTTAACCTTTTCAGTTGGCAACGTGTATCCGCTGTTGAGGTGACTTTTTTTTGCACTTTCAGTCATATGTATAGTATCTATATAAACAAAACTCCCAAAGGAAATACTATGCGTGGAACCTATCAAAGACAACAAGACTAGCATTGATGTACAGAACATGGTATAGAGAAAAACAATAGAGATGTGAATGGGAAGTATTGTGCTGTAATAGGCGTATTCCCAATGGGCTCTGGGAATAACACTGGTGTGCACAATGAAATTACTGATTGGGGAATTCGATTGCTCAGCTTGGTTATTTTTCTGGCTCAGTGTCACTGCATTCTGGGACACTTACTAGAAGCGAGCCACTGTTAATGTTATTATTAACACCTGCGCCTTTTCTATTATTTCCAGTCAGGAAAAAAAAAAAGCTAGAGACACCACCCAGGGCCGGAAAACAGGACAGAGATGATAATAGTGCAAGAGGAGTGAGGGATAAATGGTGATAAACAAGTGATACTTAAAAAAAAAAGCAATTCTACTCTCTTGGTGGGAATGTTGTTTCAGAGATGAGCCAATTATCTTAAGACCCGGAATGACCATAAATGAAAAGCATTGACTCGAATTTGAATGCACATTAGAATTTGCATATTTCATACTTAATTTACTGGTACAATAAAGGAGTAACGCCAAGTTAAATATTAAATTAGCTATGTGGTAACTATTATCCATAATGCAGGTGTTTAAGTCCAAAAAGCATATTTAAATCAAAAGACTTGGCGAGATGCTTTAATAACTTGGCAGTTTATCAAGTTTCAGAAACAGATTTTACATTAAATTATAAATCTTGTGGTCATTAGTTATCACACTGATTAACCTTGAGCAAGCTTTCAAACTTTTAATATTATTTTTTTACTGAAAGCGTATAAAAAAAAAAATGAATAAGAAATTTACTTCAGGAACCGAGGGTTTGGGCGGTCACTGTTGCGCTCCATTATTGAGCTATATACTTGTTACTAATAGATGCCGAGCCGGTAACTGAAATCCTTTGGTTAATAAAATCCTTAACCTTATGCATAATCTAGAACTAGCAATCTTCCTCTGTCTCTATTGCACCTGCCTCTCCGCTCGCACCAGTTTTTCCACGGCCAGAGTCTTTCCTTCATTAACATTCCCCTCTCGAGTGAGGATGATCCCGAGCTCCGCTGCCGCTGCCTCCGTCCGTGTGCCAACCTCGCATCCATCACCCGCGGACGTGCTGCCATGTCGCCACCCCTCGCTACCTGTCAATACGCATTTAGCTTCCCCCGCTCCTCCAGTCTCCTAGCAGCCCTCGCCAAGCTCCCTACCTGGTCAGCTGCTTACAAAGGTATATTCTGGGACCTATTCTCTGGCATGTGCTTTTAAGTGAGCGGTAATAGCAGGCTGTATCTGAGTGATAGCACGGCGCTGCGCTTAGGAGTGCTGTAATGCATCTCAAAGTGAACACTGTCTCACACCGAGCAGTGACAGGCCCAAATGAATGAGCCTCTTTCATTAGCAATTCCACCTTCTGCACTGGCGCCGCACCATCCACGGCCCTTAAATAAATATGCCACCTATAGCTGCTCCTTTTGTGTGAAAATAAGTGTAGTCAGCGCAGAAATGCACACTTTTGGCTTGGTAACTGCAGCATCTTTGAGTTTTATCAATAGAAACGCTTTCTGAGAGAGCTATCTGACTTTAAAGACATGTATACGATTTAAATGCATAAAAGCACTAGTTGCAATAACAAAATAAGTGATAATAAAAACTAACAAATGAAATAATTTAAATATACAGTATGTCCCCTGCTTGATTTCACTAAAACAGAAGGTTAAACCCATATTTTTGAACATTCTCCATGAAGATAGACAGGTTTTATGCCATACTGAGGTTTTATGCCATACTACTAAGCTATATTTTTTTTGGCTCAAAGTTACATAATTTGGCTTTAAAGCAGCTCTGCGTTTGTACAATTCTCTCCATGGCCTAGCACCAAAATACATCTTCGATATGTTGGTGCCATATGAACCATCTCACACTCTGAGGACTTCAGGGACCGGCCTCCTGCTGGTGCCCAGAGTCGGACTAAACATGGAGAATCAGTCTTTCAGTTTGATGCAGCTAAAACCTGGAACAGTCTTCCTGAAGATGTGAGGCAGGCTTCTACTTTGCCAATGTTTAAATCCTGGCTCAAAACTGTTCTAAAACGGTATAAATAAACTTGCCTCGCCTTGCATATTATCACCAAAGGAGCAACATTTCCACGGAAACGGGACAAGCCCCTCCTCCGGGCCAAATGTGAGTCAGGTTAGTGGGAATGCAAGCCCACTCAGAGTAAGCATGCAATTGTTTTCAGTGCAATAAACGCAACCGAAATTAAAGAAAAAAAGAAAAACATACATTTTTTTTAGCTAAAAGTTACATAATATGGCTTTAAATTTAAAAAATAAAATAAATTTGTCATATAGTTTTAGCTCAAAAGACTTTTCCTTGAATTAAAACTGTATTTACTTATTGAAATGAAGTGATACAGTATATTCACATTGAAATGGCATACCAGAGCGAATCGATTTGGCACGATACTCGCCTATAACCGTTCTCCATTTTTGCCGCATCACTCCCCTATTGCCCGCGTGGGGTATTTTTAGCAGCCGTTCGGAGGAAGCTGTTGATTGCGCCACCTCCTCTCCACATGTACGCCGTAGTGTCCCTCTCCACGGCACATCTCCGAAAAGCCCTGGCCACTCGTGCTATCAAACAACAATGACCCTTTTCTCATCACAACCCTTAGCGTCTTTTTTTTTTTTTCTCTTCCCCATTCCCCCTGAAGGCAGCGCGTGGCCTTCACGGACAGTAATTACAGGCTATATCAAAGCTATATATCACCTTATATCTCGGCAGACCCAGGCCGGCACCTTCGGGGACGGCTGATAGCATTGTGGCAGGTTTGTGCACGACCCCTGAAGGAGACGAGCAGGTCAAGAAGACAGTGAAGCAACCCACCAATCACAGAGCAAACCTGCGAGGTCCACGTTCTCCTCTGGGATGGGGTATTGGAGCTGCGTTTTTAGTTTAGGTCATTCTGGCACTTTTTGGAAACTGCCAAAAAAGTTACATTCGTCCAGAGTGACGTTAAAAATATGACTGGTCGTTAAATTTGAGTGCTGTTGTGTTGATGTGTTCTTGGATGATTCACTTAACCTCCGTTGTCCACTCTAGGCGCAGTATTATTGCAACAGGAAGGGCATCTGGGATAAAAATCAGATGACTCGCCCATCCACATGGTTTGAAAAGTTTTTTTAAATGGATATATTATATGGTTCTACAACACAACCTTTTCTACAATAGCAATACATAAATCTAATTAAATATCTTTGCTTTCTCTTGCGCAGTCACTAAAACAATTGAAGAGATATAAACAGTAAGCTTTGTTGTTACTATGGTTACAGTAATATGCTGCTAAGAGCTATTATTATGAAAGTGGCACCGTAATAACTAGTATAATTGATTTGCGTACTTGAATACAATGTTTTTAATGAAGAAAAGCGATCTATTAAGGTTATGAAAAAAGAAAAAAAACTGAAACCAGATTCTAAGTGATACTAAAATGAGGATCAAAACTTTAACAAGTATAACAAGTATTAAAAAAAAAAAAAAAAAAAAAAAGTTCCCAATAACAAAGCTTCTGCTACAGCTACATCTACTACTACTACTGGTAGAACTACTACTACTACCACTACCACTACCACTACCACTACTACTACTACTACTACTACTACTACTACTACTACTACTACTACTACTACTACTACTACCTACTACTACTACTACTAAAATGAGTATCAAACTTTTCAAGTATCCAAAAAAAAAAGTTTCCAATAACAACACTTTCCATTGCTACTACAGCTACATCTACTACTTCTACTACTACTACAGCTACTGCTACAACAACTACTACTACTACTACTAATTCTACTACTTCTACTACCAGCTACTTCTACTACTGCTACTACTACTACTTTTACTATTTATACTATCTGCTACTACTACTACTTCTACTACTGCTACTACTACAACAGCTACTGCTACAACAACTACTACTACTACTACTACTACTTCTACTACTGCGACTACTACAGCTACTGCTACAACAACAACAACAACTACTACTACTACTACTTCTACTACTGCTACTACTACAGCTACTGCTACAACAACAACTACTACTACAGCATCTGCTACTACTTCTGCCACTACTTCTGCCACAGTTACTACTATTACCACTACTACTACTACTACTACTACTATTACTATTACTACTACTACTGCTAGTACTACAGCTGCTACCACTACCACTACTACTACTTCCACTACCACAGACAATTCCGCACAACAAAGTTACTGCTATTACTACTACTACAGCTGCTACAGGTACTACAACTGCAAATAGGCCACGTTTTGGTATAGAAATGTGTATGAAGCTTTTTCCCTAAATTCAAATCAAAATTGAGAAAAATTGGTATCATGACAAGTCTAATCTACGTTCAATCCTAATGGCCTTGGCAGCAGCTGACACTCCACGGCGTTCACCGTTATTAATGTCGACGAAGGAAACCGACGCAGCCAACGCCATTATTTACCTCAGCACACTTCCTTTTAGAGGCTGAGTGACAAATGACTGTGGAATACAAGCTTGAATGAATGGAAATGATGGAGGGATAAGGAAGCAGATGGGAAAATCCACCCTTCGCTCCTGCTCTCATTATCATTGGCTTTTGACCTTAATTCCAGAGTGAAGGATTTGATGAGATATTTGTTTTAGCTGCGGATAAAGGATCAACTTCAGAATCCCTGACGGTTCGTTTCATCATTTAAAATTCCGTCGTTTCGTGCGGCGGTCATGGCGATGGTTTTATGAGGAGACATTTCCGAGGCAGTGTGCTTTGCTTAATTGTCCAATGCGCTCAGAGAATCCAGAGTAAAGGCAGGTTATAAGGATCATAATGTACTTTTTATACTTTTGGCTTTACTGTATTGAAAGGTTTGTAAGGAAAGCAAGAAATCACTAAATAAAAATAAGTAAAGGGCACACACGCAGTATACTGACTTGTTTGTTTGGGGGAAAAAAATAAAGTCAACTACAACCAACAACAACTAACAACCAACAATCTACAACCACCAACAGACAACAACCAACAACAACCAACAACAACCAACAACTAACAGACCACAACCAACAACAACAACCAACAACCTACAACAACTAAAAGACAACAACCTACAACAACAACTAACAAACAACAACAACTAAAAGACAACAACCTACAACAACAACAACTAACAAACAACAACAACTAACAGACAACAACCTACAACAACTAACAAACAACAACCAACAACAACTAACAGACAACAACCTACAACAACAACTAACAACAACAACACAACAACTAACAAACAAACACAACAACAACAACACAACAACAAACAACAACTAACAACCAACAACCAACAACAACTAACAGATAACAACTACAACAACAACAACTAACAGACAACAACCTACAACAACCAACAACTAACAGACAACAACCAACAACAACAACACTAACAGACAACCTACAACAACAACAACTTTACAACAAACAACTAACACAACAACTAACAGACAACAAACAACAAACAACAACAACAACAACAACAACAACAACCAACAACAACAACAGACAACAATTTACAACAACAAATTAATAACAACAACCAACAACTAGCAGACAACAAAACTATTGTCAACCAACAACTAACAACGATCAAAGATTTTTGTCAATTCCAAACAACAACAACTAACAGACAACTAACAACCATCAACAACAACCAACAACAACTAGCAAACAACAACAAACAACTAACAGACAACAACAATCCAAAACCAAAGTACCAACAACTTGTATCGATTTAATCAAATTAATAATCAAATTTTATCAATAAAACAATTGTGAGCCAAGAAGATTTTAGTCTATTACAAGAATTTTAGTCTAAACCAAATTCAAATTCATGTTATATGCAATGTTTTTTAAACTGTATCTCATCAAAAAGACATCATATTTTGTTTTCAATTGTTAATCGCTATGGCAACGGTCCTACATTTTCTGAACTGAAACCCATGTATACATTTTTGACATCTCTAGACCTGTTGTACCGTTTCATAGCAGTCGTACATTGAGATTTATTTGGTTTATGTGGGCTACTGCAGTACCTCAGTTATAAAAAATAATTCATTCATGCATTGTTCAAATATGGAACGTTGTTTCAGAATTATAATGGCATTCGTACTTTTATACCTTTTAATATTTGATACCAGGTAAGCAAACAGGCTCTCTGACATTAGAAAGGGGGTCTTCATGCTGTGCAGATGTGAGCCTAATACCGCCATTGTTCATGCACGACCCCCCAGTACTTCGCTTTAAAATCAAGCCCTGCGTTGACATACAACTCCCCTAACAGCAAGATGCCAAATGAATTCCTGCATTAATATTGGAAGTGCAAATATCATGCTGCGAGATGCTTTATATTAAACATTAATTTCCCAAACATTACAATGAAAAGACTCCAGCTTTTGTTTACCATGAACGACGATCCACTTAGTCTGGATTAGATTCCTACTGGCGCTACAAATATTAGCCTATAACACACTTTGTTTAAATAGCCTTCTCTGCTGCGTTCGCTTTATGATTAACTTTTGCAGGTAGCGTTTATTGTAAATTATTGCCAAGTATTTATTTTCATTGTGTACGTGCGAGACTCGTTGGTTTGTCTTGATGGTCGGGGGCTGTTTTTCGATGATGCAATTATGTGTTGAGCACCTGACAATTATGGAAGAAAAACATGAGCGATGTACGCAGCAGGGGACGACTGGCTGGTGTAATAGTATGAACAAATAGAGAATGGTGGGTGGCTCTGGATGAGTATTAATGTGCAGGGGGCATTACCATCCACATAGATAGAACAGAGTGTGAGTCAGGTTTGCTCAAAGCTTGTTATATTTGTACATATTGATTCATGGACGATGGGTGCATTCGCAGTTGTCCTGGATTGATCTCAGTTTAGTCCTGACTTAGACTTGACTTGGGCCTTTTAGCCTTGGTTTTGTCCTGGTTTAATCCAGGTTTAGTTGAGACTTTAGTCTAAGTTTAGTCGATTTTTCTGTGTCTACAAGTGTGGATGCACCCTACACCTCATTAAAATTACAATGACTTGATTTGTTGTCTATACAATTTAAGTTATTGTAAGTTTGGGTTGTTTTGCCTTAATGAAGGTTTTTTTAACGAGTGCATGTAGAACTTCTTTCACTTTAATCTATCTTCCATCTATCCCTTTTTTTCTGCTTATCCGGGGCTGGGTCACGGGGGCTGCAGTTTAAGCAGAGACTTCCCCCACCCCAGACACATCCTCCCGCTCCTCCGGTGGTACCCTAAGGCGTTCCCAGGCCAGCCGAGAGACATAGGCCCTCCAGCGTGTCCTGAGTCTCCCCTGTGGCCTCCTCCTGGTGGGACATGCCCAGAACATCTCTCAAAGGAGGTGTTCAGGAGGCATCCTGAGCAAATGCCCGAGCCACCTCAGCTGGCCACCCTACGGAGGAAACCCATTTTGGCCGCTTGTATCCGCGATCTTGTCCTTTCTGAGCTATCCTGACGTGGGTTAATATTCATAGATGCATCATTTATACATAGACGCAATGTTTGTATTAGCTGTTCCCATCAGGCTTGGGGTTTAGCATCAGAAGTGTTGGCTTTTCTAGCATGTCAAGATTTTTGTTAATACCTCAATACTTTAATCACATACCACAATTAACTGCAAAATATATTAAAATCTTGTTCAAATTTCGAAATGGCAAGTATGCCTTGACAGCAAAGCTTATGTTCTTAGCCTAATCCATCGGCACACAGTCTTTCTACCCACAGCTCTGTACTTGCCGTGTTGCTTCCAATGTCGGAAAGATATAAGGTGACAATCGTGGTTTTGGGTAAAGGGTAAGTGTAAATAGTCCTGTCTGTAGCAGTGCTCAGGGAGTATGAGACAAGAGGGCTCGCCGCTCAGCCACCTTGCCGTTGATGTCTAATTTTTGCAGCCCTGCATTTTGAGACATGGTCATCAAGGGGAAAATTTGATGTATACCATGATCGTTACCAGCCTTCTTGGACCTCTAGCTCTATTTTTACTCAGTGTGGCTAGTGTTGGTTTAAATCCTTGAACATTGAAATGCACCTTTAGATCTCAGCCGGCCTCAGGAGAGATTAGACGGGATTGAGTCCTGTCACACCACTGGTTCGAATCGGCCATAACGTCCATGTACTGAATGCCCCATAGACTTTATTATGCTTCTCCAAGTTGAGAAGAAAAGAATCTAGAAGTTGCACCGATTTTATTCTAGACGCTGCATACATTACCCATGGGCGCCCTCAAACTGGTCTTTGCCTGCAGATTAACAGCTCGGAGACTCGGGTAGCTCACTAAACATGGGGGTTTTATAATGTGTTAAAAATGTAAGGAGGAGGCTTCAGTCCATTTGTCAGCGAGGGGAGTGAGTTTCACTTGGATGGCTGCAAACAGTAAAGAAAGGGCTAATTCAGAGCAGAGCAGGTGCCTAGTCGGAGCGCAGGGAGCTAGAGAGCTGGGCATTTTGGATCCCTCTATCAGATAGAAACCACCCTCACTGCTGCACACTCTTTCAAACTCTTTTTCCTTCTTTAATTGGCACGTAGGAGTTCTAACATACGCATTTCATGACCTGGAAATCATTTTTATTTTCTCAGATAGGGCAGAAAGTTCTTTTGACCTTTGATAACTTTGCTAGTGGTGTATCTCTGTCCACAGATCAAAACAACATACTTTGATGCTGAACCATGGTCAGGATTTGGAGTTTACAAGGCCTGGCTCTTTCATCCCTGTACTTCTAAACATCCAATATAGCATTTTCATTCCTTTTAATGTTACCCCTATACAGTTTACTATTATAATGCTAACGTTATAATTTGAGATAAACAAACCTGTGAAATTATATTCAACACAAATTTAAGAATTCTTAAATTGAACTTCCACAGTCCACTTTTTTACACAGTCTACGTGTATAAGTAAGTGTGACGTCACCCATAGCGTTCAGTTTCAATCAAATGAAATTCATCAAAGCTAGCGGTTATAGAGGCGAATTTGGGTGTCGAGTTCCATATTTGGAGTTCCCTACTGACCGCGAGTATCACAGGCAACCAAAGAGCCAATCCGGAGCAAGACTGTTGAAGGTAATGCCGATCCAGGAGCGACCTTGGAGAAAGAAGGTTCTTGATTTGTTTGTTATTAATGTTCATATGTTGATTTACTGATAAATTAGTGAAATAAAAATGCCAGGATCATCATCATAGAGCAGGTTAATGCGAACATTTTAAGACCAAAGTAATGAGCCTGACAGCAGCAGTTACGGAGAGAGGGGTGACCTGTTTTCAATGCAAAGCGAATTGAAGAGTCTGAAGTCGATGGCGCGGCTAGTGAGTTAGCCATTTATATATACAGTCTAAGCCTATACATGATATAAATGTAATAATAATGTCTAATTGTCATTGATCAGCTTTGACGTCTGTAGCCAATTTTCCGTCAGTAGTAGAATGTGGTTTGGGGCAGGGTTTGAAATTTGGAATGGACGAATAAACATGGCTATTTTTGTGTTGAATGGCACTGATTTTAAGTCTGTTTAAAGACAAAACCTTTGGGTATAACTACCGGTTGACAATAAGCAACTGATGGTGATTCTGTGGTGTGGAATTAAAGCTAGTTAAAGTGGGGGGTACACTACACACTCACCTGCAGGTCTCCATGGAGATGCTATTGCTTTTCTTCCACAGTATGGCACTTAACTTGTCTGTCTCCAGGGAGACAAACAGGTCACTAGTCCAGGTCAGATCTGTGAAGACTTGAACACACTCAAAAAACTACAATCTTTTCCAGGTACTTCTGAGCAATAAAAAACACCTGTTATTGATACACAGACAAACCACAAGAAAAGTTACACAGTCCACTTAATACTAATGCTAAATATCAAATTAGTTTTCAGTGTTGAGTAATAATTCCCCTGACATTCATTTGAGTTATTCCAACTTCTTCCATCACCATGTCTCCTTCCCTGTTCTGTCAATTAGTACATGAATCCTTGTGCCCTCCTGAGCCATTTCCTTGTCTCCTTTCCATATCTCCCCACACTTTTTTCTCATTGTCACCACTCTGTCTTTCTAATGGGCTTGAAGCTAGAACACGTAGTACAATCTCTCAATCGAGTTAATACTGTACTCGAGAGGCTACCGAGAAGCATGTGGGTTTTACATTTGCAAAGAACGTGCACTCTCACCTCAGTGGCTTAAATCAAGTAGTTTCACCTTGTTTCATTTGGAGGACCTACGCCTCCAACTGCTGGTCTCAGTCTGGTTTAATCTACCTGCCTGCACTTTTGTAATTCCATAATTTTCTCTTGTTACTTTTGCTTTCATGGTTTGGTACATGTTCCTTTGGGAATGTGGGATGATCAGGTTTTACGATAGGTTTACATAATTCACTTTGATCTATCGTGAAGGGCATTAGTATTCATAGATATATAATTTAAATGTAAATGCAGTGTTTGTGTTAGCTTTGGGTTTAGCATCAGAAGAATAGAGTTTTTTTTAATTGGCATATTGTTTCGTAGAATGTCATGATTTTCATTAGTTCCTCGAAAACCGCAAAAGATATTAAAATCTTGTTCAACTTTCGAAATGGCAAGAGTGATTTGACAGGAGAGCTTATGTTCTTTGTCTAATCCAGGGGTACACAGTCATTCAAAAAGGTTTCCAAATAGTGTAAGATAATTATGTAAAATGGACTTTTCATTAACTTTCAAACATGTTACGATGTTATAATGGCGTTCCCCATTTGTTGATTCGTACATGTTTGAGTAATCCTGCATTTTCTTGCATTTGAGACATGAGTGCTTGTTAAATTTCTGTTTCACCAACCCCCTATGTCTACCCTCAGCTCTGTACTTGCATATATATTTAAAGAAAAAAAAAGAACAGGTATATGTAGCTTTTTTTTACTCTTTAGCACAAAGTGAAATTTCTAATCGTCAACATATCCTACAAAATTTGAAAATGGAAAACACTTTGCTGAATACTTTCACCAAAGTGACACAATTACGTCGTTATATTGCAAAAAAACAACCCAACCAACAAACTCAAGCATGCGAAACGTACTGATGGAGATTGCGAAAGTGTTGCAACCAAAATTACCTCAACCGTCTACAGCAATGCCAACCTTTACAATCATTCCACCTATCTACTTTTTCTTTTTTAGCTTCACAAAACCATTCCATTAAGGTCCCAGTGTCGCTAGAGTGGACTCTCCTGCTAGTCCTGTGCCGGAGAAAGCTAATTATGTATGCTAGGCTATTTTCTGACCAGGGAGCATGTCAATATTACGCAGCAGGAGGGCTCTCAGTCGCCGCGCGCCGCATTCTTATTCATGAACCTTAATTCCATCAATGGTCGTCTCAGCCACTGGACCATTGCAGAGCGGGGGCTTTTTTCTCCTTTTTTCCCTCCTTTTTTTTTGCTTTTAAAGACGAGTGCTTGTAGCTGTCACACAGAAATGCAGCGCCATATAAAGGGGGCAACTTGTAGCTCCGCCCACATGCCATTTCCTTTGAGAGATGTGTAAAAATGTTGTGAATAGAAAAGGGGGGATGCTTTTGTGGGTGTTGGCATGGAGCTAATGTATATGCCCGATGAGGTCAAGAGTATCAAGTGTGGGAGGATAATAGATTTGAATGGTGTTGAGAGAGGGATCCTGATCACAATTACTTCTGTGCAGCGTTTTTTTCTGTTGAGAAATGCAAGTTTCTGGTGTTTTGTAATGCCTTTTGCAGTTTGAGTTTTTGTTCAGTTGAATTCAAAAGAAATCTAAAATATGTTTCAACCTTCTTTGAGTTAATAAGTAATAACTAGAGATCAACCAATATGTTTTTTTTTTTTTTTTTTTAATGGCTTATGTCGATTGTTTAGAATTCAGAGCAACCAATAAGTTCTGCCAATATTTTTATTATTATTTAATTTTTATTTATTTATTTTTTGAGCTGATATTTTTGCCCAATTTTGATTATTTTCCCCAAATTATGTACATAAAATTTCCTGCACACACTCCAAACAATTTTTTTTCAAGAGAAATGTATATTATTTTGCAACACAAAAAAGCGTGCTTTGGGTTAAAAAGTAATTTTATAGATATCAAATAATATGTTTTGGTGGTATTTATGCCCTTTGCAGTTTGAGTTTTTTCAATGGCTGATTGAGATATCTATTTATTTTAGAATTTTGGGTTAACCGATAAGTTATCTGCAGATTTTATTATATTGATTTATATTTTATAAACACACATTTTAAAAATTTGTTTATATTATATTTATTTTTTTTTTTGTTTTTTCAGCCATTGATATTTTTTAGCTGATTTTAACCGATAAGTTCTGCAGATTTTTACATACAATTTTTTAAATACATTTTAAATTCCCTCAGACAAGCCCTTTTGGTTTTTTCTCAAAATTAGCCTCTAACCTCTAGCTGTGTTGTCATGTTTTATGCAGCTACGCAAAAAAGTCCAAATATCAGCCCGATATGCCGTTCGATATATCGGTCTTGCTTCAATAGTTGGACATAGAAATATAACTCTCAGCTGCAGCCCGTTGTGCAACATTACTTTTAACATAATTAGGCAGTAGTTACAGAAAACTAGTACCAAAAAATCTCTTTGCAGATGCCAGCAAAGTTTACCAAAGTGGAAGAACTCTCACAGATAATCCATGATAAACAGCCACTTGCGGGTTCACTGACTGGTCACTGATGTCATTAAGAACACTGCGTTTTTCCAATTAATTAAACGGTTAATTAACTAAAGAGGCACTTGATAGAGCGCACAGTCCAGTCCTTTTCATGGATCTGTCCTAAATTTATTGACTTTCCTTCTTGGCCAATGTCCTTCATGCCAACTAAATTATATTACATTCTGTGCAGTATTTTTATATACCATGCAGTACAGTCTGTAAAAAGTGTCCATGATTTGAAAACTAGACTTTCTTATGTCTGATTATATGTGACATCTTTTAATCAGGTAATTTCTACAGAGATTAGCCGCTAATTTCCAAGGGACGTCCAGGCACCGTTTAAGTTTTAATTTAATTGACAATATTCATCAACATGACTTGGAGGCATCTACCTTTCTCATAAGCGCCTGGCGAATATAATATAATATTCAGGAAACTGCTTTCGACTTTCAATGTTGTGGCTCATATTTGATAGTTATATAGACTGAATAATTATGTTTTTTTTTTTTTTAATGCTGTTCTAAGTATTGCAATGGTCTGATATTTTGTGTTTAGCTCAGAGTTGACCCATTTTGCTGTTTTTGTTACTGTTTATGCGTACTTATGCAACTGCTTTTGCATGTGACACTTGGTTGCTATGCCGACAAGTTGATGTGAAGGGTCTGTTGGTCAGTTACTGGTCTGTTTTGGATACCGGGTCTGGCAAGTTGAGACAGCTGTTGTTTTGCTCTTGTTTTGGCGTGGGTTATGGCCTACAGTAGTCCTTGTGTTCAGAAAATAAACAACCAGAAGAAATTCTACGTGTTTCCTTACAACAAAACACTACATTAGCAGTCTCCACTCCTAGAGCCAGTCTCCCAAAACAGACCAAACGAAAAGAAACTTCACCTCAACTTGTCGGATTAGCAACCAAGTGTCACATACAAAAGCAGCTGCATTAACAACAACACAAATAGTAACAAGAACAGCAAAAGGTGGAAACGCTGAACTAAACACAAAATATCAGATAATTACAGTATTTTTATGCATATATTTCCCTGGTATTAACTACCTTGATCATTATTTAAATAGTTTGGATAATTTTAGATGCTTTAATCATGCTTCACGTCAGAATGGACATGTTTTCTTTATATTCTTAAAGGTACATTATGTAACTTTTCTATTGGAGGGTCCACCATTTGCTTGTCTCTAACAAGATGTGATGACTTTGCCTTGAATGTTCCTTCACTATGGCATTAAACGTATCCATCTCTATTGAAACAACCAAGAGACACCACCAGGCTTAGCTCCAGATCAGATCTGTGGAGAATGTATATATTCAATATATTTTTGGGTAAAAAAAAACTGTGAAAAATTATTAAATGCAAGATGAGTTGGTTTAATTCAATTCAATTCAATTCAAGTTTATTTATATAGCACATTTAAAAATACAACCTCAGCTGACCAAAGTGCTTCACATAAATTATTTAAACACATAAAAACATCACTCAATTTTTTACATTTAAAGAGTTTAATTATTGTGGAAGCTGATTTGTAGGCATTATTTTATTTTATTTTTATTTTTATTATTTTTTATTTTTTTTTTTTTTTTTTTTAATTTTTTACATTATGTTTTATCAGTTTGTTATTTATATTTTTCATAAAATTTTTTTTTGTCTTTTTTTTTTTTTTTAGCAAAGCAAATAGCATCTTCATGGTGGCCCTCCTCTAGAAAAGCGCCACAGTGCATCTTTCATGTCCACTTGGCTCAATGCATTATTCATAATCCCGCTCTTGCACTTGTCCTATAGTCCTTCCTTGTCCTATAGCAGCCATAGGAGAGGAAGAGGCAGTAATTGTGTATGCGTTTAGCCTTAAGCCTTGTGAAGGAAAGATGTACCGAATGCTCTAGCTCCAACAGTCAAAACCATGGCAACAGAGCCCGATTTGAACTTGAAACGCCTTTGTGAGAAACTCCGAGGGATAAGCCAAAAGTTAGCTTGCCTAGCCACTAATCCTTCGCTTTGAGACAGGCTCGGGGTCATAATAGATATCAGGATATTATTTTGCACAGCTCGACACACCGCAAAGATATGTCATGTTTTTAAAGCTCAAAATCTGGACCCAAACAGATGTTGACACTAAAGCTGAAGTTTGGAAAACCAGCCAAGCAGAAAGAGGTAGACAAGATGACATGTTGTGCCCCTCTCCAGAGACCTGTTGGTTTGGAGAGGGGATAAAAGACAGCTAAAATTGTAGACCTCCTCTTGACAAATGTATTAAGATGGTAGAAATGCGTGAGGTGAAACTTGAGGAAATGGAATCAACTTTGCCACTACAGTCAAACAGCTATAGGACAATATTGGCCTGTTTTGCATTCGGCGTTCTCTCACTCTTCACCTCACTTGCACTCGGCCTGTCGCACTTTGCATAAATCTAAGTCAAAGAAAGAGTCAAATCAAGATATTTTTCACAGTTTGGAGAAATGCATGAATAGAAGGATGGTATAGATTAGTTCCAAAACAAAATGGCTTTGACATTGGGTATACTTTTAAATGTTTGTATTTACATTTAGATTTGAAAAAAACTGATCCTCACCGCAGTTCTCTTCAGCTCCAGCTAATAGACAAGCCCTTCAGATATAAAAGATTCTGTTTCGCACCTGTTTTATGCAAGCCTAGATTGTCACCTGACCAACCATGTGACAGGAAAGTTAATGAATACAAATGAGATACAGGGTGGCCCAAAAGTCACTGACAGTTGGAAGAAAGCCATAACTCTTTTGTTTCTTAATATTTTTCTCTTATTTTTTCAGAGCGTTTAGAACTACCCTTTCGACATTAATATGAGCAAATATAGCACCGAGGAACGAACTTTCATTATACAGTGGTACTTTCCGTAAATGCCATCAAAGGAATAATAAGGCGTTTTCAAAGACAAGGGGGCAGTATGTGATCTCCCGAGACCTGACTAGGTCCTGTGGGGCTATCTTAAAGAAAAGGTGTTTGTGAATAAACCTCAGACAATAAACGACTTAATGTAATATCGAGGATCAAATAAGAGCCATAAGCCCGCAAATGCTTTCAAATGTTGAGCAAATTGTGTTGGATCGGGCTATTCAGTGTGAAACCGAAAATGGTGGACACTTAATAAGTTCAAGTGTAAGTGAACAATTATGACCGTATATATTGCCAAAAATCTTGCAAGGTTCAGTTTACCTACTGCTAAAATTTGGTGAGTTTAACTTCAGAATTATAGGAGCTATTGAAGATTTAAAAGTGTCAGTGACTTTTGGGCCACCCTGTATAAGTTAAGATTCCATCAAACAATTGTAATCTCACATGAAAAATGGTTTAGTGATGTATTACTTTTCCACAGCCGATTATATTTAATCTATGTACAGTTTATATACAAATACAGAAAAGAACCCAGTATCAGCACCAACACTGCAGAAATGGAAGTAATATCGGAGGCACGCATACAGACACAGACTGGAGCGATGATTAGGGGGATTTAGGAGAGTCACAGAAAGAGCCTCAGATCAAAGTCTTTTGAGGCCTTTAAAAGCCAGAGTCCCCATAGTCTTGATCCAGAATGCTTCTCTTTTTCAATAGACCAGAATTCACATTTCCACCTCGACTGGGTTGTTTTATTTGTTCAATGCCCACATATCTGAGAGAGCTTACATCGTGTTGCTTTTGAGTAAAATGCACTGCCACGAGGCTGCTGCTGTCGACGTTTCGGATGCGGGATCTGTGTTCGGCAATCCTTGTTTTTGATGTTCTAGTTGTTTTACCAGTATATGTCAAACCGCAGGGACATTTCAGCATATTGACTGGAAGAAGTGGGGCTGACGGGTGGTGGCAGGTGGGGTTTCTCCAGCATTTGCTCAAGTTTGGAGGTCTCTGATAGATGATTTGAGGTGTGAAGCTATTCAAAGCCAGATCTCATCGTAATATACCGTATTTTTCGGAGTATAAGTTGCACCAGAGTATTAAGTCATACCAGAGTATGACGTCACGCCAGAGTATGAAGTCGCGCCAGAGTATGACGACGACGCGCAGAGTCTGAAGGAAGCGCGCCCCGAGTATGAAGTCGCGCCAGAGTATGAAGTCGCGCCAGAGTATGAAGTCGCGCCAGAGTATGAAGTCGCGCCAGAGTATGAAGTCGCGCCAGAGTATGAAGTCGCGCCAGAGTATGAAGTCGCGCCAGAGTATGACGACGCGCCAAAGTATGACCTCGCGCCAGAGTATGACCTTGCGCCAGAGTATGACGTCGCGCCAGAGTATGAAGTCGCGCCAGGGTATGAAGTCGCGCCACGGTATGACGTCGCGCCAGGGTATGATGTCACGCCAGAGTATAAGTCGCACCACCCAAAAAATGCATAATAATGAAGAAAAAAACATATTTCCCACATAAATTGCATCTGAGTAGACAGCAAGTCGCATCTCATATTTTTCAGTGATTTTTACCATTTTCCTAGAGTACTGAAGTATAAACTGGATCATTGAATCAGTTTTGTTGACTCCGGTACACTGGATCCACTCTTATAGCATTGAAACGACTCTGGGCATTCTCAGTCCATGCTTGTTTGTATTGTCTTTGTTTAAATTGTTTCTCCAGATCATCAGCCTGAGCTTGGAATCAGAGCTGCAAATGCGTTATATACGACTGAACTGGGAAATTGGTAAGCTTTTTTTAAGTGAAGCTGGATAGAAGGAAGTGCCATGGAGAATGGGATTCCTGTCTGATGATCTGGAGAAACGATTTAAACAAAGATGATACAAAGCAGAGCGGATCGGGAGTGCCTGGAGACAATGCAAAATCCAAACGATACAAAAGAAATTATTTATACATTTATGTCGACACATTTGGACTAGAAGTTACCTTATGCTAATTTAGCTTTATTTTTTATTTTATTTGTCTGTGGTTCATAATGTCATATGGATTTTTCTTAATTAATGGAGTATATTAAAGGCTTTCTGTGTAATTTTTCTAGTGGAAGTGTCTGTCACCTGCTTGTCCCCGTGGTGATGCTATTGCTTTGCCTATAATGTTCCAGAGTATGACTTTAAATTAGTCTATTTTTGACGATGAACCGTGTATTTTATAGTTCAGATAGAGGATTTTCTTTCGAACAAGAAGATCCCTGGTTACCATTAACTTGGCTGTTTTGGATTTGTCTGTTTCTAACGTATTTCTGGAGATATTGAAGGTGCACTGTGTAACTTTTCCGGTCAAGGGTCTGTCACCGTCTTGTCTCCATGGTGATGATGGTGATATTATTGCTTTTCCTGGAACGTTCACCATTTCTTTTATATCTGGAATAGAGTTGTATTTTTTAGAGAAGAACCAATATCTGAAAGGATTTACTTTAGAACATGAAAGTCTCAGGTTACCATCCAAGTGCGCTGTGTAGCTTTACCCATACAGGCCTATAGCTTGCTTACAGCTGTATCCATTTCCCCTTTAAGTTACCTCACATGGCACACAATATACCTCAGGCATATTGACACGAGGCGACAGAGCGCTTCAGTCAAACCCAAGCCCTTAATCCCATCTATACATCCTCCATGATGATTTCCAGCATGCCAATGGGAGAGCCTGGCCTCTTGCCGAGATATTGACGGCTGCACCCTTCGCTCCTCCGTCCCATATCGAACACGGGGGTTACTCATAACCCCTGCTCCTCTTTCATTATTGAGATGTGAATGAGGAAGGTCAGGAGGGGGCCCGCATCGATCGGTCAACACAGGAATATTTGATTGTCGCTGAGCTTCTCTGCCAGCGGTCTCGGTGGATACACTGGTGGCCATTTTGAATCCTTCAAAGTCAGCCTGGAAAGGATGACTACTGAAGATGTTTGAAAGCTAAAGCTAAAAAAAAAGCCCTTTTTGCTTTTATTAGGGTTGTCAAAAGAATCGATCGCTAGCAAATACTAATACTAGTGTCAAAACAAGATACTCTTTTTAGCAGCATTATAGTGTAGTATAGTATTATAGTTGTATAGCATAGTAGTAGTATTGTAGTGTAATAGAGTATTTCTTATTAGTAGTTTTGTAGTGTAGTATAGTATTATAGTGATATTTCATATTAGTAATATTATATTGTAGTATAGTATTATAGTAGTATTTCATATTAGTAGTATTATAGTGTAGTGTAGTATCATAGTTGTATTTCATATTATTAGTATTATAGTGTAGTATAGTATTACAGTAGTATTTCATATTAGCATTATAGTGTAGTATAGTATCGTAGTATTTCATATTAGTAGTATTATAGTGTAGTATAGTATTACAGTAGTATTTCATATTACTAGTATTATAGTGTACTTGAGTATTATAGTAGTATTTCATATTAGTAGTATAGTATTATAGTAGTATTTCATATTAATAGCATTATAATGTAGTTGAGTATTATAGTAGTATTTCATATTAATAGTATTATAGTGTAGTTTTGTATTATAGTAGTATTTCATATTAGTAGTATTGTAAATAAAATGAAATATGACCTTTCCTTACCATAATGCATTAGACTTGTATAGCACTTTTCCAGACGCTCAAATGATTGACTCCATGCACATTGGTGGTAACTACTATTGTAACCACAGCTGCCCTGGTGTAGACTAACGGAAGTGAGGCAGCGAATCTGCACCATTGGCCCCTCACACCACAACCAACACTCATGCAAATGGAAGCAGCATCCAAGCACTAACCAGCCCCAGCCCTGCTTAGCTTCTGCTATAATTTCATGTAAAAAATGCAATCTTTTGTTTAAAAATAACTGAATATTGACACTTTTCCTTTTTAAATTTTAGTACTGTGATGATATCAATTCAAATGGACAGCATTACAGTTCATGCATCACTATTATGAGTTTTAAATGAGGGGAAACTACAGAAAGAACTGAGTTATTTGACCAGTCTCAAACTTAAAAAAAAAAAAAAAGGTGCAGAAGAAGTTATTCTCAATTTGATCCCGGGTTTTTAAATTGTAGTCCACGACGTGTTTATGTGAGTAATGAGAACAAGACGTCTGACTTAAAAGATGCAAGTTCCACTGGCTTTAGTTTATTATAGATCACATTACAGAAGAGAACAGGGTGCAATCTCAATTTTAAACTTTTTCTGTCTCAAAAGCTTCCTTCTTAATGGGTCATTACAAAGGCCAGCTCAGTGCAAAAAACCTGTGGCTAATAGCACATTTAGTTCTTTCTTGTCATCTTTTCATCTCTTTTGTTATGTGAGCTAATTAGCCGCTAAACACTCCCCTATGGCCCACAGCGCTATGGGTAACTATTAGTGAAGAAATGCGGTTTCGGGCACTTTTATAAGAAAGCACTGGAGACACATCGCGGCCCAAGTTGGACGTTGTTAGCGACCAAGTTACCATAGCGACAGGGACTGAAAATGAAAAATTTGCTTAAAGGCGGGCCCCTAGTCTGTGTATGTGTGTTTGCTCGGGGAAGTGCGCAGGCAGAGCAGTAGAGTCGGATCAGTGATACAGTGCGGCTATTGATTTGTGTGTACATTATAAATACTGCACTATCAGACTGTGGTGCAAGCAGTTTGTATTCTTTGTACCGACAAACCTCACAATTTCTTCCAATTTTAGAAAATAGAGATTGAATAAGAGTCCAAAGAATGGATTAGGATCTTTTTGTGTTGTTGTTGTTGTGTGTTGTGTGCAGCCATAAGCCCTCCTCCCCCTCCCCAAATCTGCAGCAGCCTTTGTGCGCTGAGTCAAAGCAATGCCGTTTCTCTCTCTCTCTCTGTCTCTGTCCCTCTCTTTCTCTCTCTCTTTCTCCCTCCCTCCTCTCTGCGTTCCCTTCTTTTGGCTCTGACACCACAGGGTATCAGCAGGGACAATCTCAGGCTCTGGAGATGGCTTAGCGTCCAGGCAGGAGCAGTTCAAAAAGGCTAAACTTAGTCAGAATTCAAAGCAGCCCGTCACCGTAATATTCTGATATTTGGGGCATTTGAAGTAGAATTGAATATATCCTGGATGTGTGGAAAACAATTTTTAGTCCATATGGGATATAAAAGCGCGCAATTGTGGAAAAGAAAAAAGGCTGTGTGATGTGTTTTTAAAAGGACTGGATGGGAACCATAAAGAAGAAAGCTAGAGATGGACAGTTTTATCCAATCAGATCAACGCTGCTGATTGAGAACCATTAGGAAACAAAGATCCGTGACTATCCACACACTACACTACAGAGACTAATAGGACTAATTGGGCGGGGCTAAAAGTTCATTTTGAAACATGTTTTTTCGCTCGTGGTTCAAAGTTGGGTACAGAGTTTTTTGAATTGCTGATTTGTTCCTCTAAAACAAGGGTGTCTAAACTATGGCCCGGGGGCCAAATGCGGCCCTCAGACCAGTTTTTATTGGCCCTCAGGCCTCCTGCTGACCCGGCCCAAATGATCAATAGCAGTACTTTTAACAGCAAATTAAACTATTTCTACCACTATAACCTCAAATATCTCATTGCAGTGTGATACAGACATAAAACGAAAATGTTTCGACACAGCGGCTCTATCAAAGCGGCGTTTAACCCTTTAAAGACTGAGCACGCTATAGACCAGTATTTTTTTTAGCCATAAAAATCATGTTAAAGGAAGTATCAGAATTTACTGCATTTTTTCACACAACTACCTCTATTTTACATATCCAGCCGTATTTTTTCTTTGACGCATTGAATAAGTGACTGGGAAAATCCCCACGGCACCTGCGCTCTCATTGGTCATCTTCAGATGCAGATTACCGTGATGACGGAAAAATATTTAAGGAGTCCCGTGCCTCTGCTTTGAGATGCCGTTTGAATTTACATGAAGCACAATTGGTTGCGAAGTTACATAATGGAAAGTCCGCAACTGCGCTCTATCGGCGACAGTTGCATAGCATAGCATGCTATAGAGTTATAGGGCCACACTGCATTGATCACCGCTCTGTGGTCTGTGGCCCTCTGCTTAGAATATTTTTTGAGATGTGGCCCTCCATAAAAAAAAGTTTGGGCACCTCTGCTCTAAAACAAACAAAAACATACATACATTAATCAAATCAGTGCTAACGCTTGTAGTTCAGGTATGACAAGTAAACTAGATTCTTCTGTAAGCCCGTTTCAGTCCCTTCCACCATGCAGGACATATTAATATTCATCCAAGTTGTACCAGCATAAAAATCTGACCCAATCCTCACTTTTGCACATCTCCCCTGTGGCATAGCCTAAAATGGGCCCGCAGGCTAGATGTCCCAGGGGCCGTTTGCGCCCGAAGATAAATCAAGCTTCACGGAAAGATAGGGGAGCGGCGTCATTTGTTGGCAAGAATAGAAAAATTCCTCCTGAAAACCGTAAATCATTACACGGGCAGGCCCCAGTGAATAGGCCTCACCCACCAAACAAATCGATTCGGGAAGTTATTGCACATTTCAATCCTGGCTGAGGCCTTTTTTACAAGCACCTGGAGATGAGCAGTGGGCGTTCTATGATTTACATGGACAACTACTTAATACGTGGGATTTCTCTTGGCAGCGGCGTATGTTTAATTTGGGTTATTTATTTGTTTGTGTCAGATGGAGCGAGTGAACTGAACAGATAAGGAAATAATGCGATTAGGCTTTTGTGGCGTGTTTGATTTATGATGTGGGCGCGTGTAAAGGTCTTGACCACGTGTTTAATGAAATTTTAAAATTATCTAATTGTTCAGAGGATCAGCAATTGGCTAAGAAAAATAGTTTTGATCTCGAGAAAAGTGGTGGGAAGGAAAGAAGGACAAAAAAAGTGTCCAGTTTTGTTGTTTTTTTCTTTACATAAGACTAGTTCTTTGGTTTAAATTGCCACTGTTGCCATAGCAATTGTCAAAAAAATCTTTTTGGATGGGTAAAGTCACCAAAAAACCCTTTAAAACATGAAGTAATAATTACCTTTGCTGTTGCATAGGTAGAAATTTAGTTCATTTTAGACAGTTTGTGGTTCCTCACTTACCATCCTAACTATATCGCCCAAAGTGTTTACACTAGCATGCTAACTGTGTACTTCCTGACTATTTATAATTAGATGTAGACAACATGCAGCAGACATATTTTGACCCCCCCAAAAAAAGAGCTGCTTATGCAATATATCTGGATTGGGGCAAGATAATGAGAAAACATTGATGATGACTGCTGTTGCTGTGCCCTTGAGCAAGACACTTAACCCACCTCACCTCTGTTGTCTGCGTACACTGGTGTATGAATGTTCGTGTGAATGGGTGGGCGGTTCCTCCATGTAAAACGCTTTGAATGCCTTGAAGTTGGTAAAAAACACTATATACAATGATCAGGTACGTGGTATTTAACAGATATTTTACTCACTGATCAGAAGTAAGTGGCCTTGAGGAGACATGATGAGACTTTAAAGAATATGACATACTCAGCTGTCGCCGCTGGTATGTTGGCTTGTCACTTCATTGAGGCTGAATTCCCTGTTGCCGTGTTTTGAAAGGGGCTGTGTATTGACGGGGAATTGTTCAGCTTTAATTAGTCAGTGCAGCGTATGTGTCCCTGTTATATACTGTGTGTGTTTGCATGACACATCATTTACATATAATACCTCTAGAGCTCACTGTGTCGTCAGTGCTGTAGAATAAACAGGTACGATGAGAATAACAATGCGCTCTTAGTATCTTATGAATTTTAAAGCAACAGACTAATGTGTTCAAAATCCATATTTAAGTTGGTATTTTAGGCTTCAGCTCGCAATGTGGAGATGTATATGCAGTTGAGGTGAACTACGTAGGGTTCACCTGAGTTTCAGAATGATGTAACATAAGGACAGTTGCCATAGCAATTGACTATTTAAATCAGGGGTGTCCAAACTTTTCTCAATATAAAAACACAGACAAAGCTGAGGGCAATTAAGGGCCATAGACTGGTCACCAATACAGTGAATACTTCAAATCTGCGTTATGATTACAAGTTAGACTGAACCACTAGACCTTTATTCATGCTTACATCCTCAATGGGACACATTAAATGTTTGACATAGGCCTGTTAAAGTAGATTTTCAGAAATATACAGTAAAAAGTACTGTTTAAGGTAATATGGGCCAAAAAATGGTCTGAGGCCCACATTTGGCCCCCGGGCCACAGTTTGGACATGCCTGATTTAAATAAACCTATTGTATCTTTTGAATGGTGAAAAGTCCTCAAAATGTCACCTATAAACAGGAAACTGAAAACCATAGTTTGAGGGTAACTGTTGAGACCTCATCTGTCACAGTTGTAATGAATGCAATACCGATAATGTATTCCTTCCATACTTTCCTAAGCCGCTTAATGCTTTGAGCTATATGATAAAAATACAATCCATTGAAACAAAAGTTTAGTTTACGGTTGAACGTTAAAGATGATGTACCTGATTTTTGCTCATCTTAAAAATGTGAAAAACAGAACTAGTTCATTTTAAATTGTTTGTAGTGGTCCATCCTAATGATTCACCACGATGAGTTTAGAAGCACTTTTTGCAGATTTCAGAGACCAGAGGGGTGTTTTGCAGTCACGGTAAAGCTAACAGCAACTAGCATGCTAACAGTGCACTTCCTGGTTATCGGACAATGAAGCTCTTTATAGATTAAGCAGATGCAGACCGTACCCAGCAGACTTAGTTTGTCTCAACAGTGGCTTATAAAATATATCTGTCTATAGACAAATTTAGCTCAAATACCTGTGAAAAAATCAGCTACCAGACCTTCAAATACAACTGTTTTCTAACCATGCCAATGCTTAAAGTCACCCCTACCCCCATAATTTCTTTGTTTTCTTCTTAAGATGCTCATTTTTATGCATCTCTTGACATTTTGGTACTATTTAGTACCTTTATCTTTACCCTTTTAGAGAAAGACCTTCAAGTCGTGGTGCCAGAGACCTCTTTTAACAAGCAGAGATAAACAGTGCAGCAGAAATGGCCACACATAAGTCTATAAAATAAGCCACTACATGAGCTACTGTCTTGTGAAGGATTATAGCTGGCAACGCTCATCAAAATTATTATCATACAAGACCAGCTTTTATTGTGCTATTCAAAGAGTACACAAGTGGATGGTACTCTATATAAAAACTCGATCGCATATAACTGGACCAGCCCGATTTAAAGCTCCATGGCGTTTGCCCTATCTCGCAATAGTAAATAAAGTGTCCCAACTTTGAACGGTATGCCAATAAATCACTTGTGTCTGTCAGTTGCTAAAATTCACTGGTACATGCTTTACATAGTTTCAGGTGGAGGGTGGAGATGTTATTGGGTTGCCATGTTGTGTAGCGTTAAACTGATCTATCTTGGTTTGGTGTTTTATTGCTACAAAGTAATACCTTGGAGACCTGGCGGCATCTGCTACTTGTCACCGTGGAGAAAGATAAGTTAATGCCATAAATTAATGGATGTGGATATTCTAGGCAATTCAATAACAACTCCATGGAGACAGGTGGTGTGCCCTCAGAAAAGTTACACAGTACAACTTTTAGACTTAAAGCTCACAGTGGGGAATAACTATCAGACTCATATTATCAAACTTTTTTTTCGTTTTTGTTGGCCCAAGCTAGTAACGATTATTCGCCCTAAAAAGTAATTGCATTTTTGACCCCTTGAACATCTCTGAAAAGTCTCACATGGGAGAAGAGGATCGACCAGCCTGACAAAAAAAAAATTATAATGTGGGCATCACGACAATGTCCGACACATACCAATTCAGGGCACAGATTGGACCCCAATTGGACTGGGAACGGGCAACTTCTGGAGTAGGCTCATGAAATTCAGAACAGTGATAGAGCACCATGAGAACAAGCCTAAAGTTGAATTGTAGCAGTGTCCTATGATGAACAGGAAGTCGGCCATATTGGATTGAAATTCTTTTACTGCCTTTGTGTGGCATGCCACATCAACAAACATGGATACATTTTTTGGGAAATATTTTTTTTACATCCTTTTTTTTTTGCTTTTTTAAACTTTTTTTTTTTTTTTTTTTTTTTTTTCCTTCTCACAGCCACAGGCACTGACCTAAAGAGCTCAACTTTGAACCGCTATGCGGTGATTTTGGCCTGAATATAATGGACCATAGACCATATTTGAACAAAGTTTGGGGATTATGCAAAAAAAACCCCAAAAAAAACATTCTGTTACATGCTCCTGATCAGAAAAGCCAGTGAGACCCACGCCCTATTTTGTTCAGTTCTGCCTCAAGTGTCCTCCAAAGCTTCCATTCAAAGTGAATAGCACTCTGCCTCAAATCACGCAATAGAGATGGAAAGTCCCATTATACATGACAGAAAGTCACTAAAGTTGGCAGAGTGAACCAGTTTTGTGCAAAATTTTTGTCTGTTATTTCCAATGGCCTGAGCTCATTGCGCAAAAATGTCACAATTTCTTCCGCGTATACTAGTCTAGTGCTGACCACTGTGTGAGGACAGTTACCAATAGTTATCCATTTTTCTTGGATATTCTTTAAGTTTTTTGTATAACATGCAACGAATACATCAAAAGTCCAAAATTATCTAGTTATCACAAACCTATGGGGATTAATTGTATTCACATAACATTCCAAAACGCCAATTAAACCAACGTCACATTTTTTATCGTTTGGACTTTGGCAACGTAAACATCCACTATTTCAGTTTGGGCTTTCCAAATCTATATACACAAACAACTTATTGAAAATGAACACAAGCATTGTTTAGGTCAGTCCAGTCAAAAAAGTTAGGCAATGCTGGTGAGGGCCTTACTCGACTCGCGGCTTTAATTTTTATTCCCAAAGAATTTTAGAGCCAATTAAATGATTTCTACAGCCAATTATATTATTTTAAAGCCAATTAAAGAAAGAAAGAAAAGGGAAAAACTGTAACAAAGGAATACTTATCTTATTCCTCAGTGTCACAGCAGAAACAGTTGAACGGTTTCAACCAGGAGAACATCTTTTGGAAGCAGTTTTTTGGAGAGGCAGTGGGACTTAAAACAAAAACATATATGAGCAAACCCCTCATGCTGTCAGTGGCTATGTCTACATGCAGAGTCTAATCATGATCTGATTTCTGGCGTTATCGGATTATTGGTTTTGGGCCAGTCGCTGGTTTGATCTGTGGTGGTGGTGTATTTCTATATTAGACCTGGTTTTCGTCTGGTCATGCATGGAAAGCCAAATATTTTCGAGAACCACTGGCCTAAAATAATTTCAGTATTGTAAAACTTATTGAATTCACATAAAACTGAGACCGCAGCAGTAAGGAAAAAAAGTATTGCATTTAAAGACACAGTTCATTTTTGTGGAGCATTCATCTGTGACACTTCAGTGCTGTTAAAATGCCTATTTGCACTATTTGTTTTGGCTACTTGCCTTGTTTAATGTTTGATCGATTTGGAGTGTTATAGAGGTGGATAGAGTTAGTGTTTCTTACAATGATTGTGCCCATAAAGTCTATAGATGAAACCTAAATAGCTATGCCAGTGGTGATATCATAAACATGTTAAAGTAACAATGTTGTTGCCAAAGAGCACATTAAAAATAATGGCAGTAAGTGACAAAATATGTATTAAATAATTTGATTTAAACTGGTTTTGCCCGTGCAGCTGTAGTGTCAGAGGAAACCTGAGGGAAGCACTGTTTAAAGCATATTTCTTAACACGAGATATGGTATGAGTATTACTTTACTGGAATGGGTATTACTTTAGTGATCTCTCGTGAGGGAAATTCATTCGCTGCATTTGACCCATCTTTCAACCCACTGGGGCAACCTGTCAGGAGCCCAGGGACCCATCTCCAGATTTGAGCTAATCTTAATTGGCAGTTTTAGCAGCAGTTGACTCAGGTAAATGAGTTTTTCCCCCCAAAAAAATGCTCCCACAGAGAGGTGAAAGTGCGGTTATGGAAATGTACTGTAGTGAGCTGATGTTTGAAACTCATCAAGTAACTTTCCATCACATCAAAACTCTCAACAGTATTAACATGAAAACCCTGCCTTTTTCACAGACAGTTAAACTAGAGGCTTGTTTGATGCGTTCGGTCTCTTAGATGTAAAGCGCACCTGTCCTCTGTAGAGTTCGGCATGAAGTGAACTGTCTAAAGTACAAGGATACCATTATATATGTAAAATAGCCTTACTCTTTTTCAAAATCATGTGTAGATTTACTCAAATACAATAAAGAATACAAAATTTGAACGTGACAGGAGCGTCAGAAGCTAAATATACTCTATGTGTATTACCATATGCGTAATATCAAAGTCATGACAAACACTTAAGAACATTGCTGCAAGCTTGAGGATTTAAACATTTGCATTTCTTTGGAGATCAATAAAGTATAGAGCTATCCAATGTTGTCCAATGTATTTATGATATATAAAACTTTGTGTATACTGCACGAGGCTGCTTGTTCAATGCCCTGGACTACAGCAGCATAAGTAAATTGGCACACTGCGCTACGGAAATAGGATGAAGAGCAAACAGTGACCTGGGCGGCTGTCAGAAAAGAAGAACGGCATGCCAGGTAGTCCCATCCAGGAACGGTCACGAGGTGGTGGAAAGTACATGGCGGGCGCATTGGAGGGAAGTCTGCATGGTGGTTGGGGTCACCATTGCCGCTTGTGGCTTTGCTTTGAAGTTTGTTCTTTAAAGTGGACATATCATGCAAAACCATCTTTTTTGGCCTTTAAATGCAATTAGTTGTGTAATTGTGGTGTCAAGCAGTGCAGAAACGTGTATTTTAAGCATTACTTGTGCGGTCAAACGCTGGTTCGTCCATGTCCAGCTGGATCTTTACATCTTACATTTTTTAATCAAATGTTTCAGCTTTATCTGCCTCCGCTGGACATAAGAACTACAAGTGGGCGGGGCCTGGCGGTGACATGCACTTTTGCTCTACAATGCACTTTACTTCCTTGAGGGGGCAGGGACAGAGAAAGCACATGTACATTTAAAAGGGACGCACTAAAACAATCGATCTGAGGACTCTCACAACGGTAAAAAATGGTCTTGTGGACTTATAATAAAAAGGAAATCAGGCCCAAACATGGCAGTTAAGCTAATATGTCTACTTGAATGTAATTTGAGTTTGCACTGCCCGAAAGACGTCGACCACATGTGTAGAATCATGACTCGACCTTTCAGATGGTGAGAAATTGCATCATGGGATACCTGTTGTGGCATCCAAACAGACGGATTAATTTCAAAGAGACAAGTTTGCATCTGACTTTGAAAAATAAAAAGAAACACTCCTTAATCAAAAGTTGAGCTGGGATGATGCATGACTTTTCAAACCTGATGTCATCCACTTCATATATAAGTCCAATCAATTTGTGAGATTCTTTTGAAAGTAATTCTGTTCTTTGTCTTCTGGCTGGGGTGTTGAAATCAGGTGGAGCGGACAATCTTGTAAAACATTTAGGGGTTATTATAATCAAGAGTAAAGGTTAAAGAAGTCATATGCACTTGGGTTTGAAGAATTTCATCACTCATCTTAAGTGCGGCAAATCTACATTCAAAGGATTTCTTTTTAGACGTTTTTTTCTTTTCATTTCTATGACTTTGAATCCTCAATAGGCAATTTCGATCTGATTTAATTTTAGCGTGGAATTAAAAAGTATTGGTTGAACTCGATGGCAAGTTGGTTTATGATCACAAATTAGGATTTTTAAGCAGTTTTGGCTTTCCAAGAGCACAGCATCTGCCCCATTTTGTTCATATGATTGATCTTAATACACCCCCAGACATGTTTACCAAATGTTACATAATTAATACAAATCTGTTCACTTTTTTGGCTAATAATTGTTCTGATGAATGACTAGTGGAAGTAAATCTGTCTTTCCAGATTGATATGCTCTATGTAACTTTTCTGGCGAAGGGTCCACCACCTGCTTTTGTGTCCTTGGAGCTGTTACTCCTTTTCCACAGGTATTAAGCATGTCTATCTCCATGGAAACCAGGAAGTAACCCCCACCGGGGAAGTGTAAAAGTCAGATCTGTGGTGACGTGATCCATCTCACAGTGAGAATTTATGTTTTGCAATGTATTTTTGAGCAATAAAAATATGTATAATTGAATAAATGTGAGGTAGATCATTAAATGTAATAGTACGGAACATTACAGGCACAGCAATAAGATCTCCATAGAGACAAACAAGTGGGGTACCCTTCACCGGAGAAGTTCGCCTACATTTCTAACCTTCAGTTTTGGTTATTTTCCTTATGTCAAAGTTTGTACCAGTTTGTTTTTATTTGGTTTCAAACATATTCCCACAAAAAGTCTCTTAAATATTTATCTTCCCTCCTCTACCCCCCTGTGGGTCAGACGGTGTGGGAGCGGTAACTAAAGTGTTCAGAGGCAGCTCTTCATGGCAGGAGCTGCAGATCTACAGAGATGATAACCTTTTTCCGCTGACCTCCAAACCCCATGGTGCCCGGGAAAAGCAAAAGGCCAGAAAAGTCCCCATTTATATTTTTATGTTCTTCAAAACAAGCAGAAAGTTAAGGGATTTTGTAGCTACACGCATACAGGCAAAACAAATCAACCAAGGTTATTTAACTATGTAACTTTTATGGTCGAGGGTCTGCCTGAAATGTTCCACCGTGTGACATTAATGTATCTATTCAACTGTGGGCTTAACAAAAAAACATGCATTATTTCTATGAGCAGGTTTACCTCCATAACTATAATCTGTGGTGCCACCTACTTGTTTCCATGGCGATAGATCATTTTAATGCCATACAGTGAAACGTTCTAGGTATCAGAAAAGAAAAACACGCATTTTTACTGTTAGCGGGGTCAACCTGGTGGCACTAGCTTCTTGTCTCCATGGAAATTGGTAAGTTTCTCAGCCATACTGTGGAACATTGCAGCGATAACGTATCCATGGAGACGAGCAGTGTGGTGGACGACTCTTCAAAAAAGTTACATAGTGCTTACTATTCACAGTGCTGCAATTTATAGCTATGGACCAATCTTCCTATTTAGGATTATTTCGTCTTTGAGTCCTTCCCTTTTTTTTACCCATTTTCTTTAACTCAAAATGCAAGAACAGCACTTGAAATTTGTGATGAAGTCCACAGTACAATACATTTTCAAGGTTTCATACAGACATTCGCAAGAAATAAAAGCTGACCTCACAATAACCACTTTCACAATTTCGTTTTATCTGAAAAATGTCTGAATTTTTTGGTGCTTAATCTTGACCAACTCCGATGAACCGCTCTCAAAACATTCCTTAGCTTTTGCTCTCCTGTCGCGCACACGGAGCATAAAGAAAACAGCGCAGCTAGCTTAAAAAGTACCCCAAGTACCCCATCTCTCCCAAGTACTCCATCTCTCATCGCCAGCTATAAACACGCTAATTCTTTCTTGTCTCACTTTCGTCACCGCGTCAGCCGAAGTGCCCACTCGTCCAAACAGAATCCCATGTTTATCTCACGTCTACTTTGGAATTTTGGACCTCCGCCATATTGTAGACCTGAGCGTATGAATTTGCACAAATATTTATCCACAAGCAACGATTACTGAACTCGGAAACTAGATTTGTCATCCCACGTATTGTCTCTTGTCGTGGCATGCAGCTTATCTCCCCCCAGTACAATATTAGAGAGAGGGAAAGGAGTGCGTGATGTAAAAATCTTGTGAAAGCTGCTAATCTGTGTGAATGTCGGAGAGGGATTATGGTTGTCACGGTGCGAGGAGGAAAATTAGCTCAAGATGCTTGTCTTCCGGAAATAAATTTGAAATGGCACTGGAATTATGTTGGCAGAAAATAAAGGAGTTCACGAAAGATTACCAATATCAACTTTTGTTTAGGCCTTTGGAGATCTTAATACTGAAATGTTTACCATGACGATTATACATAGAAGTAGAGTGGTAGGAGCTGTAGTGTAGTAGTAGTGGTAGTAGTAGTAGTAGCCTAGGAGGCAGTAGGTGGTAATTGGCAGGAAGTAATGGTATCGGTAGTTGTAGTAATAGTAGTTGTAGTTGTGGTAGTAGTTTTTGCAGTAGTAGTTATGGCAGTTATAGTAGATAGTAGCAATAGTAGTAGTTGTAGTTATTGTAGTTGTAGTAGTTGTTGTAGTAGTTGCAGCAGTATAGCAGTAGTATGTAGCCTTGGAGGCAGTAGATGGTAATTGGCAGGAAGTAATGGTATCGGTAGTTGTAGTAATGGTAGTTGTAGTTGTGGTAGTAGTTTTTGCAGTAGTAGTTATGGCAGTTATAGTAAATAGTTAGTAGCGATAGTGATAGTTGTAGTTATTGTAGTAGTTGTTGTAGTAGTTGCAGCAGTATAGCAGTAGTATGTAGCCTTGTAGTAAATGGTAGGAAGTAGTTGTAGCGGTAGATCGTTCGTAGCAATAACGGTATTTGTAGTAATTGTAGTTGTAATAGTTGTGTAGATAGTAGGTGATAGTAGCAATAGTTGTAGTAGTTGCAGTAGTATACTAGTAGTAGATAGCGTTGTTGCCTGTAGGTGGCAGGTGGTACATGGTAGCGATAGTTGAGGTAATGTGAGTTGTGGCAGTAGTTATTGCAGTAGTAGTAGTTTTGTAGTAGTAGTCGATAGTAATCGTTGTGTAGTAGTTGTAGTAGATTCGATTGACGGTAGCAATAGTAGTTGTAGTAGTTGTTGGTGGTAGGTGGTACATGGCAGGAGTAGTTGTAGTAAGTTGATGGTAAAAGTTTTACAGTAGTAGTAGTAGATAGTAATCATTGTATAGTAGTTTGAAGGCGATGGATAGGAGCAATAGTGGTAGACGTAGTTGTTGCAGTTGTAATAGTTGTTGTAGTAGTTGCAGTAGTGTAGTAGATGGCGTTGTTGCTTGTAGGTGGTGCATTGTAGCGGTAGTTGTAGTAATGTTAGTTGTGGTAGTAGTTGTAGTTATTGCAGTAGTAGTTATAGCAGTTTTAGTAGTTGTGTAGTAGTAGTATAGTAGCAAGCGTAGTTGTTGTTGTAATCGCAGTAGTATAGTCGTAGTAGACAGCCTTGTAGCCAGTAGGCGGTACACGGTTGCGGTAATGCTTTTTGCTTAATAATTTTTGCTGTGTTTTGTCCTTTTTGAAGACATTTTCAAACCATATACCTAAGATTTCTGCAGAGCACTTTATGTAAAACGTATCTCACCAAACAGCCGCTTTTCCTGTGTATCTCTGCTTTAGTTCCACACAGTTAATCCTGTAACATCCAATATGGGGGATGTGTGTACACGTGTGATGTTTTTCCACCGTTCCTGCAGCCTGTGCCACCCAGAACAGGCTTGATCTCTGCTTCTCTTATCTATACCTTAAAACCATGTCTACATCTTGTGAATAGGTACTGTATGTGTGTGTCAAAGTATTTATTTGTGTTTACTATTCAAGCTTAAGCACTTGAGAACTGCAGCCCCCTACGGCACTGCACTTCAAATCAGTGCCCTCCTACGCTGAGCTATTGTATTTGTTCTTATATGTATTCATTCCCTGTCTCTTCATTATCTTACCCAGTAGCCAGTATAAAAGTCAACTTTATATAGGTGTATTCTATAGTGCTATTAAATATAATTGCACTGAAGGAGGTTCTGTTTCCCTTTAAAGGATTTTAATCCAGTGTCTTTTTTAAGAGCTCTACGGACAAGGATCAAATAATAATCATTTTCAACGTTTGTCCTTCTCAAAAATGTCATAAAATACCTCATATTGCACCATTAGTAGTAATAGTAGTGGCATTATGAGTAGTAGTTGCATTAATAGTAGTATCATGAATGTAGTATTAGTATTGTGAGTAGTGGCAGTGCTACCAGTAATAGAAGTAATAGCAGTAGTGGTGGTAGTAATGGCAGTAGTAGTGGCAGTAGTGGTTGTGGTAGTAGCGGTAGTACTGGTAGTGGTAGCAGTAGTAAGAGTAGTAACTCTTGTAGTACTTATAGCAGTAGTAGTAGCAGTAGCAGTAGTAGTAGCAGCAGTAGTATTAGCATCAGTAGCAGCAATAGTAGTAGTAGTAGCAATAGTAGTAGCAGTAGTAGTAGTAGTAGTAGTACTAGTAGCAGTAGTAGTACTAGTAGTAGTAGTAGCAGTAGTAGTAGTAGTAGTAGTACTAGTAGCAGTAGTAGTACTAGCAGTAGTAGTACTAGTAGTAGTAGTAGCAGTGGTAGTACTAGTAGTAGTAGTAGCAGTAGTAGTATTAGTAGCAGTAGTTAGTGGTAGTAGCAATAGTAGTAGCAGTAGTAGTAGTAGCAATAGTAGTAGTAGTAGTAGTAGTAGTAGTAGTAGTAGTAGTAGTAGTAGCAATAGTAGTAGTAGTAGTAGTAGTAGTAGTAGCAATAGTAGTAGTAGTAGTAGTAGTAGTAGCAGTAGTAGTAGTAGTAATAGTAGTAGTAGTAGTAGTAGTAGTTGATGGGTTTAACAATGGAGTGAAAATAGTCCTTATATTGTCTTGTTTTTATGGCTTCACTTACCATTACGACAAAACTCCAGTGAATAGACTATATTTTTGTGTTTTTACATTCACAGATGTATTTAGTGTTAGCAGGTTAGACAGCTGTCAGCATCACTTTCACACTTGAATACACTTCAAAAATATGGAACTAACGCAAGAGAGTTTTTATTTCTTTCAGATCTATTCAATAACACACTTTTTAAGCCGTACTGGAGCTGCAAAGTAGCATTATTTTCATTTCAAAGTATAAGTTGGACAGTTACCAGTGCACTTTACTAAAATGACTGCTTTTAAATGATATAAACTATGTGGCCATCCAAATTTAATCCCACGCTGCCGAGCTTGCAGTGCACTTAACAAACATGAGTGGAGATTTCAGTTTCATAATCCATAGTACAAGCTACCTTTGAAATAACACCAAATAATTGCAATGTATGAAAGATATATTACAGTGGGATTACAGCTGAAAATGTGATCCATATGCTGCCTAACAAATCCTCATGGAGCTATGCACCACAAAAGAAACAGTGAGTGTGCAGTACAATCTAGGTTATGTGAATGTTGAGTCCTGAGGAAAGTAAAGGGATGTGGAAGGGCATCTGGTGTAAACCAGATCAAAACAAACTCATAAAAACACTAATAAACAAGTAAACGTAAAATGCTTTAATCAAAAGACAGTTCAACTACTAGTGCTACTATTACTACTACAACTACTTCTACTTCTATTACTACTACTATTCTATTAATACTACTATTACTATTCTATTACTACTACCTCTACTACTTCTACTACTACTACTAGTAGTACTATTCTATGACTACTACCACTACTATTTCTATTACTATTACCACTACTACTTCTACTTCTACTACTACTACTACCACTACTACTACGCTTACTATTCCAATATTACTACTACTACCATTTCAATATTACTACTACTACTTTTCTATTAGTACTACTACAACTACTATTCTATTATTACTGCTACTACTCTTCTATTACTACTACCAGTACTACTACCAATACTACTACTACTACTATTACTACTACTTCTATTATTGCTACTATTCTATTAATACTACTCTTACTATTCTATTACTACTACCACTACTTCAACTATAACTATTACTACTGTTCCTAATACTACTATAAATGACTAATTCTTACTACTTCCTTCTAACCACAAACTACTACGACTACTACTACTGTTATTGTCATGCTCCTGTTAATACCACTGCTACTTCTGCTTCTTACTTCACTTTGCCTTGAAATCTCTTAAAATCTCTCTGTCGCATGTGCTGCTATAACCTAGTAAACCTGGCATCTTTCCTTCTTTGTTGAAAGTTAACACATACCTCACAGTAGTAATAATGTGATCCCTGTTCCTGCTCTTACCCTCGTCTCTACGGCTCGTTGCATTGTTTTGCTTTTCCGTCTTACATCACAGAGACGGATTGAATGAGAAAAGATGGATGCTGGTGGCGTGCAGCTGGCAAAGATAATGAATGAAGTGGACCGTGGGTGGCCAAGACCATCAACTAAAGCGTAATGGGTCCCAGCAGAGGCACAGGATATTGACCTGTCCGTCACTTTTCTTCCTCCTCGCTTTTCTCCTCCTCTCTTCGCGCAAATACAAACTCCGTCGCCAACGGGTCCACAGCCAGGGACGCACAAAGGCATTCAGTCCACACAAGAGAAAACACACACACTCACTCACAACTGTACACACACAACAAACGTTACCCCGAGAGACTAGCGCGTCGTTTTCTGCTGCTTAAGGCGGCGAAAATAATGATAAATGTGAACGAAGAGGGAAATGGACGCTTGAAATCGGTTAGCCACATGGTTACCCAGTCAAACAACTTACTAAATACTAAAAACGATGCTGCAATTTCTCGATTGCAATACTAGGGAATAGACTGGATACTCGACATGGATTCCGCTGCCATGGTGATAATAAAAAACACAATACTATGAGATTTTCAGCATTACATCATAGTACTTTGTTTTTCCTATGTGTCTTATATCTGTGTAATCCCTCAATGTCCAGTAGGTTCATGGGTGTAAACGAGTCTATGTGTCTTATACTTCTTCTGATGCAGCTAAAGATCATTCTAAATCTATTCAGGAAAGGTTCTTTTCTGTCCTGTGAACTATCGATACCGGCTCAAATAAGTGTCTAGTTCCGATACTAGTTTTAGTATTGATTTGTATCTGATTTTTGATATTTTTTTGGCAACCCTAGAGAGAACTAAAGAAACTAGCTTAACAGAGAAAAGGGTAAAAGCCTTATTAAAGCAAGTACATAGACTTCATATTCATAATGAACAAAAGTTTATGAAGAATGATCCAAGTGTGGTAACTACTTAATTAATATCATACCTTGTAAATCAGGGGTGGGCAAACTTTTTGACACATGGGCCACAATTGGTCTAAAATTTAACAGAGGTATATTACATTGGAGATTTGGCCTGTAACATGTAGCAAAGCATGAATAATAAGGCTCATTGTACAAGTTGTTTTCCAAATGCATCAATTAAATCAATCATTTCATTAAATTTCAGTTAAATAAACACAGCAAAAAAAAAAACAAAAACTCACAGTCAGTTTTATAAAGTGCCAAAAGATCAATAACTTGTTGAAAAGGTAAATTGAACTATTTTAATATAATTTGGTCACATTCGGCGGGCCATATTGATAAACCCAAAGGACTGTGTGTGGCCCTGGGCCGTAGTTTGCCCATGTCTGTTCTAAACCCTTAATTAAGCCTGAATTGTTGCTAATAAACTATTGGTTCATTATGAATTAAAGTGGTACCAAAACAAGGGGTTAATTGATAATCCTGTTATGTTTTTTTTTAGGGTCTACTCACTTGATCATCTTGGTTTATAATGTGGTATAATCTAAAAGCAACAGGACTACACTGGGTAAATGTGTGAATTCTCATCAAATAGTAAAGGAAAAGAAATAAGCAGCAAGTTATATTTTGTCATTTCATATCTTTTCTAAATATTTTAGACCGTTATGTGTTATGGCTGTGATAATCTCCAAAAGAGGTTGTGTTCAGGAGATTAGTGAATGTGATGCGTAATCTCAGATCGGGGGCATGGACCTGTAACTGTATTTTTTTTTTTTTAATGATTATTATTTTTGAAGAAATAAGCAGTCTATAAATGTTGACTATCACTCAATATTTAATACTGAGATTTTGAATTAATTTTTGTCGATATCGCCCACCCATAACTGGCATCACGTTTAGTTTCAAATGGAAAAAAATAATAATTAAAAAAATCGCTTTGGTACATTTTAGTTTCATTTGGCCCATTGCAGACATATCAAGCATTTTTCCATTGTACTGGTGCTGTGCTGGTCAGTGGACTCTGTAGCCCTCGGTGCAGCAGGATCAGGGCAGATTACAGTGATTAGAGCTTGTGCTTAGACCAGGCTCGGCTCCGTCAGCTGGCAGCCTGAGCAAACACAGCACAGAGGAATACACAGGGAATCGGCACCAGAACTGGGATAAAGGAACAGTTGGCGAAGCTGCGGTGCTTGAATTTAGTTTGATTTGAAAACTCCACAATTCAATCCATGTTTTTTTTACAATTAATTAATTTTTTGGCATAGTCTAAAAAGCTGAATATAGTAGTATTATTCACCTTATTCTATGGACACCGCCATTGTTATTCGATAGTAAATACTGATTCCGATACCACGGTGATAGTAAAAAAACGCTCTTTATTTAGACAATAGAGCATTTTAACTTTCATATTACCTTTTTCAGAGCCTTTAGAACGACCCTTCCACATTAATATCAGCAAATATCCCCACGCACCAAGGCTTGAGTATAACTAAGAATTATAGTAGCTATTGACGATTAAAAGTGTCAGAGACTTTTTCAGCCCCCTTTACTTGCGCTGATAGATGCATGTGTCTTGTGAACACTGTTCCCTCTAAGCTGCGCGCTTGGTGCGCAATGCGCACAGCTGACCACTACCATCACATAGGGCCCATAGTGGTCCAAGTGTGTATACTCCTCTATGTTGTCTACGTTCGATATTAGTTTCAGTATCGAGTTGTGCCTAATTTTTGACATTTTCCACATATGTGTCCTGGTAGGGTCCATAGAAGTCCATGAGCGTATACTAGTCTACGTGGTCTTATACAGGGTGGCCCAAAAGTCACTGACAGCTGAAAAAAATTCATAACTCTTTTCTTTCTAAATATTTTTCTTTTATTTTTTCAGAGCCTTTAGAACTACCCATGCGACATTAATATGAGCAAATATAGCACCAAGGAGTGAGTATAACTTAAGAATTATAGGAGACGATTTAAAAGTGTCAGAGACTTTTGAGCCACCCTTTACTTGTTCTGATTCATTTGTGTCTTGTGAATGTGACTTTTTTTGTATCGATACTTTCGCAAATGAGTATCTAGCTTCAATACTAGTTTTAGTATCGATTAGTATCCGATTTTTTTGCCCAATCCTAGCTCGTACTCCACCTATGCAAATCCCCGTTTCCATTTGAAACCACTGCAGTCTTGTTTTCAGTCGTAGTCCAAAAAACAAACCCAACATTTGAGCCAACTGATCCGACTCTGATTCTAATTGGTCGTTGTGAATCTGTTGTGTGGCAGGTGATGCGATGCGCTCTTCCGCCTGCCTGCCTCCTCCCGCACCGCCATCGATCGGAGCTTAATACATTTAATTGTAATTATTTCTCCCCTTATTTTTAGTTTGGCGGATTCTGCTGAGCGTACCCGGGTGCCTTCAGGACAGCTGCGTAGGAAAGCTGATGAGCAGTTATTTATGGTCAGTGCATTGAAGTAAAAGTGCACAGCAGTCATAAAAGGGATTTTCGGAAAAGTGGGCCAAGATAAATGTTAAGGCTGGGATTAAGTTTGACAATCCAGAGTAAATACACATTATAATGTTTAATCTCTCAAGAGGAAGTTATTAAAAACGCAGATTAATGCCGCAGATTTGGTAGTAGCTTAGCTCGTGCATGATTTGTTCTGTTCTTTGTTCTTGTCTGTGGAAAAAGCTTTTAGTGACACAAGGGCTGGTTACATAGTGGAGGCGGTTAAACATTACTTTGCATGAAATCTTACCGTTGGTTTGACTGTCATCAAGATACAAAAATATGTTGGAAAAATGAAGAACATATCAAAATGTTTGTGCTTTATTGTCTGAACATACTTTCACAACAATATGCTTTGGTAATAGTAATAAAAAGCACTAAAAATAATATCTTTGGATAAGTTCAGCATTTACCCCTTGACTATTTGGTTTACAGTTCTGAGTGCCTTGTCCACTGATCCGAAGGTTGGCAGTTCAAATCCCGCCACCAAAAAAAAAAGGTCACACACTTTATACAATATTTCGTTGGAGCGCCTTTAGCTTTGATCACGTCACGGATTCGCTGTGGCATTATTTCGATTTCTCTTCTGCAATGTCACAAGGTGTATTTCCATCCAGTGTTGCATACATTTTTCACCAAGATTTTTGCATTGATGATGGTCGAGTCTGACCGCTGCACAAACCCTTCTCCAGCACATCCCAAAGATTCTCAATTCTGAAAGATTCTGGCCTTTCATGCTCCCTGAACCACTCTTTCACAATTTGAGCCCGATGAATCCTGGCATTGTCATCTTGGAATATGCCTGTGCTATTGATGGAATAACCTGGTCATTCAGTATATTCAGGTAGTCAGCTGACCTCATTCTTTGAGCACAAACTGTTGTTGAACCTAGACCTGACTCGTACCTATAGGGTTGTGCATAGTTTAAATCCAGGTGGCGACTTTTTTCTTTTTTGGCCAGGCAGTGTATGTTGCACATATAGAGAATATTCATTGGATTATTTGAAAATTTACCCCTTGACTATTCTGTACTTGTCATAGTAGTGTAGAATAGGGCAAAACGTGAAGTACTTCATATTTAATCTGTCTATGTAAGCAATTCAAGTAGGACTGTGCTATGAATGTTATTATTATTTTACTTTTTATTATTTATTTATTTATATAAAAATCTGTCATTTCCCATGGTCTGTTTTTTTGTTTTTTTGTTTGTTTTTTTGTTTTTTTTTGTTTTAGAGTTCAGACTGTTCAGACAGACTGGAAGAATATATTTGATATTTTTTGAACATTTGGTGTTAAATGGCAGCGATTAAAAGTCAGTCTCGTTTATAATCAGAAGATTCATATTGCAATCCATTTTAATTTGCGTTAAAAAGCCCAAATCAGTTGAATGAAAACTCGTGATCAACACATTCCCTTCAGCGCTAATCTATTTACTGCTAGAACGCGGCTGATGCATTGATGTTCCAGTGGCTTGTGTTGTCTGAATAAGCCCTTCATATTTCATACATCACAAGTCATCATGCGAATCCCGCGTATCTCTCTATTGTCTTACGCACTTCTCCTTCTCCCTCTCTCCCCGTACTCATCCTCTCACATCCATCTAATTCAAAGTGACACTTAATCTTAACTTGCCTTCGCACCCTCTGATTACCAAAGCTCTGACCTAAACAGACCAAACGAGATAGAAATCAAGGTTTGCGAGAAACTGCGAAAAACGCCGTCACTGTAATGGTTTTGTACATTTGAAATCCTTGACCCCTGTATTTATTTGATTGGCGTTTACTAGCAGCAAATTAACTCCTCACATAGACAGCTGAGTAGGGGTAAACAGCAGAGGAGAGGGGAGTGACATGCTTGGTTCATGAACCCATAAAGTTGATAGGAACGAGGCAGTAGACCATATCTCATTACGGGCCCGACTCAGAATGAGATGGAGGGCTCCTTCTTTGCTTGTCCCTCACTCGTTCGATGAATTAGTCAGCGTCTAATCAATGTTAATTAAGGTGTAGAGAATCCTTTAATTGTGCTGTATGAATCATGGTGTCAGACCCCGCCTTGACCTTCAACGAGCTTACAGTGCCAATTGCCACGCTGGTTGCTAAATACCTTATGGAGATATAATGATTGTAGATGGAGGAATTAGAGGAGCGTTCAAGATTGTTACTTAAAGAGCCCATATTGCGCTATTTTCTGATCTGTTATAATGTTTCCTCATCACAAACAGACCTGGAGTTTTGTTTCGTGCCTTTCACACAGGTTTCTTTGCTCAAACAGAAAACAATCTGGTCCACTTTGTGATGTCGTGGTAAAACGGGAAGTGCGTCACTGTGTTTTTAAACTCCATACACCTTCACTAGAATCATTTGGATTATTTCAGACCTGGAATTTCCAATCTTTGTTGGACTAAAGGTAAAAGGTAGCCGTTAACTTGAAAACTAAAACTACCACTTCATGACATCACAAGGTGCAACGGAGCATGTTAAGTTTTGGAGATGTAGATAGACTAATAATGCAAGGTTATTCATCCATCCATTTTCTTCTGCTTATCCGGGGCTGGGTCGCGGGGGCAGCAGTCTAAACCGGGACTCCTAGACTTTCCTCACCCTAGACACGTCCTCCAGCTCCTCCAGTAGGACCGCAAGGCGTTCCCAGGCCAGAGACATAGTCATTCCAGCGTGTCCTGGGTCTTCCCCAGGGCCTCCTCCCTGTAGGACATGCCTCCCCAGGGAGGCGTCCAGGAGGCATCCTGAACAGATGCCTGAGCAACCTCAGCTGGCTCCTCTCGACTTGTCGGAGCAGCGGCTCTACTCTGAGCTCTTCCCGTGTGACCGAGCTCCTCACCCTAGCCCTAAGGGTGCGCCCGGCCACCCTATGGAGGAAGCCCGTTTCGGCTGCTTGTATCCACGACCATGTCCTTTCGGTCATTACCCAGAGCTCATGACCGTAGGTGAGGGTAGGAACGTACGCAAGGTTATTCAAACATGTGTGAATAAAAAAAAAAAGCACAGCTCCGGTTATGGTTTTGCTGAGGTAACAGCATTATAACATGGCTTAAACCTCACAAGATCCATTTGCATAATATAGGACCTTTAAATAGTTACTAACCCTGAATCATTATATTATATTTTTAAATATCTTTTAGCCAAGTTAATCTCCAAGCTTTATTAAGGCCGTAAATTATGTTTTAATACTAATACCAGTTGACTTGGGTAAACATGTCTACTTAGTTTACGCTGCTGGATAATTGGCGTTAGGTATTACAAAGCCCTTCAAAACAATTGCAACTCAAATTGAAACGTAACTCAACTTTCATATCCTGTCCTTCATTTCGCAAACACACAATTAGATCAATACTTGTCAAAGCGTTTAAGAGTTAATGTTAGGAGATGAGTGCTGAGATGATGTGTGGCACCCAGACTCTCCGTGCATATGAAGTACGCCTCTGATTGATGACTGCCAAAAACAAAATGGCACCCGAGCACACCAGCCGCACTGTAATTGTGTTTTTAATGAAGATTCACATTTCACGTAGGTAGCTGATCTGGCAACCGGCTTGATTGCGTGTCACCCCCTCCCCAGACGCTTCCACCCAGAGTCATCTATCATGTTGTAATAACTATGCAACCTGTACCATGCTTCCTCGCCCCAGCCATGCACTGCCTCAACAACAACAAGGTGGTGTCAAAATCTCTGCGTTTTTCTATTTGGCTTTGATGATGCCATTTATTAACCAATTACAGTAATTATCTCAAAATTGCTCCGCCTTGATTACAAAATATTTTTGATGGACCACCCAGATGTCTTCATTTGTGCTGGTGTGGAGAAATGAGTTTCAATATCTCGCTACCAAATTAGAGAGGCCATTGAAGTCACTGTTTACCCCCGACAAATGCTGATTTGTTAGTGGTTAGACACATTATTTTAATATAATATTCCATATAACATAATAATCAGTTAGGGCTGGGAAATATGACAAAAAATGATTTATTATTTTTATTATTTTGGTTGTTGCTGGTGCTTGTCTGTGTTTGTGTGCGTGTGTGTATGGGTGGGTAAGCAATAAAACTAAAGAAAAAAAAATGAAAATAAGAGGAAAAGGTCAAAAAAATTAGAAAGAAAAAATATATTTTTGTTTCCCCTGTCATTTTCTTATATTTTGTAATTAATTAATTAATTAATTTATTTATTTATCTATACTCTCCATAACATACATACATTCTATAATTGTTACAATCCATTCATGACTTATTCACTTGTGTTGTGAGTCAGTTTGTCATCTGACAGTCACTGCAGTCTGGAGTATATTTTTGTGTTGTAGTCATTTTCAAGCATGTTTTTCTGTATTTTGTCTAAACAAATGACAGTACATTCCCCTCTTTACTGTTAGCAGGGATCAAATTGGTCAAAAATAGGGACATCTGGGACATTTCTTGTGTAAAATTGGGACAAATCACTGGTTTTGGATCAGGGACACAGGGCTCAAAAACTACCTTGTCTTGTATTTTACCACAGTGAACTGCAAAAATAAAACAAAGGCTTTGAATGTACATAGCGCTTACTTTCTTTCACTGGTTTTGCTCCATTATTTAAAATTATCATGATTGTTCCAACTCTGATTGTTTTCTGAAATTTGAACAACAGATTGCAGGCAAATCAATATGTAGTTTGTCTTGTACTATGGTTTTAAAATATTGAAGAAGGAATGATGTGCGAGACTGCGAGGTTGTGGGGCTTGTATTAATATGTATGTATGTATGTGCAAGCCAGACTATGCAATGAATAAAACTTGCATTGATGGGTGAGACTCCCCAAACTCCCCAGTAAGTAGGAGCACACGTATTCTAATCACGCTACAGTATTCTAAGTTTTGTTTTTTGCTTTTTCCCCTCATTAACTTTCCAAACAGGGCACCTGCTTGTCTGGATGTTACTGCCTTTTCTCAAATGTTCCACAGTATAACATTAAACCGACTCAACTTCACATTCTGTATGACCTTGAAAAGATAGTCCGGTGTCACCTGCTTGTTTCCATGGTGATAGGTCAGTTTAATGCCATACCGTGCCACATTTCGAACCAATAACATCTCAGTTGTGTAGTACTTTTATAAACAAAACTGATTATTTCATATATTTAACACGTATTTAACATTTGTACATGTTTTTTGTGTATTCCAGATGTAACAACCGGACGCAGTGTGCAGTGGTGGCTGGACCTGATGTGTTTCCAGATCCTTGTCCCGGGACCTACAAATATCTTGAAGTCCAATATGAATGTGTCCCATACAGTACGTACTCTGTTTCTCAACTCTCTGCTAAAACTAATAACTTTTTTTTTAACAGGAGGAAGCCTCAGAAGCTTTGTTTACATGCGATTACATGCGCACCAAAATCGGATTATGATTTGATTTCTGGACCTATAAGATTATTTAAATGACTTGCCAACAAAATCTGACGTGGATAATCGGAGGGATTATAATCAGGAAGAAATAAGTAAAAAGTAAAAGTAATAATTGATTTTGCTGTTCAGATGTCATTTGACTAGCCTTTAACAAAAAAAAACCAAAAAAACCCCCAAAAAAAACAGTGAGGATAATGTGGTACTACAATATGCAGAAAATATTCCTTAAAAACAGAATATAATCATAAATGAAAAATATGTTGCAAGTTTAAACAAAAATATAGATTTTAGTAGTAGTTCACATGAAATACTGCCTAAATACTTTATACAATTTGATCATGAAGTTGAGCATGTAGTTATGGTACCAATTCTGACATCAGGGCTCAGATAATGTTCTGTTATTATTATTTATTTTATTTTAATTTAATTCTATTCTATTCTATTCTATTCTATTCTATTTTTAATTATTTTATTTTTTTTTTATTATTTTTTTTTATTTTTGTTGCAATCACCATATACAAAAAAATGTACAATCACAGTGTACAAAGAGAAAATGGGAAGAGGGGAGAATTGGGGGGTGGAGCCAGAATTGGTCTAGGTGTGTGTGTGTGTGTGTGTGTGTGTGTGTGTGTGTGTGTGTGTGTGTGTGTATCTGTGTGTCTGTGTGCGTGTGTGTATCTGTGTGTCTGTGTGCGTGTGTGCGTGTGCAAGTAATAGAGAGATAGAGAGGGAAGACACAAAAAACGAAGAGGAAAAAAGCAAAGCAATTTTCAGAAGTAAAAAAAAAAAGGGGCAAAGGACACGTGTGTGAAGGAGTGTGTGCTCTGTTCTGTAGAGATGTATGGGAGAGGTGGAGTTGGCATGGTGACAGTGGCATGAGGGTATATTAGAGCTAATGATGTTTGGATTTGTGAGTTATGGTTATTAATAATACAGGATGCCTTACTGTCTGACAAGTGAGTGGTGGGATAGCTTTATTTAATGTTATTTTAAATGCATTGTGTGTGGTGCATTAAAAACAAAGCAGGGATTTTGGAGGACTAAGAGTGTACGGCCTTTCATTACTTGACCACCCTGCTTGCCCTATTTAGTTGTTGCTGATTATAATTACTTTTATTTATTTATTTTTTGTTGCTTAGATGTCCTTTTCCCACTTTTCTTCGACAGTAATAAATCTAAATATTGGTTATCAGGATTTTAAAATAATAAATAAATAAAGGGTCGGATACCAATTGAAGGTGCACTATGTAACTTTTCTGATGTAGCGTCCACATAACATGGAGGTGTTATTACTCCACAGTATGGCATTAAACGTTTCTATGTCCATGGAGTCTAGCCAGCCGAAGTTACAGGCCAGATCTGTAGAGCGTCAACCCTGCAATACATTCGTTTCAATCCATTTCTGAGTAATAAAACACCAGCAATTAAATAAATGCAATAAAGCTATGAGATTCTACCAAAAAAGTTACAAAGTGCAACATTTTCAATATTTGAATGAGAGTGTCGACTAAATATGCCTGCATAATATCTAAGCCAATTTACAGTTTACCTTTCCCCAGTAAATTGTGCCGTACTCTAAATGAATAGACAAGTTAAGTATTGAATTTAGCCAGAAAATACGTTTCATTTAAGTAAGTGTTGTCTCAGCTTCTGCCATTTCCGTGCACCTTTTGTAGCCAAACGTTTTTTGGGTTCACACCGACTCTGGCTAGCTCGCAGTAAATTTTCAGAAGGACTACCGCAGTATCTCTAAAGAGTAAATAAAACAAATTTAATTAGTGCAACCAGTGGGGGAGAGCTGAAACGCTGTCAGGCTTCATATAACGTTAGTGGAAACATTTGGACTGGGAAGAGAAGACGCAGCATGGGGTTAAAGGATGTGCCAACAGACAGGAAGTTCAAATACGGGCAGAGGAAACAGCCCTATGACATAATTCATTGTGTTAAATTGACCTTTTAGGAAGAAGATGCACGCCCCAGCTAGCCAAAAATCGCCCTTATTCCGCTATAAAAGTGGAAAACTTCAGTCATGGGTAGTTTTAGTATTGCTAATAAGCCCAATTCAAGTCTATTTTTCACATTTTTATGTCCTTGCACGACTCCCTCACTGCGGCTTTCATGTGTTCAAGTCAAATCATTTCTACCTGTGATCCAGAGCTGCCAGATGGATCTTTTATAACTGGGCTACCTTCAGCGTTGCACATTCTCCTATCTCGCCCTCCCAGTGTTCACTCTCGCTATGTAAAAACGCAATCCCTTCACGTGACGCAAGGTAACAGTCAAAAAATACACAAATATGGAAACTGCCAGGCTCCATTAGAAAGCGCATTTTGGCTAGATGGACTCCAAAAGCAATTACCAGCAAATTTGTGATATTTCGTGTGCTATTACTGACAAAGTAGTGGGTTTGTCATTACTATGTTTTTTGCCCTGATTGGTTCTGACCATTTTCCTCCAGGATATTGCAAATTTCACATCACAATATAAAGTTATTTCAGCTGCCGGTCACTGCTACTACTGCAACAGAGCGAGATTCACTGCGTTCATTACATGGCTTTTTAATTATGACCTAGATTCTATCCTTTGCCTGCGTAGCTATTAGGGCTGTCAAGAGTATAGTAACACTTTTTAATAACTACACCTTAATTAGCCTGAAGAAAGACATACATCATAAGGAACAAATAGGTTATTTAGAATTATTCAGGCTTAGTAACTACGCAGAGGTGCTATATTGCGCAGAATTGACTCTTGTGACCTTTAAGCCATGTTATAATGCTGTTACCTCCTCAGAAACATACCTGGACTTGTGTTTTGTTTCATTCACACGTTTGAGTAATGCTTTAGTATCAGTCTGTCTACATCTACAGAGCTCAAAATGCTCCGTTCCACCTTGTGATGTCATGAAGTGGTAGTTTTCAAGTTAACAGCTACCAATTAAGTTCTGTTCAGTAGAGGTTGGCAAATCCGGGGGGCTGAAATTATCCAAATGACTCTGATGAGGGTGTATGGATTTTTACACTGCGGAGCACTTCCTGTGTAACCTCATGACATCACAAGGTGGAACAGAGTATTTGAGAGGTTGAGAAAATAACTAAATATGCAGGATTTGTGTGTTAAATTTGTGTGAATGAAACAAAACAGAACTCCAGGTATGTTTTTAATGAGGAAACAACATTATAACATACATCAGAATATATCGTCCTTTAACTAATTACAACTTCTAATCATAACCCCTAATTAAAAATGATAAATAGTCACATTTTTATATAACATTTTTCCACCTTCAAAGGTCTTTACATCAAGGAACCACTCACCCATTTACACACATGTTCATACCAGTGTATACAGTCACTGGGGCTCAGGTGGGTTAAGTGTCTTGCCCAAGGACACAACAGCAGCATTCATTTGTGGAGGCTGGAATCGCACCGGCAACCTGTGGGTCAGTGGATCTGGCTACACAAACCAGTGAGCTTACATTGAGAGCGGGATTCGAACCACCAACCTTCGGATCACTGGACACACACTCAACCAACTAGGCTACTGTCACCAATGATAGTTAATAAGCCTGAATAATTTTGAATAAACTATTTCTTCATTATGGATTAAGTGTTAAGATAGTTGTAGTTAGTATAAAGCAGGTGTGCAAGCTGTTTTTTTCTCACCACCGAGGGCCACATTTTGTACCATATTCGAAGCGGAGGGCCACACACTGGTAGTCATTACAGTGGATGATACAGATGGATGCATTTAACACAGTTTAGACAGAGCCGCCATATCGTTAATACGTCTTAGAACATTAAATAATCCGAAATATGGACATGATTTGAACTAGTAAATAACCTGCTGGTAATATTTAATAAAGAAACTACTATTATTCTTTGGTAGTAGAAGTAAAAAGAAAAAGTCAGTATCGGTTATCAAGCCTTTTTCATATTATCAGATGGGAGGTGGAAATGTTAGTACCACGACGACACTATTATGATGCTTATATAGAGCTATTATAAAGCTAATAATGGGGAGTTGGGTAGTCCTCAACTGTCTTTTCATAGACCGACTACGCATTTGCAACTTTGAATCTGATATGTGCACGGAAACAAGTTTGGCATCACTGACTTTTCCATTATAATTAAAATCGTCATCTTGAAATTATTCAAATAGGATCGAAAAGTGTCAAAGTTTTAAACCATTTCTTTTAAGCATGGAGTAAAAAGATGCCCTTCTATCATCTTGGGATCCGTCGCTTTGTCATATCAAGGTTGACGCTTAGCAACACAGTTAGGAAACAAACAGCTATTTCTCGGATTGTTCTTGTTGCTTCAAAACTCTTCTGGCAATGGATGAATAGATGGTGTTGAAGCAATGTAGGCGTTTATTAAGCAGTGGCCAAAGTCTGCAAGTCCATAGCCACTGGAGAACATTTATAGCTGGGTGTGATAGCAAAGAGTCTTATTTTTTGGACTACAATGAGTAACTTTGAACCAGCCAGTACTTAAATATCCCCAAGTTGCTAGGCTGTTTTCTTGCTAATTGGTTAGAAATAATTGGGTACTTCCATTAGCCATGCAAAGTCTGGGTTGATGAATAGCAGCTTGAGTGTGAATGGGGATCTTAACACTAGTCACTTAACCAAAGCTGCTAAAACAGAAAGGGATTGAGAGTCTAATGGGGGAAGCAGCCACCCATGACCCCTCCTCTCCTGCACAAGACTTCACAAGCCTTCACTCGCACATCCGCAACTGCTACCCTCTTGTTTTGCTCACATCTTCAACCTCAAATTAACACAAAAGGACTTAAGCACTGTCAGGATCACTCGCTAATTGATGAATGCGCTACCTTAGGATTTTAAAGTAGTAAATATAATGCATTCTTTAGTAGGTTAAAGGTGCACTAGGTGTGTTTTCTGATAGTGGGGGGTGCCACTTGCTCGTCTCGATGGAGATTTTGTTGCTTTGCATGGAATCTTCTGTAGTATGATATTGTTACATACTTTTATTCACCTCCATTTAGATAAGTAGGTGGAGGACCCTTACTGCCTGAAAAGCTCCATAGTGCACTTACTATAGATGGCTGTCTGCGTAATCCCTCAGTCGTCCAGGTCTGATCCATAGCAAAGGACGAAGTTTAAATCTGTCAACTGGACAAATTGTCGTAGGAGTGAAGACGTCTTCACTCCTACAACAATTTGTCCAGTTGATAGATTTAAACTTCGTCCTTTGTTACTATAGATGGGTTTCAAAATGATGAAAAGGTCATAGCAATTAACAATTTAAAACAAAATGACTTATGTTCGGTATTAGACATAGACTGCATATATAAATGGACAGGGGTAATCTGCTAGCCACTGCGTTCCAAATAGGAAGTTAGTGTGGACGTACTTCTGGCTCTAATTCACTTTTAATTGAAAAACCCTTGCCCCTCTCTCTGTTACAGCTACTGTCAGGCTTGTCATTTAGCTCTTATATAAATATCTGTATTAATCCGTTCTACATGATCCTGGTATTTTTATGTGGCTTTTTTGTCCATAAATCAAGATATGAACATTGCTAAGTACCTGCTCAATGGTAAGCCAGCGGTGTCGACATGAAGCAGCGTTACCTGCAACAACCTCACTCCAGATTGGCTCTTTGACTACTATGATACTTGTGATCGTAATTTCAGGCCCCAAATTCGCCTGTATAACTGCGACGAGCTTCATTTGGCTGGAGCCGAATGCCACACTCACTTAGTCCACTTCTTTCTGCAGTCTATGGTATTGGATATTGCCTTACCCAAAGGTCCACTATGCAATACATGCATTTAGACAATTCCTGTTGCGAAGGTCTCAACCGTTAGTGGAGTATCATTATCTAGACTTCATTGGCTGCAACAATAATCACCCACGCATTATTTTAGTTCTCATTTTAGCGGTTTCTTTCACACACGTCTGCATTCTTCGTATGAGTTTTGCCTCGTCTTTACCTTGAGCAATGCCCTTTTATCTGTCTGCTGCCTGGGGAGCGTTTGGTTTGAATTACAGCTCTCGTCTTCATATCTTTTTAAGCCCTGTCGATCGTACAATCAGATCCTCCGTTCATAATGCCGCTGGAGTGTGCTAAATCGATAGGAGTACGCCGTAGATACAATATTGATTTTATTAATTTGCGATCTGATACGCTCCATCAATTGTAATGGAAGAGAAGTGCTGTAACTCCCTGTGTGGCAATGTCACGGTGAGGGGCAATCCATCTTATATTAATATGAGCTGCAGACGGAATAATTATTTGAAGCAGAGGATGTAAAGTGATATCAAAGACGACGAGGGTGAATTGTCTGACTTATACTGTTACGTTTGATTTAGTGTGTGCTAGGTCTGTCTGGATAACACATTTTGAAGCATATGTTACTACAGAGATGTACTCCCACTTTATGCCACCGATACAATTACAATAATGCAGGATAGTCCCAGTAAACCAGTTTTAAATACAGTCTCATTAAAAGGCCTGAGCTGCAGCAAATAAATAGGATGAACCAGTAATTAGCCATAAAATTGACTTACTCAACCCTCTACAGCTCAAAACTTTTCAACATTTCAACTTTTACAACAAAAATACCCCAAATCTCACGACAAAGAAACTGTACACTCGATAAATATTGAGCCCCAAAATATATAGTTCCAGGTTTCATATATTCAGCAATAAGTCAATCTAGTAATTATCGTGACAGGTCTGTTGTGTGGTAATATATCTTTTAGGATCTTTCAATGCGCTTGGAAAAACAAGCTGGAGGAATTTGATTAAATATGGGAAAAGGTCTGGAATCGGACCTCCATCGTAACTTGGGACGGTCCAACCACAGCCGCTAATTTGTATCACATATCTCTCAAATCCGGAAGACATCTCCTCTCTAAAATTCTTGTATCGTTCAGAACAAAATATACAACTTCTTTTATGACTTTGGTGCTTTGATTGTTGATTCTGTACAAATCCACGCTGTGTCGCAATCCTCGGGTGTTATTTTCCCTCATTTTACGTAAGCGGCCATGTGTGTTTTTACATGCATGTGTCTCACTGATTGGTTAATCCACCTGTCAATCATAACTTCTGGAATTGGGGAGACAGGATCCACTTCCACTCGTCTTTAAGTTTTGTCAAAGTGTGTGGTTTTTGCTGGTCAGGTAAGCGCCAACATGCAAATTCTACACAGGCAGACACCCCCACATCAGGTCCAGGAATGAAAAATGAGACCTTCTTGTGGTTAGTTTACATAAATACCCCTTATGAGAAAAGCTTTATTACCATTTCTAGTGAAGTGAGTGAGTTCCAACACTAGAAATGTGCTTTGACAGTTTTGTGCAAACCTAGAGTAAGAATAAAGTACATATAGTTAATATCCGTGTACATGTAAGATAAACCACTGTAAACCCAGGAAAATCATTACACAATTGTCAGAGTAACACGGCCTAAAATTCAAATTCTAATTAACTGAAATGCATCTTGTTTTATCATGCACTTTTCAGATTGCCAAGGCTACCTCCTGGCAGAACCGTCTTTATGATCACTCATAAACATGCCCGCGCTCCATTGGCTGACATCTGTCTCAGCCCCGCCCCTCTACCTTGACATTGCGTACACCTTGTTGTGCATGAAATCCTCTGCTACCGTTTTTGCTCCATTTAATTTTGTTAGACACGGGTCCTCTCCGTGCCTTAGCCGTAAAGAAGGTCAATGAGTCCCTTTGCCCTAATATCGAAGCGTGTTTCTGCAGTTCATCAGGGCGTAGCTGGTGTTGTTGGATAGTTCTTCCCTGCGTTGCTTTCGGAGTGGTGGGCTTTTCTTGTGGATAAAAGTTCACAAAAAGTCAGGTTTTGGCTTCAGTGTGTTTCAGAAATGACTTTTGCGCTCTGCCCTTTTTGCTTAGTCACCAAAATGCAAATGTACTGCAATGCCACAGTGGAAGAAATACTACTTTTGTCCCACTTCAAAGCTACTCTTAGTCTTATAAGATCCGTGATAATTATGAAACGAATTTAATGCTATACCATAACCACTCGCAATTACATTTTTGCAATATAGCTGATTTTTTAATGACAAAAAAAATCGAATTGACCGACAGTAGCTCAGTTGGTTGAGTGTTTGTCCTCTGATCTGAAGGTTGGCGGTTCGAATCCCGCTCTCGACGTAAACATCATTGGTTGAGTGGTCATATCCACTGATCCACAGGTTGGCGGTGCAATTCTAGCTCCCACAGATGAATACTGTTGTTGTGTCCTTGGGCAAGACATGGAAAAGCACTATGTTGACCTGCGTTTTGGTTAGAAAAGCACTATATTGACCTGATTTTAGATAGAGTTCATATTTCTTTAATTCAGATTGGGGTTTTATTTACAGCGCATATTTTAAACACATCCAAGAGCAGTAACTTTTCAGAAAAAGATGTTCTGCTAAACTAATTATAAGAGTCATATACATTTCATATCATGTTTGTGGAAGGCAAAACTTTCATGAATAAATAAGGAGACTGTCTACCTAAATAACTGCTTCTTTATTTGTGCAGCCCCTCATTCCACTGTGCGCTGCAGAAAAAAAAAAAAAAGTTGATTGGCGTATCATTTTTCAGTGATTGTGGTCCTAAAATCAAAACTACTACTACTACTGAAAGAAAAGCAAAGCGGTTGTTTTATATTGATGAAATATTTATCTTATGTTACCTAATCATGAATATGAAACTTTTTATAGTTATTTATATTGTGTTTTTTGCCATTTACATCTAGACTGACATGCAACAGCTTTAGTTTTCCCACAGTTCTGTTTCGTCTTAAATGAATCAAACACAAACAGAACAGAACAGAACACAGGCCCAGTTCCAGTTAGTGATGGGACTTTCGGCTAGGACCAAGGCTAAGATTTGTTTAAAATGGTTCAAACTGAGAGTGGGAGTGTGTTTTCCCTCCAAAATTATGAAAATCTAAATAAAACATTGCATTAGAATAATATATTTTTAAACTAACTGATGCCAAATGTTTGGGTTTTTTTTCTGCACAAAACCTTCACTCGTGGTGCCTGCTCTGCTTCTGTGCAGATTTTTGTGTTGGTTTGGCGTTAATCAGTATAAAAATGCATAAGAAATGGCACGAAAAAGACTTGTTCTTGAACGTCACATCGAAATGATTACCATTACCATATGTCGATTGAAATAAAGGTTACACCGGTAATCAAAATCATCTACACCAATTTCTGTAGAGAGTTGAACCTAGCCGGTGGCCAGTCAAACCACGTGACCACAAACCGATGATGTCATATGGGGTAATGACCCATCCCTTTGTCCTCCTCACTTTTATCTAAACTAACCTTCATCTGTGCCAGGAGCTGGGAGGCCACCACAGACTCAAAGAGAACAAAGGGAAAATCCTGCTGGCGGCTTGTCGCTATACATACCCCGACGGTTCCCCCCACTGTTTGCAGCTAATAAGGACAATGTAAAATCCTGCTTTGCTCAGTGGGATCCGGCTCAGCCCTGTCAGATATGGCGCACAATTCGGGAGAGCTAAGCCAGAGCATATAATCACGCTATCACATCCAATTTCAACAGTGTAATCCCTAACTCATACCTTGTAGCCATCTAATTCGTGTAGTCAGTTTCATTTCCAGCTATCCTAATTGGCTTTTAATTCCTTTTGCTAATAATAACTCACCTAGCGGGGTTCACGGGAGGGGTGGGGGTGGTCCTAATCGAATAAGGCGCTAGATTGTTTTGGCAACTTTAGCTAAGCACCTGCTACTAGCGTTCTCTCCTTGTACGCTGGCAAGACTGGGAAAATTGATGCAGTGGACGCGGCAATCGCTAACGTTGAGGTTTGGGTATATAAAGCATTGTCATTACAAGGGCAGTTACGCAGTGGGCACATTGAAAGTAAACACCACCTGTGCGGCCAGGTTGGGAGTTAATGTCCGTTAGCTTATTGGATGCTAATTTTTATGCAGCTCTATTAACCGGCTTCTTTGGCTGTCAAGGGTTGCCTAGCAAATCAAATGTCTCCTATTATGTGAAGTAATTTTCATATTGAGTTCTTTTTTTTTTTTTTTTTTACAGCAGATGACTTGACTTAAAGTGGATATACCTGATTTTGTTGTGTTTAGTTGAGCAATATGTGTTTGTTTTACCCCAGTGCATATGTTTTGTATAAGCAGTTGTAGAAATGAGACCGCTCTGTGCCGTCTGCATTTAATTATAAAGCATCTTTTGACATAAACATCAGTGGTTGAGTGATTCCAGCTCTGATGGATGAAATCTGTTGTTGTGTCCTTGAGCAAGACACCTAACCCACCTTGTCCCCAGTATCTGCGTGCATTGATGTATGAATGTGTTTGTGTGAATGGGCGAGCGGGTCCTTGATGTAAAGCGCTTTGAGTGCCTTGAACGTGGAAAAGAGCTACATAAAAATGTGAAGATTTACTGTGTTAGCCATGCAGCGATGGCAAAACTCTGCATAAGTTGTGAAATAAGCTTATAAACTCATCACGGTGAGTAATTAGGATGCTAGGAATGCAGAATTGTTAAAGTAAATTGGTGTGTTGTGTAAAAATCAGGTACCAATCCTTATTTTATAATGGTCGGGGTTGTCATAAAGAGCGTGTAATCACATAAGCTGCATTTCTTTACTTTACGTTGCTTAAGTTGGGTTCATTTGTTTTTTAATTAAAACTCCTGAAGTGAATGAATGTGAGGATACAATGGTTTAATGAACACCTTCTGCTTGTCCCTAAGGTGGATATATTGAGAAACCATTGAACTCCAGATGGGCACAATAACATCCTGCAAATCAATACAAAATTCACTCACCACTTATTTTGCTGTGTCAACAAGGAAAGGCCAACCAGCTATTGAATGAGAGATTGACTGTTGTCTTTTGTGTTTGGAGACCTGCAACTAACGGGCCATCCAAGGTTTGTCCTATCTACACGATCACAGTGTTACCACAATCCATACACGAAATAGCTTTACAGTAGCCTTTGTCGGTGCAGAACGTTTCACCAAAATTGTGGGTTTTGTCGGGAGGAAACTTGCAAACATACGCCACTTTAGAGTCACACTGCTATCGAACATTTATATAAATTTGACAAGCTGAATGCATTTTGTACTGTACAGGAGACACGGCACGGAGGAGATTGATTGACAGTGGTCTACAGTCCCTTAGCCAATCAGGATGCAGAAAAAAAAAGCAGGCAAAATTGCACCAAAAAATCTGCGAAACACAGACTGCGAAAGGTGAACCGTGATATAGTGAGGGACAACTGTATACTGTTTATTTAATATTTAAGAGGTGACAACAACTACAAGTATCTGCTTCTTCTGAGAGTTCACGCTTCACTGTGATTGGTTAAACCCAGCTGTCACTCACTCAGATTAGGATGACGGCTGACCAATAGGGGGCGTGGGTGGGTAAAAGTGTAGATCTGCAATAAACAGACGAGCACATAATTAGAATATGACGATATCACTAGAAATAGTAAATTGGTAATGGGAACATATTGGGGCGTGGTGATTTGACCCAAAAAAAAAAAAATCTTATTTTGATCTCAATTTTGTTTTTATTTAATTTTCATTCTATCTTGCACAATAAGCTAAATAGGCAAATTTCTTCTTCCAAAGTCTAAAATCTATTCCATAACCACATGACAGCAGATTGACGGCAGACCTCTATTAAAAAGATTTGACTGACACTCGATTATGATTAAAACTTGATTAATTGCACAACCCCAGCTCTATATCGCAACTGGATTTTGTCTCCAGTCATCCCCGTCCACACCCTCTATCACCATTTGATCACACCTTAGCAACTCAAAATCTTGCGTAGCACTAGATCATTCCAGACGCCGCTATCGGTAAATCTCCTAAGCAGGTCCTAGTAGCTTTCCGCCCTTGAGCGCTCCCAATCCGGGCTGGTCGGACCTTGTGTGGGAGTGGACGCCGTGACAGACAATACATCACACCAACGCGCGCCTATCCCGCTCAAATGCCACTGAGCATTACTCCGTTTGTTCTTTATTCGCCCCTGCTCTCCCCCAACCCCAGTGACCACCTCCCCCATCCCACCCCATGTGTGATTCTGCCCCTATAATGTCATCTCATCAGTCACTGCCAACTGACCACTCCCTCCCTGCGGCACCAGCCTCAGATGACTGTGGCGTGCTGTCGTATATTTTTCAACAAGTCGGCAGCGGTGTCATAACAGGCGTTTTCAAAGATGGATCTTGCTTTGGATTTACAGGAGGAAATTGTCGGCGAAGTTGATGGGTTCAGTGACAGTTGTGTACAGTTGCTAGGGATGCATAGAAAGAGTTGGAATGTATTGCTTATTTTCTTGCGTGCTGTTATTTGCCTGTTGAAAGAAAAATTTAAGCTTTGTTAAAGGTGCGCTATGTAACTTTTCTTGTGGGAAGAGTGCCACCTGCTTGTCTCCATGGAAACTGGATTGCTTTGCCTGAAATTTTCCACAGTATGGCAATAGATGAATCTGTAGCATTCTGAGCACACGTAGGCCTGTCATGAAGACACATTTTGAAGTGCTATATATTGCCGAAGACGATATAGACCAGACATGGGCAAGCTACGGCCCGGGCGCCACACCCTTTGGGCTTATTAATCTGGTCCACCGAGCGTGACCATATAGTAAGCGTGACCAATTATATTATATAAAATAGGTAAGGATAAACTTTGTTCAGAGTTTTTCAGCTGTTTATTTAACAAAAAAATGATAAATAAGTAATTTAATTAATGCATTTGCAAAACATTTTGTACAACGACTCTTGTATATTCATGCTTTGCTACATGTTACAGGCCAAATCTCTAATGTAATATATATACAAATATATCCTGGCCCGGCCCCTCTGACAAATTTTAGGACCCATTGTGGCCCGTGTGTCAGAAAGTTTGCCCACCCCTGAAATAGATGATAAACGATAATATCGAAACCAAACCATAAAGTAAAATTATTCACATAAAAGTATTCTATATTTATGATATTGTTAAGCTGTATAAATTAACAACACTTGAGAAATTAGTTGTGTGTGATTTTAGCTCATATTTCAGCCTTTTACAGCTCAAATCATATCATATACTGCAGAAAAAAACAACCAAAAATTGCCCACAACAAAAAAGAAAAACAAATATTGACCCCTAAAATTTACTGTCCCACTAATAATATATTGAATGGTAAGTTGATATAGTAATTACTGTGACAGGCCTAAGTACACATTTCCAAAAAATAGCTTGAAAAACATACATTCTTAACTGTTACCAGGCTTGCCTTTCCAGAGACCTGAACTGACCTGGTATCATAACCTGCTCATGTCCATGGGAAAAGACGCCATGCTGTGTAACTTGACAGGCGAAGCAATAACATCTCCATGGAGACAAGCAAGTAGCAGACCTTCTACCAGAAAAGTTACATAGTTCACCTTGGACTTGAAGACTTGGACAAAGAGGAGTTTATTTTCCTCCAAAACACCATTTAAAAGCCTAAAAGTCTGTTATTTTTGAATGAAGTTTTTCTGTTAGTCCAGTGCGTTTAGAAAGAAGCGCGTGATTGACATTTTAGCTTCCAGCCTCACCCGCAGCATGGACACAACAACACTATTAAATTGCAGGAGATGACAAGTTGAGTGACAGCATTTTTAAAAGTTTGGCCACCGCAGAATTTTCACCATTTCTCATTAACAGAGAGTGTAAAAATAATTAAAGAAAATAATAATAATAATAATAAATGGTCGGTTAGTAGTATAATAAAATGCAAAGTGAAGAATTTGGAGAACACAATAACACTAGAATCCATTGCAATAAATGGGCTTAGCAAGAACATAAGTAACAAAGAATGCTTTTATTGTCACGTTGCATAGAGCGAGCACGCTTACTGTTTGCGGACTGTTGGTGTTTATAGCATTAATTTGGGATTGGTCTCCTCAGAGGGCTTGGTTTTAAAGGGGACATATTATGCAAAATTGACTTTGATGAATTTTCAGCCCTATTATAGCTGCGTTCCCTCATCGTTAGCTTGTTGTATTGCATTGTATTTTGATTGATTCATGCATGTTTATTTGAGTAACGAGAGCCCAGAAAAATTCACTTACACCATAGTCCTGCCCGTGAAACATGTCGGTTCTGGGTTACACATGCAGGGTTCAAAATGTCACGGTTATGTTTCAACAATAAAACTAGGGCAGCCCATTTTAGAGCGCTGTTATTGTGTTACTGCAAAGTCATTTTAACTGTGACAAATGTTAAATGCAAATTAATGGCAGGTTAATTTTGCGTGCTCCAACTTCAGCTCAATGTGAGGAGATGAGCATCAGGTCAGACTGGGCTCTTCTGCCTCTGATTCTGCAGGTTTTGGTCCTCTTTTTTGCTGTTCTGTGTGCGTGTGTGTGTGTGCGCAGACCTGTGGAGGGCAAAGGGCATGTGTGTGTGTTTACCTTGCGCACATGGGGCAGGAAAGGAGGGTCCGGGCACTGCGCCCGTTCCATCCTTGTTGAAAAGTCCCAGAGCATGTTTGCGAAATACAGAGTCTGTCCTCTTGAAAATAACCAAAACAACAGCAAAACAATAGAACTTCTACAAGTTCCTATGTTTAAATGTCTCTTCCTTAGTGACTCTTACACAATAAAGGTCTCCGTATATATTCCCGCTTCAGAAAAAGTCTTATTGTGAATGAGTCAGACAGCGACACAGCATGTTACTGTGGAACACTTAGAGCAGGGCTTTCCAAACTACGGCCCAGGGGCCAAATGCGGACCTCAGACCAATTTTTTTTGGCCCTCCTAAACTGGCGCAATTGATCAGGAAGGATTTTTTTACTAACACTGAAGAGATTTTACCTCTATAACCTGAATAGCATCACATTGCATTGTGACACAGACCTAAAAATAATATTCCAGGTCTTATTAAAGGAACAATGTCTCTGTCAAACCTGTGTTAAATGCAGCATTTGACTCCCTGTATCGCCACTCGTCTGTGGCCCTCCGCTTCTAATATGTTTCAGTATCGGTGAAAAAAGTTTGGACACCCCTGACTTAGAGTGACAGCAGTGTTTAAATGAATGGAACCTGATGACGAGCAACAGTATCTGCTTCACATTATTACAGTTAGGCCTGCATGAGATATAAGATATTATTTACAAAACACATTTCTAGATAGTATTTATGCTTACAAGGCATTAGTAAAGTAAGCAATAACAAGGAGAAAAATGCATTATTCACATCTGATTAATCGCTCAGGATAGTCATGCGATTAATCGGGATTAAACATTTTAATCAATTGACAGCCCTAAATAAAACATAACTGAAAATTAAGTGCTTGCCCCCCCCTAGAGGCTGGAGCAATTCAGTGGACCTGTTTCAATTATTAAATCAGTTTAAATCAATGTTGCTCTTTACTATGTATTTTATAGTTTGATGCTAAAAAACATAATATGCCTTCTTTATTGATCGCAGCCCTAATCAAAGACTCTTTTTCTATTACCTGATATTTTTGCCTGTGTGCTTTAAAAGTCTTCCTGTGCATCAGTCTACAATTTTATTTTTTTTCCCTCATTTCTCAAGGTCCTCGGAAAATCAAGACTTATTTTAAGAGATGCAATTAGGTTATTTCTGCTCCAGTTGCTGTTATGTTCCACAAAAAATGTATTTAATTCTGTTTTGCCCGGGCCGTGCTTGCTTTCTCCGTCTGTTAGCTAGTCCCATATGGCTAGGCGCTTTGGACGCTCGCCAAGTCCTTGCACCTGTCCCTCAAATGGAGACAAACCGGTTGAAGGAATAAAGAATCTCGCAGTCTTGTATTGTCAAGGTTATGAGCTAACTGCGTCCGGGTGGAGATGGAGAAAAGGGGGTAGCTTGAATGAAGAGGCTGAAGAGGTTGGGTTCACGTGAGATCACATTCTGTGCCAGAAAACGGGTCAGGATTCTATGGTGAAATTTGCACAGATTCCAGATTTGTTAACCTGGTTCATGGTTAATATCCGTGTAATTACTTGCGTTGTGAACATTGACTATATAAAGAAGTGGGTTAAGGGACTGTGACGTCACCCATAGCGTTTGGCTCCAGTCACATGAGCTCATTGAGGCGAGCAATTACAGGAGCGAATTTGGAGCCAAATTCCGTATTCCCACCTGCACTGATGGTGTAGCAGGGACCGGGCGCTTAGTAATGCTGTCAATCAAACCTGTTAGCAACCTCTGGGAAATAAGGCAACTGGTTTGTCTATTATTAATGTTCATAGCTTGATTTACAGACAAAATAGCCAAATAAAAACACCAGGATCATATAGAGTGGGTTAATACAAACATTTTAAGAGCGAAATGACAAGCCTGACAACAGCAGTTACAGACAGAGGGGTGACACTTTTTCAATAGAAAGTGAATTGAAGCCAGAGTTGATGAAGCCGGAATCACGCACAGGCTCACTTCCTGTTTGGAAAGTGGCTAGCAGGTTAGCTGTGTGCATTTACATATACAGTCTATTGTCATGAAACAAAAGATTAAACTAGTATAGCACGTTTGTTGGCCCAATCCCTAAAAAGTATTGATGGAAGTGTGTGGATTTTTATTTGTAATATTTCTTCCAAAAACATCATCTCTCATAGCGTTGTATAGGTCCCTACTCTGCATGTGAGATTATGACATAATCAAAGACAAACAACCTATTGATACTTTGCAGTGACATCACGCTGGGGGTGTTGTATATGTATGTTCATGGTGGAATGCTCACCAGTTACCATGGCGACACAATTAACACACATGAGCAAACGCACCTAAAAAAAAGTTTAAGATTATCTGAAAACTGAAGAAAAAATTGATTTAAACAACACATTTTCAGGAGCCTGTGATCGATATTCTGTATGGTCAGATTAAAACAGAGCTTAAGACAAAACAGTGCCTCCAGTTAGCTTCACCCCCCAGAGAATGTTGATGTTGATGACCCCTGCAAAGTATCAATTCCTGAGTTTCAGCTTCTTGCATATAGGCAATATTCTAAGGACTTTTGCCCATTCAAAATATGTAATATTTTGTTTTGAATTCTGAGTTGTTATGGCAACGGCGCTAGACTGCATCATTGTGAAACCTATGGATAAGAAGAGAAGCACAGTATATAGTAGACAAGTGTCGGACGAAAAAGAGGAGGTGAGAAATGGACACTGTAATGATGGTAGGGGAAGGCGTCGGCGCCGAGGAAAGGACGGATGGGAAAATCCTCCAAAAGAGTGATGTCCTCCCCCATCCTTAGGCACATGCTATTCAAAGCCATGTAATTTGTGCCATTAATTAAAAAGCTGATGGGATTGAGTTAAGGAGTTCATACACTACAACTGTTGAAAAAGAGAAAGGGGGTCGGCGAAAAGGGAATATTACACAAAATATGTCCGTGCCACTCACCCATGAATCTCTATTAGAGCTTAATGATGCCATTTTGATACCTCTCCACCATTAGTGTGAAATTGGAAAGCGTTAATTATTCAAATGAAAATCCATACAGCTGCCTCTCACATGATGTGGTCAGTGCTCGCCCGCAGTCCACATTGTTAGGCGCTCAGCAGGCGGCTAAGAGCAAGTGCTAATATTAGTATGCATGGTGAGGCCAGCGCTGCGACTAGTTCATCCAGTAATATTTGATTGAATCTCTATAATACTTGGCAGTCATGAATCTAAATTTGCTTGCAAAAATGGCATTTGTAATTAGGGATGTCAAGATTAATCAGTCAATTGAAAATGGTGATTGTTCAGAGCAAAAAAATAAGAATTATGATCATTTCAGAAGTGTTGTTTCCATTCAACACACACACTTTTCTGTCTGTGTCAAATTGACCTTACCATTGGTCTCCAGTGGTGGAACATAACAAAGTAAAAGTAGTAAAGAACTGCACTTAAGTGCAATGCTTAGGTATCTGTACTGTACTTACATTTTTAAGTGCATACTTTTTATTTTTGCTTCACTTCATTTGAGAGCGGTATCTTTACTTTCTACTCCACTTCATTTTTAAATAGGTCTAGAAAGTATTTTTTTTATTATTGTCTGAGACCTGCTGAAAAGGCTGAGGGGTTTATCTTTAGCACATCTGTAGTTTGAGCAAATTGAGCAAATAAAAATATACAAATTAAAACAGCTAGCAAAAAAATAAAAAAATCTATTGTTTCTGTTGAACAAAATTCAGCACATTTTTTATTTTATTTTTTCCAATCACTACATCTGAAACTTTATTAGACCTTGAAATCTGCACAAAATACTTTTATATATTTATTAATTTTTTATTCATTTATTTATTTTATTTTTAAAGTACATTTTAAATTAGTACTTTTTTTTTTACTATTTATTTTCATGGTTCAAATTGGTACTTTAATACTTTTCATGTAACACTTTTACTTTTACTTTTTTTTTTTCGGTATCTGTACTTTTACATAAATAAGAATGGAGTACTTCCCCCACCACTGCTGCTCTCCATGACAATTAGACGAAAAAGTATTTCATTGTTTTTTGACCATGGTTAATTAATCTGTAAAATAATATCAAATGTTTCTTCTCGCATTTATTCAAATTAGATTTTGTGACACATAATTGCAGTATAGAATAATGATGAATCAGTAGATAAGACTCGAGGAGGAGAAACGTATTCCAGTGTCTCTTTAGCATCACTTTACCTGCATCCATCTCACTGTAACATATTGTCAATGGAAAGAATGGGTTGCCTGTTCTGCTTATTAAATTTAGCTCGACAGCTTGACCAATTAGGCAGATTCATCCGCGTTGCCTTTTTCGACTTTATGTGTTTGGCAGGCGAAACCAATCAAAGCTGCGCCAAGCGGTTACAAGCTGGACCCCACGGTTCACTGAGTTATTGTTTAGACCAAATATCACTGCCAGGTGTAGTCTGTTTCTGGAGAGATCTAGTGTTTACTTAAATCATGTGCCGCTGACTCATTTATCTACTTCATTACGTCGTTGCTAGAGAAGAAAGACAAGAGAGTTTTTTGTTAGAAATACTTTTTATTTATCTGATTTTGTCCAAATTTTCTGCCTGACTTGTCGCTACAAATTTTGTATAAGAAAGTGGCAGGTGTTGTACTTGGTGTTTATTTGGGCTTAGGCCTTTAACGATCACGATTGTTGAAGTGTGGTATATCGATGGACTAAATATAGATGAGAAACGATAATATTCTAACTAATTTATGCAACTGACATGACCCAAGAGCAGATTTAAATGATAAAAATGATTCTAAATGTACAGTATTGTTAAAAAATCTTGAGCTGCAATAAATAAACAGCAGAATGAAACACTTGACAGACCTAATTGGGCTTGGTCCTGCAGTAGATGATCAGTATTGCTTGATGTTACCTCTAAGGTCAAAATATCCATGTTTACTAATGAAGAAGAGCGATCGAGAGCAAGTCTTCTGCTTCGCTTCCATGAACCCACAATGGTATATATGGCGGCACTGAACGATTATGGAAAGATATCTAAATATGGGTTTTCACGGTTATTGCAATTACAATAAAATGTGCAATTAGTGTTAAAATGGCTATCGGTAATGCTCATGTGTAGGAGCATTAACATTAACATTTCAGAAGGCTTAACTATGAAATGCTAAATGAATACAAGAATCCCATACCTTTTAAAACTTGTATACACAATTGACTCTACGACAACAGCATACTTTGGGCGACAGAAGCGCAGTTGGTAGAGTATTCGTCCAAGGTTGGCAGTTTTCGAATCCTGACTTAAACATGATCGGTGTAGCAGTCAGATCCGCTGATGTTGCTGTTGTTGTGTCCTTGGGCAAAACAGTTGACTCACCTCGCCCCCAGTAAAAATGTGACCATTTGCCATTTTGTGTGACAATATTTGCAGTCTTTGCTATCGCCAAAAATGATCAAAATGCACACCTAAACCTCAAATTTCTTGGACAGTTCCTGAAACATCTTAAAATGTACGCAGAGTAAGACATATGTTAGAATTTTTGCTCTTCAGACACAGGGGAAGAGGTGCGAGAGGACTGGATGGGAGCGAGCTAAGTGCTTTTTAGTGACTCAGTGACAGCCGTGACCGAAATCGTATTAGGGTCACAATGGGGGTGGTCGGGTGGAGTAAAGCAGCTTTTCAAATGAATCAATTCTCACTCTGCTTCCTCTCTGCCTTGTATTCATTCACTGGAGTTTTACTATCGCTCGCCATGGTTCATCATTCAGTGCACTTATTATAATATACTTATTAACGTAGATTAGCGCTGAACAATTTTGAAGGGAAAAATCCAGTTGACATTGTTCAGACAAGCATTTCGAATATATTTGTGATTTATGTTATAAAATCAGAGCACATTGAGGAACTTTGAGAGATTGAGCAGTTTAATTATTGGAGTAATTACATACATTTGTAGATGGCACTTTTCGTAGCTTGCAGAGAACAATGTACTTAAAAGTGTACTACGTAACTTTTCTGATGGGTCCATGGAGATGGTATTATGTTTTAGCCATAGAGAAGTGGAATAAGGGAGTGTGACGTCGTTCATAGCGTTCGACTCCAGTCAAATTAAGCTCATCGAGGCTAGCAACACTGTCAATCAAACCTGTTGCTAATGCTTTTGGGAGCGAACAAAGCCACCTTATTTGTCTGTTATTAATGTTCTTGATGTTATTAATGTCCATAACTTAATATCTTGAGTTATGGACACAATAGTGAATTAAAAATACCAGGATCATGTAGAGCGGGTTAATATGAACATTTTAAAACCAAAATGATGAGGCTCACTACAGCACTTACAGAGAGAGGGGCGACAGTTTTTCAATAGAAAGTGAATTGGAACCAGAGTCGATGTAGCCGAATGTGCACCTATGCTCACTTGTTATTTAGAACACGCTGGCTTGAGCATTAGCGATGTCTATTTATATATACAATCTATAGTTCTAGATATAAAATGATCTGTAACAAAATTCATGCAAAATTGATACGTTTATCACCAAACTACATTCAAGCCAAAGCAATGATGTCTCGAAGGAAATAAGCAGAGAAGTTAAATTGTGTACTTTTTAACAGTTGGGAGTCTTTGAAATTTGATAACTTTCATGATTCATACTCAAAACCATAAGATCGTATTGGTTACTGGTTGATGTCATCGTCCGGTTAAAATCGAAAGCCCAAAGATTGATGCATCCCGTTGCTGGTTTGCACACGCGTTATCTCCCTTTACCATTTTGTTTTGTATCACTTCACACATCTTTGTTGCTAATGCCTTTTCCTATAGATCATTACCCTCTCTACCCTGGACAGCGTTGGCGATCGCTCAATCAGAAATGCCTGCCCCCCTTTGGTCCCTGTTGTGGGGCTGAGGTGAAGAAGCTTCGATCTGCAGCGTCTGGCTGTTTACTTTGCTTTGATCTATGAAAGTGCCCATGCAGTTTCCAGGTTATTGGCACAAGTGGAGTTGGCGGTAATAGCCGTACAGATTTAGCCCTCGAGCTGTTGTTGACGTGACTGGCAATGTGCTTATGGTATTTCAATATATACATTTGTTGGTGATGAGTTGATGTACTATGCAGCTCAGTAGTCCAACTCATTTCGAAGCCCGCCGACGTTCTGAAAGTATATAGTTCACATTTGTTTTTATGTAGCGCTTTTCCACCTTCAAGGCACTCAAAAGCGCTTACATCAAGGAGCCACTCACTCCGGTGTCTTGCCCAAGGACACAACACCAGCATTCATCTGTGGGACCGTGATTCGAAACGCCAACTTTTGCATCGGTGGACGAACACTCTACAAACTTAGCTACTGTCGAAAAACATTTAACAATGTAACTTTTCTTGTAGCGGGTCTGTCACATTCTTGTCTCTATTAAAATATTATGACTTTGTTTGGAAAGCTCCACAGTATGGCATTAACGGTATCTAGCTTGCATTTATTCTCTTAAGTGTGTTTTTATTGCTCAAAAATACCTTGAAAAACATGTATTCCTGATTTGAACTGGAACATGTCCAGGTCGTTTCTCTTGTTGTGGTAGATGGGTTTAATGCCATAATGTGGAACTATACAAAGTAGACAAGCCAGCCACCAAAAAAGTTACATAGTGCACCTTTTAAGAGTTTAAAGGTGCACTATGTTAACAGAAACGTGGTAGCCAATGTCTGTCACGCATTTATTTTTAGCCTAAACCTGAGATTCAGTTAAATGTTTTGCAGTTTATAACATTTTTTGTGATATATCATGTGCCTTATACTCATTAGTTACACATTGCCGATTTGTCCACAGCAAACTTTCAAACTATTATGTTTTGTGGTAAAGTCTGTTTGAAAAATGAACAGTAATTTCACTCCTAGAACCAGAAATATATTGTTAATTAAGTTGTGTCTTGTGGTCATTAGTTCCCATATATCTGATTAGCCCACACAGCAAGCTTTAAGACTCACTTATTTTATCTGATTTAGAAAAATCTATGAGGAAAACGAACGTGACTTTTGCTTCAGAAACCCAAACCTCCCTCGATCAAAGCTCCCTCTCCCTATTCTGTTCAATTCCTCACTCCATCACCGGGCATTACATTAATACAGTTCCCCTCTAATAACTTCTCCATCTTTCAAACTTCACCCCTCCTCACCCTGCCCACTGCCTGACCTCCATACCTCACTCTCCATTTGGAGGAGAGGGCCCTTGTAAGCCCTGGTAACAGAGGTTAATCCTCTCTTATTAGAAGCGGGATTACTGCGGGGAAGGGACAGGGGCTGGCATGCTCGCTGATGCTAACCTCTTTACCACCAAACTCGAGATCAGGAAAATGCCATGACTGATGCGAAGGGCTTGTCCACATCTGTCTCTTCAAATATAAACTCTGCATTTTGTACAATCATTTATGAGATCAAAAAACTATTCTAATGTACTATTGTAGCATTTAGCACTTTATATATACAGGGAGAGCCCAAAGAAAAAAAAAAAGTCTATAAGTCCATTGAAAACATTAAAAATAGGCGCAGGTGTGAGTATAACTGTTTGTTACCAGATTATAAATTGGATTCGTGGTACCAAAATATCCAATTTTGCTTGTCCTTGAAATATATTCCATTTTTGTGAAGCAAAACAGCCAAAAGCCCTTTTTCCCATCTCAGTTCTGGTGCGGCCAGTTTTCAGAACTCAATGGTAAGTACTGGGCTGTGACAGAAGCTGTAATTGAAATGCATTTATGTCTTGCTAAAATTTGATACAAAATCTGTTGTTTTGTAAATGATTATTCTTAAGTTGGGTAACACGACATGTACAATTTGTTTGTTAATGTACAGAATTCTAAGTGTAATGCTTATGTTTTCTTCGCAGACCATTTCCTGCCTTCGGAATGTGTAAATCTTACTAACTCCACTGTTCTACCGGTTGTAACGCACAAGATTTTTCCTCCCAATATAATTAACTAACACTTTATGTTTTATTTTGTCTGTCTCTCTCTTTCTCTCTCCTCCATGCATAAAAATATAGAAGTGGAACAAAAAGGTAACTAAATACAGACAACTTTCCTGTTCACCTGATTTCTCATACTCATAATTTCGGTGTTGGGATTTGGCTTCTTTTGGCTGGTTACATGCCATTCATGGGGAAAACTCAATTTCATTTTACTATAATGGAAAGCAGCAGCGTACCGCATTATGTCACATTTAATTTCATATTAACCAATAAAGAAGATGTATCTATTAGCATTGAGAGGTAATTCTTAAAGGGAGGGTCATTACCACCCTGCTCCCGTGGACCTTCCTAACCTCAGGATGTCGCCCATTGCCTTTAATAACCCAAGATTATTCCAGCCTGCTTTATCAGCTGCATAATATTAAAGTGGAGGGCTATATGGTATGATCAATAGCCTGTCCAATAAGCTGTCAGCATTTTTGATTATGGCTCTAACATGTTGATGGATATAACCTTCAGGGACTCACAAGTCAATACTGTAGACAGCTCATAGCCGCCATATTCTTCCCTTATCAGCGCTGCATGATTGTGCACAACATATGCCAATGCTTCTGCCCCTTAAAGAGGGTTATGGGGGGTTTCCAATCTCAAAAATATGATTATGATGCCAGCAAATGTGTGCCTCAAGAAGCTAGATATCAAATTGCAATAATCTTATGACAGAACCTATACCTTTTCCTGTGAAAGTTTAGTTAATGTTAACATTTAGCTGAATTTTTTGCTGGTATTGTGTGCTCTTCCTAACCATTACGCATATAGGACTTCCCCCTTTGTTATAGCGCTATCACAAAATTAACTTGAGATATTTTTCTAACTAAACCTAACTTATTTCAAAATTTTAAAAAACACCATCATTGCAATTCCACATAATTATCACAAATAACACTTTTAATCAAATGCAGATGTGTAATAAACATAGTAGTAGGTAGTAGTAGGTGCACTATGTTCACCACCTGCTGGTCTCCATGGAGATGTTATTGCTGTGCCTGAAATTTTGCACAGTATGGCATTAAACTGATGAAGTACATGCACTTAACTCCATCAGTAAATGATTTTTTTCTAATTAAAACACGTATAATTGAATAATAGCAAGATAGAAGTTTAATGTCTTACTATTAAATCTTCCAGGCAAAGTAATAACCTCTCCACTACTCTCCACCAGCAAAATTGCATAGTGCACCTTTAAAAAAACATGGCGTACCAACTGCATACCTTTACGACGATAGAAAGGATAGAAACTCACTGAAATGGTTCAACTGCTGCTGTAACAGTTTCTACAAAACTTCCCCATGAAAGCCATGATTGCTTTTGTATCATTACTTTAAACTGTCATTCACTCCACTCATCTTTGTGCCTCAATTCACAGACGACATATTTTTACAATCTTCTTTTTGCACAGAGCCAGTGAAAAAGCTTACCTCCTCTGACCTCAAGCACTTCTTTCTACCTTTCCAACCTTTTTAGCATTTAGCAGAGCATCTGCAGTGATGTGTGCTATGTCAATGGTACGCTGTCTGACTTAGCGTCACAGGCGTAGGTAGACAACATGTTTAATCTTGGGAATTACGAATGTGAAGGAACACTCCGGTTTGGCTGTCTCTTGCTTTCCCTCCTCCACCTCCTTCAAGAGTATAGCTTTTAGCTCTAGACAGATCTGTCAGTGTATTGCCAAGCTACAGGGCTATTTCACCAAAACGGCGCATTCAAACAAACAACATACAAAGTAAATGCTAGGGCCCCATGTCAAATGACTCAAGTCTCTGAAATGCTTTGAAACATATTTTCGTACAGATCATGGTGAAAGGTGCGCTATGTAACCTTTCTGATGGAGGGTACACCACCTGCTTGTCTCTATGGAGGTTACTTTGCCTAGAGTACAACAGTAAACCCGTCTATCTTAAATTGCTAAACAAAATACCTTGAAAGACACAAGGCATTCTCACTGTGCACGGGATTAGCACTCCACAGAGGTTTACTCCATAAATACAGACATGCTGCACAGTATGGCATTAAACATTTCAAGTAAAGCAATAACATCTCCATGGAAAAGATTGCAGTATAGAGCTACATTGGAGAAACATATATTTTAAACAGATTCAATTAGGCTTGTATGTTTTGTGTTTACATTGTAATCTACCATGCAATTTTGCTCCAGTCCAAGAAAATTTATAATGAGGCTAAATTAGCTTGCTAAATGGTCAACTGATATTGACCTGCTGCAGCTGCACTGCCTTGGCGGAGCCTTATCAGATTTGAGCACAAACCAGGTCATGTATAATTAGTTTATTGTACGCAGTATTGTAAATCATGCTGCAGAATTCGAATGTCATGTGGATGCAATAATGGACAGACGACCATTCTAATGATTGTGTAATCTCTTAATCAGGGTTTTTGTTTTGTCTTTGCACCGTGCCAAGACCAATGATTACAGCCAAGTAATTTATCAAATGCTTTAGGATCATTGGGTTCAAAATGAATATCTTTAGACCTATTTACAAGCATTTGTCTTTGTTGCCGCTGTCACTAGGTGATTTAGACATTCTGTGTAATATTGAATTGTATTGTACATCATTTATGACTCCTCATTTCAATCTGTTCATCTTTCCATGCAAGTGACTTTGGAAGTTGCATTTCGGGTCAAGGCTTTAAATTAATTAAAAGAAACTCTAAAAACTAAATTGGTGATTAAATGTGGCGCTACACTTAATAATTTTCATTCCACGCCCTTGCATGATCAGCTATTCATCAGTTACTGTATTACTAAAACATATCCAAAATTGAAGTTGAAATTGTCCTTGCTACCCTTACCTGCCAATGTAACTCTGTACTTGTTTTTTCCCCTTTTTGGCTCCTCAGTTTTCCTGTGCCCAGGGCTCCTCCGAAGGGTCTACCAGAGCGAGCACCTCTTCGAATCGGACCACCAGTCTGGAGCTTGGTGCAAAGACCCTCTCCAGGCCTCCGACAAGATCTACTACATGCCCTGGACCCCTTACCGTACGGACACGCTAACCGAATACTCCTCCAAGGAAGATTTCATCGCCGGGCGACCAACAACAACCTACAAACTTCCCCATCGCGTGGACGGAACTGGATTTGTGGTGTACGATGGTGCGCTTTTCTTCAACAAGGAGCGCACTCGCAATATCGTTAAGTTTGACCTTCGGACTCGCATCAAAAGCGGCGAAGCTATAATCGCCAACGCCAACTATCACGACACCTCTCCGTATCGCTGGGGCGGGAAATCGGATATTGACTTGGCTGTAGACGAGAATGGACTGTGGGTTATTTATGCGACTGAACAAAACAATGGACGTATAGTGATCAGCCAGTTAAATCCTTACACATTACGAGTTGAAGGCACATGGGACACTGCCTATGACAAACGTTCCGCTTCCAATGCCTTTATGATCTGTGGAATTCTCTATGTGGTGAAATCCGTGTACGAGGACGATGACAATGAAGCAACAGGGAATAAGATTGACTATATCTATAACACTGAGCTGAGTAAAGATGGCTACCTGGATATTCCGTTCCCCAATTCCTACCAGTACATTGCCGCAGTGGATTACAATCCCAGGGACAACTTGCTGTACGTGTGGAACAACTACCATGTAGTCAAGTACTCGCTAGACTTCGGAGCGCTGGACAACAGACTAGGTAAGGATATCCTCTCGTGCACTTATGGCATATGATATAAAACTGCTTATTCTGGTTTATTTAGAATAGTTTGGTCTGTCTCTTAAAGGATTACAAAGGACTTCTATTGGTGTTTAGGACATTTCAAAGAGTAAAAGTATTGGTTCACAGTAGCAGGTTAAAAACATTCATTTGAGCCAAACTTTTTTTTTTTGGTTAGTATCTATTGAAACTAGTCCATGCGTTTGAGAAAGTTGGTCTTGGTAGTTTTGAAGCTAAAGCTGGTTTCGTTAAACAGGCCTTGAAACATCTTAGTTTGTTGTGTATATGAATTATTCAACAACTTATATTTGGCAGAGTGGCATTGTTTTATACAGAGGAAGACTGAGCTATTGACTGAGCTATTCTTGACGCGTATTCTCACTTGGCTAAATAAAACACTTTTAGTCAGTGTGAGCTTTGTGTTAATTGGCTATAAGGAACATGCGATAATTTAGTCCCTTCAATTAGCATATTGAAACTGAACCAAGACCATGTCAGTCCATTTGAGCCGAGCTTTTATGATTCATATGTGTTGAAAATAACCCACGGAAGAAATAGTGGTACAAGAACTAAAAATGCATTTGAGAAAACTGGTCAATATAGTTTTGATGCAAACACTATAGCAGGGGTGCTCAAACTCTTTTCATCGAGGGCCACAACGTGAAAAATTATCGACACGGAGGGCCACAGACCAGTGGTCAATGCAGTAGATAATTCAGATGGGTGCATTTAACATACTTTTAAAAAAGGCTTAAGATATTATTGTTAGGTCTGCAGGACAATGCAATGTGATGTCATTTAGGTTATATTGCTAGGCTTACTCAAATTTGCCATAAAAAGTACTAATTATGATCAATTGGGCCAGTTCAACTGAAGGCCAATAAAAATTGGTTTGGCCCCTGGCCCATATTGGTTACTCCTGCACTATCGTTTTGAAGTTAAAGCTAGTTGTGTTTGTGTAATCCCTCAGTTGCCCAGGAATGATCCATAGCAAAAGAAAACTTCTATTCTGTCAACTGGACAAAAGGTTTAGAGCGAAGACGTTTCACCGCTCATCCAAACTGCTTCTTCAGTTCTGGTCAGATTGCTTGCAGACACTGCCTTTTATCGATCTGAACTGACTACACTGAAACTAACACACCTGTTTGTTTACAGTTTTTCTTTGTTAGCCAGGTGTATTGAACTGCAATAAGTGTGAACAGTGCCTGAGTCATATTTTGCATTATCGTTCAGGCTGTTAATGGATGCTCTCACGCTTATTAGCACACTGGCGATCACTTTTGGATGGATGAGTGGTGAAACGTCTTCACTCGAAAATGTTGTCCAGCTGACTGAATTGAATTTTTCTTTTGTTAAAACTATTTCTGTTAGACAGGCCTTAAACACATAAGGAACGTGCGTTAATTTGGTCCCGTTGAGTTAGCATATTGAAACTGAACCAAGATGGTGTCAGTCCATTTGAACCAAGCTTTTGCCAAGCTTTTATGATTCATATGTGTTGAAAATAGCCCATGGAAAAAATAGAGGTACTAGCACTAAAATGCATTTGAGAAAACTGGTCAATGTAGTTTTAATGCAAACACTTTAGCAAGGGTGCCCAAACTTACCAAGGGCCATACCTTGAAAAAATATTCAACACGGCAGGCCGGAGTGGTCAGTACAGTAGATTATTCAGATGGGTGCATTTAACATAGTTTTGACCTCATACTTTAAATATGGCTTGAAATATTAATATTAGGTCTGTATGACAATGCAGTGTGATGTTATTTAGGTTATATTGGTAGGATTACTCATATTTGTCATAAAAAAGTACTGATAAAGATCAAATTGGACCAGTTCAACTGAAGGCCTGAGGGCCGATGCAAATTGGTCTGAGGGCCGCATTTGGCCCCCGGGCCATAGTTTGTACACCCCTGGCATAGATCATGTTAGTTTATTGTGTATTTGAATTATTCACACAGTTAAATTTGGTAGATTGCCGTTGGTTTATGTAACATGAAAGTGACAGACGGAACCATTCTTAACATGTATTCCACATTTCCACTTGGCTAAATAAAACAACACTTTTAGTTCGTCTGGGCATTGTGTTAATTGGCTATAAAGGAACATGTGTTAATTTGGTCCTTTTCAAATAGCACATCAAAACAGAACCAAGATGGTGTCAGTGCAAGTTATATTTCTGTACAATGGAACCGCAAAAAAAAAGAAAAAGAAAAAGTTCCCGACTGATCTTCCCGACACCGTATTGTTCTTTTTATAAATTTGTGCTTGTTGGGAGGCTTGAAACAAAAAGAAGCTGTTTTGACACACACAGATAATTCTTTGCGCTATCTCATCAACAGCTCCAGTCAAAAATGTCACAAGTTATTTGACTGTGAACTGAAGTCCGTACCTCCGCTTACAACTGGGAATGTTTTTTGGGTTTTTTTTCCTGCTTGCCGCTTACCATTTAATTCATTTTGCCTGCTTGACTACTCCTGCATCTTCAGTGAACCAGCTTTTAATATATTCATTCATTCAGCAAAGAGTGAGTTTCCGATGATGTGCTGTTAACCGCAGTATAATCCGTTGCAGCTAAGGAGACTGAGAAGGTTTTGTTATGTGCGTTTTGCGTGACATTATTATATATCACTTCTGAGACGGCATGTACAGTAACAAGCCATTCACATGCAAATGCCAATTCTAAACACTGCGTCTTTAAAAGATATATTTGGCGGCTGCACCACCGAACAGGCTGCCCTCCAAAGAATAACCAAGGACTATGCCTCTTGAATATAGATAGTAAAATGTTACATTAAGTGGATGGATGAAGTCAAAGCACAAATAAAAATGTCAGATAAACAGACTGATAAGAAATGAAAGGGAGACAGAATGGACTCCCGAGCTATAAAGCATTTAGTTTGATAAAGTCAAGAGGAGCTGCAGAAGCCAGACTGCCTGCAGCTGCTGCGCGGTTAGCTGTTAGTATTTCACACAATATTGTCTCACAAGGGGTTTAATTTTGTAGATGGCTGCGTCTTTACACCAAAATTGTTCGAATCAGCATCGCCGTCAACCACTTCACACCACATAAATTAAATGATTTTGAAGTTTGTATTCAGTGGTTTTTCATTTCTTTAAGCGTAAACTATTCAGAGATGTTAAATTGAAAGTTTACAGCAGCTCAATATGCGTTATTGCAGGAAAGGTATTTGAGATTGTGTTGGTCCCATCTCGCAATGGATAGGAAAAGCTAAACTTATAGTGCTTGATCATCCCAATTGGTGCTCATTTATTTGATTCACAGTGCTTTAACATCACAGAGCAACTTTATAGGCTATCACTGAGGGTAGAATTATTGTCTTTGGCTCTATCTTGCTATATTACCAATTCAAATAAGGACATTTTAGGCTTTTTTCGCGTTCCCAGGCTACCCATTAATATCTTCTTACCGTGCCCATTAAGAACAAGCAGCTCTTTCTTTAAGTCAAGCAACAACAAGTGCATGAAGACATCACCGCCATCAAATATTCCAAGATGGCGGCCAAACCCGTGGCTGATGCAAAGATTTCATTTCACAGTCCTTGATTTTGGGGCTTAAATGTGAAGTGACAAACCACATTTGAGTTGCGATCAAACAGAACCAGCGTGGCGTCGTTGCTTGTATTTCTACACTAGCACAAACTCATTCCCACTGGCTCTTCCACTCGCCTGGGCTGACACAACCGGCTGTACCAATGGAGCATGGGAAATGGGCAATGGAGCAGTAGAAACACAGGCCCGTACCAGCAGCTGTGGCCCGTGCAACGCTGTATGCTTCAACTCAGACTGCATAGAAGGCTTTCACTAGAGCGTGTATGGATGCGTTTGTGATTTGTTTTCTTTCATTTCCGGGAGGGAGTTTGGTTTGTGTGTTAAAAGTCCTACATTACACAAAGCATATTCTTGTGATCTTTAACATGTTTTATTTTGTTGCCTTCTCAAAAACATACGTGGAGTTGTGTTTTGTTTAATTCACACATGTTTGAGTAATCTTGGTTTAGTAGTCTGTCTTTATCTCCAAAGCTCAAAATGCTCTGTTCCACCTTGTGATGTCATGCAGTGGTAGTTTGCAAGTTAATGACTAGCTTTTAGATCAATAGAAATTGGCAATTCGAGGGCTGAAATCCCCCAAATGATGATTCTAGTGAAGGTGTATGGAGTTTAAAATCACAGTGGAGCACTTCCTGTATTACCACATGACATCACAAGGTGGAATAGAGTGTTTTGCTCTTGAGAGAATAATTCAGCCTTAATGTGCAGCATCTGTGTGAATGAAACAAAACACAACTCCAGGTATGTTTGTGATGAGGAAACGACATTATAACATGGATCACAAAACAGCGTAATATGGGCCCTTTAATATAAAAAATATATGTATTATCGAAGAAGAATTGTTGACTCTTAGCTGCCTATAAAATGTGAAATTCCTTTCCATCTCTATATCTCTAGGGTACAGGCTTACTGGGGGGATAAGCTCCAGTAACCCACGACCCCCTGCAATAATGTGGGGAAGAATATAGGCAGGCAGGGGGGGGGGGGGGGGTTATAATGGAAAAAAAACTGACAGCAGGCTGTAGTTTGACACTCAATCAAAATAAATAACCTAAAATAAAGACGAAAGGATGAGAAAAAACACCTGATTAAAAAGATATTATCAGTTGTGGTTAGAACGCTTTTAATCCCATAGTATTATTTGAATGTCTTTACCGGGACAATCCAAAAAGGTATACAATTAAGTCATTTTTGTTAATAATAAATGATAATATTGAAACTACTTTATGCCACTGACACAATAACAGTAAAGCAGGATAGTCGCAGTAAACCATTTTTAAATACAGTATCATTAAAAAGGACTGAGCTGTAACAAATAAACAGAATGAACCAGTAATTAGTCGTAAAAGTGACTTATTCAACCTTTTACAGCTCAAAACTTTTCAACATTTTAACTTTTCCAACATAAATGCCCCAAAGCTCACCACTTTTACAAAAAAAACTGCTTTCATATATTGCACAATAAATAGATTTATTAATTATACTGACATGCCGACGCCCTCACTGACACGACCTCCCCCTCGAATCTGCCCTAAAAAGTGAACTTGCTACCTCTCTTTTCCCAGATCGGCAGTTTTTGCCGTGGACTCGGATGTTCTAGCCAAAAAAAGAGCGGTATTTTATTTCCAAGGACAAAACGAGCTATGCCCAGGAGTGCTTCCATGACAACTCCATTGATAATTAAATCCAATGAATTGATAATAAACACTGCGCCAGCACAACCACTATTATCCGTATAAAAGCCCTCTCGCAAGTGTCTCTCGCTTTTGATGATTAGATTTGGGTCCAAACCGAACAAGGACATCTGTGTCGCAATATCAAACAATGAGGTCGTGCCAAACGGATGAGTACGGCAAGAAGAATGGGCCAAATGTATTAAAATGTGCGCTTTGTCACGGCTGTTAATGAGAATGATGCAAATAAATGTACACACAGACAACAAGCCCTCTGGAGGATTTTGCTCTGACAGGTGGTGAACGCCAATGCCTCCCTGACCCACTTCTGCAAATCTAACCAATGAGAAGCTTTTGTTGTCGTAGCGCGGTTCGGATGTTGTCTGATAATGCGAACTTTACTGATTTATTCATAGGACGCAAAGCAGCGCGGCCCTTTCATTCACGGGGTTGCGTCATCTGTCTTGTAAGATATTTGGAGGGAGGGAGAGTACTTCAGCTAAGCTCATTAAGTGAACAGTGTGCGGGGGAATCGCTCGAGTTTGTCAGCTTCCTTCGTTCCAACTTTAACAGTGATGCCAGCCTTGTCATTCGGTTCAAAGTAACAAGGATTTCCCGAAGATGATCAGAAACTGGGAATAGTCCCCACTTGAGTTTGTGAAAGAATCATTAATATTATAATTTCTTGTCAATAAAAAAGAATAAACGCTTCAACAAAATGATATGCATAGCGTAGACAGATTGCTGGGTTTCAGATGACATCACAGCACTTTACAGGCCAATAACATTAATACAGATGGGGGACAGATAAAATCGATATTGTGAAAATGCAGCTCTTAGGTCGAGTCACTGAAAAAAATCATTAGGTTCAACATTTGTGAGTTTACCTTTTGAGATATTTAATCGCAAAGTACAACGTAACCAATAGGAAAAACTGTCTCTTACCACCCATAATCACATTCTACAATCTGAAAACCACCAATACTGACCAAAATAAATAAATAAATCTATTTTTTTTTTTTCACATTTTCAAGCACAATTTCAACATTCAAAACAAAAATATTCTTGCAGACATTTTTTTTTTTTTTTTTAACGTCTTTTATATTCAGTTTCATAGATTCGAGCTTTAGTTGTAGAAAACAGTACAGTAGGCCTTTATTGTGCCAAATTTTATCTTCACCAGTGCCAAGACACTTTGTCCAATTCCCATTAGAGCGATGAGAATAAAATAAAAAGGCCAGCAGTATCCAGTAATATCTTAAAATTCCTAAATTTGGCCTTTCAGTTGAGTTGAGTTTCAACTTTTGACTGTATATATAAATGGACATTGGTAACCTGCTTGCTGCTGCGTTCCAAATAGGAGGTGATCAGGGGCTCGCTTCTGGCTCCGTCGACTCTGGCTCCAATTCACTTTACATTGAAAAATTGTCACCCCTTTCTCTGTAACCGCTGCAGTGAGTCTCACCATCTTGGTCTTAAAATTTTCCGCTCTACAGGTGCTTTCCTTCCCTGAGCTCCGTACTAAACCAGTGGTGTGGGCGGAAAGGGGCGTTACCTTCAGCAGTCTCGCTGTGGATTGGCTCTTTAGTTGCTATGATGCGCACAGTCAGATTTCCTAATATGGAACTCTAGATCTAGAGGACATGGGCTTTTAAAGCGAATGTTGTCATGCTGAGAATGTACCATCTGTTAAGTGACATTTGTTAAGATATTTTTTTTTTTTTTTCTCCTTCTTTAACATTGATAAGTTGCCATACTGTGGAACACTCCAGGAAAAGCAATAACATTTCTGTGAAGGCCATAGACTGTACATATAAATGGACATACCTCGCTCCTCTCTTCATAACTGCTGCTGTCAGGCTCGTCATTTTGGTCTTAAAATATCTGTATTAACCAGCTCTTCCTAATCCTGTGTTTTTATTTTGCTATTGTGTCCAAAAGTTAAGATATGAACAATAATAACAGACAAATCAGGCAACTTCTTTGCCTGAGGTTGCTCTTGCTAACAGTTTTAGCGCTCTCTGCTAAACCAGCAGTGCAGGCGAAAAGGGGCTTTACCTTCCACAGCCTCACACTGGTTTCGCTCTTTAGTTGCTATGATACACTCAGTCGGAATTCCTAATATGGAACTCTGCCCCAAATTCACCCCTATAACTGCTGGCCTCGATGAGTTTCATTTGACTGGAGCTGAACGCTATGGGTGACGTCACTCTCACTTAGTCCACTTCTTTATACAGTCTATGGTTTTATCTTCCAGCGATCAGCAACATTTGGGGACCATTCTAAAGATTAGCAATATATCTATTTTTTTATTATTCTGAAACCCATGGATAAGCATTGGAAATCTCACACATCTCATGCCGAACCCTGACACAGTTTGAACATCTTAAAATCCCATTATCCAGGACTGTTGACAAAAGTTTCAGCTGCTTGCCTGTATAGACGTGCCCGTAGTCCATAAAGCATCACCCCGATCTGATGTCTCAATTACCCGCCCCGCGTAGCATGACGGCTCCTCTCAGTGTTTTCTCACATAGCCTCGTGCCTCCCGTACAGTGCGTGCCACAGTGGGCGTCATGGATACGTAGGCTGTCTGTCTCTCCTGTTATTTTGCCACATGTTGCCATCTGGTCACGGCACCGTGCCAAATCCGCCCTGGCACAGAGGAAGCCCACATACGCCGCGGGGCCGACCTCCGTGCAGAAATGGCTTTGGACGCCCGCTCTTGGTCTTGGCTCCTGTTGGAAGAGCCTGACACATGCTAAATTGATTAAGAATTTTTAAGCAGTAAATGCAGTCTGGCAGAGGCAGTGGAGATAATGTGAGCTTTTAAAGGACCACTTTCATTTCTGTCTCTTTATGAAGTCAGTGCCCTGGAGTGTCATTATAGCCATTTTAGTCTGGATCACTTATTATTGGACAATAGTCTGAATTTAAATTATACACAAATGGTGTTGTGAAGGCTTGGAAATATGCAGAATTGTTTTTGTTCATTGTAGGACTGGGAGATGAGACTCATTGTAGGACTGGGCAAAAAAATGTATCACAATTAAATGTTTTCCCTCACATTTTTCTTTTTTTTTTTTACATTTAGCTAAAAGACAAACTTAATCAATGTCATTTAAACTACTTGACTGGTGGAGTGGTTGTATACTTCTCATTTTAAAATGATCCAAGCTGATCATTAACAATTTGAAATGATTGGATCTTGAGATATTCATTACACAGTAACCCAGTGACTGGTTTGTCAGAGTGTTTGTCCACCAATCCAAAGGTTGGCGATTCGAATCGACATGAACATGAGCAGTCAGATCCACGGACCCACTGCTTGGCAGTGCGATTCCTGCTCCCACAGATGAATGCTGTTGTCCTCCCCTCAAGGTGTCTGCGTACACTGGTGTATAAATGTGTGTGTGAAGTCAGTGTTTTTTTTAAGATCTTTCTTTAAGTTTTGAGCTTTGAGTGCCTTAAAGGTGCAAAAGTGCTATATAAAAATGTGACCATTTACCATTTTACCATCTGTACTGGCTGCCCCCCTTCTGTCAGTCTGCCCTAAGGCAACTGTGAAAAGCACAACAAGGCAAATCAATGTGGTGAAATTCACTGAAATCCTTGTCAACATAGCCGGATTGGGAAAAAAAAATGAAAAAAAAAATGTCTTTGCTGTCTTGAATTATTTAAATAATTGAATTCACCGTTGCATTCACCAAAATAGATCCAACTTGTCATTTTGCATTGGTTTGTCTTTTGTTCCTATAGCTACACGTAGCTGCATGTGTACACATGTACATGTATTGCTACATGTGTACATGTGTAGGTACATGTGTATCTGCATGTGTAACAGCATGTGTGCATGTGTATCTACATGTGTACATATGTACATGTGTATCTACATGTGTACATGTGTAGCTGCATGTGTATATGTGTAGCTACATGTGTACATGTCTGGCTGCATGTGTACATGTGTATCTGTGTACATGTGTATCTACATGTCTACATGTGTGTGTACATGTGTAGCTGCATGTGTACATGTGTATCTACATGTGTACATGTGTACATGTGTAGTATTAAAATCTGCCACTATGGCTATTTCTGCGTTGATTGCACTTTTTAGAGAGTATCTTAGCTGGAAATGTAAATTTCGTATGCAGGTGGAGCACTTTTTGATGTCAGGGCCCAAGAATGTAGGCTACATGCTCCTTTTGCTCTATGCACTTAGCACATGTCCTGGGCTCCTCGAGTAGAAAACACGTTTTATTTTCAGTTTAGGATTATAGTTTGAAGGCATTTTCCAGCACACACAGAGGGACATGCAATTACACCACTGCTCACACACTCCTTTAATGCTGACGCACAATGGGGCTCTGTTCGTAATGCAGCTTTAGACTTGTAGCATAGAGACAGGAAAGGCTTTGTTAGTGATTTTAGAGTAAACGTGAAATATTCAGATAAGAAGTCGAATGTACAAAAATCACTGGAAGAAATATATTATTATTTCATGGTTAACATTATTATTGAGAGATGAGAACATTTATTCTGCCAGTTTGTTTCGAGGAGTTGGAAAGCAGGAAATTGACCCATATCTACTGGGTACTACTATTCATATACAGGATACATCAGCTTTCTGTTTTTAGGCGACATTTTGAGGACTTTTGACCATTCAAAAGATATAGTATTTTGTTTTGAATTGTTATTTGCTATGGCAACAGTGGTAATGCAATATCAGAACTTGGCAGAAGTCGTGGAATGTAACAAAGTAAAGGTAGTAAAGTATTGTACTCAACTAAATTTTTTAGGTATCTGTAAATTTTAACAGGGATACTTTTTACTTTTACCTCACTACATTTGAGAGTAGGTATCTGTACTTTCTGAAAAGTAAAAGGAATTAATTACATTTTTAAGATATTTGTGGTTTAAGCAAACAAAAATATACAAATGAAAACAGCTAGGAAAAATATGAATTCAGTTGTTTCTGTTGAACAAATTCAAATCTTTATCAAAGTCACCACATTTGAACCTTTATTAGACCTTAAAATCTGTGCAACGTCCTTTACTTTGTGCTCTTTAAGTACATTTTTAAACAGGCACTTTAATACTTTTACTTGCGTAGATTTTTTCATCACTTTTACTTTTTGCTCTAGTATTTGTGCCTTTTATTTAAGTAACACAACTGAGTAGTTCTTCCACCTCTGCTATGTTTGTATTATCACTTTTATTCTATTGTATCGAATTGACTTTAGGTTAAATATACAATAGCATTTCTTTCTCCATGACTTTTCTCAAGCCGTTCTTAAAAACATTTTGCCCGTTAATGCATAAACTAGAATCATTTCAAATCTCCGTAGTCAACCATCATCTTAATGTGACAGACACCCCCCCTTAATTTCCCATGTTGCTCACCCACTCGTTCCACCTTGTATCTCATGACTACTAAAAAGAACATTAAATATGGTCAGATTTTTCACGCTACCTTCTCTGCCCATACTCGTGTCCATGTCAGGATTGATGGATAGGGCCGGGCTCTTAATTGAGGGATTGCCTGCCTCGTCTCTCACTACACAGGTGATCTGTGTATGATTTCTGGATCAAGGTAGAGCCGGAGAAAGGATCATGATGGATGGGTGGTTGGGAGAGTTTTCCAGATGGGAATCATGTGATGTATAAGGAGGAAGTGTGTGCTCTGATTGAATAAACATGACAGAACCTGCGATCGGCTTTGAAACATGAGCAGGCCGGTGGAAATTTGACAAAGTCTTCATGCAGATTCTGCATCAGAGTCAGAAAAAGTCATGAGATCAGCAAAACAAAGCTCTATCAATCTGGTTTATGATAATAGAGTGCTGTGGAAAGGGGGATTTATGTGGGATACGTGTATTAAAACGCAGGGAATATCTGACAAAGGCACTTGTGTGGTCTTGCTACATTTGGTGAAGACAGGATCCAAATCCACATCTAAAATGACAATTAAAATGGATGAAATTAATGTCATCCCCATGTATATATAGCAATAATAATGTATTTGATATATATAGTGCTTTCTGGACACTTATATTTGATTTATATATCGCTTTCTGGACACTCAAAGACACTTTACATAGCATTTATTCAACACCTGGTAATGGTAAGCTTCATCTGTCGCCACAACAGCCCTCAATTCAATCCAATCACTTTATTTAACCCCCCGAGAGGTAATCAAAAAGCAAGGAGAGTAGTAGAGTTGCATAATAAAGGTATACATAAAGTCAATCATAGCATCCATACAATAGAGTTCATGTTAAAGTATTGAGATGTTACAATGCTGGGGAAGGAAGGGGTCAGAGTTGAGGAGCTGAATGACGGAAAGGACAAAGATCCGGCCTCCTGCAGCCAACACGGCACAACCTGCAGCCACTCAAACGACGGGTCCAGAACACGAGGATCCTGTGGGCCAGTCTCAAGGCCCGCTGGTCACACGGAGCAGGGCGTGATCTGACTTCCAGACCAATCATTTTGGAGCACACGTTTGTGACTCTGATCAACTGTGACTTGTTTTGAACACTGATTGAGTAGAACCAACACATACATGAAAAGGACTGAATGCTCTCGATAAAGGACGGTAAAAAGGTCATCGCGATGTTTTTACTTTAGGTACTGCCTCTGGTGACATTTTTAAAGAGCCCTCTTCTGTGTTTGATGAGAATTTTAACAATGAATCAAAAATAGTTCCGAGATATTTATACTCTTGAACTATAGATTGGGGTAGACTTCGACCCCTCCGACTGCCCCGCTGAGGCACTTGGTAAAGCCCATTGGCCCGACTCTGCTTAACTTTTGAGTGGCCACAACTTGCTCTGCGCCATGTCTTCCACAACGGAGTTCAGAAAATATTTTTCCATGAATTCATTGGCATTACTTTTTAGCCATCCACAAATATACACAGAATTAGACTGCACTCCAGAGACCAGAGTCAACAGACTGTTTACCTCCACACTGCAACATCGGAGTACACCTTTTTCAGCACAGGGGGAAAGCGAAAAATACATGATCAAAATGTATGTCTCCTACACTTAAAGGGCTCGTATTACGTTAAGTTCTGATTTATGTTATAATGTTGTTTCCTCCTCACAAACAGACCTGGAGTTGTGTTTTGTTTCATTTACACATGTTTAACACAAACCCTGCACATTTAGGCTGAATTCTTCTCTCAAACAGAAAACACTCTGTTCCACTTTGTGATGTCATGTGGTAATACAGGAAGTGCTCTACTGTGTTTTTAAACTCCATACACCTTCACTAGAATCATCTGGATGATTTCAGCCCTGGAATTGCCCATCTTTATTGAACTAAAGGTAAAAAGTAGATGTTGGAGAAAAAAGTAGAACTGGAAAACTACCACTTCATGACATCACAAGGTGGAACAGAGCATTTTGACCTTTGTAGATGTAGACACACTAATAAAGTGTTACTCAGGGGGCATGGCTTTACCCTACTTTAAAGGATATTTTTATGCTGCACAACTCAAGCCTCTTATTAATATATGTTCTTCAAGATTTCAAGCTAGGTGGAAAGATATAGAACTTTTAGTTAAAGATCCTCCAATACATGCAGTCCTGGCCTATACAAACTTGAATGGATATATCGAGGATATTAAGAATACATTTATTAAAACTCAGTTAAAAATTTGGATGAAAGTGAAAGGAGAATATCACTTAAATGATAAAATACAAATCATACAGTGGTGTGCTTTTGATTCTGGATTCAGGCCTAATTTAATGGATCATACCTTTAGACGCTGGACTCTGAAAGGAGTGACAACTTTTTATTCACTTATAGAAAATTGTAAATTTAAGAATTTTGAAAATTGAATATCAGTTTGAAAATAATGACTTCTTCAGATATCTGCAATTGCGGAACTATTTTGAACATAACATTGTGATTAAAACAGACCTTAATGATCCCATACTCACAATATTTCTGAAAGCTTATAAGAATAATACAATCAAAGGGGCTATTTCAAAATTTTATAAAGGGTTTTTGTCAAAAAGGATGCATTCAACAGAATATATTAAAGAGAAATGGGAGACTGAAGGAGGTCTGATAATATCAAATTATGATTGGTTGAACATCTGTGAATCTCAGTGGAGATGTACAAATTCTCATATTTGGCGCGAGTTCAATTGGAAATGTTTAATGTGCTTTTTTATTACACCAAAGCAAAGGATACGTTTTGGAGGTGGGAATGCTGGATGTTGGAGACACTGTGGGGCCCAGGAAGCTGATCATTGGCATATATTTTGGGACTGCCCAAAAATACAACCATTTTGGGTTGAGTTCCACAGGACAGTAGTCAGTATTCTTAAGGTAAAAGTAACATTACAATTTCTGACTTTTTTCATTGGTCATTATGATAATCAGCTTCAGCGAACAAACAAACATTTATTCAGAATTTTGACATCAGTTTCTGTTGTTCTCTCTCTCCCTTTGTATAAAGTTTATGAATATATGTGTGTAAAAAAAAAAAAAAACAAAAAAGATAGTGGATGGATGCCACTGTCTGAAAAATAAAGAATAAAAAAAAAAAAAGCATGAAAAAAAATATAAAATAAAGTGTTACTCAAACATTTGTGAATGAAACAAAACACAACTCCAGGTCTGTTTTTGAGGAGGTAACAACGTTCTAACGTGGTTTAAAGCTCACAAGAGTCAATTTTGTGTAATATAGGACGTTTAAATACATTTTTTTTAAATTACTTAACTCTGTTCTTGAGTTGATGCGTTTAAAATAATAAACCGTGTATTAATAAAGACCAGTTAAAGATTGACATCACGCCTTCATAATCTAATGACACAAATATTGACCCAGTTGCCAATAACGCTGTGAGGATGGCGCTTTAAAATCAATTAGGGGATTATTTATTATAGTCCGGCGGCACTCTTATGTCGTGGCAGTCCCTCGTGCGTTCTCGGGTGCACGTTTACAAGCACAGGTCTGGCTCCAGTCTCTCGCACATTGCCGCTGTCATTTGAATTCAAACAGGCCGACGTATCTCTGTGCATATATATGAGCGGCGCGCACTCTCCCGGTACTGACTGACCTCCAAAGATGCCCTCTCCAGTCGCAGTACGGAGCGCGGGGGGAATGAGAAATTAATTGCCAAACAATGCACAGCTCCCATCCATTACGGCCCTCATCATGTCAGATGATATCGAGGCATTACCGGATGTCTGGCTGCATAATTTACCCCCTCCTCTTCCTTCTCCTCCCTCCTAACCCCTGTCTGAGGCTACGATCACAGATAAGTTTGTGATACGGTGTTATGAGTATTTTTAGAGTTGATATGAAAATTCGTAGTGTTGTCGGTGAGTAGGCCTGGCATGAGGACGCAATTTGAAATGCGGTATATTGCTGAAGTAAATGTAGACGATAATATTGAAAAGAAGCCGCTTCTTCAGTTCTGGTCGGATTACTGATGGACACTGCCTTATATCTATCTAAATGCACAACATTGTTTAAAAAAAATCATGAGCTACGCACTTAGTTTGCATCTATAATGAGTCATAGAAGTTAATAATTCAACCTTTCAGAGCTTAAATCTTATCATGTAACCAAAAAAGCAAACACAAGTTTCCCAGTAGTGCAAAGAAAAAGTACACTCAATAAATATTGACCCCAAAAAAAGTATTGTTCCACCTTTCATGGATTGAACGAGACGTTGAGAAGAACATCAAGAATTATCGTGACAGGTTTAAAGCAAAATTCACAAACTATAGGAACTTGCTTTGGCGATATGGTGCAACATAAAACAACAGGTAATAATAGTAAAGTGTAAGCTGTGCTAACATAAGGGCATGCCGACAAACTAGCGTGTTAAATAAAAATAGATTTTGACTGAATGTAATTTCCATATGTACAGCGCTTTGCAGACTGTCTTTCTGCTTTGGCCGACAGACAAAATTTCCCAATAGCGCACCTGTAGTGATATTTAAAATTTAGAGCAAGGCCCACAAATGTAGGTAAATTTATTGTAAAGTTTAAACTTGAACTTTTCGCTTTTGAATAACATTTAAATGGCAACGCACACATTTTTCACTTTCCCACCTTCACGACACTGCGCAGACACTGGGGGTGAGGTGGGTTAAGTGTCTTGCCCAAGGACACAACAACAGCATTCATTTGTGGGAGCTAGAATTGGACCACCAACTTGTAGGTCAGTGCATGTGACCGCTCTACCAATGATGTTTATGTTGAGAGCGGGATTCGAACCGCTAACCTTTGAATGAGTGGACAAACACTCTACTGCCACTACTGTTATTTATATGTAATAATTTGTTGCTCTCAGTTACACACTACTGAGGGATTAATATGACATAGAAAAATATGTTGGATCAATACAGATATCTGGGCAATCCGGCCAATATCACCAATACCGATACTGGAACCAACATATCACCCATCCCTAGTTTGTGTGGCTGCCACCAAAAGGTTCCATGAAATGACACAAAGCTTTTATCACGGCTGCATTTCGTGCCGCTCGTAAGGACATGTATGCGCCCGGTGTTTTGGAGAGATCAGGTGTCAGAAGCACTAGAGAGTTGATAAGCATATGCAGGAGCTGAGTGAGTCATGCCATTATACGAGACATTTATTGATCTGGTGAAGGACAAAATCGATGAGCCGGTCTTTGTGCCTCGAGATGAACTATTGTTCTAATTTTGAAGCACATGTAATGTTCTTGCTAACCGAGTCTCAAAAAGTTTGGTTATGTTGGGTATGAAGATGAGAATATGTGGATGAATGTTCCTTTGTTGGTAAAATTTTATTTCCACTTTTTGACTGGTGCTTTTGGGATGTACTATACAGAGTTATCATACTCATTTGGCATGGTAAATGTCACCTTTTTATATAGCGCTTTTCCACCTTCAAGGCACTCAAACCACTTTATGTCAAGGAACCACTCATTCACACACACATTCATACACCAATGTACACAGATACCAAGTACCGAGGGTGAGGTGGGTTAAGTGTTTTGCCCAAGGACACAACAACAGCACTCCTCTGTGGGAGCTGGAACCGGCAACCTTCAGATCAGTGGGCGAACTCTACCAACTGAGCTACTGTCTCCCATTGTTACTTTACACAAGCCGTCCTTATCCCCAAATCGTCATTGTCCTTAAAAAAAAAAAAAAAAAAAAAAATACCGCATAAAAACATAGAAAGTAATTTAAAAAAAAAAAGATATATAGTTTTTCTTTTACCTCAATACGCCAATGTTACAAATAATTAAAAACAAAAACCTGGAAGGAGATTTAAGCAAGTATAAAACCGGTTCAAAATTGTGTTGGCTGTGGATGAGTGGATCAGAGCATCTCCAAGAGTGCATCTCCCAGTCTGCACTGGTCTTTATCCATTGAAAGTCATCCAAGGAAGGGATCAGTGAACTGGCAATACTTATGATACATGTGGGGAGCGAAGACTGCCCCAAATCTGTTAGTATCAAGGAAAGGCTTAAGAATATCCAAAGTGGAATGGGTGATATTGATAAAAAATATATGTAACGTAGATTCATTTAGTGATGATTCCAGCTCGAACAGGTGCCTAGTGTTGGTGTGTCGTGGGCAAGACACTCAACCCATCTTGGCTTAAGTGTTTTCATATGTTGGTGTTTGAATGTGCCTGTGAATGAGCGTATGGCTACTAGGAATGGGACAATATTGATGATAATTATTTGAGTTGCTGGCAGTTTAAACATTTTCTGGATATGAATAATTATAATTTGGAAATTATAATTTGGTTATGTATTTAACCCAGGAGAACCCAAGAACCGTTTCTCTTCTTTGGAAAAATTATGAGCATTGCATTAAATTACTGCTATAAGTTCACTGAACACTGAAATATCCACTTTTTCAATTTTAAGCCCTTATTCCCTAATTTAGGATCAGGGACAAATTTGACCCACTGGGCTCGCTAATTTATCCAAAAAGAATATAAAGCGCACTTCTAGACATTCTGCAAGCTATTACTAAAAAGATTAACAAAAAAAAACAACAAAAAACCACAATTTCAACAACCACTAGATGCTGAGAAGACAATTTTTCTTGTCACTACCACTCATTTTAGTTCAATATTCATCCACTAGGTATCTCTATGCAGGGGCCAGAAGTGGCACGCTGGGCTTTTTGAATTTTTTTAATTGAAATATGCCTTTTTTTTTTTTTTTTTTTTTTTTGGTTCATTTTGGGTAGCAGCAATTAACTGCTGCCAAATTTGACCCAGTGGGTTCTCCAGGGTTGAAGGTGCTTTATTATGCAAAACTGACACTTTTAAGCCATGTTATAATGTTGTTACCTCCTGATAAACATACCTGGAGTTGTGTTTTGTTTTATTCACACATGTTTAAGTAATCCTGGTTACTTAGTCTGTCTATATCTCTAAAGCTCAAAAAATCAACAGTTATTCTTTTACCTTTTGTTCAGTAGAGATTGTTTTCTGTTTGGAAGAAGAACTCCACCTAAATGAGGATGAGGAAACAACATTATAACATAGATTAAAAAATAGCATAATATAGGCCCTTTAAACAACCTATAAAATGCCCCACGAACGATTTTTATCCCTTTTAATCACGATAAACGATATTATTGTTGATGCTGTAGTTCATCAGAGGTAGAAAAGTGCTATATATCCATGGCCTTTTACATTTTAATCAACTGAATATTGGGAGGTTGACTGGTGGGGTGACTGCAACGTTTCATTTTTAGCCCCAAAATCCCTGCTCACATCTTTTGATCTTGACTCTGCAAGATTTCCCTCCTCTCGGTGCGGAAATAGCAACCCCTATAAGCCGGATCCATTTCATAACGGCTGTATTTTTTATTTAATTTAATATTTTTGTCCCGGAGCGAAGTTGAGTAAGGCTTATCTAATTGCGGAGGCCCTGGGATGCAGACAGAGAGGCTAATTAGTGAGGAATGGAGACTTTGAAATGAGACACAAAGCGCTGTGTGCTTGGACGACGGTGGCGGTAGTGGAAACGTGTTTAGTGAGAAGGATTTTTGTGCATTAGAAGCCAAGTGTAATGGGGAACCTTGTGCTTTTTTTCAGTGAAACGTATATATAGGCCATATTAGTGACATATATATAGTCCATTTTGGTTTCATGTTTTAATGATTGTGTTTAGTGTGATAATACTTACAAATATTAATACATATCTTATCTATTGATCACTTTGCATCAGTCTAGTGGCAGGCTGTGAAGAAGAGCTGGAAAAAAAAAAAAAAAATACATGTAGAGCTAAAACACATATTGGTTACAGGCAGTGGTGGAAAAAGTACTCAGTTTTGTTTGTGTAAAAGTACAGATACTCAAGTAAAATATTGTTTGAAAAAAAATCTACCTAAGTAAAAGTATTAACATACCTTAAAGAATAAAATGTAAAAGTATTGCATGCTGATTTTGAGAACTGATAATGCTTCAAATTTGTGCTGAATTTTGTTAAACAGAAACAAACTATTTTTTTTTTTTTTTTTTTTTTTTGCTCAAGCTACAAACACGTTAAAAATAATCACCTCAGCCAAAAAGTAATGACAAAATACTTTTACTTTTCAGACCTGTTCAAAAATGTAGTGGAGTAGAAAGTACAAGTACCCGCGAGTGAAGTAAAAGTAAGTGAAGTAAAAAATATCACTTTCAAAACTTAAAAAATATCACTTTCAAATCTACTTAAGTACAGTACTACCAGTTCCACCACTGGTTACAGGGACACTCCATTTTTTTTTATTCACTTGTCATATTTATATTTGTTTAATAGTAATGGTGTAAATTATTACTGGGAAATAAAAGTATAAACTTGTCAAATTAGGGACAACTATGCAGCATTCGAGCTAAATCTTGGTACAGGAGAGAAACTCATGGATGAGATAAGATGTTGTGAGATAAAATTGCTGCAAGATTGTGCACAAAATGATCTCAAGATTTTCTCCAACTAACAGGCTGCTTAGTTACACCTTTTGAGAAGCTGTAGTTCCTGAAAGAAGTGCTCTCAACAAAGTACAAAGACAGCCAAAGTAGTAAATAAAAACATGAGACCAAAATGGAGAAATGACGCACAAAACGGTCAGAGTCTCGTTCTCGTGGACTGAATCTCGTTTCTCATCTCGTCTTGTAGAAATCGTGTCTTGTCCCAACCCTAGAAATTAGTAGTCGAACATTTTATTTTTGTTCTTTGGTCATTTTAATTTGAAAGGTCACCATCATCTTCTTCCTCCATACAAATCACCATAGCAACTCCGGTTCCTAGGCCGATGGTGGCTCAGTGGTCGCACGTTCACCCACCAACTTGAAGGTGATCGATTCAATCCCAACTCTGAACTAGTGAATGCTGATGTGGTGTCCTTGGGTAAGACACTTAATAAATCTTTCCCATGCATGAATGTAGCGTCTGGGTTATTAATGGTGGTCTGAGGTTCCAATATCGTAGATTTTTTCGCCTTGCCTTTGTCAGTCTCCAGCAAGAATGTCTCTTACCCTTGAGTTAAATTCTGAGGGCGCAACTAAAAGCTTTTTGAAATTGTAATAGTTTTTAATTATATTTTCTTCCTTGAACCAGTTGACAAAGCTGAGAAACTATTGTCGAACATATAAAGAGGCAATTAGTGAAGCTGTAAACTTTGAATCGTACAATCACTTTAAAATGTGTCCTTTCATACAGAACACTCCATAGGTCAGAGGTTTTACTGTATCTTAGTTTAATAAATTGACGGTTACAGCAGTTTTCCTCTCACCATGTTTCGGTTCAACAAAGAAACATGCAGCACAGGGCAGATTTGGAAGATTTGGAGGTCAAATCTTTGTACTTTTTCTGGTACAGATACAAACGCTTTGGACATTCGTATTCAGATTTGGAGGTCAGTGGAGAGTCCTTGCGAGCATACCCAAATGTTGCACAATGCTTGCTCTTGAACTTGTTTACTCCCCTCGCCGTTTGGATAGATCGGAAGAGCTGGCAAAGCAAAACAAAATGTCCTTGTGTTGTCTCCAAGGCGAGAGTGGCCGGCTGCTTTCTGCTACTTTTCTGCATCCCATAGAAAAATACACAACTTTACGCACAAGGACAGTCTTTCCTTTCTAGTTCCAGCTGCCTGCTGTATGTCTTTGTTGGTATTTAAAATGCATATGACAAGCATCATGTGTATGTCATATCTGTTGCCCAAGTCCAACCCGGAAGTAAAATTATAAACTCTTAAAATGCAAATTTTAAAAAACTTGATGAACAACAACTTATTTGTAAAGTTGTAATTAGAATTGTGTTATCTAGTGAAATGAATAGTGGACATAAACATCCCATTCAATGATTCAACAGTAAGATATGATGAAAAGGATCATCAAAAATCGCTACTTTGTCTGCAGATGTGGCTCTTGATTGCAGATATGGTCACCAACCCCCATAGCACGTCCCTGATTTTCAAAAACCCATCTGGACGTCTACGCACCATAAAACAGATTACCAGATGTAAACTTGCATCTCATTGTCTGCAAAAGTTAAGCCAGTCACACAACGTCGATTCAAATCATAAAACCAAAGTCAGAGGACCTTTCTACGGCTTTGATTGGTGTCATGAATACGCTTCGATTTAAACATATGGACGACCTATTTGCGTTATGTTTGGCGGCGGTGACGTTTGGTGATTCAAACAATAATATCCGACTGTCACGTTTTATTAGTGCGTGAAAGGTTTATGGTGAAGTCGCCATCGTAGAGTTTGAACCATATGCAAGACAATAGCTCAGTTGGTTAGAGCGTTTGGTCATTGATCCGAAGGTTGGCCGTTTGAATCTCGTTTTCGACATAAACATCGCTGGGTTAGCGGGCAGGTCCACCGGCCTAAAGGTTGGTGGTGCGATTCTAGCTCCCACAAAGTGCTATATAAAAATGTGAAGATTTACCATTTTACCATTGACGACAAATTAGATTATGGGTAGAAATTTAGAACCAAAAGCCATTTAATTTCAATCTATGGTTTCAACAGTATACTTAAATATACAGTTCCATTTCATTTTGTTTGTTTATTATTCACTGTAAAATGTACTTAAGTAAAGTACAGTTACCAAAAAATACTACTTAAGTACAGCACTTTACTACTTTTACTTTATTACCGTCCAACACTGGTTAAGGCCTTTCTAACTAGCTACGTTTCAGAGGTTTTAGACTACTTACTTAATCCACTCAACAAATGGCTTCGTAATCCCTTAATTAAACCTAAAACTGTGTGATTTAGCTGGGTAAGTTATAACCAATGAGCTAGACGTACTCCTGATAGAGCGCTACAACAGGATAATCCAAAACACCCGTGGATCCTAAAACACACAACAAATTATTTTCTTTGCTCGCGAAAACAAATGCTCAATCAACCTTTCGGCTCTCGCTGTGATGGCAACCCATTTAATCAACCTTAGCCGTTCCTGGCTGCTGTTCGCTCTTAAATGCATCGACCACTGATAGTAATTTGGATTGTTTTACTCAAATCCCAATGGGAATTCGGTGACTTATGGTTTTGGATTTAGCATAGAGAGAGAGATCAAGCTAAACAAAAATTAGCAAAGTGGCCTCTCGCAGGTTATGGCTGTTATCTGAGCTCTCTTGATGCGTGACATCCATTACAGCTGCCAACCTAAAATCGACCCTCATTAGATTTCGTTTTACTCTCCTGTCATTTAGAGGCTGGGGCTATTCGTCACTTCTGTCATTCTGATTGTATCTTTACAATAAGCAGACAATGACTATCAAATAGCCTTCCTGTGGTATTGTGGGCTGGGGTTATAATACTACTTTTCTATAATTACAGACATGGTAAGGTAATGCATTTATAGAGATCGTTCTGCCGGTGTACCTGGAACAAAATTAAACCTTAATGGTCCTATATTACACAAAATGGACACTTTTGAGCTTTGAGCCATGTTATAATGTCGTTACCTTGTCAGAAACATACCTGGAGTTGTGTTTTGTTTCATTTACACATGTTTGCGTAATCTTTTAATTATTAATCTGTCCACATTTCCAAAGCTGAAAGCGCTCTGTTACACCCTGTGATGTCACAAAGTGGTAGTTTTCCAGTTAAGAGCTACCTTTTACCTTTTGTTCAGTAGAGATTGGCAATTCCAGGACTGAAATCATCCAAATGATTCTAGTGAAGGTGTATGAAGTTTGAAAACACAGTGGAGCACTTCCTGTATTACCACATGACATCACAAGGTGGAACAGGACGTTTTCTGTTTGAGATAAAAGCTCAGCCTAATTAAACAGGGGTTTGTGTGTCAAACATGTGCAAATTAAATAAAACTAAAGGTCTGTTTGTGATGAGGAAACAACATTATAACAGATCAGAAAATAGCGTAATATGGCCCTTTAAACCAAACAAATTAATTTAAATTTCCTTTATATAACACATTTAAAAGCAACTTCAGCTGACCAAAGTGCTTCAGATAAAAAAAAATAAAAAAAAAGAATATACAGATAATGTGATACATAAGCAAAGAACAGTGAAACACCAAGATATCGTGTCTAGCTAGTATTAAATGCCAGGGAGAAGAGGTGTGTTTTTGGTCTAATCTTAAACTACGTTAAATACTGAGAGGATCTGACAGACAGAGGGAAAGAAAAACTCACTTTTACTAGTAAAAATGGTCAGAATGTGCCAGTTCAGATTGGATGTAATCACACTTGTACCACACACACACACATCACTTTGAAATCAGGGGAAAAATATAGAACTGGACCAAGAATTGAACAGGACTAAACCAGGACTTTACTATAGTTAAAACAGCTTTTTTTCTACTGTATCCACTATTCGTTCATACAAAGTGAGCCAACGTGTTCTGATGCCTGTCTCCAAAGGGCACACCGGCTGATGCCTCCTACAGTGCCCCCCACAGGAAGACTCGCACATAAGAAATAGGCGGTTGACATAGAGAGAACATGTGCCCCCAACACAGTTATTGAGCATAAGTGAGACTGGCCCATGTCAACAGCTACTTTTAGAAAGCTCAGCAGGGGCCCGTGTGTGTTTGCTGCTGTGCCAGTGGGGCTCCAGGAGTACTACACTGTGATTGTGATGCAAAGTCACACCTGCCACATCAAACTGAAAAAGAAACACGATCCACTCGCAATATGAGTTTTGTATCAGATCTTTATTCATTTATTATTTTTTGTTTCAATTGCCCCCTTATATACTATTATGTACATCTCTTCTGCTCAAAAATAGTCAAAGGTTTGGATACATCATCTCATTCAATGCTGTTTTTTTTTTTAATCTTTACTCCTTACTACATTTTACATACATACACAAGCTATCAAATATAGAAAGTAAGATCTATAGAATTGTGTAGCAAAGAAAAAAAAACCCGCAAACCCTTTCTTCGCTTTTTTAATATTGCTTCAAACCTTTGGCCTTGAGCTTCTCATTGAGCGTCGTGATGAAGACTCCTCAAATGGTTTTTCTCTTCACATTCGTCCCATGTCAGGGTCAAGAAATGCCAATTGTCAAAAGCAATGATAGGTTGGCTATTTTCAAAAATCTAAAATCTGAAACAAGTTTTGTATCATTTTGAGTTGATTTCTTGTTTACTATACAGTGATCCCTCGTTTATCGTGGGGGTCACGTTCAAAAAATAACCCGCGAAGTAGTCAGCTTTATTTTTTACAATTATTATATATGTTTTAAGGCTGTAAAATCCCTCACCACACACTTTATACACTTTTCTCAGACAGGCATTAACATTTAACCTCCGTAGGTGCTTTTGTCGGTGCAGAACGTTCCATCGACATTGTGGGTTTTGTCGGGAGAAAACTTGCAAACATACAGCACTTTAGAGTCACACTGCAAAATCAAACAGACACGTATGTCCATTTGTTCCTTATGCAAAATTGAACAAAAAAAAATGAACCGCAAAAGGTGAACCGCGATATAGTGAGGGAAAACTGTATTCCAAATGTGTCTATTCATAGTTTTGATCCCTTCAGTGAGACTCTTCAGTGTAAATAGTGGAAATAAAAAGAAGAAACAGAGGTGAAAAACTATGTCTGGACAGATAGTGTAGTGTACAGTACATATGTATTTCTCAATATTAAACGAGAAACAGTGTCAATGAATTAGCCTATTTGTCCATTGAGGTTCATCTGGTCTTTCATTAATTCATTTAAATAAATTATTTAGACCAAGATTTAGTTTGTTTTCATACCTGACAGTTTGGACTGCTCACCAGCACTCTACCTTAGAGTGGTCACTCAAGTGCAGAAAAAGTCACAGTAGTATAAGCTGGAGTATTAAGCCCACTTAGAAATTTTAGTTACTGCTGTTTCACTCCATTGAAGTTTCTTAGTATTTTGTACAATTATAATACAATACAATCTAATCTAATGTAATCTACTTGTAGTTGAAAGCTCTTGCAGTTCAAACACTTTTTACTGGTGCTGAATGTCAACTTGCCCATTTTTATTCATAGAGACAGATCTTAGAACTATTGCATATTGGAGTATTCTGAATGAACTGTTTTTTGGATAAAATCTGCCGTTGTGAATTATATTGCCAAACTCACAAGCTGATATTAATATTCACACTGTACTGTCTCATTCATTTGCAGAATCCTCCTCCTCCATTATGGTTTACATGGACACAACCACCACCACCAGCCGCACCTCCGCCCGCCCCAACACCGTAACCATGACGACCACCACGACCAGAGCGAGCACCTCCACCACCACGACCACCCCGGTACCCTACTGGGCCCGCACCACGTCTACACCAGTGGCCCCGGTGCAGACAGTGGTGGAGGGTCTGGATCCCGAGGAAGAGGAGAGGCTGCCGCCGTCGTCCAACCTGCCCAACATGAGATCGGAGTCCTGCAGCCCCATGGTCATGATGGACGTCTCCTGGCCCAAGACCAAACAGGGGCTGGTGGCCAAGATGCCCTGCCCTCCCGGAACGATAGGTACTGTGCTCTAGTGCTGTCACAATAGTAAAATATCACTTTTTATTTTGAGAATTGGTATGCAGTACAGATTCTGAGACCACACTAATAATGAAAAACACTTTAAATGAACAGAATACAAATTAATAGGAGTATATTTAGGCCTAATTTTAGCATATGGTAGAGCTGATAAAGGCCAAGACCATTATAAAATCTGTAATTTCTTCAAAATAAATACCTTTGATTATAGTGTTATACTAGTTTTTGAAGTATCGATTAATATCTGGCTATTGTTTTTTTTTTTTTTTTTGTTTTTTAAACCCTACTGTCCAGAATAAAAATAAAACACAAATTATTAAATCTAATTAATACATATAATTATGAGGACACATTTGTTGAAGTAGTTAGAGTGATTGCCTTTTATTTACTCAAGGAAAATAATCACAAAGGTAGTTTTTCTATTAGTAGACGTCACAGTAGCAATATTTTAAACATAAGTAAATCTTTTTTTTTTGCGTTTCTGATGATATAGACAACCTAAGCAGCCAAAGTACCAGCAGTCATAATGAAAGCAGAAATTATTTTGACATAGGTATCAAAGTACAATTATAGTTTGAATTACCAGCGCTTAAGCGAATACATCTTCTCTCAAACTTCCTTCTTATTTTCATCTGAGGAAAATAGCTCCTTATACCTTTCCTTGATTTTCTTATTTCCTGCAGCATAGCGTTCTTTGCCTCTCTCACAACTCCCTGATGCTGTTAAAGCTAAAGATAGCCCTGCATTACATCCACATGGCACGTGGTAACTAGTACGACACGCAGCCTTATTTATGCCTCGTCTCGGAGGATTCAATTGGTGTAATTAATTAGTGGGTAAAGACATTTGTATTAGTATCACTCCAGTGGTGCCTGTGCTTTGCTCTGTTCCTATGTATTTTCCTTATAGAATCCTTTGGAATTGTAAAAGTATTGAAGTACATATAGTTTAGTGTACTTAAACAGCATATAGGTAAATCTAATGTTTAATAGTGCTGGTGGAGGACATTCAGCTGTCTCCATGGAGATGTTATTGCTTTCCCTGGAATCACAGGACGGCCATTAACGCATATATCTCCATGCAGATAAGCGGGTGATGCTACCAAGCTGAATTGCATGTCACGTCTGTGGAGAGGTGGCCGTCTCACAACAAGAATGCGTGTTTTTTACAGCAATAAAAACACCCGTATTAATGCAAGATAGGTTAGTTTAATGCCGTACCATGGAGCATTTCACGAAGAAAGTGGCATAGTGCAGCCAAAATATTTTAATCTCCATACAGATTTTTATTAGAGAAGACATTTAGAAGGGTGTATCTGGATTAAGGCTATAAGAAGAACAACCATTATTTTACCTTTTATTTTGAGCACAAGTAACAAAAAAGTGACAGAAAAGTAGGTACAGGATAGTCTTTCTTAATGTATGTACTCTACTCTAGCCCAATTATAGGACATTTTACATTTGGAGAAGCATATCTCATGTTGATGTCGAAGAAAATGGTAGTTTTATATTGTTTTGAGCAGTGGTGGAAGGAGTACTCAGTTTTGTTACTTAAGTAAAAGTACAGATACCACAGCAAAAAAAAAAAAAAGTAAAAAGTACCTGTTTTTACTTTTTACTCTTTAAGCAATTTTTTGTGCAGGATTTGAGACCTAAGAGGCTTAAAAAGTAGTGATTTTGTTAAAAAAAAAAAAAATATTCTGCTGGATTTTGTTCAGTAGAAGCAATTGAATCGATTTTTTTTTTCTAACTGTTTTTATTTGTATGTTTTTGTTTGCTCAAACTACGAACGTGTTAAAAATAAACTCTCAGTCCTTTTCAGCAGGTCTCAAACAATAGTAAAAAAAAATACTTTTCAATCCAGTTCAGAAATGTAGTGTAGTAGAAAATACAGATACCTGCTCTCAAATGTAGTGAAGTAAAAATAAAAAGTATCCACAATGTGCTCAAGTAAAGTTCAGATACCTCAAATTTATACTTAAGTGCAGTACTTTACTACTTTTACTTGTTATATTCCACCACTGGTCTTGAGCAATTATATAAAATGCCTTGTACTTCCATGCGTTTTACATATACATATATTTTTGACTTAGAAAGATGGTGCAACATGTTTAAACCAGTCCAGAATTGAATGTAACATTCACCCCCATTGTGTTAATCTTTCTTATTGATGCATACATAGTAACAGGCTTCAAAGGAGAACTTAGGGCTAATTAAAAGTGCGGCGTAAATTCTCTTTCAGGACTGCATTCACATTTGTAAGAAACTATACTTTCTGACCGTATTATACATAATTAGCATCAATGGTAATGGCTTTTTAACTCCAGACTTCACAAAGCTACAGGCAGTTTAAGGTCTCTTGCGCAAATGAATACCTTTAAATCATATATGTTTTAGAGTTAGAAAGATGATGCAACAACTTAAAATATATTTGGAATCTTAATATCACCTAATTTTGCATTTAACCCAAATTTGATGCTTTTTTTCTTATTGATGAATATGTCTAGTAACACCAGCATGGCATTCAAAGGACAAATTAAAAGTGTAGTTTAGGAACTTAGCAGATTCTCTTTCATGATTTTTGCATCAGTGGAGTCACCCTAGTCCGGATCCCACAGTGCGATCTCAAAGTCGTCTTCTCCTTTTCATTTAGGGTTCACACACACACACACACATCATTAACGGGTTACGCTGGCACAAACCCACAGAGACCTCCGTAACAGCCGTCATACGAGCCAGGCTACCCCACCTCCTCCACCCGCTCTTCAAAGACGCACGGCTCTTCAGACGACTATGACACAGACGCCATTTTTGCTCCACGCGGCTTTGAAAATCCCCCTCCGTCCTCTCTCTCTCCTTCACCCGGCAATAGAGTCCCTTATCTTATAAACCCATCAAACGTAAGGCTGTCCGCGGTGTACTGCAGGAAGGAAATTATGTGTCAATCAAAATTTATATCTGCTAATGTTAGCTGTCTCGTCCACTAACACTCAACGTACCTTTAAGTACAAGGAAGGGCGATTTAAAGTCAGTTTGTTTGGCAGCTCTGTAAATATAGTGGCCAGTCAATGTAAGGTGAACTTATCATTTAGCACAGGATTGGCTGCATTATTACGCAATTATAAGTTTTAACATACTTTAATTATAATAGCTGGTTTTCAGGGTCAGACCTTTTCCCAGCACCTGTGAGCTTTCAACATAGTGACTTACAACATATAACCAATAGTTGCCTTGCAGGGTTTAACAGTATTATTGATTGAACCAATAGAAAATGAAACAGTGAAACGTCATTGATCAATATCATGCCTTTATTTATTGACCAGGAAGCAACACAATACACTATCCATGTGCAGTGATGGGAAGCAACCTTTGAACATGTATTTAGTTACATAATACTGAATACCTGCATTAAAATGTGTTTTGTAACATATTCCGATACATGGTCCAGTCTGAGAAATGTACTGTAATACTTGGAATACTTTTAATATAGTAATAATAAAATAAAAAGGTCTTTAGATTAGCTTTCAAAAAGTCCAGGCTCTGTGTGGGTCTCAGCTGGACAGGGAGGTACTTCCAGAGTCGTGGTGCAGCTGAACAGAAGGCTCGGTCCCTCATTATACGGAGCCTAGTGGGGGGGGGGACCTGGAGGAGCATGCCACCTGAAGATCTGAGGGTGCAGTTTGATGATTGCAAAGTGATCAGGTCTTGCAGATACAGTGGTGCCTGACCACTGATGCATTTCCGGGTCTGCAGAAGGATTTTGTCTCAATCCGGGATGAAACAAGGAGCCAGCGCAGTGATTTGAGAGTAGGAGTGATATGTTCAAATTTTCTGACTTTCATTAAGATTCTGGCAGCACAGTTTTGAATGTATTGTAGTTTTTGAATGTCCTTGGCAAGAATCCCAACAAAAAGTCCATTGCAATAATCCAGTCTTGAGATAAAGGCATGGACAAGTTTCTCTGCAACGGGGAGGTTTAGAAGGGGGCGGAGTTTGGAGATGTTTCGTAGATGGTGAAATGAGGTGGTTACTTAAAGTCAACTGTGGATCCAACCCAACTCCCAGGTTGATGACTGTACTCTAGTAGTAGTAGTACTTTTACATTGAGTTGCATTTGAATTATAGTGTAAAAATGTAACATAGGATTAAAAACAGTTTGTTTTCACTAACTGGTGAAAAAAAATGACACATGCACTCACCAGCAGTGTTCTGTTCCGTTTTTCTCAATAATATCGTGCAGTTTGAAGCCTAAGTTGCGTGATCAGGTACAATGTATTCCTAGATTTTATAAAAGTAACTATATTCTGTATACCACCAAATGAAAACGTAAGTGTAATGGAAAACAGTTACTCAAAATTTGTATTCTGATGTATTCCCCGTACATTTATGCAGTTACTTCCCAACACTGTCCAAAGGTCCAGAATGATAAAGAAACAGGATCGCTGCCATAGCAATTAACAATTCAAAACAAGATATTCCATGTTTTGAATGGTCAACTGCCCTCAAAATGGCTCTGTATAACAGCAAGTTGAAACCCATGAATAGGATGTACTTTCCAAAGGCAATCAATAGCAAAAATGGTTGTTCTCAGCACCGTTGCCACAGCAATTAACAATTTAAAACAAAATATTCTGTCTTTTGAATGGCCAACCATCCTCAAAATGGCACTGTATTACAGCAAGCCGAAACCCATGAATAGAATGTACTTTTGAAAGGCAATCGATACCAAAAAGGGTTGTGCTCATTCCCCGACTCCAATAGCACTTAGATACCGGTACTTGGATATCAGATTTTCTTTTTCTCACAAAGTATATACACTAACGTCTATGTATAAAGTCCTGCTCTGTCAGAAGACGTGACACTTTCTCCAGCCTCGCTTGACCTTTTGAGATGAATCCAACTATGGCCATCTTAATTGGCACCTATTTGGCTATTTCTATTTCTCACGTCTTCGGATGTGCGTCTCTGTCTGTTCTCACACTCTTGCACTGTCTGACTTTTAATGGCTCTGTAGGCAGTTTGTCTGACAAGGTCTTTAATGAAGATGCTTTATTTTTAAACAATAAAAGCAGGTGATTGCAGCTCTCAGGAAGCATCCATTAGTTCAATTAGTTACGTATTGCGTTACTTAAGACTTAAATGTTTTTTCTTTTTCAGGTGTGGCGTCGTATTTATGCCAAGGTCCAGAAGGATACTGGGACCCACAAGGACCAGACCTGAGCAACTGCACTTCTCCCTGGGTTAACCAGATCAACCAAAAGGTAATCATCACAAAACTGTATGAAGGAATATTATCTGTCGTTTAAATAAGACGATAATCATAAACTGGTGTTGAATTGTATGTAACACCTCCTTAAAAGAATGATGTGTTGTCTGGACACAGTGTCACTATATGGACAGGCCATGCCTCAAGTGAAAGCTTAGGACTTTTCTGATGTTGCTCCCCCAACAAACCACAGTGAAGTACAGGGCACTGGCCACCACAGACTGGTCGAAAATCTACAGCAATTTGCTTTGAGTTTTTTCAGGAAGTAGAGTCTACTCATGCCCTTCTTGTACACAGCATTACTATTGTCCCTCCAGTCCAGCCCAGGTACTAGTAGCAATCCGCCATTTCCACCTCATGGCCCTGGATGGTGATGGGCTCCACTTGTGTCCTCTTCCTCCTGAAGTATATCACCAGTTCCTTGGTCTTGTCAATGTTCAGGAGCAGATGGTTTGCCTGCGACCGTTCCACATAATTAGGAGTAATCAGTGTCCAGTACTCTAGCTCCTGCCCATCTCTAATCCACCCCACCACTGAGAACTTCTGCAGATGGCAGGAGCTGTTCTGGAAATCAGATGTGTACAGAATGAACAAGAACGGAGACAGGACTGTACCCTAAGGAGCCACTATATTACTAATCACGGTATCAGACAGGGTGCTCCCCAAACGCACATACTGAGGCCTCCCTGACAAGTAGCAGTTACTTAACTAAAAGTACACATACCAGAGCAAACAAAAACACTCAAGTAAAAGTATCACAGAGAAACAATCTCAAACAATCATAAAAAAAATACTTTTACTTTTCAGTCCAGTTCAAAATGTAGTGGAGTAGAAAGTACAGATACCTTCTCTCAAACATAGTGAAGTAAAAGTAAAAGGTATCCACATTAAAATCTACTTAAGTAAAGTACAGATAACTACAATTTGTAGTACAGTACTTTACTTTGTGACATTCCACCACTGACAAATAGTCAGTAATTCAGGAGACAATGGATGAGCTGGCACACATCCTGAGCAGCTTCTCACTCATCAGAAAGCGCTGAATTGTATTAAGGCTAAATCAAAGAACACTATCCTCACAGAGCCCTTAACACTATCCAGGTGAGAGTGAGCACGCTGCACAAGTTGAAGTTGAAGATAGATGACAGCGTTATCCACACTAACATGAGACTGAAATGCAAATTGTAGAGGATTCAGGGCAGGGGCCACCAGGGGTCTTCGCTGAGTCAGAACAAGTCTCTCAAACACTTTCATGACATGAGACATCATTGCAACCGGTTTGAAGCTATTCGAGCCAGATGGAAAAAGGAATGGAATAAGGACCTCCAGAATTCACTCACTGAGCTGCAGAGGCTTCCACTCATTAATGATTGTAATGTAAAAGCTATATTTCATTTTTTTTACCTCATATTTTGGGGCATAGATCAGTCATGTTTGTGAAATTTAAAATCAAAATCTTGCATACCATTCCATTAATATATAGTTTGTAACACTGATCCAAAAACATATTACACCTTTTCATTAACCCACTCAATAATTTGCAGATATTTTGCACACAATGCCAGCCGTATTTGTTTCCTCTTTGTTTTAAGTTCTCAACATCTTTCATATCTCTAAATAGCCTGTTGCATGTGTTTTAATCGGTTAATTAATCTCATTGATTAGCTGGAGGCTGTGCTCAATAGGAGACTTACAGAAGTGTGTATTTGATATGGGTGGGGGGTCTAACTGAAAACCAATATCACATTCTGCATTCCTCTGTGGCTACCAATGAGACCATTTCCAGTCCTTTTTAGTCCAATATGGCTCCACTATCTAAGCACAAATTGTATCTTACCTTCTCCAGGCTCGGTATTATGCAAAATCCTTTTCAGTCTCTAATAGCATAAGCATTGGATTGATAGCATTGGAAAAGAAGCAGTCGAAAATGTAGATACAGCTATAGGGATAGAGAAGGCCCTCCCCTTTAAATGCCTGAACACTTATGATGTACTCAATAGAACAAAGCGTGGCTCATTAAACAAATGGAGGGTTGCAGATATAGCGGGAGCACTGAGGGAGCAGAATAATCAGGTGCAATAAGCCACAGGCGACTGTTGATGGCGTCGGAGCGCAGAAGACTTTCTTGCTGAAGTTGGTGGATTGGCGTATGTGACGGCTGTTTTTGTTTTTCGTTTTTCAATCTGTCAAGTTGTTTTCCCAGAACCGTCTTAATTAGCTGCTTTATTCGGATGATTATTGTGATGTCATAAGTCCGAGTCTTTGGATAGCAAGATGAGGCTTGAACACTTGCAGTAAATGGTTAATGGGCACATTTTTATACGGCGCTTTTCCACCTTCAAAAAACTCAGAGCGCTTAACATCGAAAAACCACTCACCCATTCACACACACGTTCATACACCAGTGTACGCAGACACTGGGGGCGAGGTGGGTTAAGTGTCTTGCCCAAGGACACAACGACGGCATTCGACAGCGGGATTTGAATCGGCAACCTGTGGATCAATGGACAAACGCTCCAACTACCAACTGAGCTACCGTTGCCTTATGAAGCTTTAATGGTTGGGTTAATTATGTTTTAATGGTAATTCTGAACATTGAAGTTCTATTTGGCTCTGTGTTGTACTTCTAACCAAACTCATTGTTACATTATTTGCATTCTAACCCATCCATCCATCCATTTTCTTCCGATTATCCGGAGCCGGTAGGCGAGGGCAGTAGTCTAAGCAAGAAGGGATTCCCAGACTTCCCTTATCCCAGACACATCCTCCAGCTCCTTCAGTGGGACCCCAAAGTATTCCCAGGCCAGCCGAGAGACGTAGTCCCTACAGCGTGTCCTGGTCCTTCCTTGGGGCCTCCTCCTGGTGGGACATGCCCGGAACACCTCCCTAGAGAGCATTTTAACCCTACATCTTTATAGTAAATACAACCTTAACATTAAATATCAGTCAAATATAGCGTAATATCTCAATAATGTCTTGGAAAAACATGCCTTCTAACTGTGAACAAATCTGATCTGTAACTCGGCCTTGTGGCGTATCTTGCTTGTTAATGCTGCACTATGGAACATGCTAGGCAAAGCAACACGAGTAGACCATCAGATTCTACTAGATTCCCTTCGGTCTTGTAATTTTGTCCCATTAAGGCACTAACTTATGGCCTCATCATAAGGCGACAGAAACAGTTGCAAGCTATTCCAAGAACACCACCAAGAAATGGAAGTTAGATTTGATAGACTGAGTAGATTGATTATTCTTTTTTTTAATCATGGCTCAACCTGATGAACAAACGATGTAATGTATTTTTAACAAGTGTTCTCAATCTCCTTTTTTTCTCCTAACTAATCAAACTAGCTGCTGTCGCTATGGAGGTAGGAAGACTTTTAATGAAGACCAACCTGCCAACGCAGTGTAAAGCCCATCTGGCACCTGGTTAAACGCAGAGCCATTGTCCTGGACGTAACACGGTTCATTAGCAGATGGTTAGCTTTGACAAAATGAGGAGGTGAGGTGCAGGGAGGAACGCAGGAGAGCGAGAGATGTGACACCATATAGTGGAGACAAAGAGAAAAAAAAATGCTATTTACACCTACATGCCAACACATAAAGCGGACATGTCTTCTATGTGCTTGTGCAGAAGGGCCTTGAATATTCAGTTTTCTGATGTGTTATAATGTTTCTTCACCACAAGCATATCTGTAGTTTTGTTTTAATTACACATTTAACACACAAATCCTGCAGAGTTTTTCTCTCAAACAGAAAAAAACTCTGTTCCACCTTGTGATGTCATGCAGTTAAACAGGAAGTGTTTTTAAAAATGTTTCTGTTTGTTCAATTCGTCAGAGGTAATGCAGTGTTGAACATGTAAATTAAAATTAAAAATACAATTTAGTCATAACAAAATAATAAATATGTAATATCTGGTCCATTTTGAGCAGTAGAGCAGTACAAATGAGGCTAAAAACTATGGCTGTTATTGGAAAAGTTTGTTATTGGCCATGTATGCTTTACAGAGATATTTTTAGTCCCTGTTGTGAGATTTCCCCAAAATTACAGACACCAGGGAATAGAATAAAATGTTGCGAAAAGAAAAGAGCAGGTTCCCTTACTTTAAAAAATAAAATAAAATCCTCTTTGTGCACAGCTCTGTCTCTAAACGTCTAAACTACAGTAAGTGGAACGATTGTCAATCCGTCGACAATGTAATATGCAGTTTTGGACAGGAGCGTATGTGAACATTTGTTAGCACAAAACAATCAAATGTGCATTATCTCTTCAACATGTAATAGGTCCCATTAGTTTCATTAAGGTGTTGTACTCTCGGGAACATTCCCTCAACACTTGATTTCATAATTGCTCCAGGATACAATATTGGCCCCATTGTACAGTCTTAATAGTAACTCATTAATTCAGCGCAGAACTAGGACCCATGGGAGAAATTCTCAGGTTAAGAGCTTTCCGTAGTTTTGGAATCAGTTTGAGCCTTTTAGGGAGTATAAATATTATATATATCAAACATATCAGAAATCACATGACCTTGTGGGTTAATGGTGTTATGGTGACTCTGTATGCATTGCTGGTTAATTATTGTATTGGACTTGGACGTATTGGATTTTAAAGGTGCATTTTGTAACTTTTCTGGTTATGTAACCTATTTACCTCCATGGAGACAAGCAGGGGATGCCACCAAGCCAAGTTACGGGTTAGATCTATGCAGAGGCATGCCTGCTCACAGTAAGAAAGCATGGTTTTAGAGGTATTTGTAAGCAGTAACTTATAATTTGATGAATGAACGTTGAAAAAAGTTGAATACCTTGGAGCATTCCTTGCAAAACTATAGCATCTCCATGGATACAAGCTTGTGATTGATGCCCCACCAGAAAAGTTCCATAATGCACCTTTAAATATTTTCAGTTTGGATTTAAAAGCAGCTACTTTTCTTTGTTTGCTTTATTATAATTTGCACCAATTTTAATTCTAACTTTATTCTCTATACCACAAAAATATTGGTACACAACTAAAAGAAAAACTAGATACAAAGTAAAACATAAAAATAATGTATTTATCCATTTGTATTTCAGATAAAAGCTGGGGAGACCGCGGCCGTCATTGCCCGAGAGCTGGCGGAGCAAACCAAATCCAATCTTCAGGCTGGAGACATCACATACACAGTCAAAGCCATGGTTCAGCTGGTGGATCTGCTTGATGTTCAGCTGAGGAACCTCACTCCCGGAGGCAAAGACAGCGCAGCCCGTAGTCTCAACAAGGTGAGGCTAGAATATTCTCACAGAATAATAGGGAACACGGTGGAGCTGTGTTGTGAATGAGGCCTACTCGAGCAGTTGGTAATTTTTAATAATCCTGCCACTTGGCCCAGAGCTGTCATATTAAATCCTGTCTTCCATTTCCATGTGAACGCCAAACCAGAGCCTACGCTGCACTATATCTGTACTCATACCTTGTTTTACTTCATTGGGTTAACATTGGTGATATATCGGCTATCACCTTTAAATAATGCAGCAATATTAAACTTATTTTATTTACTTTTCACTAAAATATGAATGAATAAATGTTAGTTACCATTTTTCTTGTGGTTGCTTTCCACGGGGTTGAGAATAATGAAAAGTCAAGACCGTTGCCGTAGCGATTAACATCAAAAAGTCCTAAAATGTTGTATATAACAGGAAGCTGAAACCCATGAATAGCTAAATAGAGGCTTTAATTAAAATGTCACTTACTTTTACCCAAAAATAAGTACAGTGGTCCCTCGCTATATCGCGGTCTCGCTGTTTTGCAGATTTTTTACTTTTATGTGTGCAATTTTTCATGCTTTTTTTTTTTTTTTTTTACAGCATATGAACGTGCAAATGTGTTCTTCAGGCCATCATGAGACTAATATTTTCTATAAATATTACTATAAATTATCCATTTTGAAGTTATCAATATTTTCTTGGAATTGCAACATATTTGAAAAGCCTTTGTCCGGGATATAAAAATGTTTCCTCTTTTGAACAATTTTTGAAAAGTCCATAAACTAAATTGATGGGCTTTGGAATCTTCTGCTTTGCTCCACAGAACTCAAAGTTACAGCCAAAATAATATATTTTTTTTAGCATCTATTCATGAAGAAAAGCAAACACTTGTGAAAATCTTAAAATGTGTCGTTAAATCTTTGGAGCACGTCACTTGTAGAGGGACACCAGCACCTGTTCTGAAATGGCCCCTCTCTGCTGTATTTTTTTTATTTTGTTGCCGCGGCGACACAGATGTCCCCATTGAGATTTTAGTGGCAGTTTTCCCCATTGGAGAGGCCGCCGTAAAGATGGCCAATAGGACTCGGAAGGGAACGCTGTGTGCAAATTGACAATGTGGAGCAACTCGACTTTATAATACCACTCGAAAACACAGGCTCATAAAACCCAAGTCACGGGCAACTGCTGTAGTCGTCAGTTTAGTTATACTGATCTGAACAGCATAAAGGGGATTAAAAAGGATTAAACTAAAAGGTAATTTCATTCAAAGGTGTAATGATATCTTTTTCACTTCTACCTCACATGGGCTCAGGAAGAAAGTAAGGAGCCAAGCAGTAAATGACAATCTGGGGCTCCATTTTTGGAAATTAAACCCATTTTCAAATTAAAACAATCCAGAAAGGAAACAAACTTGTCTTGGCTTGATCAAGGTTTGAGTCCTATTATACAGGGTGGCCCAAAAGTCACTGACACTTTTAAATCTTCAGTCGCTCCTATAATTCTTAAGTTATACTCAGCAAATTTTAGCAGTAGGTAAAATGAACCTTACGACATTTTTGGCAATATGTGCGGTTATAATTGTTCACTTACACTTGAACTTATCACTACTTAAACATGGTAAAACAAGTAAAATGACCTAATAAAAAAAAAAATATATGTTTTTTAAGTGTCTACCATTTTGGCTTTGGCACTGAATAGCCTGATCCAACAGACTTTGCATAACTTTTGAAAGCATTTCCGGGCTTATGGCTCTTTATTTGATCCTCGATATTACATTTAAAAGTCATTTATTGTCTGAGGTTTATTCACAAACACCTTTTCTTTAAGAGAGCCCTACAGGATGAAATCAGGAGATCACATACTGCCCCCTGTCTTTGAAAAACACTTATTATCCTTTAATGGCATTCACGCTTGGGGCATCTCTGATATTAAAATGTTGACGGTATTGCTTGTATTAATGTCGGAAGGGTAGTTCTAAGTACTCTGAAAAAATAAAAGGAATATATTTAGAAACAAAAAAGTTAAGCATTTTTTTCAATTGTCAGTGACTTTTGGGCCACCCTGTAGTACTGGTTTATCTCGGTTTAATCCCGGGTTAAGATCTGGTTGAATCCCATTTTAGATAAGATGAGGCAACCTATATTTGTCCAACAATGGGGAAATTCCAGTGTTGCAATGCAAAGTTCAAGAACGGCAGGAGAATTCTTGATAAATAAATATTAAAATTAAACTTGAATCTTGCACAACACTGTGAGTAGAGTAAAAATATAAGGCTACAACACGATTATGTACAAGCATGTGTGGCTAAATGTACCAATATTGTCATGTTTGTAACTATTTCAATGCATACCTGTTTGCAGTGTACACTTTGCTGCTTTCTCTTGTTGTAATTAACTGTATAGTCACAGAAGGACACAACACACACAGTATATATTCTCCTATCTGAATGCATATTTCAAAACCTGCTGGATATTTGTAAGTATTTGCTAATTTCCACTCTTTCTCTCTGGGTTACAGCTGCAGAAAAGAGAACGCTCTTGTCGATATTATGTTCAGGTACTGGACATTTTTACCTTAATAATCACCACCATAACCCCATTTCCATTCCCCCATAGCCAAACGCCGTGCATGTCAGCTTCCCCTTAGCATGCATGTTATTGTGTCAAGCATTCCAATCACCCACAATGCATCAGCAGCACTTTCCAGTTTTGAAGTGGATCTGGAAAAGCCTCGCACCGTGATTGCCCCAAATGTGACCTCATTATATCAGGCTAACTTTAGCTAAGGGTGCGTAGCATGTTGAGGCTTCCCCCATTGAATAATATATAGATGCTCTAATTTAAGTCTCTCTGCTCTCCTTAGCTTGTTCTCAGTGCACATTTTTGGTACAACTCAAACTGGTTACACTTCATAATAACTACACTTTGAATAGCCAAAAATGTGGAGCAAATAATTAATTCATAATGAACAAATGCACCATTAAAGGGGCCATACTACGCCATTTTCTGATCTATGTTATAATGGTGTTTTCTCATCACAAACATACCTGGAGTTGTGATTTTTTTTTTTTGTTTCATTCATGTTTAACACACAAACTCTGCAAATTTAGCTTAAGTTCTTCCCTCAAACGCTCGAAAACACTCTGTTCCACCTTGTGATGTCATGCAGTAATACAAGAAATGTTCCACTGTGTTTTCAAACTTCATACACGCCTTCACTAGAGTCGTTTGGCTAGTTTCAGCACCAGAATTGCAACTCTCTACTGAGCAAAAGGTAAAAAGTAGCTGTTAGTTTGAAAATGACCACTTTATGACATCACAAGGTGGAACATTTTGAGCTTGGAGATGTAGAAAGATTAATAATGCAGGATTACTCAAACATGTGTAAATGAAACAAAACACAACTCCAGGTATGATTTTGAGAAGGTAACAGTATTATAACATGGCCTAAAGCTCACACGAGTTAATTGTGTCTAATATAGGACTTTAATTAACCCTAATCCTGAATTATGTAGTTACTAAACCTGATTCATCCCTAATGCAATATTTGTTCATTATGAAGCTTTTGACATACTTTAGTAAGGCTAATCTAGGAGTAGTTTTTATTAACTTTTACCTTAAGTCAATAATATAATATTTTGTGTCCATATTTTGTTTTTATAAAGCTTCATTTCTGCCAGATGTTGTTGTAACGTTGCACAGCGCACATTCAGAGCTGACTCCCCTGAGGCTCGTCAAGATGGGATCGCTGCTATGTATAGTCTCATGTTTGTGCAAATCACATGCAAATGCTTTATGTATGTTTGGCTACGTATGTGCCAATGTGCAGCCGGCTTCCTGTGTGAGACGCACTGGGAGCAAAAGGAGGCAGAATTTCCATGTTATTGTGGTTGTCAACAAAACATCTGGAACATGTCAGTTATTGGTCGCGTGTGTTGACAAGGGCATTGCAAAAAGATTATTTATAAAAACTGTTTGTAGTCGCATTAATTATTTTTCAGTTTTGACTTTGACAGAATCTTGCTATCTATATCCTATCCTATGTATTCATATCTATATTGCGACCATAGATTGCATATAAATGAGCATACTGTCGCTAACCTGCAAGATTGGAATTGAAAAATTAATATTTCAAAAAATATGCTGCAGAGATTAGAATTTAGAACTATTAAAGCATCAAATGTAGTGATTTTCATAAATAGTGTAGCTGATTTTAAGTGATTCAATCGATTTTCTTAATTTTTCTAGCTGTTCTTGTGCATGATGGGACGTTAACTCAAATTAAATGTGCTAAAAATAAGTCTCAGCCATTTCAGCGGGTCTCAAACAACACTAAAAATACAAAAAAAGTAGTAAAAGTGCCGTGGAGTAGAAAGCACAGATACCTGATATCAAATGTAGTGAAGTAAAAGTAAAAAGTATCCACTTAAAATTGTATTTACGTACAGTACAGATACATAAAAATCCACCACTGTACATAAGTCATCTTTAAATTGTATTACGCATCGTGACATAGAACCCAGCAGTCCTTTGAGTGCATCTTGCCATAACATCACTGATTTGAAATATATCCTGGTTATGTCATCATGCTTTTTGTGTTTATATATATATCGACAACACACTTTCTGCTTTCTATGGGAGTTTGACAGGCAGTGACTCAGTACGCACACATAAGCCCACAATGACAGTATTACAAGTATAGATCCTGCTCCTTCTAGACCCCTGCATTATCGTTTGACATATTATGCACTCTCCAATCTCACTCCAGACCTGACCTGCACAGGACAAGGTCGAAGCTAAGACGGGCTTTTTCTCAGAATTGGCTGACAGTGTACTGCATCTTGAGGAAAATGTAAACACTGCATGGCTTGTCTGCTTGATGTTGTCAGTTTATTGTCTATGGCTATTTTTAACATCACTGCAAGAGTTCGTACACGTGCTTCGACAGAATTCCAAGTTAAAAGGAAAAAAAAAAAAAACTAAAATCAAAAGATAAAAACTCAAAATTGTTTGTACTGTTAACAGAATAGATTTTTTCTTCTGCTATAGATCATACCTGGACGACTGAGGGATTACAAATCTGATTCTAATCAAAGGGACCATGATCAGAGATTATAAAGAGATTAGATGATCTGGCTTTAGACATGTCCTTTGAACAATCTTATAACTCCAAAAATGTGATATTAGTCAGATTTGAGTGAGCTTATAACCACAGCTGCTGTCATTACTCACTGAAAGAAATCTGTTTTAACATCAGAAGTGCAACGAAGTAAGAAGATAAAGAATTTACATAATTTATACTGGCATTTTGCATGTGCTGACATCCTTATTTAACTAATCAAAAGTATTGTGCTTCTTTGTGAAATATATTAAAGTTGTGTTGGTACATGTAGGCACTGAAAGCAACTAATTACAAGCAGGTTAATTACAAATAATAATAATAAGGGATTGGATTTATATAGGGCTTTTTTTGGACACTCAGAGACGCTTTACAGACTTTCATTCACTGGTAAGATGCTATTGTAGCCACAGCTGCCCTGGCAAACGAGGCTCCAATCTGCACCATCAGCCCTCTGACCACAGTCACACACACCACATTCACACTAGGCAATGTGGGTGAAGTGTCTTGCGTAAGGACACAACAGCAGTTTTTGCCACTAGTGCTCGACTGTGGCTCCCAGCTGTCTCCCATCCTCGTACTAACCAGCAGGGCCGGCACTAGCTCTCAGGGGGCCTTAAGCTGAATTTGTCTCTGGGGCCCCCAACACCAGATGGCTCCTGACTCAGCTATTGGTGATTCACATTTGACACATTATGACTCTGCTCTCGTCACTTTGACCAATTGTATTTGTGTTTATATGACCAACATCAGACAAACATCCAGATTGTCACAACTCCCATAGTCACAAGAGCAGAACACAAACATATAAGGGATGTTAAGAATTTTTTTTTTTATTCTAAACTTTTTTTTCCGTTTCTGGTGGATTTTAATGTGTTCCAGTTGGCGACAGTGGGCTTAAATTTACATTATAAAGTGTCCTCGCACCGGTGTAAACACATAGCTGACCTCACCTCTGCCCGGATCAAAAACAAATGTAGCAGTAGTTGTTATTTTCCTATTATTGGTATAAATGTAATTGTTGTAGAGGGATATTTCGGCTGCTGGAAACACACAAGCCTTGTTTCCAATAAAACTTGATATATTATTTTCAATATAAATGTATGAGCTCTTGGGGGCCCTGTGGTGGCCTCGGGGCCCTAAGCAGCTGCTTAGTCCGGCCTTGCTAACCAGGTCACACATTACTGGACGTAATATTCTCAGATTGTAAATTAAGTCAAGTCAAATGTATTTATAAAGCACATTTAAAAACAACCACCACTGTACGATATAAAATCCAATGTTATAAAACGAAACATGCAAAAATACAATAGCGCACAACAAATACAATACAATACAATACAAGAGTCCTGCTCAGCTCATGTTAATTAAAACAAAAACTAAATCAGCTTTTAACATTTTAGTATAATTATGTTTTGCAAAATAAAATGGATCTAAAATGTGACTAATATAGCAACTGGTACTTTGATGCATACTTTCTACTTTTACTTATGTGCAATTTGGCAGCAGCACACAGTAGTTTTTACCCATTTAATTACAAATTTCCAGTATTCTCGCCTCCGCTTGCAAAATTCTTACATTGAAAATTGAAAGTGACTGTGCCAGATTTATTTTGCAGACGATCTTCAGGCCTTCAACATCTGTGCGGCGTGGTTACAACACAGCCGAACATGACATGGAAAAAACGCAGATAATTTCAATATACTTAGTCTCAAAAGAGAAACTAGATCGCAATGTTAACTAAATGTTTTGACTAAAGCTTCAAACTGTAAACGATTGACCCAAACCCGGATGCATGCGCCAACACTTAACATGACAAACTTAGCTAATGCGCCAACCATCTGTGGCATCTAAACACCTAGCTCACATCTAGCTCACATACACCTTTGAGGGACTTTCATTGATTAGGGAAATTGCGCCGCGTTTCCTCCTCGCGGGGCCCCCTGGTGGTAAGTGGCGTCACCGGAGGAATAGGCAAATGAGAGGCGCACCTGCTCGTGTTGCCCCCTCTGTAAACAAAACGCGGTACTGCCATCGGGGACCGGGGGCAGGTGCGTTCAAGGAGACTCGGAAAATAAAGCACCCAGATAAGATTATAAGACTGGCAGCTTGTGACCGATGGTTTCATTCTGGATGATGATGCTTGAGAATACTAGTTGTAAAGTCGTTATCCTCTCGCGTAATTGGCGTTTTGAATAAGTAGGCACAGACCTGCGCTAAGCCAAGCCGAAGTGGATGAAACAATGTAATTAATTATTTCTGAGCGTTTTGAGCTGTTCGCGGTATTAGACATCAACAGAAGGGAATTCGGCCTTGATGCAGCTACAAAGCGAATAATGATCATCTCCCTACGTTTTGAAATATTTGCCCTGCAGGAATGTTTCTGTGCCTTTGATTCTGATGGTAGAAACTGTGGCCTTCTGCGCCTTTTGGTTGAAAATAATAACTAGCTACTAAGCGATGATAATAATTAAGCTTTTGTGCTGCAAGTTAAGAAGACTAAATTACATATAAACATGGGACCGCTCGCCTGTGAGAATTCAATTCTGAAACATCAAATTGGATTTAAACTAATATAATAAATGGGGTGGAAAAGTTCTTCTAGTTTATTTTTTTGTGATTTATTCTATTTTACACACACCTACACACCTGACATTTCAATACCTCATTTATGTTTAATCTGCTGAATAAATACTAATGTAATTGTATTAATAATCTGTTTTTTGGTGTATATTTAGCTTGGAGCTTGGAGGTTATGGCACAATATAGCAGAAACAACCACCAAAAAGGGTTGAAGAAGCACTGCTTAAATCTATAAATCAAACTTTTTCACCAAATTTTCAGAACACATCATGAGCAGACTATATGTATAATACTATATAATTACCAAGTATCATTTAACAGTTTGTTTTGCTCTCATTAACATCAAATTAATGCAAACTTACATTAAAGACGGTTTATTTTACTTCTATAGGCTATGCTAACACATAACACACAGTATTTCGATCACTGTGTTACGTTTTGTTGCTTTGAAAATGCTATATTCACCGAAAACGACGCATCAACATGTTTTATAAGTTTTGTTTTTGAAGCTCTGAGTCTCCCCGCCCTTTGCTCTCCACACTAAGTCACTCCCCCTTCAGAGCACTGTCCCAATAACGCAATCAGGTCGGGTTTGTCCAGTTGTTGTGTACAGTTTTGTCTCATGTTTTTGTATATTTGTGTAGAATTGTCGTGTGGGAGGGATGAGGGAACAGCATTATAACATGGTAGATAAGTGGTAAAAGATGGTAAAAGATTCTGCATAATACTACTGATGTGATGTTCGTGAGTCAGATCCTTTGAGCGGTTCCTTAACATGAACGGTTGGATCCAGATCTCATTTTTTAAAAGAGACGAATCTTTTTCTTTCTAATTTGTATGCTTTTTTTATACGGGTTATTATACTGAACGCTGAACCGACACAAGAATCAGCACAAAAGCAAAGCCAGTGACATGAGTGAGAGCTTTGTGCAGAAAAACATATTTGGCATCATAATAACAGTTAGTTTTAAAATTATTATCATTGTAGTGCAACGTTTTATTTAGATTTTCCATAATTTGAAAGGGAAAACGCACTCCCACTCTCAGTTTGAACCAGTTGAAACGCATTTAAACCTTGGTCGTTCCTCTCTATGACTAGTTTGTAGATAAAATAAGTTCTCACATTGGCTTCTGTCATATGAATGAATAGTAAAAGAGTCAGTTTTTTGAATGTTTTTTTGAAATTAACGGATCTAAAAGATTCGGATCCCCCAAAAGAGCCAAAACTCCCATTCCTACATAATATCTCCTCTTTAACAGATGGTTTCAAAAGCTCTGATCTGGGAAATATTATTATAAATATCATAAAGAATAATCCCAACATATACCTTTTAAAAACTCTAAAAACCTCACCACTTATGTCATACACAGACAGTATATTATTACAGTAACATCTAGTAGCATTCTTCCACCTTAACTGTTTTTAAAACCCCACCATTCTTACACATAGTTTGCTGTTTTAGTCTGAATCCCGCAGCCAAAAGTGTCCACCTAATATTTCTTACCGCTCAGACACCGGTGCCAGGAGTATATCTTGCTCATTAAAATGGCACCTTTGCTTTGCTCAGATGACTGGGGGGAGTGTCGCGGCGCAGCGTGACCTTAGCGAGCAGAACGGAGCTGGGGAGGAACGTAACAAGATGATAAAAATTTCTCCCTGCCAGCCAATTTGTCCAGAGATGAAGATAACCACATCCCCATAAACACAAGGAGTCCTCATCTGGCCCTGCAGTGCAAGAGTTCTGCCTGGGTAATCAGTAAGAGGCATTCAAGGCCCACTGTAGGCGGAGGACGTACCAGCACCAGGGACGATTTTTAGAGTAGTGGAAAATAGCAGAAGTGTTATAGTGTTTCTGTAAGGGCCGCAGTTGGAGTTCTTTGTAATGTGGGACTGAATTAGATTTGGGTTTCTGTTCATTTGTGAATATTTGAACGAAATTATTGATTTGCTAGAGACGGTTCAAGGGAAATACTGGTCAAATACTGAAATTAATGATCGTGATTTGAAAATTGCGTACAATTTTGACTGTTCCCCGGTATGGTATTATACCCAAGTGATCTGGAGCGACAGTAGCTCAGTCAGTAGAGAGTTTGTCCACTGAAACACAAGTTGGCGGTGCGATTCCAGCTCCCACAGGTGTCCTCGGGCACGACACTTAACCCACCTCACTCCCAGTGTGTATGAATGTCTAGATGAATGAGTGAGCGGTTCCTCGATGTAAAGCGGTTTCACTTGAACGTGGGAAAGTACTATAAAAATGTGACCAATGACGATAAGAAAAGACGCTGTCACCACTAGGCCAGATTACAGGTCAGATCTGCAGAGAGGCAATCCTGCTCCTGAGTAAGAATGCATCTCTTTCAAGGAATGTTTTGCAAGATGGATATATTTAAAAAACCATACTGTGGAACCTTTCAGTTTGATCCATCATGTGCCATAGCCGTTATCCGTCTCCAAATGTTTTTTAGTCAGACGAACACACGAAGCAATAAAAATGGAAAACACATGTCCTGCTTTCCAATGCACAGCTTTTGCTCTATAATTCACATATATGGACTCAATCTCCCACTTACCCGAGAGAGGAGGTTTCATGAAATATTTAACAACGGTGGTAGCAGAGATTCACAAGAAGACAGACGATTTGGCCTGCGGGTAGAAAGAGCTGTGGAAAAAATAATAATAAAAAAAGGCTAGGGTTTGACGCAACACCTGAACCATAATACGCACAGTTCGATACTTGAAGACATTGCGCACACAAATCCTACTTAGATTATGTTATATACCTTCAAGTTCGGAGTTGCAATCAGGAGAGGGGGGGGACAGTAAATGGCTTAGGAGGAGCATATAGCAAGCCAGCGAGGAGCCAGAATCAATTTACCCAAGTCTGCAGTTCATTTCATCAATCAGCAAACAGATAGGAGCACACAGTCCCTATTGGTTGATCGCGTGGTTGGTCTGGACCTCCGCCAAGCGCTCGGTGTAACGGCCACTTTCCTTTTCCTACCTATGTACACTACCGTTAGCGTACTTGCACTTGATTAGCATTTTCTCATGTTCCACCCAGTAGCTATATGGCTTTCAGTGCTAAAGTATGCCGTACATTTTTAGCAGCTGAAATGGATAGGGCGTTTTGCAGAACAGGTTGAGGATTTGACAGTTGGAGTGGCACTAGGCTAATGGAGGTAAAAAGCAGCAAGGTACATTTCGGTACCTAGTATTAAAATCGTGAAGGTTATCTATGTCTGTCTGTCTTTTTTTTTTCATTTAATAAAGTGAAATTTGTAACAGTATAGTGTAAAAGCATCCCTAAGGGTCGAAATGTGTACTGGCTGCACCTATAAAGCATTTTTTATAAAGCATTTTTATCATCCACGAACCAGGAAGGTGTGTTGGCATGATAGTTGTTAGGATTACTGTGATGGGAAAACCCCAGCTTTGGCCTCTAAAAGTTGAAAAAAAAACTATAAACTAAGCACGGTGATGGTTGGAAAGTGAGGAATAAGTTTGAGCCTCTGCAAACTCTTAAAAAGTCTGTAAAATTCACATTCCTCAGACAGTGGCAGTCAGCTATAGTGCCTTAAAAGTGGAACGCTAACTGCATTATTTACTGATCCTAGTCCAAACTATGTATTTGCAGGTTTCTGGTTAAAAAAAAAACACCTCTGCGATTTCCAGTAGTTGGTGAGATTATGAAATATGGTTGTGGGTGGAGTTTAGATGTTTGGTCCCACTTTAAAGGGCCTATATTACGCCATTTTCTGGTTTATAACGTTGTTTCCTCATCAAAAACATACCTAGAGTTGTTTTCATTCACACATGTTTAACACAAACCCTGCATATTTAGGCTGAGTTCTTCTCTCAAACAGAAACACTCTGTTCCACCTTGTGATGTCATGTGGTAGAACAGGAAGTGCTCCACTGTGTTTTTAAGTTCCATACACTTTCACTAGAATTATTTGGATGATTTCAGACCTGGAATTGCCAGGAATCTCTATTGAACTAAAGGTAAAAGGTAGCTGTCAACTAGAAAACTACCGCTTCATGACATCACAAGGTAGAACAGAGCATTTTGAGATTTGGAGATGTAGGCAGACTAATAATAATGGTATGTTTTTGAAGGAGGTAACATGGCTTAAATCATATGAAATGAAATTATATCAATAAGCTATGGATTTAAAATGAGAAACAATCTCTACTGTTCAAAACTTAATGATATTTGTTTCATGTAGTAACACTAATAATTCCATTGACTGACCTTTTGCAGCTAGAATTCACATTTACGGCTCTTACAAAAGCCCAAAAGTACAGGATTTGTTTTTCTTCCTATATTATTTTGACTTGTCGAGGCCAACAGAGCAACTGATGCAAGTCAAACATAACCATTATGAGAAAATCAAATCATTAGCTGCTGCAAGTGAATAATTTGGAGTCTAATTTCTTGGCGTTCCAGTCTGTTCTGTATCAAAGCGATGCACCATTATCGTCAGTTATGTCTGCTTTATTACCTCCTGTGGCCTAAGGGGTTAATGGGAAAACAGAATATTAATTTTTGATATATCCCATACATCATTCCCTTCTTTTTTCACTTCTATTTATCAATTATACATGCTCCCATCTATGATAAAGGTTTTTTGACCTCTCCCTTAGGCACTATACTATACTTACTATATCTACTCTCATTTTGTCCTCATAAAAATCCAGTACATCATGTCTGTGTCTTACCTTATCTTTAGTATTGAGAGTGCAATATAAGAGGAAAAAATCTTTACTTCACTGAACAAAGAGAGAAAAATAGACCGTGGAGCTCAGAGAAAAAAAAGGCCCCCTTAAACGAGAGCGAGTCGACGTCTGCAGATAGCTGGATGTCAAAAGGTGTTGATTGGAGATTGGCTGCAGATAATGAATAATTACTTGGAAGCCGGCAGAGTGCATACAATCCGTTAACGCAGACACAGAAGGAGGGAAGTGGCATCTATAAATTACGTCTTTGTTATGGTATTGTCTGAAAGGGCAGATGCACAGGTCAGGTTCAGCTCTTTTTTGTTTGTTTATTCATTAATTTATTTCATTTTTTATGGTCTACATCCACTATGTCACTTTCCTGATGGCCGCTTCCTTATCTCCGTAAAGATGTTATTGCTACACCGAGAATGTTCCACAGTATGGCATTAAACTTTTCCATATCCATGTGGCAAGCAGGTGACACCGCCGGACCATGTTGTAAGTTAGGTCTGTGGAGAGGCGACACTACTCACAAGACAAACTTATGTTTTTTTTTTTTTGAAGATTGTAACTCTAGTAACTGAATAAATACAAGATAGATCAGGTTAATACCATAATGTGAAAAAGTTCAGTTCGGTTTATTTGGCATTTACAGTTTAAAAAACACATTGTAAAAAGGGTGCAGGAAGCCCAGAGTGCACAGCGTTCATTTACCCATTCAAACAAAATAAAAAAAAAAAAAATTGAAGGTCAAAATTTACTCTTGTGATCTTCAAACCATGTTAGAATGCTGTTATCTCATCAAAAATGTAGCTGGAGTTGCGTTTTGTTTCATTCACATGTGTTGGAATACTCTGTCTGCATCTCCAAACCTCAAAATGCTCTGTTCCACCTTGTGATGTCATGCAGTGGCAGTTTTCAAGTTACCAGCTATATTTTATCTTTTGTTTAGTAAAGATTGGCAATTCCAGGGACTGAAATCATCCACATGATTTTAGTGAAGGTGTATGCAGTTTAAAAACACAGTTCAACACTTCCTGTATTACCACATAATGACATCACAAGGTGGAACAGAGTGTTTTCTGTTTGAGAGAGGAACTCAACACAACTCCAGGTCTGTTTGTGATGAAGAAACAACATTAGAACATGGATCAGAAAATGGCGTCGTATGAGCCCTTTAAAACACAATCCACATCCTATAAACAGGAGTCAAAGACATACACTGTTAATACATAATTTATTAAGCAACAACATCTCCGAGCAGGTAGGTGTTACATAGTGCACCTTTAAAACTTTATTGCTCTACAGGGGAAATTAGTACCACTAGATTTAGCAATACACATTGATTCAACACTTTACCAAAATTCGTATATGGACATAAAACCGCTTTAGTTATTTTTTGATCACAGAAATGGCTTCAAATATCTGGCAACCACCCACCTGCCATGTCTCAGCCATAGCTTTTAATTTCCAAGGACAGCCTGGCTCTTGTTCCTCTCCCAAACACTGTTACTGGGAATGGATTGCACTACCTTGGTCATAAATCCTACCATTGGCATTTTTAAATCTTTAATGCCTCTTAAATTTTCATCTCCTTCTCGGGAATGCTTTTCGCCTTGCTTACCGACCTCACAATGGTATAAAAAGTCAATTGTTTATTCCAATTACTTGTGGAAAGAATTTTAGCTAAGTGGTTACAGATACTTACTGAGCGGTAACATCTTTTTTGTACTTACTTTAGCTTTGGACGGTGGTTTACACATTAATATATATATATACAATATTATTATGGATTTTAGTCCAATAGACAACAACCATGTATTGTGTGTTGAATAATAGCACCACTTTCTGAAGCTATTGTGAGGAAAAAAATCTGTTCATTTTGTTTGTTTAAGCTGAGAAAATATCAAACTTAGTGCCAGTTTTTGTTTGATGTGGATAGACCCAGTAATTACAGAGATATTAACCATAAACCAAATCAACAAATCTTGTTTACCAAACTTTAAGCAGACAATGACACCATAGCGTATTTAAGAGTTGGTTTGTTGGTTTTGGTGAGACATCGTGACGCCCTAATTGCCGGGTTTCAGACATCACAGCACTCTTTTGGCCAATAATATTTAATACAAATGCGATGCAGCTAAAATTAATTGCTAAAATGCAGATTTTTGTTTTTATATAGTAAGATCTAGGGCAGGGGCGGGGAAACTTTTTGTCACACAATGCATTCTTTTAAAAACTCACCTTCAGAGAAAGGCTTGCTAGCTTTTGCTAATTTGAATGCCAGTAAAAAACTTGCCTTGGTACTTTGATCGGACTTCGGTGAAAAAATATTTTGTTGTCCACTCTGTATTTAACACTCAGTGCTCACTATCCACTTTTCTTTTCTTTGATAAGCCAATTTTTGTAGATACTCTGATAAGAGAATAAAAGAGTAATACAAGGTTGATGTAGCTGAAGAGCGCCATAATTTGGTCACGTTTGGCGAGCTGGACTAATAAGCCCAACGGGCCATATGTGGCTCCTGGGCCATAGTTTGCCCACCCCTAATCTAGGGTCTAGTCACTAATAGAAATGATCAGATTGAGCATTTATGAATTTCCATTTTGGATATTTCACGGCAAATTACAATGTAATCTATAGGAGAGAAAAAATATATATATATATATCTTGCTATCCATCTGAGAGTATGACATCATTACATTTTACAATCTGAAAACCACCAATATACAGTGATTTCTGCCTCCTACACCTTTCCTTGATTGTCTTTTCCAATATTTTTCCATATCTGTCATGATAAACCCTATACAATATGCTCCATTATGTATCTCATTCCATTTCGAACGCCACCATTTTTGAAATAGCCCAATCTAAGCCTTACTTTTCTTACTTTTTTTGGACTAAATGGATCTTTTTTATTTGTCCTTAGGCGATGGTGGAGACGGTGAACAATCTGCTGCAGCCCCTGGCCCAGGCAGCATGGAGGGAGCTAAGCACCGGAGACCAGCTGAAAGCGGCTACCACACTGCTGGACACCGTGGAGCAGGGGGCGTTTGTACTGGCTGATAACCTGCTCAAGACTGACATAGTGCAAGAGACAACAGACAATATCAGTAAGTGAAGTGAAAGGATGATGTACTGTTTGTTGATTTCCATTTCCAAATGTCTGAGTTTCGTATAGCAACAATACACTTTAGGTAAGTCTCTTCGTTTACTTAAGTCTGATTGTGGATAAAGTAAATTGTAAAGAAGCAATTATAACTTTAAATGTGCAAAACTACTTTCTGTTCCATGCAGGTAATTCTTGCATTTATTTGAAAGCAAGGAAAGTTCATTTGTATAGCACAATTCATACACAAAGCAACTCAAAGTGCTTTACTGAATAAGAAAGACATTAAAATCACAATACAAAATCATCTTAAAATGGAGTGCAGAACAAAAACCTTTCAGTCATATGCACAGCTAAATAGAACCGTTTTGAGCCTGGATTTAAACATTGTCAAAGTAGAGGCCTGTCTCACATCTTCAGGAAAATTGCTCCAGGTTTTAGTTGTATAAAACTGAAACACTGATTCCCCATGTTTAGTCTTGACTCTGGGCACCAGCAGGGGGCTGGTCTCTGAGGTCCTCAGAGTGTGAGATGGTTCATATGTCGGAGATGTACTTGCTAGGTGCTAGGCCATCAACTAAAAAGTACATTTTAGAGTGTTTTGTTGTGTTTTTTGCATGCAATTTTCCTATAGAAGACTGGAGTATTGCAAAATATAATACTGTATAAAATATTTTTAAAAGGGACATTTCAGTTGAGAATTTGTGAAACTGAAAAGGTCCAAAATTAAGCAAAAAAGGTAAAAATTAAACACAATTTAAAAAAAAAATGGATATTGGTCATGATTATAGTTAAGTATTCATAACGTTACTTGAATGATTCAAGTAGAATTTTTTTTTTTAAAAAAGCTTTAAAATTTAAAACTGATTTGATTCAGTTTAGATAATTGTCTAAACTGAGTCAAATATTTTTTTTTAAATGAACCTATTCTTCAACAATACATTTTAACTTGGTTCAACTGAAAATGCTTTTTAATAGTCTCTAAGGCAAAGCTCTTGTAATTACAGCTTGAACAAACCGCTCATTACAGTTTGTACAGTTTACCATCTCGCCCTATCTGTACCGTCTGATCAATTATGACATTCAGACAATTAACTTCTCTAAACGATGAACACTGGCCTACTCTTTTGCTGTATTCCTGGTACTATTGCTTTTATGATACTTTTAAGTGTTTCATTCAGCTTGAGCCGGCCTGTTTTATGGGGTCACAGAGTTCACAGAGGAGGTATTGATTTGGGCGCTCCAGTATTGACGGATTCGGCCCTTGCAGACTGAGGAACAAGTGTGAAGGTCGGTGGATTAATGGCTGATTCTCGGTTGGAGGTGAAGTTTAACGGGGAAGCTAACGGCTGATAGCTCCAAATGAATGATTACTGTCAGTGATCATGTTGATATTGGTGTCAGTTACGCGCCGGGCCGTGTCTGCAGATAATGGGGCCTAGAAACTGGAATAAGCGGTAATTCATTGTTCTGATAAAATACTTTACCCCATTACATAAATCACTTCACTTTCATTTATGTATGTATGTATTTATGTAGCACATTTAAAAAACAACCTCAGCTGCCCAACGTGCTTCACATAAAAAGTTAAAACAAGCACACAAAAAAATGATATAGCACTTTTCCACTTTCAAGCACTTTAAATCACGGAACTACTCACCCATTCACACGCATATTCATACACACTGAGGGCGAGGTGGGTTAAGTGTCTTGCCCAAGGACACAACGATTGCAATCATCTGCGGGAGCTAGAATCGCACCGCCAACCTGCGTGTCAGTGGATCTATCCGCTCAACTCATGATGTGTATGTCAAGAGCGGGATTTGAACCACCAACCTTCGCATCAGTGGGCAGTAATATGTTAAATGCCAGGGTGGAAGAGGTGGGTTTTTAGGGTTTCAGGGTTTTTTTTCCTACAATATATCTTCATTTCTGTACTTTAATCTCTTGGTTAATTAAGATGCACTGCCTAACCTGACCTTCTTGTCGCCATGGAGATGTTAATGCATGCCTGAAATGTTTCTTAGTATGGCTTAAAGCTTTTCTGTCCAGCATTATTAAACTTCTTGTGCCACCTGTGTCTTTCATGGAGATAGATATGTTATGTTATACTGTGAAACATGAAGGCAAAGCAATAACATCTCCAGACAGGCAGGTGGCAGACCATTCACTAGAAATGTTACACAGTGCACCTTTAATGGGCAATTAGCATGTCATGATATCAAATGTTAGTGTTCTGAATATTGTGAGAAGTAACATTTAGATTTGACAGTTATTCACAATTTTTTGACGCCATGTTTGATTAACTCTTTATTATCAGTCTGGCTACATCTCCAAACCTCAAAATGCCCCGTTCCACCTTGTGATGTCATTACACTGTAGTTTTCAAGTTAAACAGCTACCTTTGGCCGTTTGTTTAGTAAAGATTGGCAATTCCAGGGTTGAAATTATCCACATGATTCTGAAACCACACGATCCACTTAAAGTCTGAGTGAAAGTGCATGTACTTCCTGTAACAACACATGACATCACAAGGTGGAACGGAGTGTTTTCTGTTTGAGAGAAGAACTCAGCTTGACTAAATGTGAAGAAAACAAAACACAACTCCAGATATGTTTGTGATGGGGATACAACATTACAACATAGATCAGAAAATAAAGTAATATGGGCCCTTTAATTGTCCCAGTGTAGATTTGTTTAGCGTTTGACCAGCTTTTTTTGAATGGAACTTTCTAAATGCTAAATTAATGCCAGTGTTACATAAATAGACAGATTACCGTATTTTCTGGAGTATAAGTCGCACTGGCGTGTAAGTCGCACCAGCCAAAAAATGTATAATAATTAAGGAAAAAAACAAACAAACATATATTTCACATATAAATCACATATGAGTATAAGTTGCACCCCTGGCCAAACTATGAAAAAAAAGTGCAACTTATAGTCCGATAAATACGGTAAAACCACTTTTGTCTGTTTTTTTTTTTTTTGTTTTTTTTGTTGAATCGACAATTCCCTAGTGTCATTCCAAGGTAAAACGCTTTGTTTAATCGGTTGTAGTATGTTTTTCTTTGCCCTGCCTCTTGTTAAAACCAAACCTATGGGAAAAGACGATTATGTTCAAAAATACTGTTATGATGAATTGCCCTGTCCTGAGTGAATTCGGCTACCATGGCAACCTAAAATATAGGTCTGCTGATTTAAAAAGGAAGCCGAGAATTAATAAATGGGATTTTATTATATCTGGCACACTATTCATCTGGGTATTAAGCAGCTCGTTTGGAAACAGGGACGCGAGCGATGGAGAAAGCAGAGCCGAAGTGAGTTTTTTTACAGCTCGCGGTGGTAGCCTGGTTAATTATGTTCTGGTGACATGTTTACTAGGTCTTATCTCCCTGTTTGCGTGGCTTATTTTTCGCAGCCAGTTGGCTTTTGTTGGCTCCTGCAATCCCTCACGCCATGCAGGGCAGTTAAATGAGGACAAGAAGCCCCATTAAACACTAGTAATCACTGCAGTGGCTAATGATTGATCTCTCGCATTTGAAAGGCATGGAAATGGAAGAAGGTAGGTGTGGAGAGTGTGTTACAGATGGAGCTTGCAGCAAAATTAGGAATTCGTCGAAATATTATTGGAAATGCCTGCAGATAAAGTAAATGTCATTTCAACTATCCGAGAAATATAGTCATGAGCGAAAGAATTTGGCAACACTTTATGATAACTACATTTTTAATGGCCTTAAGACTTAATTCATAATGAACACATAGTTTATTTAAGAATGATTCAGCATGAGGAACTACTTAATTAATACCATAACTTAACTTCTTACCCTAACCCCTTAATTAAGAAGTTACAACTTAATCAGTGTCAGATCCACTTATCCGACGGTTGGCGGTTCGAATCCTGCTCTCGACATAAACATCATTGGTAGAGCGGTCAGATCCACTAATGCAGAGATTGGCGCTCTGATTCCAGCTCCGACAGATGTTATTTTTATTTATTTATCCTTATTTATACAAGGGAACCTAATGGGAGCACTTGGGCTATCTTTTTCAAGGGCGCCCTGTTTAAAATACAATACAAAAAAAAAAAAAAAAAAAGACTGCTATTGTTGTGTCCTTGGGCAAGACATTTACCCACCTCGTCTCCAGTGTCTTCATACACTGGCATATGAATGTGTGTGTGAAGTGGTTTCTTGATGTAAAGTGATTTGAGTGCATTGAGGGTAGAAAAACACTGTATACAAATGTGACCATTAATAAACTATTTGCTCATTATGAATTAAGCCATTGTTCATGCTACTTCTTTAAAGTGTAGTTATTATAAAGTGGAAAACCAAGAATTATTTGATTCTCTGCTCCACCAGTGAACTGTCGTGTCCTTAGGCAAGACACTTTATCCACCTTACCTATATATGAACGTTGGACTCATTGGTCGAAGGGGCTTTAGGCGCAGATTGGCACCTTTTCATCGATATACCCACCGGCAGTTCTGCCTACATAAGAAGCTTACTACCACCCAGTGTGAGGAGTGAAGGAATAATGGTGAATTGATTTTAAAATGTGCCTGTCAGTCTGGAAATTTGCAATACAAAACTGATTCATGGTCAGTATAATAAGAGGAGAGCAAAAACTTCCAATTTAAAGATATTTGATCGGTATTTGGGCTTTGAAGAAAGAATCTAATGATGAAACACATTATCGCCATCTATAAGCCTGCACATTTTTCTAACAAGTCCAAAATATGGTGAATTTTGAAGAATTTGGACCATCACACTGTTTTATTTGTATTGTATGACCACTATAGCTCCATTGGTTATAATAATATGGCTGTTTAGTGGACTTGACGACAGATCCAGAGCACTCCTCGTTCTATTCCACTTCGCGCCTCAAGCCGATAATAAAACCCTTCACTTTCAAAGAAGCTCGACATCTCCTCCGCCATTGTGTCTGTGTTTGTGTTTACACGTCACACCATCTTGCCTTTGTCTGCTCGTGAGTACGCTCCACTCTCTCCCCACTCGCGGCATGATAATCTTACCAAAAGATTTCTGCCGATTAGCGTGTTATTTAAACCTCCGCTTTGAAGGTATCGCCTTTGGGTCCAACATCTACCACGGCATCACAGAAATTCCCTAAAGCCCATCATAAGCTCTTTTACACAACCGCGTGGGGGGAAAACAGAAAGAAGAAAAGCGTTTCCTCTTTTGAGAATCGTGGATCTAGGGAATCGTCAGATACTGCGTGTGGGTATTGCATAGGAACAGGCTGCGTTCACGTGACAACAAAAAAATCGAGAATTTGTAGTTTAATGGTGGAATTTGGTCTTGACTGCAGATTGGTTGACCTGGTTTATGGTTTGTAATTACTGGGCCTATCCACATGACACAAAAGCAGCTGAAAAGACCTTAAACCCTGAGATTAATATTGCTGTTTTGTGAACTCAATCCCGAACAGATTTCTATTTTGGATATGTCTTTCCAAATCAGTAAATCTGCCATTATCATAGTTACATCATCAAATTCTATAACGTGAACATAGCCCATTGTATCGCCAGCACCTATGGCCTTTTGCAAACGGCGAAGCTGCAGCATCTCAAACAAAGGAGGTTGCAGTGGAAGCGTGGCTAGCTAAGGGAACAGATACAAAACAGGATTAGCTGTTCGCTGGCGCTAACCTTTATCAAAGTGTGAGGTGTCATATGCGGCTGACATCAGATCATCGGCTGAATGCCTTATGGGGCTTAATGAAGGCTGCACTTTCTCACACCTGATGCCGCGGTGTCAAGATGAAATTTCCATCTGACAATAAGCAGTTAGGTGGTAGATACCATGCTGAAATACCACACTGAAACTTTATAATGCTATGAACTTCAATTCTTTCATCAATACCGTATGTGTATTTGTGTTTGTTGACTAAATAAACCTCCCCGAAATCAGTTACTATTTAAGAAAGGTGCTTCTAATGCCTCAAGTGATTAGCATGACAATCGATACTTTTCAATACCTTTAATATTTTGGTATCAATTAGTCCAGCACTCGTTGGTTGTTACTTGAGGTTACATGAGTTTTAGGTTCTTGTCATAGGCGCCATTTTGAAGACTTTTGAGGATTCTAAAGCTATATAATTTGATTCTGAATTGTTATGGTGACAGGACAACTTTCTAATCATGCTGAAACCCATGGGTAAAAGTCTTTTTCTCCATTTATTTGAGTCTAAAAAAAAAAAAAAAAAAAAAAAAATAAAAACTGATATTTTCCCTCAGAAGTAGTTGGCCTTAAACTTTTGAATACCATCATTATACAACATTTAGAGGACAAAACTTTACAGGTTAGTGAGTTCAGTTAAAAAAAAATCCTAAATGGAACCTTGTCCTTTTAATACACTGCAGTTCTGTATGCACATATAGCATACAGAACCGCTATCCCTTTCAGTCTGTATCTTCCTTGTAGACTGTGACATTTTCCGATCTATTGCCTCCAATGAATCCGTGGAAAGCTCCGTAATGCTTTTGGAGTTAACATTTAGCGATGCCTCGAATCCATTCACGTCACGGCTACTTGAGATTAGAGCTGCTTTATTAAACTGAATTGTATCTTATCCTAATAACTTTGATACAATGAGCTTTATTTCTGCCAGGCTTCTCTATCTGCAGCTAATATTCCTTCTGCTTTATGACCAGAGTCTGTGAACCATAAGTTTCCTTAAGGCACAACATTGGGTTATTGAACTATGATAAAAGCAATGTCCGTCTTGTTATTCTCTTTATGCACTTCAAAAGAAAAATCCTCAATGTCCCTGAAGTTTATATATTTCAGTGTTTTACTTTTCTACTTTTCTCATTTGGTTACTCCACCTGTGTGTCGCCATGGAGATGTCATTGCTTTGCCTGGATTTCTGTTCATTTTTTTGAATTAGTTTATACTGCTCGAAAATACCTTGAAAAAACATGCATACTCCCTGTGAACGAGGTCACCCGACTCATAGCTTTGCCTGGTGCCATCACCTGGTTGTCTCCCTGGAAATAGATGACTTTAATGCCGTTTTGTGGAACATTTCAGGCAATGCAATAACATCACCACGAAGAAACAGGCAGGTGGTGGATCCTGCTCGTGTAAAGATACATAGTGTGCAACTAAATGTCCTATATTACACCAAATTGTCTCCTGTGAGCTTTAAGCCACGTTCGAACATTGTTACCTCATCAAAAACGTACCTGAAGTTGTGTTTTGTTTCATTTACACGTTTGCATAATCCTTTATTTTAAGTCTGCCTTCATCTCTAAAGCTCAAAGTGCTGTATTCCCCCTTGTGATGTAATGCAGTGGTAGTTTTCAAGTTAACAGCTACCTTTTACCTTTTGTTCAGTAGAGATTGGCACATCCACAGCTGAAATCATCCAAATGATTCTAGTGATAGTGTATGGAGTTTAAAAATACAGCAGAGCACTTCCTGCATTACCACATGACATCACAAAGTGGAACAGAGCGTTTCCCGTTTGAGAGAAGAACTCAGTCTAAATATGCAGGATCTTTGTGTTAAACATGTGTGAATGAAACAAAACACAACTTCAGGTATGTTTTTGACAAGGAAATTATATTATAACATTGATCAGAAATAGCGTTAAATGGATCCTTAAACATTTTGGATTGTACTGAATTTATATCTTCAGGAATTACTCTTTTAGTTCTATTTGACTTCAAGAGTGTATTTTTTTAAAGCATAGTGTATCTTCCAGACAGATTTCTATTTACTGGCGTATCATAACCAAACATATCGATTAGAACATGTTTGTGTTCCTTGTGTGTGTACAGAGCTTGAAGTTGCGAGGATGAGCACAGATGGGAATTTGCCTGATCTGAAGTTTCCACAGACGGGAGGACAAGGCAACTCTATCCACCTCTCAGCCAACACACTCAAGCAACATGGAAGAAACGGTGAGAAGCCTTTGGATCAAAATATTTCTAGTTTTTGAACATTTTTGCAGTGGAGTTCCACAAGGTCCAGTACTGGATCTCTTCTGTTTTGTGCTATAAATCCAACTTTAGAATCATTTCATTTACAAAGATCTCTTTTTTTTTTTTGCTATTGGGTTTGAGATTGCATCGTAGTATTTTAGCCTGATATCAAGCCAATGGGGATTTTAAGATGCCAATTACTAAACTCATTAAATCAACAAGTATTCTGATACTATATAGTGGTAACTGCAGAACGCAATATTGACCCAGCAGCGTATAGGATTGATCCATGGCTTTTGTTCATTTTTGTATCATTTTTTCGGCTATTATTTTGGGTTTCAATATTTGCACATCGTTTTTTGATTACAAGCTTTGTTTCATTAGTTATAGATCAATTATTTTACATTTTGTGTCACTTGCACTATTCTTTCCACCATCTCATATTCAATACCTGTTCATGTTTACCTACTATGAAATACCATTTTCAGTTTACAGAATACAAAATAGAGGTGCTTCTTAGGTGTGAATCCCTCTATATTTCCATATTTATAGCTTCTCATTACCTACAGTATAAAACGTTGGTTGGTATAAAACTGCATAAAATAGCACTTTGATCTTTTCTTCAGTCAATGAACACAAAGGCATCCATAGAAATATATGCATCTGCTATTCTCGAACTGTAAACGAGGCAGTTAAGTCACAATACACAGCTATATTCAAGAGGCCATTTTTACACTTTATTACTAGCTCATGCAAATCAGAATGGACTCCAGCTGCGCCCAGTGCCTCTCCACTGGATGACTAACTCCGTGTCCAGCCGCGCCCGGGCCGATCATTATACAGGGGCAGCAGATATTTCCACCGTCATCCACTACTGTAGCACCCCGATTGTTTTCTTTTCATCTGAGTGAGTGATCTCGGTCACGGCGGGAGGGAACTTTCTTTTATATGTGTGCTCAAAAGTGAGACGGCAGGAGGTTAGAGCGGTGTGAATGTGGAGAGAAAAAGAAATTATTCACAAGAAAAAGCCTGGCCTTTTGTCGGAGGCAGCACAGGACTGATATCTGCATTTGCCGGTGAAATTGAAATGATTGTTTATTTAAGCTTTATGAGTGTTTTGGCAGCCTTGACATCAACTGGTTCTGGTTAAAAGCAAAAAGCAATTATTAAAAAAGAAAAAAAAAAGTCAAAGAGATTAGAAGGTTTGGCAAGTTCGTCAAGAAAAATATCCTTCACTTATTTTGTGACCTGTTTTATTTTTTTCTGTAATTGGAAGCAATGGAGTGTCACAGGGGCTTGTTCTTGAACCATTCTTGTTTTCAGCTACATAGTTAACAGTAATGAAAAATGTTGAATATATGCATGTAAAGCAAAATTGTTGTGAATAATAACATAATTCAATATTGCTAAAGTGCTAAATCCTTGTCCATCATATCGCATCATGAATACATTTTCAAATAGAAAGTGAAATATAAAAACTGCATGATATTTTGCAACTGTTAGTAGTAGTGGAAGTATTATGACAAGGCGGACTATTGATTCCCATTGAATATCTTGCATTCTTGATTAGCATTGACTAACACAAGCTTGTTTTGCAGGTGAGATCCGTATCGCCTTCGTCTTGTACAAACACATAGGAAGCTACTTATCGACAGAGAACGCTAGCATGAAGCTGGGGAACGATGCAATGGCTACCAACTATTCGGTCATTGTGAACTCCCCAGTCATCACAGCTGCCATCAACAAGGACTCTAACAAAGTGTACCTCTCGGATCCAGTTATTTTCACCATCAGACATCTGCAGGTACAGCCCTTCACGCATATACTGGAATCTATTAAAGTGAATTATTACTTGGTCTTAGTCATAAAAGCAACACGAGGAAGGAAGCTTACTCAAACTATGATAAATAAACAACATCGTGCTATGAAAAATAGACACTTTCTTACTTGGTCTTCCCTGTATAAAAAAAAATACAACATTGGGACATTGGTAAGAACATTTTGGCTGTCCTAGGAATACATGTGCAGTGGTTCCTCGTTTTTTTTTTAAAATAACCCGCAATGGGCGAAATCCATGAAGTAGTCTGCTTTATTTTTTCCAATTATTACATATGTTCTAAGGCTGTAAATCCCCTCACCACACACTTTATACACTTTTCTCAGACAGGCATTAACATTTTCTCACGTTTCTCTTTTGTTTAAACACTCAAAGTTCAAACCTCCGTAGATTACATCACTCTTCCTCGATGATCGCTTTAAATTTGTCGTTCACGTGCCTCTGCTCGAGCGGTATTCACAAAGGTGGCCTCTCTGTGCACAGAAACACTTTTAAGTCCAAAGCGTTTCTGAAATTTGTCGCTGCAGAACGACATTGTGGGTTTTGTTGGAGAGAAAACTTGCAAACATACAGCACTTCAGAGTCACACTGCGATCGAACATTTATGTAAATTTGGCTGAACGCATTCTGTACTGTACATGAGACACGGCATGTCCCTTAGCCAATCATCAGCCAAAGTCATTTCTGTGTAGACTCTGCACATCTGACAAGGCGACAGGTGCATCGGAAGAGAAGCACTTGATTCTGAAAGGTTAAGAAAACTCTTGCACACTCTCACTCTTGGTTCACTTTTATTCACACAGCGTTTCGGTCCGTCTAACCTTCCTCAGGTCAGGTACTTACTGGTTCACTTTAGCATCCAGAAAGCTATCAGTTATAATGATGGCTAAATATTTTAACATCCAGTTGCTATGGCATCTACACGAACACTAACAGCACACACATGTTCCACACTTACTTGGTTGCCAGTTACTAGATACATACATTACATCACATTCACTCAGGGTACTTCAGGGTACTTTACTGTTGAGCACTGTCACAAAACCGTGCTGATTTAAACTTTGCTTTTCTCAATGGCCAATACATTTATATTATTATCAGATTTTCAGTTTACTCAAGGTATTACACCTGAATGCTCCTTTAGCCGTGCTGTTTACATACATCAAAAGGCCTTATTTATCCCCCTCCCCCCATATACTTCACTGCACCTCCTTGTTCCTTGTGTGAATGTTGCCCTTAGCGATTATCATTGATGCCGGCCGAACCACTGGAGGATTGCCGCGTGGTCTCTGGAGTAAAAGCGACCTGGGAGGAAAAGACAGAAATAGAGCTTGCTGGGATATACAAGGGGTAAAAAGGACGGTAGCTCATGAGTGTCAAAATTAAACTGCTGGGAAATGTCAAAGGGGCAAGGGCAGCGCAGTTATTACAGTGAGTCACCTTTCCTTAAGTGTAAATTGTGATTCTGGTTAGATATTCATTCATTTTTATAGTGGCTGTTTTATATTCCCACTACAGCATTCAATGCATTTTGTTGAGACTCCAATAATAGCCATTTTGTGGTTCTGTACAATTAAAGATGCACTTTTCCTTTGTTTTTGAAGGAGAGTACAATACCTGCTTGTCTCTAAGAAAATGGCATTGCTTTGCGTGGAATATTTCAATGTATGTCATTAGACTTACTATCCTGTATTTATTAAATTACCCATCCATCCATTTTTTTCTGCTTATCTGGGCCGGGTCATGGGGGCAGCAGTCTAAACAGGGACTGCCAGACTTCCCTGCCACAGACACTTCCTCCAGGCTCCACCGGTGGGACCCCAAGGTGTTCCCAGGCCAGCCGAGAGACATAGCCCCTCCAGCTTGGATTTATTCTTACTTGTTTTTTTATAGCTCAAAAGTAGTTGTAACTTGGCCTGGTGACATTGAATTCTTGTCTGTATGGAGAAAATTGTGTTTAATGATGTACTGTGGAACATTCCAACAAAAGGAAGCATCACCATGGAGACAAGCAGGTGGCATACGCTCTTCTAGAAAAGTTACATAGTGCATCTTTAATCATAATATTTACAAGTCTTAATTAAACTACATTGGGTGTGGAATTGACATTTTGGTGTGCCTGCTGCAGCAAATCAAACGCTCTCCACTCTCTGGTAAAGTGATAACCAATCAGAGGTGGTCTTAAAAGAAACTCTAATTAACTGAACTCGGTGCTCCCAGCATGGTACGAGCTGCAGGCGAGGCTGGTTTATGGATTCTGAAGGAATATATCCGTTTAATTTGAGTTTTATTGGAGCATAATGCCTATTATTCCTTCAAACCGGGAGCATAATATTTGGATTAAATGCAGGTTTAATATGTAGAGAGGGAGGAAAATGAAATGTCTCAAAATGACAACCATTCAAGACAATTTAAAAGGGGTATTTTATGCGGCGCAGTTACGGGATGTTGTTTAATATACTGAAGGAGGCACATTTGATTTTAGTTTAAGTTCACATCAGGATAACTTGGCAACACAGCATTCTAGTATCTGTTATGTTATGTATCCAGAGGGATCATGAGAAATTAGGACAGTTGCTGTAGAAATTAATTACTTAAAATCAAATGTTGTGTCTTTTGAATGGGAAAAAGTCATCAAAAACGACAAATCCCGACTCTTGCTGTTAAAATTCTTGCAAAATAGTATATGTGTTATATTATGCAGCTATGGACCTCATTCAAATGTACTAAACTTGCATACACACATACAAAAAAACAAAAACAAAAAACAATACAGACTAAAATTGTGATTAGAAGTATTACAAATTATTTTAAAAAGGAACAAAAAAATATATATGATTTCTTTTTTTTTTTTTTTTTGCATATTTTTCTGATATTTTGAAATCTGCACACACTTATTTTTCATTTTATTTTATTTTATTTTTTATAACATTTCTAATCTCACAAATTTCCCCTCACTGTAAAGCCCTTTTTCCGGCCCCTTTTTAATCTCTTCTTCTTAACCGTTTTTGGATCATTGTCCCTCGCCCGAAGATGACGCAGTCCCAAAGTTATTGTTACACTTCCTCGCTTCGCCCCTTAATGGTCCCAATTAAAGCCATTAATGGGACTGGGGGTCATCCCATCTCCTCACAGTGGCATTTTTTACAGTACGTTTGGCGTGTGAAGGGTGAACCCACTCAGCTGCAAATTTACATTCACAGAAGATGAACCTTATTAGACTAATTACCTTGCACAAAGTGTGAAACGGAGCAGCTCTTTTACTGTTTATAGTAAGGGGGAGCTCTTAACCTTGGGATGATATGAGGAACAAAGGCAAAAAGAAGATAGTGACTAGCGCCTTCCTTTTTGCTTTGCCTGGAATGTTCCAAACTATGACATTGTCCTGCATTTGTTCATTACATGTGCTCAAAAATACCTTCGAAAACATGCATTCTCACTGTGAGCGGGGTCGTCTTTCCGCAGATCTGACCTGTAACTTGGCCTGGTGGCATTGCTATTGTCTTTTTGGAGAAAATTCTGTTTAATGCCATACTGTGCAACATTCCAACCAAAGCCACAACAACAAATTTACATTTCCAGAAGATGAATCTTATTAGAATAATTACCTTGCACAAAGTGTGAAATGGAAGCAACTGGAGCTCTTTTACTGTTTATAGTAAGGGAGGGGGCGGCTCTTAACCTTGGGACGATGCGAGCAACAAAGGCAAAAGAAGATAGCAACTAGCACCTCCCTTTTTGTTTTTCGAGCCACAAAGTAATTGGGCTCGAGAGGAATGGCGTTTGATGTATCTATTTATCAGCAGTTATGTGTCACCGCGCCGGGTCCGTAGTGTGCGGGTGCCTTAAATAAAAATGGCGAGAGAACTAGCGGGGAGGAGACAGAGGTAGAGCACATTAAAGCTTCGGCAGGCCATTGTCAAACAGAGGAAGTTAAAGACCAAGGTCACCAAAGTGTTTGAAAAGTAGCATGGGGTGGCTAGTGCTGCATAAATGAAGCCACCTGCGAGCATGCAAACCGAACTGGAGTCATGTGTGGAATGTAATGACTTTGCTGACATTGAGTTTGAGTTTGTCTGTTGGAAGTCATCGAGTTGATCAAATAAACTGTATTATAACTTAAAGATCCTATATTACGCAAAGCAAATTCTTATACGTCATGGTTTAATGTTACCTCCTCAAGAACATACATGGAGTTGTGTTTTGTTTCATTCACACATGTTTGCGTAAGCATTTATTTTTAGTCTGTCTACATCTCCAAAGCTTAAAACGCTCCATTCCACCTTGTGATGTCATGAAGTGGTAGTATTCAAGTTAACAGCTCCCTTTTTACCTTTAGTTCAGTAGAGATGGGCAATTCCACAGCCGAAATGATCCAAATGATCAAATCTAGTGAAGGTGTGTGGAGTATACAAACACAGTGGAGCACTTCCTGTATTACCTCATGACATCACAAGGTGGAACAGAAAATATGCAGGTTATGTGCGTTAAACGTGTGTGAATGAAGCGAAACGTAACTCCAGGTATGTTTGCAATGACGAAACGGTATCGTAACACAGATCAGAGAACAGGGTAAGATGGGCCCTTTAAAAATATGTTTGTAATTAAAATATGCATATAACTTGTACTGGGAGGAGGCCCCAGGGAAGCCCCAGGACACTCTGGAGGGACTATGTCTCTCGGCTGGCCTAGGAACGCCTTGGGGTCCCACCGGAGGAGCTGGAGGGTGTGTCTGGGGTGAGGGAAGCCTGGGAGTCCCTGATTCAACCCGTCCCTGGATAAGCAAAAGAAAGTGGATGGATGGATGTAACTTGTAAAATATATAAAAATAAAAGGGCTTTTCTAAAAGTATAGGGCTTCAGGGAAGTCTATCTGCACCATCACTTCTAGTTTGCTTCAATATTGTTCCTCATTGTTTATTCCTTGTCATCCTTGCAGCAATCGGAGGAAAACTTCAACCCCAACTGTTCTTTCTGGAGTTACTCGAAGAAGACTATGACCGGATACTGGTCTACGCAGGACTGCAGATTACTGGGGACCAATCGCACTCACACCACCTGCTCGTGCACGCACCTCACCAACTTCGCCGTTCTGATGGCACATGTTGACGTTAAGGTATGGCTTCTTGTTTTCTTTTATGCCATCGAAAACTCGTGTAAAATGTGTCAGTCTTTTTCACCTTACGCAACCATCTAAAGTCGGTTGAAATAGTTATGAGTCATAGTTCAGTGTAAGATTTTCAGACCTCAAAGAGCTACACTTAAAAATCCATTGGAGACTGAAGTAGCTGGGGTGAACGCATGACTTTGCTCGTACTTGAACTATACTAGTAGTATTGTGTACTAGAGACTATTGTTAGACAGTCAAGAGCAGAAAATCACATTGATATTACGTATTCCCTATGCACCACAATGTTATCTTTTGCATATAGGTTAACATATACTGTGCTACTTCTTTAGTTGATTAATCTGGCTGATTGCTGGTATTCTGTATACTTGTTTTCCCTGGGATCCTAATAATTTTGAGAGCTTTTGCCAACGCCGTGCTCCTTTGTAGTCGATCAGTCAATGCATTGGGCCTATTTTTAGTCAGCCCCAGTTTACAGTCAACAATAGGAGGCACACTCTTTGAAAATAGAAGTAGATATTTGGCATAGATGCTCCCTATCAGCTAAGAATCTAGAAAAGAAAAAAAAAATGCATTTGTTGCACATTATTGAGCATGTTTGCAGATTTACACTGCCAGTCGAAAGGTGCCAACAAAGTAAAGTGTGGCTACTTTGTGGAATCTGTATCTAAAATATATTTAAAAAAGAGATGGTGTATCCAAAGTTTCGACTGGAACAGTATTAGATAATTGTTATACAGCGGTCCCTTGTTTATCGCGAGGGTTACGCTCTAAAAATAACCCGCGGTAGGCAAAATCCGCAAAGTAGTCAGCTTTATTTTTTACAATTATTATATGTTTTAAGGCTGTAAAACCCCTCACCACACACTTTATACACTTTTCTCAGACAGGCATTAACATTTTTGCACATTTCTCTCTTGCTTAAACACTCTAAAGTTCAAACCTTCGTGTATTATGTCCCTCTTCCTCGATGATTAAAATTTAAATGTGTTTTTCTCGTGCCTCTTCTCGTGGTATATAGATTTTTTTTTTGTCTGTATATTATATGTATATTGTGCCTACACACCTTTCATTGACCAAGCTACTGTGTATTAAGCCCAAACCAACCTCATGCTTCAACTTTATTTATTAACTTGAAACAGATTTTTTATTAGAATTCACTGTGATGATCATAGATTGATTTCTGTTTGAAAAAAAAACACAAAATAGAAATTGGCTGAGAAAATGTTACAAATTGTGCTATTGAAGGCTCAGAGAAGTTGGTGCTTCGGATGGTGACAGACGGCTTCATTATTTCTGTAGAAGTTTGAGGAGCTTAGTGCTGACTGCGCCGACCACTTCTCCCTATCTGCTATGGCATCTGTCTCTGGATAGCCTCAATACAAGGAGAGGGAGGAAAATCACTCCAACACGTCTCACTTGGCCCCACTCCACAAAACCACTAAGTTCCACTATTGGACATTCTCAATACAGTCTGTCGAAAGCATGCAACAGTCGCATTTTTGAATCGTTTTGGATTGACAAAATGAAAGAATTTTTTTTTTTTTTTTTTGGCGTAGGGTAAATTATTGCTTAGAGTTGGCTGTGTGACTTGTTGGCCTGCTGAGATGGTGGAAAGGACCTGGGTTCACAGTGGACAGCTGATAGTTCCAGCCTTCACCCAGTTAAAAATGGAGGGTTTGGGTTTTGTCAAGCTAGTTCTTTAATGTCAAACTTGATCGTGTTTTTGCCTGAAAAGTCAAGGACAGTATAAACTACTCGTGTGTAGTGTATAGCAAGTGGTGTGTGCAAAACATGTAGTAGTAGTAGTAGTAATAGAAATGATTTTGATAGTTACTATGTGTTAGAGCAGAGGTGCCCAAACTTTTTTTTTTTTTTATTGAGGGTCGCATCTCAAAGTAAAGCAAAAGTCCTGAATGGTACAAGTAAAGTAGCCATCCTCTGAGCTCAAATGATGCTGAATCAGATGTATTAAAAAAATAAATAAAATCCACCATGTGTACATCAACTGTTCAAAGAGATACATCAGCCAAAACGAACAAACGTGAACAAAAAAGCCATGGAACTACTCCGTGGGCGACAGTATCTCAGTTGGTAGAGCTCAATGTAAACACCATTGGTAGAGCAGACAGACCCATTGATCCACAGGTTGGAGGTGCGATTCCAGCTCCAACAGATGAATGCTGCTGTTGTGTCCTTGGGCAAGACACTTAACCTACCTTGTCCCCAGTGTCAGAAACTTTTGAGTTAGCCTTTCATTTAGCACTTAAAAAATGCTGTTTTAAATTGGTTTAACACTCATATATGTGATCCCAACCTCTACTTTTACTTAAAGTTAGAAGTAGGCCACTATTGATCGTAAGTAGTTTTATCTTCATGACACGTCTGGCATTTTTGTATATTTTTGTACGCATCTATTACTATTACCATTATGCAGAAGCAGTAGGTCTACTTTCTTCCACACAGATTTGCAGTTGCCTTCCTTCTAAATCCGTCTTTTCATATTGGACATTATTAAAAGCCCTTTATTTGAATGTGAAGAATCCTTTTCATTTGGCAGCCCCTTTTCTTTCTATATGAGAAAATAGTGAATGGAGGCAAAAAGTCAGTGACGGAAGAAGAAATATAAATCGACCATTTTGTGTCTCCATGGCAACAAGACATACCTCCACTCCAGTCTGCATTGTTAATACTCATTACCCTCACTGCAACAGATTGTATTGTTCAAACCTGGTTTATGTCTCAGTGGCATTTGCAAAAAAAAAATAAAAATAAAAAATAATAATAAAATAAAATAAAATGCAAGTTATAGACTTTTTTTTCATTTCGTTGGAGAAGTAAGGCACACAACAAAGCAAATCTTTTATCCTACTGTGTTTTGCTACAGCTCAGTAAGCCTGTCAGAAGCTTGCTGGGATAACATGTTCTCTTTTAATAATAGCTGCCATCTTGTTGTGGTTGCTTACAGTTGCGTAATATCATTTTATTTAATTTTTTTTATGCATAACAAAAATGTATCTAAATATAAATTAGGGGTGACAACATGTATTTATTTCAGACATGCTATCATAGTGCTTTATTTGCCATTAGTATAGACTGTATATATAAATGGACATAGCTAACCTGCTAGCCGCCACGTTCCAAATAGGGAATGAGCATGGGCGCGCTCCCAGCTCCATCAAGTCTGGCTCCAGTTCACTTTCTATTGAAAAAATACATTGCCACTCTTCTGTAACCACTCCTGTCAGGCTCATCATTTTAGTCATAAAATGTTCGATTTAACCCACTGTACATGAGCCTGGGGTTTTAATTTCACTATTTTGTCCTTAAATCAAGAGTTGAACATTAATAACAGACAAATCAGGCGTCTTCTTTTCCTGAGGTTGCTCCTGTAAGCGTTAGAAACAGGTTGGGTTGACAGCGTTGCTAAACCAGAGGTGCGGGCGGGAAGCCTTGCTCCGGATTGGCTCTTTGGTTGCTATGATACTCGCTGTCAGAATTCCAAATAAGAATCTCTGCTCCAAATATGCTCCTATAACTGCTCTAGCCTCGATGAGCTTTATTAGACTGGAGCCGAACGCTATGGGTGGCGTCACACTCACTCAGTCCACTTCTTTATACAGTCTATGGCCATTATGCATGGGCTGGGTTATTCTGTGCTAGTCACTGCAGCTACCATCCCACTCACATTTGGTACTGTGGATTAGGGTTTGTTTATAAGCTCGAACAAGAGTGACATTCATAAAAAGTTTCATTTTATTTTATTTATTTGTTGTGGATTGAAGTACTAATGAATTATTTTTGCACAGCCGAGTTGTACATTAGACCAGGGTTTCACAAAATGTTCAGCCCACTGCAGAACGAAATAAAAAATGGTAATAATAATTTCACATTTCAAAAGGTGTTGAATAAGGTTTAATTTTGTGTATTTAAATAGCTATTTTCATTTGATCCAATTTAATGAATGAATAAAACTTAATTTTGTCGTTTCGAGACAAAACTGATGTTCGTCAGTGTGGCTCATTGTCTCCTTCCTGACCATCACACGCAGTACAAAAAACAATATAAAATCAAATGTTCAGAATAAAACTGTGTTACTTAGGGCTATTTACGCTTTAAAATGATACCTTGAAATGCATTAGAAGGCTTTAGTATCGATTAGTATGTTCAACCATTAGGAGTCCATTCATATTAAGTCCATTAAGTGTAACAGATGTATGACTTTATGACCTTTGACCTATCTGAACCCTGTTTGTGGCTCTATATGAACAGTAAATTCTCTACTACCGAAAGTACTGCTTTCACGACCTCTCGGTGCATTCCACAAACAAACCCGGTTGTTAATGTTGATAATTACCGAGTTGATACAAGGTGATTCTGCCCACATACATCCTCGTACACACTCCTGCTGTTTGCAAACCTTTGAAGAGAAATCTGGTGTATGCAACGCTGTTACCAAGTCAGAACAGAGGAAAAACTCCAAAGACGTGTCTCAATGGGAGTAATTATTTTTGATTAAGTTTCTGAATGATGTGCGATCTGCATATTGTAGATACTCAATTTACAACACATCGCCGAGTATGTGTTAAAGCTCTGGGTCGTATTTTTCGTATTTTCGAGTGCGGTTCAGGTGGCGCGATTGAAAGTTTGACAAGGGCATTGGAAGTCACACGTCTCCCGATTCCAGATTTTGTTTTTCTAATTTTTGTACTAAAAATGAAAGGGGCTCGGGACTGCGGTTGCCGTTGGCCGCATAAACAAATTAAAACTGGCAATCAGCAGCTGTGACTGAGAGATTATTGGTCTGTTTTGTATTACAATGATTACAAATAGTGCTATCATGGAGACTGGTTGCACTTTGATGTGACTTTGCTAAAAAGAAGATGGATAAATTTGACCTCGGGATGTCCCATTGCTTAACCGCAGGGCATCTGGTGATTAAGTGAGCTTAGACAGTATTGAAATCAAATGCATTTCGTTCAGCTATTGAAAGGCAAGCATTGGCTCTTGTCACGAGTTTGAGAAATGGACTTTTCGGGCGTAATCATCTGACCCTTGTTTATTGATTTGAGAGTTGTGCCAAAGCCTTATGTTGTCAAATTCAACTGAGGGTGAGAGATTGTTAAATAAGCCTAATATAGATTATAATTTTATAGATAAAGGGGCTGTTTTTGCATGTGATTACGTAAAATGTGTTTTGCCTCGGTACGGTATTGTAAAAGCAGCTCTCAGGGTCAAAATGAGACTGATGTCTGCGAGCTGCATGTAATTATAGAGCGTTTCATTCTCTGTGAAGCAGGAAGTGGGCAGTTAGCATGCTGAGGTTTGTTATCTTTACCGTGGAAGTTGTGGAAAGTGCTTATAAACCCAATGTGGTGAATGATTAGGATGCTCGGAATGCTTTCGGTAAGTGTCTCTGTAATTCTTCAGTCGTCTCACTGTGATCCATAGTAAAAGGGGAAAAAATGTATACTATCAATTGCTACATTGCTATAAACCAATTCAAATGATCTGTTTTTCACATTTTTATAATAGTAAAAATCACATACTGCAACCTTTCATGCAGCGATCTGAGATTTATGTCCAGATTAGAAACATTTTGGGTGCGATTGTGAAATTGTCCACATCTAAGAATAGGTTTTAAATTTTTTTTAAAAGTATATATTTGCATGTCAATATGTTATGGACCTTATAACACGATAGGGTCAGTTAATGAACAATAGAGAACTAAAAAGCATCTTATTATGACTTATGCCACTTGTATTTTTTCCAAAATGTTCGATTATCCCTAATAAAACCTCCTACTGTAGACACCGGCACGCTCATTGTGTTATGTCATACAGGAAGGCAATGGCAGAGTTATTCAAGAAACAGTAATCTCATCTACGTCGGGAACCACTTTTCCAAGCATGACCTCTTTGCTGGAGCCAGAATCCAGCACTCGCACACTATTTAAGTCCACTATTTCATCAGTCGTAGTTCAAAGTGTATTTTTCCACATCCCTGAATGGCCCGTGCTCATTTGACCTCCTGAGACTCCTTATTGAGCCATTTCCCTTTATTTAAGCCCCCCATTTGCCAAGATCGCCGGAGGGCAGTTGGATTGAGAAAGAAATCGTTTTAAATATGGCTAAAGGACAAGTACAAGTTCAAGAAATATAGTCCTTCTGTTGCTTCTGTCTTTGGGCCATTATTTAGTCAGTGGACGTGGTTGAGACAGGCCTTAGAGATACATTAAAGTACTTTGAAGAGCCCTTATTCCCGGTAGGCTCATAGTACGTGTAAATCTGCATCCCCCCACTAGTTACTAGTTGGCGGCAGTGATATTTGGCTATCGTTTATCATTGTCTTCGAAGAACATCTTTTGCGTTGACATTATCAGGGAGAAAAACGCGAAACGAAAGGACAGTCAAGGTTGTTTCAGGAAGAGTCTATTTATATATGTTCAGAGCGTATATGGAGTTAACTACCATGGCAACTGCCCATCAAAGTGCTAAGTTAATGTATAGTGATGTTATACTGCTGTAGGGTTGAACGATTTGGGAAAAAATATCAAATTGCTATTTTTTTCTGTTCAAAGTTCACTTATGTTCACATTTAATGGGATATTATTATGTATGCATATATAGGGATGTATGTGTGTATGTATATATACTCTTTTTTTCTGTTCCTATACTTACCCAGTGCCCATCTGGGCGGGAGGGCTATAAAATATTAAAATGCAATTAAAAAAATATATTAATAATTTTTTAAAAGCCTCCTGAACTGAACTGAGCAAATAAACTTTTAAGGGTTCCAATTGCAAGAAAAAAAAGAAGTTCACATTTTGAACGGAGAACTGACAAAAAGACTGACATTTGAACTGACAAACTGCAAGAATCGCATTTCAGAGCGTGTTTGCACAGATCTAAACTACAGGGTTAGCATTTTTCATGCAGAATAATCAGATATTTTGTTGCTTGACGCGGAAATTATGAAACTCGCTAACTGTGTTGATTCAAATTGCAATTTCGATTTGATTTTTTTGCCACTGAACGTCGTCTTCCTTTCATACGAGCGAGGCTATCTCCCCCAGACCTTTTTTCTCAAACCTGCCAGCAGCTCTGATTCATACCCGTTCCCGTGCTCCCCGTATCTCCATGCACTTCATAAATCCTATAGGTGATCCTCCAGTAAGGACCACCACCCTCTCTGCCCCTCTCCAACGGCTGTATTTCACGACTCAAAGGCCGGTGCTGTTTGGAGGCGTAGAAGGGAGATTTATGCATTTTAATTGGATTGACTGTGCAGCCCTCCTGCTGAGAGCGCCTCTTTGAGGTACGGAGGGGTTGGCGTCATGATTTTATATGTGCCACTTTAAACATGTTTCCGGAGGAGCAGTTCAAGAGGTGTAAGGTTGAGAGTGTATTGCTAATCAACATCCTATATTTGATCTTACAGCTAATGTAAAAATACTACTGATATGTTTTATTAATGTACTGTGTGGCAGTGGTGGAACATAATGATGTAAAAGTGGTAAGGTACTGTAGTTAAGTAAAAAAAAAAAATAGCTGTACTTATTACTTATTAACATTTTACAGTGGATACTTCACTACATTCGAGAGCAGGTATCTGTCTTTCTACTATACTACATTTTTTAACACCACTGAAAAGTAAAAGTATTTTTTTTATTATTATTTGAGACGTGCAGTAAAAGCTGAGGGTTTATTTTTTAACACATTTGTAGTTTGAGCAAGCAAAAATATAACAAGTAAACAAATAAAAACTGCAAGAATAAAAAGATATTCGGTTGTTTCTGTTGGTCAGAATGCAGCACAAATCTGTATCAAAATCACTACAATCGAAGCTTTATTAGATCTCAAAATCAACACGAAATACTTTTACTCCTTATTAAGTGCAGTTTTAAACAGATACTCTAATACTTAAGCTGATTTGTCATGTGATATGTACTCATTCACTCCACAGCTGCTGGTGGTGAGCTACAACTATTAATATTTCATTAGTTAAAAATAAATGTCAAAGTTGGCTGTAATTTTAAGTTGCAATGAAGAATCCACACACTGACCATGCACCATCTGCTTTGTGACACTTTTTTAGTGAGATGACAATTTGAGAAAAGTGTTAATAGACTAAATTTGAAAGGTCTGAGAAGATACTAATTAATGACTACTAACGCCTAAGTACTTAAGTAAGGGTTTATTGTAGTTCATGAAGTAGTTTCTAAATCTGAATCACTCTCATTACTCTTGATAAACAGTTTGTTATTAATTCAGTCTTTATTAAGTCTAGTAAAGGTGTAGTTATTATAAAGTGTTCTAATGTTTTCTTTTTACTGCTGTGAAAAATTAGATTCATTGTCCATGTTCAAGCTGGAGATGTGTTATAATACAGTTTATTTTTCACTGTGGTCAACATGTAAGGCACATGCAAACACACGCGTATAGCATATATACACATGCATATATACACACACTCACGCTTCATGCAGACTACATACACAAGTCTATACTGTACACATACATTTTCCATTCCATGTATGCTAATATATAAGTGTAACTGAGAAAAAACATGGACACTCTAGGAAGCTATATAAGCTTAGAATGGGGTCCATCACCACTGTGCAAGCCCAGCAATTTGAGAGCTTGCAGATACTTATTATTTTTTACATTGTATTTATTTATTTTTTCATTTTAGATGTTTTAAATATTTATTTTATTTTATTTTATTTATTTATTTTATTATTTTTCTTTATTTTCTTTATTTTCTTCCCACATGCCTATTTTATGAAAGAAGATAATTTTGTAAGAGAAAATAAAAACAAGTAGAACAAAATATATATTTATATTAACAAAAAGTAAAATAGTAAATAAAGAAAAAAGTAATAATAAATAAGTAATAATAAAATGAAATAAAATTAGAAAATAAAGTCAATAAATAAAATAAAATAAATAGGATGCAATTGCAACCAAATACTACTCATTACTACCTCCCCCTGTCTGTGACCACTTTGTAGAAGGTAATTTCTTAGCCTGACCGCCCCAGTGGCTAGATAGCATAGATATATATATATATATATATATATATATATATATATATATATATATATATATATATATATATATATATATATATATATATATATATATATATTGTGCTCTAAGCCTCAAGATCAGGGGCCGAGCCAATCTCCTCAGGCATCCATCTGGAATGAAAAATATGTGTGTTTAAGAAATCAAAGAAGAATGTAGTCAGCGAGAAAGATTGGAAGACAAATGGAGTCGCCCGGCCTAAGTAACGTGAATGTGGTGTGACTCTGCCCTGGCTACATCGTTTGTGAATTTTAGAACAAATCACGAAGCCGCAGGTTTGAGACCCGTACATGGATTTCTATCACGCTGGCTCGTCGGCGTGGGGTAAGGTGCAGTAGCCGTGTAGGTCACATCAATCGCCATCCCACTTGGACAAACCCTGTGTAAAGAGAAGCTTTTTAAGGCCGACAGAACAAAGAAATCATTGCAGAGTAAAATCTATCACCTGGATGTAGATACACCCCCAGCCCTCTGGTTTCAAAGCTTTTTTCTAGTTTCTCGCCTCTACTCCCCATTGGAAGATGGTGATGGATAGAGTACGTATCCTGCAACCAAGATCCCTAGCCCATGAGACTCCCACAATGCAATGCTGCTATAGGGCCACCCACTGCATCAATAGCAGAGCTAAGCAATGAATGGGAAATGGCCACATTGCCAAGCAGGAGTCATGAGCAGCCATTGCATCCTGTCTGCATTAGTACAACTGAAAAAGATGTGTGTGAATATAAAAACACCATCAAAACACGACTTTTGACAAATTTTAAATGTTTCTATACGTACGTGTATTGGTATTTACATTATATTTACATTATTTTTAGCATATGGTGTGATTATAGTGAGACTGAACACCTAAACTCCACCCACAACCACATTGCAAAGAGAGCAGCTAAACTGAGCAGTACCTGGAGGATTAACGCTGAGTTCAGTAGATGCCTTTGGAACGAGGGCAGATGCTTCAAACTCATAGATGCAGTGCAAATTTTGCCGAAAATTCACATTTGAACATTAAGAACAGTGAATGGGGAGGAGGGGCGAGATCTGGGGATATAAGGCACATTCTGATTGGTCTAACAGGTACCCACACTTCAAGGCAGGCATATAAGCGGACTAAGCAGCTGTATAGGGCCCGAGGCCAGCAGGGGGCCCCCAAGAGCCCATACATTTATATTGAAAATAATATAATATATCAAGTTTTTATTGGACACAGGGCCTTACAGCAGCCTAAATATACTTCCAAAACAATTACATTTGTTTTATATTTATAGTCTACTGTTCATCCATCCGTCTACTGCTCTTGTGACTATGGTAGTTGTGACATTCTGGATGTTTTCAGTCAGATGTTGGTCATATAAACACAAATAGAATTGTTCAAGGTGACGAGAGTAGTCATAATGTCGTCAAATGTGAATCACCAATAGCTGAGCCAGGAGGCATCTGCTGTCATGGGCCCTAGAGACTAAGTCAGCTTAGGGCCCCCTGAAAGCTAGGACCGGCCCTGCTTCAAGGTGTTGCAATCAGAAATACCTAGCTGTAATCAGGGCAGTCTTTTGAGATGTCACCAACTGCCACTGAAGGCAGCAGACACTTATATATAGACATTTATGACCAGAAAAACCTGCAAACTTACCTAGTTTGCACAAAAAATGCCTAAAATAATGACTAGGAACAGTATACAATGCTATTAAAACACTATATACACAATTAAATAGCGAAAAAAGTGCATTTAGTGTTTAGTTCTACTTAAAATTTACAGTCCATTCACGTTTTTTGTTGGGAGTAATACAAAAAGTATATAGATGTGTTAGTATCACCCATTATAACTGGTATTGTATTGCACTGTGTTTTTATTTACATCCTGACACTGTCTCTACTTTTCTCCCATGCATAATCCTGCTCTAACACAGTGAAGTCTGCCCCATGTAAGATCTCTGTGCTCATCAGACAAGAGAATCCAAAGGAGGTCCTCCCCAGACACGAGGATCTCTGCGGCTGTTATTGCGCCCCATAATAATGAGCATCTGCTCCCTTACTGCTAACATAACTGGGCTTCAACCTCTACACAAGCCTTCATCTTATCTCTCTTAGGTTTTCTCACTTAAACTGGTAAACTGGTCTGGGGAAGGGGGAGGGGAGAAGACAGAAAAGTCTCTGGTGAATTGTGATAGAACCCCTCTTCCTGGAAAATCCTGCTGACTGCGGTTGGAAAATGATTTAAAGAGGTGCTTGTTTGAGGGATATAGCTTGGTTATTTCTCAGTGTAAGCAAATATGTTCTCAAGGATTTCAACACCCGAGCTCTGTATCATATAATTTACTGCCTTCATATTACAACTGTATTCTAAGAACTTGTAGTCGGCCTGTGCTGGAGAAGTGCTTGGCTGTGCAGTCGCTATAGACCTAGGTTACACTACACCTAATGAGTTTTAGCAAAGCATAAATGGAGAATTAATTTATAAGTAACATTGATTAAAGTGCCCATAATGTTGTTTCCTCATCACAAACAGACCTGGAGTTGTGTTTTGTTCCGTTTAACACCCAAATTCTGCATATTTAGGCTCTGTTCTCGCAAACCAAAGATATGCCATCAGCAACTAGCAATCTAATAAGGCCTTAGCTTTCAAATCCAAAGTAAAATGATCACATAAGTTTGGTCTTCTGTATTCAAGAAGTAGTTCAATAATAGAGATGTTAATCCACTAAACCAGGGGTGTCCAAAGTATGGCCCGGGGGCCAAATGGGGCCCTCAGACCAGTTTTTATTGGTCCTCAGGCCTCCTGCTGAACCAGCCCAATTGATCATAAGCAGCACTTTTAACAGAAAATTAAACAATTTCTACCACTATACCTCAAACATCACATTGCAGTGTGATAGGAAGGACCTAAAAGGAACGTGTTTCAAGTTATTAATAAACAGCGGCTCTGTCTAGTGGTAGAAATAGTTTAATTTGCTGTTAAAAGTACTGTGTTTAAAGCACCGCACTGCATTGATCACCAGTCTGTGGCCCTCCGCTTCAAATATGTTTTTAGATGTGGCCCTCGATAAAAACGTTTGGGCACCTCTGCACTAAAACAAAAATGAGTGGATGGTGCAAATCCCTAATACCAGTAATGCAGCAGTTGTGCAAGACACTTTACCCAGATACACAGCTATTGTGATTGTGGTGGTTTGAATGGTCAAAGGCAAGGGCATGATGCAATAATAATATGTTAATGAAACCAGTTTTTCCAGATCAATATTCTGTAATAAGTTGAATTGCTAGTGAGCGATTTTGAGAACTGAAAACAACACTGAACCTCCAACTATGTCTCCTATGCTAATTATTTTATTTGGGCACTCTAATTAATTGTCTATAAACTTAAATGAGTCCTTTCTTAGTTGAATCCTTGTTAGCATTCATGTGGCGTGCCTCATTAGCATTCCAGCTATATTGCCATTAGCGCTGAAGTGATCCAGTCAAACCCAAATGCTCTAACCAGATTGTCCCAGCAGCTGACAGCTTCAAGCAACTTGAATAAATTCTTCCACTCCTCCCACATGTTTTAAATCAATGCCCGGAATGTTAAAAAGAGGACAATTCCAAGGAGAAATCTGGAAGCCACACTCCGAAGTGTTGAGACTTAGTGATTATGTTTAAAGTTAGCTATGGTGACACATTGCTGTTTTACATATAGAGGAAGAGGTGTTAGATCTAGACAACATGGGCTCTTAAAGCGAATGGTGTCATGCTGAGAATGTACCATCTGTTAAGTGACATTTGTTAAGATATTTGAGCTTTTTTTCCTTCTTTATCATTTTCAGCACCATATTCTGGGGTTCAGTTTTCATTTTTTCTATCTAGATCAACCCATCCATCATCATAGCAATAAATGCACTTGCAACAGAAAAATGAAAGGATGCTTTGATAAGTTGCCATAATGTGGACATAAAATTCCGTGGAGACCATAGACTGTATTTAAATGGACATACCTCGCTCCTCTCTTCATAACTTCTGCTGTCAGGCTCGTCATTTTAGTCTTAAAATGTTCGTATTAATCTGCTCTGCATGATCCTGGTATTTTTATTTTGCTATTGTGTCCAAAAATCAAGATATGGATATTATCAGACAAATCAGGTACCTTCTTCTGCCTGAGATCGTTCCTGCTTTCGTTGGCAGCAGTGTTAGTGCTCCCTGCTAAACCAGCAGTGCAGGCGAAAGGGGGCGTTACCTTCAACAGCCTTGCTCCAGATTGGCTCTTTGGTTGCTATGATACTCGCAGTCAGAATTCTAAATATGGAATATTGGCTCCAGATTCACCCCTTTAACCACAAGCCTCAACTGGTTTCTATGGGTGACGTGACACTTCCTTAGTCCACTACTTTATACAGACTGTGGTGGACAGAAGCAGGTGGCTGACCATCTATCAGAAACGTTACGTAGTGATCTGGGTGCACATCATTATGTAAGAATGTTCATTTCTAGTGTAAGCGTGAAAGAGGACCAAAAGACTGAAACAGAAAGTTAGAAGGGTTTAAGGAGTTCCGCACAGGTAAAGTGAACAATGAAGCAATGGACTCTCCTGAGAGGATAGGTGGAGAGCCCTGAGATGTGCATGTTGACAGCTTGTATAGGGTCTCTCAATGTATGTGGGTGTGGGTGTGAGGAGGGTCCTTCTTCTAATCACATGGTGACCTCGTAAGATCCACGCTGGTCTGCACAACATCTTCATGAGTTCCCACGCATTTCATAGATCTGCAACCCCCTGGTGGGCACGTGTCATTTACCTTACCGTAAATCAAGATACCAGTTTGATGTAGTGCTGCACTGCTAGAAAATACCTTACAATTACTGTGTGCACCCAGAAACCTTTACATATAAAACATATGTGCACTGTGCATGGCAGACTTTTTTTTTCCCCTGAACTTTGAGTTGTTTTACCATTATAGGGTTGTTCTAGTGCCTTGGCGGAGGCCTGCAATCTCGAGCGCCGACCGTCGTCAGTGCATGCTTTTGAGCTGCACAGATGTGATTTTCTCTGTTGATTTCCCATTGTAAATCCACAAACTTATCAACAGTCCAGAGAGCCATCCAAACGTGTGCACAGCGCCGTATTAGTGTCTGAAAAGAGAGAATTATCTAAAAAGCCAGAGTGAAAGTTATCGAGCGAGTTGGTTTTGATTGCGTTCCCGTTGAGCTCGGCCTAGACACCTGTGGCCCCTTCTGGACTGTGCACTTTGTATTCCTTTTGTTGGCCGACCAGAATGGTGCAGCGGGGGGCATTTTGGATTGATTCACACTGACTAATTTATGATTCATATCGCCCACCTGTGGCTCCCCGTGTAGTGGCTTATTGGAGGGCTTAGGGAACGTACCTCCAGGAAACTAAAGATCCTTTGGGCAGGGTTTGAAATTGCTGTATCTGTAGCCGTCATGGGTATGCTCTTTGGGCTTTGTCTTTTATTTACAGCTGTGTGAATAAGTAAAAGTGTCATTCCATTTCAGTGTTGCTGTTAAAATCAGAGATGGACCAATGTCCCTCAGAGAAATGTCTTTTTTCATGGCAGATGCTACACCATTTGTTTGGAATACAGAGCAACCGATGGCCGATAAGCGCTACAGATATTTTTAGGCCGATGCATAGTGTAGATTTTGATTAGTTTCCTCAAATTATGTCTTTTAAATCTACTATAAACTCACCCACAGCCCTTTTTTTTTTTACCACAAATCTTTAAGAGAGCAGTGTATCAGGTTTAGTTCAGCTATCTCTTGTGTTAAAATAAAGCTTTGTGTGTATTTTCTAGCAAATCAACCAAAAATCTAACTAAATATTGGCCTGGGCTGGAAATTTAAGGCCAATTGCCTGTGTTAAAAGGTCCAAATATCGACCCGATATACCAGTCTACCTCTAGTTAAAATGTATTTTATTTTTAATAATATAATCCTAAAGAAACAGAAAAAATGTTCGGCAGCAGTTAAAAATAAAATGACACTACACAAGCAAATACAAAAAAATATAGTTAAATATACATTTTAAATAGAGTAAAAGGAAACAAATATGCATGTATTTATATTCATATGTACTAACTGTTGGTCTGACACAATAACATTTTTTTTGTAGTGTGGTATATTGCCGAAGCATAAAACATAAAGCAAAGTTATCCTCAAAAAAGTATTCTAAATGTACAAAATTGTTAAAAATATGAACTGCAATAAATACATAACAGAATGCAACAACTTAGGTAGTTAATCTGTATCTATAATGAGTCATAGAAGTTCATAATTCAAACTTTTACAGCTCAAATCTCATCGTAGTACAGAAAATATGTCCCACTAGTACAAAAAAGTACCCACAATAAATATTGACCCCTGCAAAGTACCGTTCCATCTGTTATATAGTGAACGATAAGTTGATATAGCATTTATTGTAACAGGTCTAACTAACTGTCCATTAATTGTCCAGGCAATTACAGAAAGATCTTAGTTCATTTGTTATATTACTCGAGCACAGTTTGTATTGTTTTATGTAAGTTCTGTTCAATTCAAACCCATTCTCTTCTTCCTCTTTTGACAGAACACAGACCCGGTTCACGACATGCTCCTTGACGTCATCACTTGGGTGGGCATCCTGCTGTCTCTGGTCTGCCTGCTCATCAGCCTCTTCACCTTCTGCTTCTTCCGCGGCCTGCAGAGTGACCGCAACACCATCCACAAGAACCTGTGCATCTGCCTCTTCATCGCAGAGTCCCTCTTCCTCGTGGGGATCAATCGGGGTGACCAGCCGGTAAGTTGAAGTTCGACTTGGACACTAGCTCACACGTTACAATGATTTGCATATTCCAAGTGTACATAGTGTAATCAATAGGGAATTCTGTCTCTTTCCCCCCATCTGGGAGTATGACATCATAAACCACCAATCGCTAACCTGGAAGTAAGCGCTATGATTGAATGAGCTTTGGCAGTCCACACAGTTTCACTTAATCATCTGAAAAAAAGCTGTTCCAAGCGATATGCCCAATGGTTCGTGAGAGCTAAGAACTAGTTGGATAGATTTAGTAACATACTTTCGCGGTTCAAAAGTCGGCTAAGACGGATTTAAAGTTCTTTCAACTGACTTCAATTGAACCTGCGTGTGGGTTTTAATATTTCCACCACTTTACATTACATTTCAATGACCTCATTTGTGCTGACAGAGAATAGACGTTAAACTTTGTGCCAGTTTTGTTTCATATAGATAGACCCAGTGACTATGGAGATATTAACCAAAATTGAGGACAAAATATCTGCATTACGACATTAAATTTTACCATCCCCTTCCACTCTATTTAAGAGACCTATTGTGCTTGTGTCTGCTATATAGCTATCTATGACACCCGTGGATCATTATGTTTTAATTTGCACATTTTAAATCGCAATATTCATCTAAAAAGACTTAATAAATGAAACAAGTCCGCTGACTTTCGTGTTAGAAAACTGCAGTGCCCAATGGGAGCTGACGTCACCATAAACAGCATCACAACAAAGAGCTGTGCAGCTGTCGTCTCCTCCTATGGATAGCTGCACATCATACTATAAGTAGCGGATGTTTTGAGATTTGTGAAAATAGCTACGCAGAACTGCCAAATCCTACGTGTATCATCGATTAACCCTTTAAGGACTGAGCATATTATCGACCTTTATTGCTAGCCTTTTTTTAGCCATAAATATCATGTTAAAGGAAGTATCAGCATATACTTTTGGCTTTTTTCACACAACTTCCTCTATTTTACATATCCATCTTTATTTTTCCATTGACTCATCAAATAACTGACTGGGAGAATCCCGGCGGCACCTGCGCTCTGATTGGTCATCTTCGAGGGACAACATAAGCATTACTGTAATGACAGTAACATATTTAAAGAGCCCCGCGCCTCTGCTTCGACACGCCGTTTAAATTTACATGATGGCATAATTGGTTGCGGAGTTACGGTAATGGAAAGTCCGCAACCGCAAATCTATCGGCGGCGATAGCATCCGACGGTATAAGGTTACGGTTGGCGGTGATAACGGGGCAACAGGGCGTCTTGAAAATAAGCGATTAAAGATTGCTCAAACATGCACAAATCACTCCGAAAACAACTTTGACAGGGTAAATGAGAAGAGAGAAACAACTACAACATGGTTACAAACTCTGAAAAGTCGATTTTGCATAATACAATGGGAGTCATTTGAACTCAACCAATCATTTAATTATGATATATTCTACAGGTAAGTGATCAGTAAAAAAAACATGCACACAGGTAGTGGAAACATTAGCTTCCAAAGGTGACATTTCATTTAATTTGGCAATAGTGCGTTATACAGACCTTTAAAGATGTGCATATATCTTCGCCGTGCTCAATAATAAATGACCTTTACAGTAATAGGTGTGTGAGGTGCTTATACTAGACAATGTATTACTTATAGCATGGTAAATTGTAGAATAATACAAGGAAGCCAAGAAATATTATCTTATCTAGACATCGATTTTGCCCTTCAAATACTAACTTCCTGCTCTATAAATACACAAAACAATTTTATGCTTCCTCCTGCGTCAAAGTCACTGCATCTAAACTTTATGCTTCGCTATTTGTTGCCAGGTTAGACAGTAAACTGAATGAAAAATGTAAGTTATAAAAGTATCAATCCAATAACATTGCTCCAAGTTTCAACCTTTAAACTAACTCCCATTTAAAGATGCACTGTGTAACATTTCTGGTTGAGGGTTTGCCCCCCACTTGTATCCATGGCGACGTTATTAACGTTCCTTGAAATGTTCCACAGATTGCATTGACATCATGTATTGAGCGTTTATTTTGCTACAGGTGTTTTACATGCTCAAAAATACCTTGAAAAACACACATTCATACTGCGAGTGGGATCGCCTCTCCGCAGATCTGACCTGTAACTTTTGTGATGCCATGTGTTTGTCTCCATGGAGATAGCTTAATGCGACACTGTGTAACATTCTAGGCAAAAGAGATGAGCAAGTGGCCGACACTCCACCAGAAGTAGTGAACTTTTAATGTAATTTGTCTATTTTAATATAATAGACAAATGTTGATATTATAATTTTAAAAGTTGTCTGTTTGGATTTGGGAGACATTGACTTTTTTTTTTTTTTGCTCTTTTGATGTAAACCTACAATGATACAGGCCTGATGTGCTTTGAATCAGTGGCCATGGACTTGTTTCCTGCAATACAAAAAACTGAAGCTCTCAAATTGAACAAAGAATGTCCTTGTATGAAAAACATAGTTAAAACAGTTGAATATATTTCTTGGTACACAAACCTGACAGTAGAGATTCACATTGGAGCCGCACTTGTGTGTAGCACATTTGGGTGTGTGCTCGGGCTGCATATACTATAAATGTATCTCAAATGCATAAAGGATATATTGTTCGACACGATTAAATGCACACTTGTTATAAAGATTCATGCGGTTGAGTTTATATCTGCACGTTTTGCAATTTCCTGGAATGAAACTAAAAAGGTAAACCAACCCCAATACAAAACCGTTAAGCCATCTGAAGGAAAAGTCTGCATTTGCCGACACCATAACACTACGCACTCTGTAACCTTTCTGTTGGGGGTTCTGCCACTTGCTTGTCACCATGAGATGTTATTTCTTATAACGCACTTATAAACTTGTCAAGAGGAATAATTAGGATGAAAAGAATGTGTGAAAGTGAGGAATACTTGTAAAGATCATTAAGAGAAGGTCTACGGTTTGCGGCACTGTCAACGAAGCAAAATTTGGCTGCTTTGAGGAATTGAAAATGTAGTTATTTCACTTGTTTGTTTTTTTTTATTTCTTACATAATTCCATACTTTTTGCATCGTATATTTGATGTCTTCTGTATGTATCTAAAATACAGAAATGAGTCAACAAAGAAAAAGGACACTGAATGAGAAGTTGTGTCTGAGCCTTTGACTGGCAGTGTACATGTCGCACGCAAAGTTGCTAATCAGGCATTCTATAGAACGTTTATGCTTATGAGTTAAAACAAATAATACAGTGGTCCCTTGTTTATCGCAGGGGTTACGTTCTAAAAATAACCCGCAATAGGCAAAATCAGCGAAGTAGTCAGCTTTATTATTTTTTTTTTACAATTATTATATATGTTTTAAGGCTGTAAAACCCCTCACCACACACTTTATACACTTTTCTCAGACAGGAATCAACATTTTCTCACATTTCTCTCTTGTTTAAACACTCTAAAGTTTCAAACCTTCGTCTATTATATCCCCCTTTCTCGATGGGGGGGAGAAAGGTGTGTTGTTCACGTGGCTCTGCTCCAGCGATATCCATCCTCTCCGTGCACAGAAAGCCCAAAGCGTTTCTGAAATTTGTCAGTGCAGAACATTTCATCGACATTGTGCTTGTTGTCTGGGAGAAAACTTGCAAACATACAGCACTTCAGAGTCACACTGAGATCGAACATTTATGTGAATTTGCCTGAATGCATTCTGTACTGTACAGAGACACGGCACGGAGGAGATTTATTAACAATGGTCTACAGTCTCTTAGCCAATCAGGACATAGAACACAATGCACGTTCATATGCTAAAAAAAAAAGCATGCAAAATTGCAGCAAGACCACGATATAGCAAGGCACCACTGTAATGGTGATTTATTGTGTTTTACCAGGCACTGAATTATAATAAAAACATCCATCTACTTAACTGCGTAAAAACACCGTTGTATAGAATGCCTGGATTATCAGCATTGCCTGTAACATATATACTACACATTAAGTTATACTATCGCCTCCAATTAATTATTAAAGTCTGTACCAAAACAGGATTCACATCTATTCACAGTCAAAGCTCCTGGCCTGAGCCTAGATCTTTCCTTTCATAACCTTTTATTGGCCCGAATCACCATCACCTCTAATATTACTCTCCTCAACTGCAATTAACATCCACTCAACCTTTTAGCCATTTAAGAAAAACCATTCTGGGGGCAAAATCAGCCAGTTATGTTCACTTGTGCCAATAATGACATCAATGCGTGTAAGTGCTGTCGGTGTCTTGTTATTTTTAGAAAAAAGGCCGCTCCAAAAGTGAATAATTGCATCTTTGCACCTGCTGCTCATAGAAGTTACAGCTCCTGGATTGTCTTCCTATATCTCTCATTCGCCCATGCCAGCTAGCAAACAAGACCACATGGGCGCACTGGCTAAAGGCGTCCTCTGCCAGCAACCACAGGCAAAACTCCAGTCCGCCAAGCCAAAGCTAGCTCACTGCTGCGAATAGTTGGAAAATGCGCGCTTAAACAAGGTCAAAGTTTCTCTGATAGTATTTAACATTATAAGTATGATCCCCAAGAGTATACGCAGGATCTGTTGTCTCTTTGTAATGCTAAGTTATGCGTTTTTTTGACATATAGCCAGAGTTAAAAGCAAGTACGGTACGCGATTGTGTCAAATATTGTGTTTTTTTTTGCTTTTGAAGTGGGTATGTTGGGTTTTTGGCATTTTTTTCTTGATTCACAATGATGTTGATGATAAATATGAAAAATGCAATAAGAGTAACCAAGGTCTTGTGGAGAATGCAGAATCCATATTATTATTAAATTCATATAATGTTTATCAGTGTGTAACATAACTTTTCACTATTTTCAAAGGCGGCTCATGGTCAGGAGTGCTGTGACATTGGCCTTTTGTGCATATTTAAAAGTTATAAGAAATGCAATGGCCAGAGGATTCTTTTGTATTCCATGTAAGTTATGGTGTTATAAGCATTTAACTTGCTGGATTTTTTATGCCACGTAAAACCATGTATTATTTGGTTTTCAGGAAGCATTGCAATATTCTATAGGCCAATACAGATAAGGGGCTAAAATGAATATTGTTAAAATGCAGATTTTTGTGGGGTCTAGTCAATTATACAAATGGGAACGTTCAACATTTGTGAATTTACCTTTTAGATTGCCTAGATTTTCCCCAAGAATACTGCTCTTTTTTCTTTCAAATGTTAGCTCATTCACTATTCACTACTCGGACAAAAACTTCATAAGCATTTTAGACTTTTCTTCTCTGAACCATATAATCAATGGGGAAATCTGGGAGTGTGAAATCATCCCATTCTTGAGTCTGAAAACCACCATTTTGGCACTCATTTGCAGAACCAGCTGAAGTAGTTACACTTCAGGTGCGTTCACACTTGTTCTGGTTTAGTCTCAGCATAATCCTGATGTAGACTTGGTTTAGTTTTACTCGAGTCCTGGTCTAGCACAGATCCAGGTTCAGGTCCAGGTTTTATTTTCTGTATTTTTCTAATAAGACTGTTGATGTCTTTTGCTCTCCAGATCGCGTGTGCCGTCTTCGCTGCCCTGCTTCACTTCTTCTTCCTGGCTGCGTTCACATGGATGTTCCTCGAGGGGGTGCAGCTCTACATTATGTTGGTGGAGGTGTTTGAGAGCGAACACTCCAGGCGCAGATACTTCTACATTGTGGGCTATGGAGTCCCTGCGCTCATCGTAGCTGTGTCGGCCGCTGTGGACTACAGGAGCTACGGCACGGAGCGAGTGTAAGTGTGTTAAATGTTCAATTTATAGGTATATTTTTGTAGTACACACAAGTACATTATTTTAGTAGATACCATGATTTGATTACATAAAAATTCAACCAGTAGAGGTCAAAATAACAGTGCATTTATTCTGCTAGCAAGGTTGGATAAACAAAATAAAATAATTAGGTAAATAAACAAGGAGGGATTATTTCCACTTGATCCTGTAGGTCAGGGGTGTCCAAACTATGGGCCGGGGACCAAATGCGGCCCTCAGACTAGTTTTTATTGGCCCTCAGACCTCGTGCTGAACCGGACCAATTGACCATAAGCAGTACTTTTAACAGGAAATTAAACTATTTCTACCCCTATATCCTCAAACATCACATTGCAGTGTGATACAGACCTAAAATGAATGTGTTTCAAGCCTTATTAACACACAGCGGCTCTGTCAAAGTTGTGTATAAAGCACCACACTGCACTGATCACCGGTCTCTGGCCCTCCGCTTCGAATGTGTTTTGAGATGTGGCCCTCGATAAACAAAAGTTTGAGCACCTCTGCTCTAAGTGATGGTCAATATCGCGTTTGCTGTTCATCTCCATCATTAAAATGCTATAACATGAATATGATGGTGGATAGGGCTTAGTAATATGACCAAAAAACAACAAAAGCATATGTTGTCCTATTAAAAAAATGAATTAAAAATCCTTTCAATATTAATCTTGCCATGCTTGACTCAAACATGTAGTCAAATATCTTCCTCCAAAGTCTGAACTCTGCTCCAGACGTGTACTTTTACTGACAGAAGTCTGGCTGAAGACCTCTTGATTAGCTTAAATAGAACTAAACATTTCATTGACAGTTAGAAAATACTGAATCTCGATCTCAATTAAAATTCGAGGTTAAATGGACATTTTTTCAGTTTGTCCCAGGGCGCCTATGTCTACTTCACACTTGTCCCTCATTTGCATCGGCGTTTATACTTGACAAAACCAGTTCTTGAAAAAAAAAAATCATTTCTTACTTATCATTGTTTAAGAAAGAAATATATTTAAAAAAGCACCAGTGTGACAACTTACAAATCTTTCTTTTATTGCACTGGAACAAACTATCTTTTTTCCCTCTGGCAGAAGAATGGGCATTACTGTAGCGGCGCACCAAAATACTACCATGATGGGACGCAGTTGCATTGTTGGAGGACTGTCAGGGTGTTAACACAGACTTGGAATAGAACATAGAGATTTAACCGAAAATGGATCTGATTTCTATTGAACAACAGTGGATTTTGCTGAAGACATTGTGGTGCAGCATCTTAACAGCTCTGCCCACCCTCCTCTTTGTTAATCTGAAAGTTAGAGTTGAACAATATTAGGGAAAAAAATCAAATTGTGATTTTTATGAGAAGCATTGTGATAAGATTTGCAATTTGTGTATTGGAGATTTTTTAAACACATTAATGTTGCCCAAATTGTTGCGTCACAGGTAGAAAATTTTGACTTTCAGTCCATCAAACATCACCGGCCCTGTTTGTTAGTCAAACTGTGTTCACAGCAAACTCACGGCTCTATTAGCATAGCACTCACGTTGGCTAATGCTTAATTTGTTTATTTCCCCATTGTTCAATCTAGTTGCTGACAGCAGAGGGAGCTTCAATGCCTCACTGCCTCATTGTAAATGGAGGTCAAGTCAAGTCATGTCTTTTTATTTATATAGCACGTTTAAAACAACCGTAACAAATTGAACCAACGTGCGTTACAACAAGAAACGCCACAGAGTAAAAAAATAAAACAAGTTTATAATACAGTGGTGGAAGAAGTACGCTGTTTTGTTACTTGAGTAAAGGTACAGATACAGAGGTAAAAAGTTACTCAAGTAAATAGTATCACATGAAAAATTGACTTATACTCATATTTAAGTACCCATTTAAAAATGTACTTTGATTGAAAAGTAAAAGTATTTTACAGAAGTTTTGTTGCATTCGTTAAAGCATTAAATGTAGTGAAATTGATTTTTTAAAAAAACTAGATTTTTTTCATCAACAGTAGCAAAACGAATGCATTTCTTATTTTTCTGTGTTTTTGTTTGCTCAAAGTTGAAACGTGAACTCAAAAATTTTCCACAAACATGGTGAAAATAACCCCTCAAATCATACAAAAAGTACTTTTTTACTTTTCAGTCCTGTTCAAAAATGTAGTGGAGTAGAAAGTACAGATACCTGCTCTCAAATGTAGTGAAGTAAAAGTCACAAGTATTCACTGTACAACTGACTTAAGTCAAATTTGTAGGTATTTGTACTTTACTGAAGTACAGTACTTTACTACTTGTAAATTAAAACCCACTACTGATAATAAGGTGTCTGTTTTCTAAATGTAGACATTATTTTAAGATACTGAAACCCTAGCAAGCATGTTTAAAAGAAAATTAAAGCCACAAGAATACATAAGTTTTCTTTTAATTTTACAGTCAGGAATTGGCTAACTGCGACCGCTCAAATTGCAATTTCGATTTGATTGCGATATATCTCGCAGCTCTACTGAAAGCCATCTGATGATAATGAAGAGGCGAGTCAGCACTTTCTCCTGATGTTTATCACAGGGTCCCGCTCACACTGGGGGCTGTAGACACTGGGAGATGGGCGCGGCCGTAGTTCTTCGTGATGGATGGGCCGATCACTGCCACAGTCTGAGCCCTGGCATCATGTGAATAATTAAAACCACAGGGACAATTATATGCAGCCACTGAATAATGAGGGAGAGCGGTGGGAATGGGAGGAGATGTACCAAATAGGCGTAGGAGGTACTTGAAATATTTGTAGTAGTTGTACTGCCAATAGTAATTAGTCATATTGCTGCATTTTATGGGCCGTACAAATTTCATAAAATGGAATAAAATGTAAAATTTGTAGATGTATATTGTGAAGTCAGAATGAGACCACTATGCACTGTCTGCTTCTAATTATAAAGTGTTTTTTTTTTTTTTTTTTCAATAACACTTTTGTGTTTTTGGCATGCTGGTTGCTGTTAACGGTGGCGTGACAGCAAAACTACTTTCTGGCTTCGGAAAGTTGTGAAACGCACCTATAAACTTGTCTTGGTGAATAATTAGGATTGTATTTTTTAACACAAAATTTGGTTTGTTAAAGAAAATAAATAAATGTGGCCTAGTGGTTAAAAGTGTAACAAATACACAGTGCATACCTCATCCTTCTGTTAACCACAACTTTAAATTTCAACTCTAAGTGGCAGTTTGTCAAATCTTCCCTCATATGGAGCCTGTTTGGACGCCGATAAAGTGAATAGCGCTTTGTCCAGGGGGGTCCAAACTTTTTTTCACTGAAGGGTGCAAACTGAAGTATATTTGAAGTAGAGGGCCACAGACCAGTGTCGATACAGGGAGTCAAATGGTGGATTTAACACAGGTTTGACAGAGCCATTGCACCTTTAATAAGACTAGGAAGATTATTTTTAGGTCTGTGTCTTCAGTTTGTAGTAAAAAAAATACTTCCTGATCAATTGGACCAGTTTAGGAGAAGGCATGAGGGCCAAAAAAAATTGGTCTGAGGGCCGAATTTGGCCCATGGGCCGTAGTTTGGACAGCCCTTGCTTTGTCTGTTTCACCTAAAGAAAAATTCAAGTCTGTCAGCTGGACAAAAGTTTAAAAGTGAAGCCGCTTTGCTGCTTATCCAAGCCGCTTCTTCAGTTCTGGTTAGATCGCTGGTGGACTATCAATCTGAAAGGAGGAGCTAACTACACTGAAACTAACACGCATATCTGTTTGCAGTTTCTGTTTGTTAGCATAGTTCATTAGACCTAGCTAAGTGTGAACTGTGCCTGAGTCATATTTTGCATAATCGTTCAAGCCCCTAATGGGAGTTCTTGCACCTATTAGCATACTGGCCTGCACTATTGTTTTCCTTGTCATTCACCACCCATTATAAAGCGCATACAATATATAATGGAGTTGTTTGGGTTCAAAAATAGTTTCTTTTCTTGTTCTTATGCAGAGAACATAACTATAGCACTAAACCAATGACTTTCTTTTTAATAAGCACTGTGTAGAACAACATGTAAACATTGTAATGGCTCCTTGTGGAGTCTGGGAGCAGGCACAATCACATTTACATAAGCAGGGTCTTGCTACAGCAATTTGGTATATGCAACAAATTAACAAATATTTAATTCCCTGTGCTTGTATTGTTTAGTTATTTGCAAGTAAGACCTGTTAAAACATAATAGCTGTTGCAGGGCAGTTTCTGAATAATGGCAACTTGGTACTAAGCAAACAGGGAAGTAAATCTATGAATTTCTGAATTGGGGGTAGTATGAAGTATCCCTGTGACTGTTTGCTTTTTTTGGTGATATTATATTGTGAATCAGTGGTTCTCTAATGCAGCGCCATGCTCAAACACGCTTTTCTCCAACCATCCGTCCTCTTGGTCAGCCTTTGTCATGTTCTGAGTGAGTAATTGGTGGGTTCAGCCAATCACAGAAGCTTTTGGGAACGTCCTGAAGCTGCACATGACTTGTTTAAGATACTAAATCCACTTGTATTATGATAAAGTGAAAGAAAAATCCTGATATTCCAATTTGATTAAATTTATTTTTGTTGAGCCCAAAATCACAAAAGCAGTTGCCTTGCAGGGCTTCACAAAACTGTTGATTCACCCAAGGAAGTTAGAAAATCAAACAACCATCATTCACAGGAAACGAGCAAATGGATAACTGTCCCATGGTATCACCTGTTTTTAGATCTCTTCTTCTCTGCCAGGAAAATAAAAACACAAATAGGAAAAAGAGACACTTTGAAGAGAACCACAGTGAAGGAGAGATCCACTCCCATGAACACAGACATCGTAGATGTGTACAATATATATATTTTTTTAACCTAGGGCTGTCAATATTAACACGTTAATGCATGTGATTAATCAAAACAAATTGAGGCATCGTCCATGAATTAATGCACGATCTGTTTTGACCAATCACACACAGAAGCTGGGCCGGGGGGCTCTTTACCTGACGGGAGACACGCTGTGATCAGGAGCTGTGCTGATTACACACGGTTACATTTAGACATAAAATTATCGGTCCTCATGTGGAGAAGCGCACATCAGTCGGAGGCTGTTTACGAGAAGCGTGGTACAGCTCTGCTCCACGCGGCAAATTAAAACAAAGACGCCGCAGAGATCTGGGCTCCGTGACGAAAATAAAGATCTCATGTGAGCTCTTAAATGAGTACAATGGGCCCAAATATTTCACCAATCAAGTACAGAACACTGGAAAACACCAAGCGACCCATAACGGCTTACATCTGTCACCATAAGACCCAGTTACACCCACAAGTGGCAATAAAGGGCTTTTAACCCTACTAAACCTATTGTTTGGTCTTCTACATCAACCTGAAACACGTGGTCACACAAATACATTCATCCATCCATCCATTTTCTTCCACTTATCCGGTGCCAGGTCGCAGGGATAGCAGCCTAAGCAGGGACTCCCAGACTTCCCTCACCCCAGACACGTCCTCCAGCTCCTCCGGTGGGACCCCAAGGCGTTCCCAGGCCAGCCGAGAGACATAGTCCCTCTAGCGTGTCCTGGGTCTTCCCTGGGGCCTCCTCTCAGTGGGACATGCCCGGAACATCTCCCTAGGGAGGTGTCCAGGAGGCATCCTGAGCAGATACCTGAGCCACATCAGCTGGCTCCTCTCGACGTGAAGGAGCAGCGGCTCTACTCCGAGCTCCTCCCGTGTGACCGAGCTCCTCACTCTATCCAATTTTTACACATATAAATAATTTAGATTTATGGAAGAATTAAATACGTTTAAAAATGCTGCAAATTAGAAACTTTAAATTACAACAGTAATATGTTTAAACTGTGATTTTATTCATACATCTTCCATTCATTTGACAGCACTTTTCTTGACATAAATGTAAAAATACATACATTCTTATGTCGCTGTCAGTATTCTGTCCAAGACCAACATTGGACTGTCTGAAATTTCAATACATATTTCGTCATATTCTTAGCTTTCCCATCCCTTTTGGTGTTGCTTTGGTCATTCTCACCCTCCGTCCACTGAAATGACTATCTGCGTTACAGTGATTTTTGCACGTTAAGCCGTTTTGACAGCATGTGGCAGCCCAGTGCGGTGGGTGGCAAGGATCTCCGCAAACTCAAGCTGTTGGCATGTGCTTGGCTAGTGTTTTGACTGGCGCAAATATAACTCTCTTCTTTTGCCACTAAAGTGTAAGAAAGTGTCTCGGGAGGAGGGTGGTAGAGATAAAGCTGTGCTCCCAAAAGCCACCATGACAAAAGTTGGGGACAGCCCGTAGCGCTTGACGCCCACTTGCTCTTTAAATCTTTCTATGATCTCAACAAGAAGGCAAAACATGAACAATAGAGGCTCCGGAATAATTTAGAGTACTTTGATGGGTTGCCAGATCTCCGTGCGTGTTTTCAGCTTTTGTTTAGATTCTTTTCTTTGTACGCCCATACGACTTGTGTTGTGTTGATGCGCAGATATCGGCCCTCGCGGCAAAGGAACAGTCAATTTGTCACATTCGCTACACAAGCCCGCTCTTGCATCGCGCTATTGTGTGAGAAGATTTGAAAATGTGCTAGTGACACTTTGAGATGTGGTTGCAAGTTTATTATTTGGCGGCTCAATGTGGATGTGTTACCCAAATATACACAATACGACAATTGGGATCTGATTATATAGGCCTTGTATTCTGTTGCAGTATTTTTTTTTTTAGAGTTTTATCATCTCATAAGACATACCTGGACATTTCTGTTTTCATCAATCAATACCTGTCTACTGCAAAGCAAACCAACTTAAAATCCAATGTTAAATGGTCATTTTTAAATGTTTTTATAACGCTTTTCCACCTTTAAGACACTGAAAGCGCTTTACATCAAGGAACCGCTCACCCATTCACACATTCATACATGAGTGCACGCAGACTGAGGTCCTACATTTCATTAAATACAATTTATTTGAGTATGAAATGTACTTTCATCGTTCATTTGTCTGTATAGTGTTCTCCCAGGACCCACCAGACATCCATTTTACTTTATTTGATTTTTATACACATTCATACACGAATGCACGCAGACACTAGGGTAAGCTGGGTTAAGTGTGTTGCCCAAGGACACAACTGCAGCATTAATTTCTGGGTGCGGGATTCGAACCGCCAACCTTCTGAACACTCTACTAACTGAGCTACCCTCGCCTGTGTTTATCCTTTCTCTGGCTTCATTTACATGCACACTCATAATCAGATTTTTTGAGATAAACCATGATTAAAATAAAACTTTTTTTTAAATAATTATTCTCTAAAACCTGAAAAAAAGAAAAACTGCGATCCTACATTTCATTAAATACAATTTATTTGAGGGTGAAATGTACTTTCATCGTTCATTTGTGTGGATAGTGTTCTCCCAGGACCCACCAGACATCTATTTTACTTTATTTGATTTTTTATACTAACATATTTCTGGTGTCTGTAGTACTTGGGGGTAATGTAGTGGTGCCTTTTACACGTCCTCAGTCCTATTTAAATGTAAACTAGTTTTGCTTCCACGATGTATGTTCGTATAGAATCAGTTTTATTCCCTTTAAGTTTAGCAATATTAAAACAAAAAATATATGTATAATCATATTCTAAGCGTTTGTTTCCCCAAAGCCTTTCTGAGAAAAATGCCTCAAGTTAAATGTAAATTTCTTCCCAAATGTCTCCATTAAAGTCTTGTTTTACCCGTCTTTACACCACGGGCCGTATAATGCACTTAGTCCTAAATGCTTGTACGACGTGGTTAATCTTGCACCACTTCTCTTCCCTCGTCCTATTGCTCTGAGTGACAACAGCGCTTCTTGGACTGTAATTTTCTAGTGTCCAAAAATGGAGGCGCCCTTCTGCAGCCGCGGCGGAGATTAACAGATTAATAATTCAGCCACGCGTCATGAATCATGTTTTTGTTCGGTTTCATTTTTCTGTGGGCCCTTTTCAAAGGAGCAGTGTCGTGTTTTGAGGTCCTCTATTGTTGGCTCTAATCACAATGATTTGGTTTTCGCTCTTGCTTGGGTACAGGGTGAAAGGACAGACTTATTACAACATAGAAAGAAAATGGAGTTCACAAAAGCTCAAAGTTTTTATTGCATGGTGTGCTCAAGGTCAATACAACGCTTTTGAGACGTTGAAATGGTTAAACTTATAACTCTATAATATGAAATGGAAAATGAAATGAAAAAAAAAAACTTTTGGTATTAATAATATACTTATCTGGTGTAGGAACTTCCTTCGTGCATTGTTTGAGAAGTCAATATTTAAGACCTCAACAACTATTAAAGGTCCTATATTAGTCAAAATTGATCATTGTTGCTTTGTTAGAATGAAATAATCATACAAAAAAAAACATACCCAGAGTTGTGTTTTGTTTCATTCACACATGTTCGAGTAACCCTGCATTATTAGTCTGTTGACATCTCCAAAGCTCAATATGCTCTGTTCCACCTCGTGATGTCATTTAGTGGTCATTTAGTGGTCAAAAACAGTTAACATCTACCTTTTAGATGTTGTGTTATAGATTGGAATTCCAGAGCTGATTCTAGTGAAGGTGTATGGAGTTTAAAACACAGCGAAGCACTTCCTGTATTACCACATGGTGACATGACAAGGTGGAACAGAGTGTTTTCTGTTTGAGAGAAGAATTCAGGCTAAATATGCAGGGTTTGTGTGTTGAGTGTGAGTCAATGAAACAAAACACAACTACAGGTCTGTTTGTAGTGAGGAAACAACATTATAACAAAGATCAGAAAATGTTGTAATATAGGCCCTTTAATATTTGTTGTCTCGAGTAGCTAAAAAGTTTAGGATTTTTCTTTGTATGAATGTAATTTAATTTTTAAGGTGTGCTGTGTAACTGTTTTCTGGTTGGCGTGTCCAGAGCGTGCTTGTCTCCATGTCCTTTCTTTTCTGTAATGTTCCATAGTATGGCATTAAACTTAAGCATATTGACAGAGATAAGTCACGCTAGGAGAGGCATCAAACTCAGGCCCGTGGGCTAAATTTGGCCCTCGATATAAATATATTTGGCCCGCAAGAATACTTTAAATATGTATCAGAGCTGGACCTCCAACTGTCGCACCAGTATAGCACACGCACCTCTAATACTACAAATCCCAGAATGCTTTGCAAATGTGTTGGCGCCGGGCCCCACCACTTCTGTTGACACTTATTAGCATCTGCTACCTGCCGCCTTACTCAAATTTAACCCTGAAAAACAGACAGATGTTGTTGACATTTTTCAATATTTAGTTTGGTTCGTGATTTGAGTTTGACATCCCTGCGCTTGGACTTTTCAAAATGTACTTATTTATTTTATCCTTACCTTGTTTTTCAAATATACCTGGAATTGAACAAACCCCAGACAGATCCTTTTAATGCTATACTGTGGAACATTACAAAGCAATACGATCTCTATAGAAACAAGCAGGTGGCGAACCCTCCACCAGAAAAGTCCCATAGTGCAACTTTAATTGTCTCGGAGAGAGCGTTTACTCTTGAACAAGAAGCTTCCTGGTTAGATTCCTCGTATTATAGCTGTGGGCTTGAATACACTATGTCAGATATGAGTTATACTATGCACCGTTCGCACAAATCCCTTAATCCCAATTTCCTACCTTCAGCCAATCCAAATATACCTTAAATCAGAGCAGTGTCCGCCTAAGGACCCATTTCCTCTTCCTGTTTTTATACAGTTTAGCCTAGAGAGCTCCATTATTATTGCTGTCATAGAGGCACAACGCTCCCCTCCTATGCCTCTAAATTCTCCCTGTCGCTCATAACTCTTCCGGGCCCCTGGTGGCGACCCGTGCTTTTTCCAACTATGTCACTACAGCCTTGTACTTGATGTATTTCCTCTGAGTCTAAGTTTCCTCTTCTCTCTGTTCCATTGCAGTTGCTGGCTACGGTTGGACACCTACTTCATCTGGAGTTTTATAGGACCGGCAACTTTGATAATTATGGTAAGTGGACACTCACACGCACACACATACACACACACACACACACACACACACACAGTTGGGTGTTCATGTTTTTGGGGATGTTTAGCTGCAACTTTAAAGGAACTGCATGTTGGATTTTGACTTAAATTTCCTAAACATGACATAACTGTGTCCCCAGATATGAGGTAGACGTATTGCTTTTCAGCTGTCACTTGTAAGGCCGATTTTAATTAGAAAAACATTGGATATGACGGCCATGTTGTTCATCTTACAAGTTTTGGTTCTCAGTTGGTGTTTAATCATAACACAGAAAGAGCCTCACATGCGTCTCTCATATGGGTTGCCATTTTCGACGCTGAAATCCAGTTGGTTTAAACTGAAAATGCCACTCTCTGTTCTGAATCCTCACTAATCAATCCTTAATCAGTGCCTCTGCTGCTGCAATATTAGATGTCCATATATGAGAATGAGAAAAAGTTGTACGTGTCCTTCATCTGCAGGTGAAGCCACTGGCAACCCAGGATTTTTATTATAACAGCGCTACATACAGTTCCTTTGACCCATAATAACGTAAACCCTGACCGTAACTTATTTCATCCTATATTTTAACTTATTTCCACAACTTTTAGGTATGTTCCATCACCATCATGCTTGTCTCCATGAAAATCTTATTTCTTTTCCTGGAATGTTCCACAGTATAGCATTTAGCAGACCTACCTCACTGGAAACAAGCATTTTGTATGATCTGGCCAAGTTACTGGTCACGTCTGTGGAGAGACAACCCTGCTCATAATGTATGTTTTTCCAAGTATTCGGCTTCCAATAAAAACATCTGTAATTGAATAAATGCTAAAGTCAAATGCCATATTGTGGAACATCTGCTTGGAGACAAAAAGGTGGCACACACCCTTCGTGAAAAGCCACATACACTACCAGTCAAAAGTTTGGACACACTTTTTTATTTATTTTTCCTTTATTTCCATTATTATTTGCATTGTAGAGTCTGAAGTCTGACTGAAGACATCAAAACTTTAAATTGGCTCATATGGAATGTAGTAAACAAAAAATACATTTAAAATAACTCAAAAGTTATTTTTGATTTAAAAAATGTAAAATAACCATCCTACGCTTTCATTCCTGATTTGCAATTTTGGCACATCTTGACCCTGACACGGCGCATCTGTGAATTTCAACAGACTTCATCAAGAAGCTCATTGAGAGAAGGCCAAGGTCTGCAACACTGTCAAAGGGTGGCAATATTGAGGATTTGAATATAAGTATAAAAACATATATTTTGTTGAGTTATTACTTTTTTTTTCTTATCTTGCCTCATATATTTGACGTCTTCAGTATGTATATAAAATGTAGAAAGTAGTAAACATGAAGAAAAAAAAAAAAAATGAGCTGGTGCGTCCCAACTTTTGACTGATAGTGTTGTTCACCATTAAATCATATTGTTGATTTAATCAGAACAGATTTACGTTATGGGGACCTAATTTTTTCACCAAGGAAGGCAAGTTAAATCAAGTGTGTATACATTTTTTGTCACCACAGTGTTAAAATACATGACCACCTAGCCCTCCCTCCTCACGTTATAAGCAAGCATTTACGTCATGGGGACCAGATTTTTTGTCCCCGTAAAGAAGGCAAGTCTCTATGAATCAAGTGTGTATATAATTTTGGTCCCCACAATGTCATAAATACTTGCCCACTTACCCCTCCGTCCTCGAAAAGTTACACATTTCACCTTTAATTCACGTTGTTGATCTAATAAGGAAGCATTTACGTCATGGGGACCAGACTTTTTGTCCCCATAACAAAGGCTGGTCTCTATGAATCAAGTATGTATACAGTTTTAGTCCCCACAATGTCATAAATACTTGACCACCTACCCCTTCCTCCTTGAAAAAGTTACACAGTTCACCTTTAAATTGTGTTGTTGCTCTAATAAAAAACAATTTACATCATGGGGACCAAATTTTTTGTCCCCATAAAGAAAGCAAGGCCCTATGAATAAATGTGTATACAGATTATAGTCCCCACAATGTCATAAATACCCACCCAAGTACCCCCCGTCGTATCCAGCACGTACTCACTTTTGCTCATTAACCCGTATTAGCCTCCGGGTCGTCTGCTTAAACGCTCCGCCGAGATTCCCCTCCATCGCTAACACCTTTCCATGCTACCTCCGGGCACTGCAAAACGAATGAGGGCCACGCTGAAAATATGGCAGTTTGTCACCCCAAGTCGTGGTCACTGGCCGGGAACGTTTTTGGTCAGGGTTGGAAGGTTGAAAAGATAGACTCCACTCAGTATGCAGCGTGAAGTAATCCGCATTCTGATTGATTTTGCTCCAGCGCTACCAGTTTTTTCTTTTTTTACTTTGGCTAGCTTTTTGGTGCGGGGCAACATGCAAAGCGGACACGAGCGCTGACATACTTTCCACAACTAGGACGAGCTTAACTTTGTATTTATCGATTTGCGTCAAGGAGTTTAAGAACAAAAAGTGCAAAAAAAATGAAGGATAGCTACTCGTAAACATCTCGCTTTAGGAATAGTTTGAACTGCTTGGATCTTGCATTATGGATTACAGGATTATTTACTGGAGCCCCCAAACTCTTCAAACAAGTCTTTTTAGTGGCACTAGCGAGCAGCATTTGGCTAAATCTGAACATGCATAATGCAGTTTCACGCTCCACTTTTAGTATCTACAATGCATTTCTGTGAGGCTCATGAGTCAGTAGTTCTCAATGCTTCTACTGTGCAAGTCATGGCTTTGAAGAGAATTTTTAGAAGATTTGACCTTAAACAACCTTAAAACCACTGGCTACGCAAAAGGGAGTTGTATTAATAATGAAAGTGTTACCTTAAAGCCACGGTAGCACAAAAAAAGTCAATTCTGGGTCATACATGGACGACTGAGGGATAACGCAGATATCTGAATGTTTTTTTTTGCACAATGGTTGGGCTTATTGCATTGGAAAACTTGTGTCATACTCTAAGCAGGCTTCCTCTGTCTCCACAAACCTGACTGATATATAGGTCTTCTCCTGCGTGTTTCCATGAAAATGTTACTCCTGTGGTTAAAATCTTCCAAAGTATAGCATAAAACATACCAATCTCCATGACAATTGCTCTGAAGTATAGTTTTAACTTTCTATTTCCATGGAATCATTAAGGAGATGTATTTTTAACTTTAAAAAAATTGGCTTAAGGTAGTTTTTTGGAGGACATTGAACTAAAATTGGCTTAAATTGGAGTGCAGTAGTTTGCCAAAGTGTGGTGCGATATATATAAAGCTTAATAGCTGTTTGGCTTTATGGTGAACAAACATAAATCTCATATTTTCTTAAATGAATTATGCACCAGATACAGAAAATTTGGAACATACAACTTCGGAAATTACAATCTCCAAGTTTGAAAATGGGCCAGACAGGAAAGGTGCCTTGGCAGAACATTTTCCTTGTTTGTAGTTAGTATACTGTACATTGAGTCATCTTTGTTCTAAAACTTTTTTATAGATCGTCGCAGTTTCTCCAACACAACTCTTACCTTTGTATCACACTTACTTTTTGGAACAGTCAAACCAGGCACATTTGCTGTTCCCACACGGTGTTAAATTTACCCCCATTGTTTCTAATCGAACGAACACAGTTGTATTTTTTCCTGGCCAGATTTCTTCACCAAACTTTTAAAACCTGCACACGATCACAGGAACATTGGCTTGCTCGTCTCGCTGTTTCTTCCAAGTGAGAGTTGCTCCTGTTTGCGCATCATCGTAGACATAGCATGGGATTTTTGTGCTCGGGTTGGCAAAGTGGGAATGCAAGTCCAACCAAGTGATGATTTAAAATGAATGGATTTGAGCAATACAAGTCTCATCTGTGTCTTTTTTTTTCTCAGCTCAATGTGATCTTCTTGGGCATCGCTCTCTACAAAATGTTCCATCACACGGCCATCTTGAAACCAGACTCCGGTTGCCTGGACAACATCAAGTAAGAGCACTTGCATTGCGCGAGTATCCATTAACGCAGGACCGAAATAGCAGGGTTCTCGTGCACTTTACCAATGGAAAAACAGTTTCACATACACGACATAATGTACTGCCACTGTAATAGTACAAATGAGATCCGGTTTACAGTTCTGCTTTTGAATAACTTTGTTTTTGGATAGCTTTGACGAATAAAAGAAAAAAGTTTTGACGCAGTAGGCTATTATTTGACTAGCTCAAAATGCAATTGTCCAACAAAAACACAATATTCGTATTTGTAATCAGAATCAAATAATTGCAGTAACACAATAACAAAAAAAAGATTGGATAGCAAAATTCCAAAAAACGAGATTTCAAAACTAATTTTGAACTATTCCCAAATAGTCCTGGCAATTGTGTTATTAAAATGTTGGCTTAAAAAAATTATTTTCGACGCAACAAAGGTGTTTTTAAATGGTAAATTCTACCTTTCAAGGCACTCAAAGCGCTTTACAACAAGGAACCAGTCACCCATTCACACACCAGTGTACACAGACACTGAGGGCGAGGTGGGTTAAGGGTCTTGCCCAAGGACACAACAACAGCATTCATCTGTGAGGGTTGGAATTGCACCGCCAACCTTCAAGTCAATGGATCTAACCACTCAACCAATGATGTTTATGTAGAGAGCGGGATTTGAACCGCCAACCTCCAGATCAGTGGACAAACACCCAACCAACTGAGCTACTGTCGCCCCTTTTTAAGTAAATTTGGCGTAAACTAAAGCATTGTGTAAAGGTTTCAGTGAGGTGTGAAAAATGCTGTTAACTTTTAGAGCTTTGTTACAACCAGATCTATTGTATTTTTCAGCAAATGGACTGATAATGGACAAGGACAATATTGCGTTTTTTGAGGTTTAAAATATAAAAACTATTAACTTTATTCTTTTTTGTTGTTAATGTTTGAAAAAAATATACACAATTGAAAGAGAGAAATGTTTTTCATTTAGACATCAATTTTATTACATTTTATTATGTTTTTTGAACTTTTTTGAAAACCTTCCCAAGATATTAAAGCTGCACCATGCAACTTTTTGTTTATCTTCGTGGAGATGTTTGCTTTGCCTAGAATGTTCCACAGTACGGCATTAAACATATTTATCTTGGATTTATTCAATTCTAGATGTTTTTATTCTAAAGTACATTGTAAAACCTACACTCTCATGTGAGTGGGCTTGCATCGCCATAAATCTGACCTGCTTGTTGCCATGGAGATAGATATGGTGATTGCCATACTGCGGAACATTTTGGGCAAAGCGATAACATTTCCATGAAGAGGAGCAAGAACAGACCCTCCACTACGAGTTAAATATTGCTCCTTGAATCGTCCTTTAATGAATCTTAATCTTTTCAGAATAATTTTTAACATATGGATGACAGTAGCTTAGTTGGTAAAGCTTTTGCCCACTGTTCCGAAGGTTGGTGGTTCGAATCCCGCTCTCGACATAAGATGAATACTGACATTGTGTCCTTGGGCAAGACACTTAACCCACCTCCCCCCCAGTGTCTGCATGTTTTGTGTGAATGAATGAAAAAGAATGAGGTAAATAAAAGGATTTGGAGTAAGATTAGAGTTAGACTATGAACAAATGTACTCGATAGAACAGATACACACCGTTACGTATTTTTATTGTGTATTAACGTCTTTCGCTGGGGATATAAACATTACATAAACATCTATCCAATAACAACCCATCAAAATGTCTCAGCTACTCCCCTTAGACTTTGAATAACCAGCGGAAGACATTGGTAGATGGGAGGACAGGAGCGAGTCTGGCACAGCCCCGCACCCCTGTTAACTGCCTGTCACTGCGGCTCTGATGAATATTCATATTGTTTATGAGTTATGCGCATTTCGCTGTGTTTATCTGTGCCTGTTTGCTCTCCGATAATACCAGCGCCTCGGGGACACCACTCCACAAACTTCCCAACTGTTAATAAGATTCTCTATTGGTGCAGTTGAGGTTTCTTGCACATTTATTAAAAGTCATTAGTCTTGTTTACATGGAGGTTTGCTAGACTACAGACTAGGATGTGCAGACTGTTGGACTGAGTGAGGGTCTCTGGAACTCTACTGCTGGGTTTCAGACGACATGACAACATTCTATAGGCCAATAATATTTGATTCAGTTGGAGGCAGCTAAAGTTTATATTGGTAGAATGTTTTTTTTGTTGCAATATAGCCAGTTCTCGGGTCTAGTCTCATTAAAATTATGAAGTTCAGCATTTGCGAGTTCAGCTATTGGATTTTTCATGGCAAAGTACCCAGACAAAATTATCTTCATTATGCGTTATGACAGTCAAACAAAGAATTATACCGTAGAATTTTGACCTGCCCTCCAGTTCAGTTTTAAAATATGGGCATTTTACCTGGTCCATTGGTTTGAAATAGACGAAAACCTTCCACCGTTGCCATAGCGATGAATAATTCAGCTTATTACATACATCTCTTGCACGTATAAAATGTTTTAAAGGTAGTCACGTGGACACTGTTTTTGAAATCATTTTGGGTCTCATGCAAAAAAACATTTTTAATCTTGCATGGTCAAAAGTCCTCAAAATGGCACCCATAAACAGAAACATAATGGGGCGTTGTTGGAAGTTGCTGATTGGATCCAGGCCCATGCAGGAGGTAATTTATGAACTACAGTTGGCTTAATGCTTACAGCTGGCGACGCTCCATATTAGTGTCATCCATCTTATTCACTTTTGTATTTTGTTTCATATTTATTTTATGTTTATGTTGATGTATTTTCCGAAAAGTGACTGAAATCTGTTACTTCTTCGTCATTCATTCTTCATCTTTTGGCCATTTTTTGACTTGGTAGCTACTTCTATAGTATTTGCTCCAGAACAAGGAGCAAATGGAACCACGGGCTGCTGAAAACAATGAGCGATCTTCATTACATCTGACCTCGTTCACATTACAGCCATTTAAGAAGCCTTACTTCACCATTATCGATCTGCGTAAAGTGTTGCTATTGTGTACTATAGAACATTCATCATTGCAGGCACTAAAACACGCTGATGGGCCTCAGAGCGGTATTGTTTCATTCACAATACATTTGTTTTTGAGAGCACTTTCGGAAAGGCTCTAGCGTTATCACGATACTCAAATTTCAACCTCTATTTCAATACTAAGGAGTAGACTCGATACTCAATATAACGATGATACACTGCCTGGCCAAAAAAAAAGTCGCCACCTGGATTTAACTAAGCAAACAGGTACGAGGCTCCTCCAGTTGGTCAGGTCTAGGTTCAGCAGCAACTGTGCTCAAAGAATGAGGCCAGCTGACTACCTGAATATACTGAATGACCAGGTTATTCCATTAATGGATTTTTTTTCCTTCCCGGGCATGTTCCAAAATGACAATGCCAGGATTCATCAGGCTGAAAGAGTGGTTCAGGGAGCATGAGACATCATTTTCACACATGGATTGGCCACCACAGAGTTCAGACCTTAACCACATTGAGAATCTTTGAGATGGTGAAAAATAAAGGCAACACAGGATGGAAATAAATCTTGTGACATTGCAGAAGCTTATCGAAACAATGACAAAGCGAATGTGCCGTAATCAAAGCTTAAGGCCGTCCAACGAAATATTAGAGTGTGTGTGACCTTTTTTGGCAAGGGAGTGTAATTAAAAACGGTCTTTATTTAGACAATAGAATGTGATTTTTCATGTTAAATCTTTCTTTCATATTACCATGCAGTGTTATATCTATGTAATCCCGCAGTCGTCCAGGCTCTATAGTGCTCCATGGGCGTATACTAGTCTATGTGTCTTATACTCTATATATATACATCTGATACAGCTCAACAGCTCTAAAGCTATTCAGGAAAGGTTCATTTCTGTCCTGTGAATGTGGCTTTTTGACAAGTATCGATACTTGCTCAAACGCGTATCATTTTCAGTATTGATTAGCATCTGATTTCTGATACTTTTGACAACACTAAAAGGCATAAAATGAAGATTTTTTTTCAGGTTTTAGATTTTTAGCCAGTTTCTTCTTGATAACGAGCTGATTTAATGTCTAAGCAACAAATGTGATGTGTGAAATGTGATTCTAAATTAACTCTGGCAACTTTAATTATTATTATTATTTTTTTTTTTAATAACTTCAGTTGTTGTTACTCTCAAGGTATTTTCACTTTGTGGTGTCATTTTGCTTTGTACATCCATTTTAGTTTAGCATGTCAGCAAAATTATCCAAATTCGTTAAATCTGGCTTTTTCAAAACTGAAAATTTGATCAAGTTTTAATAGCTGAATTCTCTTTAACTTGCTAATTTTTCTGAAGTTTTCAGACCAAAACACATCAGGCTGTTTGCTAATGGGCGCAATGTGTCACCATGGTAACTGCTGAACAATCTGCAATAGACGTACATCCACTCCCCCTCCCCAGCGTAATGTCACTGCAAGGCATCAATACAGCCCCTGCGATCGATTCGGTCTATCTGTCTAGAGCCACTTCCAACATTTTGGCTTTAGTCCCTTTTGTAACATCATTTTATAAGGTTTGTCTCATGGCGCTCTGGCTGCTGTCTGGCCCTTTCGTCCCTTCACACTCATATAAAGAAACAATCTTCGCCTTGCATGACAGAGCTTGCTTTTACCTGGTCACGGAGCCCTGTACACTGTGTTATTCCATCACAAAATCCCCATAGGATTCAACACGGTCAGCTGTATTTCCTTAAGTGCACAAGGCAAAGTGCAGCTTACGTCACTTCCACAGACACACATTGGGAACATGCTGTTTCTTACACAAAAATAATCCAGTGTAATTTCCTGTTGAGGTTGGACGACGTGCCAAAAAAAGTTTTTTTTTTGTTTTTTTTTTCTCGCTCATATTCGGATTTAATATTGTCTTATGTCAGATTATAGCTTTTCCTCAGCATAAACAACACACACTTTTAATCATTGCTACATAACACAAAAAGTAGTCTGAACTCTGCTTCAAATTATGATGCATGCACAGACCTATTTCTAGAAAAAAAAAAAAAAAAACAACCCAAAACTCTAGCTATAAATTTATTCAGAAAAATGTGGGTAGAATGGTCAAACAAATTCAAAATCGAACACAACAAAGACAGATTTTCTTTATATTAAATTATTATAGTATCAGAGGTAGGTAGTACAGTTACATGTACTTGAAGAAATTGTACTTTTCAGATTACTGCATACTTTCACTCCTACTTTAGTAATGTAACTGTACTCGAGTAAAAGTTTTGGTTACTCTTACCCACTGTGAGTAAATTTACAAGTGAGAAAAGTTTATGTTGATTTGAACATTTGTGTTTTTTTACCCACTCCTTCAGATATAATGAAGTTTTTCTTATTTTTATGTCTTTGGAAATACCAGATTTTGTGCCATATTTAATTAACATTTTATTCTTCAAACTTCAAATTATAAATCCGATGTTTCATCAGGTACGTTTTCAGTTACTCTTACTTGAGTAGTTGTTTTCCCAGTACTTTTTTACCCTCACTTGAGTAAATTTGTGGATTCTCTTACTTGAGTGCAATTTATGGCAACTCTTCCCATAATAAATCCCATAATAAATGAATGTGAGTGAGAATGGTAGGAATGCACAATATTTCACAATTGTACATATAAATAGTGATTTGAATTTCATAATTACCAAGTCACAAGAGCTGCATTTATTTAGGTACTGTCTTCTGCAAACCACCAATCAATCCTGTCTTTTTATGGAAAATGCTTAACCCTATAGCCGCGTGTGAACAAAAATGAAACACATTTGATTCTTGTATTAGTTTAGCAGTTCATATTTTAGCTGTCTCTCAAATGTTAATGCTTCTAGATGTGTTTAAAATGTGCACTGTGAACTGAATCCTAATTTGAAGACATAAACATGGCGACTCTAATCTGCAGCCCTTAATACACTGAAATAGATTAATCGTATCTGAGGAATCATAGCAAGATTTTGGTGGTAAAAAGACGTCTCAAATGAAGTCGGAGCAGGACTAATAAAATGTGGGTGTTATCAATAAAACTTGCCCCGCTCTGCAACAGTGTGACGTTTGCAGACTATTTTATAAAGAGGCATTTTCAAATATTTCTTTAGCGTTGAAGTCGGCCATTGTAAATCAAAATCGAAGAGGGGGTATTATGCAAAAAAATCAACTTTTTCTGAGCTTTCTACCATGTTGTAACATTGTTGCCTCATCAAAAACATGCCTGAAGAGGTTTTAGATGTAATCCATGCACGTTTGAGTAATTTAGCGATCTTTCCTGGGTCCTATTTGAGCTCTCCCTACAATTAGCTGTAAGATTCTGTCCAATACTTCACCTACAAACCTACATCACCCATGGTCCAACACGACAGTTCTCCATAAATGTGCAAAAGCATATTACAAAACTGTACACAACAACTTCACAGCAAAGGGAAGGGGAACTCAGAGCATCAAAAACGTATAAAACATGTTAATACGCTGTCTGCAAATTTAGCATTTTCAAAAGAACAAAAAGTAACATGGGGAACTAAATGTTATGTGTTAGCAGTTAATACCCCATAGAAGTAAAATACTCCCTCTTTAAGCATAACTGTCATTTTGTTTTTTAAATATTCTAGTCTTGAATAACTATCACTAATGATTGTACCATATACAACTGATATAGAATTGATTTAGTAACTGATCAGTTGTCTAAGTAAACTTTAAAGCTGTCCTTGTATCCTCAATTAATTCCTCCCTCGTCACCCTCTTTACACTGCAGTCTTGCTCTCAGCGCTAATCGTATGTTAATCTAAACTTCTAGCAAGAGCTTAAGATATTCAGCGGCATCCTCTTTCTTCAATATTTCATTAGATCCTGTTTGTTTTTGATTAAAGCGAACCAGAACCACTAGAATCAAGAAAACAGGACGAGCAAGGGAACTGGAAAGTTGTAAAATGTGCTGTAGCAAAACTAGTATGGGTCAGTAATCTAAAAGTAACAAGACCGAACAATCAATTTAGCTACCGACAAAAAGTGACATATATGTGGTTATAAACTAAAGTATAAACTGCATTTAGAAAAAAAAATTGGATGGTTGCTATGACGATCTGTTCAAAGTCCTCAAAATGTCGTCCATTATGGGAAAAAGCATGAGTTTGAGCAGTTGTTCTGAACGCAACACCGATTTATTCCCAAGTTCTTGCCACAAACTTGCACAATTTGTCCACCGATCCTAAGGTTGGCGGTTCGAATCCCGCTCTCGACATACATTATCATTGGTAAAGCGGTTAGATCCACTGACCCACAGGTTGGCGGTGCGATTCCATCTCCCACAGATGAATACAGTCATTGGGTCCTTGGACACTTAACACCTGTACATTAGTGTATGAATGTGTGACCATTTTCCATGTAACCATAGATTTAATGCCATACTGTGGAACATTCCAGGCAAAAGAATAACATACATGGACACGAGTGAGTGGTGGACCTTCCTTAAGAAAAGTTACATACTTTTATGATCTACTTTTTGTCCCAGATTAGCAAAAACCATGACGACACTCAAACCGTTTCCTCTTTGTCTACCGCTGCCTTGTCCATATTAGATACCTCACTTTGTTTGCACAGCAGAAAAATATTGAGTGCTTTAGTTCACGGTGTCACATGATTTATCACAGTGGTCTCCCCACACCGCTCTGACCCCATGACCTCTCTGACTTCAAAACTGTTTTAGACAGCGATTGGAAAAATAGACCGAAGCCATGTGTTTTTCGTCTGACGCAGCGTGGTGCCATTACTCAACGTGGACCAAAACAAGCAACAAAATCTTACAATAAAGACATCAGTGCAGCTGTACAAATTCCTCAAAGTAAATTTGTCTTTCCCCAGTACAGACATACTGTAAAAGCAGCTCTTAGGATCAAAATAACTGTGTACTATACCAGAAAGTCACGCTGGTTAGCATGCTAGTTGGTGTTAGCATTACTGTAACATCAAAACTCTACTCTGGCCTCTGGAAGTTCGTGGTAGGAATGTGTTAGGAAAGTGACAAATAAGTTCGGATTACTACAAATATTTTTAAATGAACTAGCTCTTTTTTCGTGTTTTTAAAAATTTGGTACAGTACCTTTAATTGTATTCTTAGGGTCAACCTTTTACACTACAAAATAACAAATACCTAATAACTAAACCAGGACTGAATTTTGATAATATGCCCAAAAATTGTACTTGCATCTAAACTAGGGATGCTTGTTTTTTCCTTGGTGGACCTAAGCGAATGCGCATCAGTGTACTGAGGGCCATAAAAATGTGCTTCTGCAAATAAATGTATGATTAAATTTGTTTTAATTATTTGGAAATAGACCAGATTGGCCTCCTTCCTATCTCCTGACAGTCTTTTCGATGCAAAATTGAATTTAAATAGCTTATTCTTAAAATCTCAGCGCTTCCTCACGGGCCAAATAAGACCCCCTGGAGGTTCAAGTTTGGCCCGTGGACCTCGTTTTGGGCACCCCTGGTCTAAATAGTTGGCGCTGCAGAATTTTTCGGGAATACTTTTAACTTCTGCTCGGGTAATATTGCAAATTGTACTCTTACCTAAGGGTTTTTTTGGCTACTTTTCCTCCCTTCAGTCACAACATAAATGAAAGTACTTGTATGTTATCTTTACTGCTAATTTTAGTCAACCTAATGCTATATTTCAAAAGTATGTTTTCTTTTGTTTTTCTCAAATAGGCCTTTTCAGTTCCGATTGCATCAAGTTCCATCTGTGCTGCCATGATGTTATGTTCTCATTTCATTTGAATGTTATCTTGCTTTGATTGTCTGTCTCTTTTATCTTGTGTAACTTTTAATGTCTTTTTTTTTTGTTTTTTGTTTTTCATTTCCTATTGTTTTGCCCTAGCTACCGGTATTATGATGGATGTGTTATTGTAGAGTGGCACCGGTAAGACCAAACATTACTAACCCAGTGTGGAACGGATTTGATATTGTGTTTGATGTGTTTGTTTCCTTCCCTCACTGTGTATAATGGGGAAAACTGCAAATTGGCTTATGATGCAGATAATGGGATATGAATTGTACTACTGCTATTACATCTATTACATGGGACTGCTCAGTACTTTCACATGTCGAATCAACATACGAGCACTTTCTGGTAGTAGTAGGTGTAGTGGCAGCATTAATAGAAGTAGTGGTAGTATTAATAGTAGTGGTATTATTCTTATTAGTAGCAGTGGTAGTAGTGGCAGAGGTAGTGGTAGTAGTGGTGGTAGTAGTTGTAGTGGTAGTAGTAGGTGGAGGTAGTGGTTGTAGTAGGCAGAAGCAGTAACAGCAGCAGTAGTAGCAGTAGCAGATTAATTACCATCTAGGTAGTAGTAGTAGGAGTAGCAGTAGTAGTAGTAGTAGTAGCAGTAGCAGATAAATTACCATCTGGGTAGTAGCAGTAGTAGTAGTAGCAGTAGCAGTAGTAGTAGTAGCAGTAGCAGTAGCAGATTAATTACCATCTGGATAATAATAATAGTAGTAGTAGTAGTAGTAGTAATATTAGTCATAGTAGTAGTAGTGGATAAGATAAAATAGTATAGAGGTTTTAGCCAGTAGTGGTAGTAGTAGGCAGAACCAGTAGTAGTAGTAGTAGTAGTAGTAGTAGTAGTAGTAGCAGCAGCAGTAGTAGTAGTAGTAGTAGCAGTAGCAGATGAATTACCATCTGGATACTAGTAGTAATAGCAATAGTAGTGGTGGATAAGATAAAATATCAGAAATAGATTTTTATGACAAATAAATGTTAAGTATTTTAAACGTTATTGAAGTTTAACAAACTTTATTACAGTTCTATCCAAATGTACCCTTAAAATCTGTGGTTCTCCTGTTTGTTACTTCTGCCCGTGGCCCTCCATTTTTCCTTTTCCTTTGAGCAGCTGAACGGTTTTAGGGAGATTCAAAAACAAATTGACCATTTGCAATCTCATACATAAATGATCCGTGGCAATGTAATGAAAGGCACTCCGACAAATGACACCATTTTCACTGCAAATTGGTGAGAATTTGAAGCCCCCGTCTTGAGTGGATCCAGGTTTCTGACATCTCTCTCTGCAGATTAGCACAATAAAGACTTGGATTTCTTCTTTTCAAAAATACTCCAAATGCTTTATATCCTGTCACTTTACACACAGTTTGAACACAACAGAAAAAGATATGATCCAATATATTTGGCATATTTGGCACATTTGGCTACATTTTGACGTGGATAGTAGCACAGCAGTCTGGAAGTTCACAAATTATTCATACAGCAGGGTTTGCGAGAGATTTAAGGCTTTTATTGTAGTTTTTCAAAGTAAAATACAAATACCAAGAGCTTTTAGCTACAGCAGAGGGCGGTAATGAGCTAATAGCAATCATGATAAAACTCCAATTAGAAGATGATTAGTCATACATTATAATTATATTTTAGTAACAATGTGCTACTTTTAAATGCATAATCAAATTGTTTAGTTAGCTAATCAGTGGTACTTGTATCAGAGGATAGTACTTTTGATAATAGCTGCAGCGGCGGTAGTAGCACTAGTATCGTTGTCAGTAGTAAGTAGTACAGGGGCATCAAACTCAGATTCATAGAGAGCCAAAATTTAAAACTGAGACAAATTCACGGGCCAAACTCAATATTTATTATCAACCTTTTCATCTGGAAACAAACTGTAGTTTTACCTAAACACAAAATCTGGAAAAAATCAACTATTACAAACAAAGAGAAAATAAATTTGAAATAAAATACACATCAGTAGTATTCATTTCTTATTTAAATAAATAAAATAAATTATGTCTCTCTTTGTAGTAATTAATTTGTCCGAGGTGACCAGTAGCTCGGTCTCTAATGAGCGTCATTAGAAAAAGAGGGGCGCTCGCCGGCCTTGACTGCGCACCAGCATACTAGCAAAGCATTTTGGGATTTGTAGTTTTAGTGGTGCATGTCCTATATACCGGCGAGCCAACTCTAATGCACATTTGATATGATTTCATGGGCCAAATATAATAACGCCGCGGGCCAGATTTTGCCCCTGGGCCTGAGTTTGACATGCATGAAGTAGTAGTTTGATCAAATACTTTATTAATAAACTGGTATACTGTTTTCACTCCATGTTCCAAAGCTTATTACCTTGTATTTTATGTCATTTGGTTTTGCTTAACACCCATGTACTACTTACGTACTTAATTACCCATACCCAAATCTCAGTACTTCCCCTTTGGCCTGTTGGCTTCTTGCTCCTCTCTCTTTATTTTAGATCTGAAGTTAAACCAAGCCCGATATGAGTACTCGTCCTCTTCTTTTTGTTCCTCCTGACCCCTCACATCTCTATAAACCCCCCAAATACTGTTTTTTTATTCCTTGTTTGAGTGCCCATTCCACAGGCTATGCTCGTGATGAAGTACCTACCCCAGCAGGTCGTTAGGACAGCCCTGGGAAAATGATGTTTAATGGTTGCCGTGGTGAATTCATAAATCATTAATTTTTCAGCGCACCTGGCCTATTTAAAATGGCTTAAATACAAAGAGTCTGTAAGGATTATATAACAAGATAGCTTTAGATAGAGAGTGAGATAATTGTGTGGGTATCCTGTAAGATAAAGCACCAACATTTCATAAATAATATAGTCTTTTGAATTCTACAATGTGATGATACACTAGGTTGTGATTACTGCACCAGTGAAGTAAAAACAGTTAGTATTAGTAGTTGTATTGTAGTAGTAAGTGTTAAGAAGTAGTATTAAGTAGTAAGTAGAAGTAGTGAGTAGTTAGTAGCAATGGTGGATGAAGTACTTAATTTGTTACTTAAGTAAAACTACAGATACAAGGCAAAACATTACTCAAGTAAAAGTATCATATGAAAAAACTACTACTACTTAAGTAAAAGTATTAAGGTGCCTGTTAAATGTACTTTCAGAGTAAAAAGTAAAAGTATTTAACAAATAAACAACATGTTATCAAAATCTGAGTGAGGCTGTTTTCAATGCAGTGATATTGATTTAAAAATTATAAATATTTTGGTCAACAGTTGCAATGCAAATACATTTTATTAAAGTTTTCTTATGAATTTTGGGGATTTATTTTGTTTGCTCAAAACCAAAATTTGAACTCAAAACTTGAAACGCAAAATAACACCTCAAATCATATGAAAAGTACTTTTTACTTTTCAGTCCAGTGGTGTAGAAAGTATAGATACCTCCTCTTAAATGTAGTGAAGTAAAAAGATATTTCAAAATTTTACTTAAGTACAGTCCTTTAATTCATGTACTTTGTTATCTTTAGAAGTAACAGTAGTATAAGTAGTAGCAGTAGTAATAGTAATAGTAGCGATAGTAGCAAAACTAGTAGTAAAAACAGCAGGCCAGATGACAGTAGCAGCTGTAGTAGTAATCACAGTAATAGTAAGACTTCTGGGAGTAGTATTGAGTAGTGGTATAAATAATCATATATACTTTATTATATTTGCATTTTAGTATTATTATCATCACTCATTTTGATACATTAGATAGCTATCATATTAGTAGACCAGTTTACTTACTATTTACTCTTACAGAAAAATTGCTATTACTTTTGTATTATGACCACTTTTATCCTCTTTGTTCATGTGGTGTGTTTTGTCCCTTTTTGTTCTCCACCACACATGTTATTATATTTCTGTACAGCCTCATATATATTTGTGTTATTTGATTTATGTCTGCTTGCTTCTTTTCTGTTCCCGTCATATCACCCAGCTATCAGGATTATGAACCAGAAATCAAGTAAGCCCAAATTAGAAAAGCGGCCATTTTGTTCCCTAACTCCCATTTTTCATTCATTCTTCCATCCCATGTGAACCGATCAGGTCCCTAATCCAAAGAGCTGCAGAATCATTAAGATGATTTAGTGCCAGTCGTGTTCCAGACGGTTTTGGTTTGCACACAGCACTACAGTCTTGGATATACACAGCCAACACATGACAGGGGATATTAGTTTGAAATGATATCTGTATCTTACGATCTACACGCCAGTGCAGCCACATTTGTCAAATCACTATATACTAAAAGCTTACTGTGTAACTTTTGTGATGGGGAGTCTGCTTGTATCCATGGAGATATGATATGATTCCACAGTATTGCATGAAATGTACCTGTATTTATTTAATGCTTACTTGATTACAGGTGTTTGCACAGGTATTGTTTAAAAAAATAGCATTCTTACTGTGAGAGCAGGCTGGCCTCTCCACAGATTTGACTTGTAACTCAGCCTGGTGACGTCTTCTTCTTGTGTCTATAGAAAATGATACGTTTAATGCCATACTGTTGAACATTCCTGGCAAAGTGACACTATCTCCAGTGGAGACAAGGGCGTGGCTGGCTCTCTATTAAAAAAAACCTGAACAGTGATTAAAAAAAAAAAACCTCAGGTACATGTTTGGATGTGTAATATAAAAGCGTTGACGTGTACTTAGCAAAAACAAAAATCCCTGCCGACCTTGAATGCCACTTGTGTTGAACATAACACAAAAAGGCTCTAGGTAAAAGAGAGATGTTGTTTTTCAGTGGACTTCAGTATTACTGTTAATTCTTGTTCGTCCTTGAAAGGCATTTATCTTAGCTCGCTCCACATGTAGCCCTCAAGCCAAGAGAAAATTACAATGTAACCAATGCAAATAGCCCTTTAATGAAACACTCTATACATACTCACCACCATTTAAAGAAAAGTTCATGCCTTTGTCACATGTAACCCTATAGCTTCTAACAATCTCTGATCCTCCTACAGCAACTATTACAGCAAGTATTTCTTAACCTTAACCTATCTCACCCATATGCTATTGTACTTTCTGTTACATTTTTCTAACTCTGCTTCTGTGATGTGCAGGTCTTGGGTGATCGGAGCCATTGCGTTGCTGTGTCTCCTTGGTCTTACCTGGGCTTTCGGTCTAATGTACGTCAATGAAAGCACCGTTGCCATGGCGTACCTGTTCACCATCTTCAACTCACTTCAAGGGATGTTCATCTTTATATTCCACTGTGTACTGCAAAAGAAGGTCTGGATTACAGTGCATTTACTTATTTTATTTATTTTGAACGTTTCTACAGAGGTGGGTACAGTAGCCAAACATTAAAAATGACTTCTGAGGAATATTTGGCGAGAACAAAGCGGTGACCAAACAAATTACTCAAGTAAGAGTAACTGTAAGAGTAACTATCTGAATGAAACAACTTATTTATAGTTTGTAGTTAATAAATTAAAACATAAAAAAAAAATAAATAAAAAAAAAAAAGTGGGAAGAGTAGCCAAAACTTTTACTAAAGTGTAGTATTAAAGGGAGTTAAAATTCTGGATTTGAGTAAATGTAACTGAGTACTACCCACCTCTGCATTTGTAGGAGTATTTGGTGTAACCTGCTGTTTATATGCAGGTTCGTAAGGAGTACGGCAAATGTCTGCGCACTCATTGCTGCAGCGGGAAGAGTGTGGAGAGCTCCATTGGTTCAGTAAAGGGACAGGCCTCTCGCGCCCCTGGACGCTATTCCTCCGGCTCACAGGTAAAGAAACCATTTTTATTACTATAGCGTACATTTTCTGCAGATTTTAGCACTTTAGAAAAAATAAATACAGTTAGTCTTGTACTGTATAGCGCTTTTCCAGGCGCTCGCTTTAAATTTTGTGCTTTTACCATTCATTCCACACACCTCGTGGCAAGCTACTATTGTACATATAGTATGGCCTTATCAGACTCCAGGGATACAAGAGGAAGTGCGACCAGGGCAAGTTACAGGTTAGATCTGTGGAGAGACGTGCCCAGTCATAATGTTTTTAAAGTGTTTATGAGCAATTTAAGACATGTTATTTAATTGGAAAGCTTATTGCCATACTGTGACAAAGCAGTAACATCTCTATGAAGACAAGCAAGTGGCAGACCCTCCACCAGAAAAGTTACATAGTGCGCCTTTAAGCTCTAGGGACAAAAAAAAAAAAATCAAAATCTACAACTGTAATACTCTTAAAAGCTGTGTTTAAAGTTGCGGTCTTTCCTCAGCAAGCCACTTTCAATGACAGACCTATTTTTTTGATGAAACTATGTGAATTTTTCTTCTCTAGCTCAGACTGAAGTACAGTATTAAATATTAAAAAGCCATATGTATTAAACATTTGGTAGGAGGCAAACCTAGCACAAAAATCCATTTAATCATTTCCATAATTTCCATCTGTTTACAATAATATGACTCACAACTTTAAATATTCCCAAGTCGTGCATCCACATTTGGTCGCTGACACCAGGAAGTGCTTTTTTGGCATTTTCAAGTCCACATTTTCAGTAGTCATCTTTGCAGTTGGTTTTTCCTGATGCAAGCTCCGGTCACACATTGTGCTGCAGTGCGCTGACTAAAGTATTGGCTGGAGCTAGGTCAGGAATCCACTGATGCTCGCGAATGCCGACTCGACTGTCTCTGCCAAAATATGCAGGATCTGTGCAAAAGTGCTAGGTCCCTCTGTAAAAGCCCAACGTGTTAACTTAATTTGTTCCTCCTACATAGACTTAAAGAGCACGTATTACGCTAGTTTTTGATCTATGTTGTAGTGTTGTTTCCTCATGAAAAACATACCTGGAGTTGTATTTTGCTTTGTTCACACAAGTTTAACACAAAACCATGCATATTTAGCCTGAGTTCTTCTCTCAAACAGAAAACGTTCTGTTCCACCTTGTGATGTAATGTGGTCATACAGGAAGTGCTCCAGTCTGTTTTTAAAGTCCATACACTTTCACTAGAATCATTTGGATGATATCAGCTCTGAAATTGCCAATCTCTACTGAACAAAAGGTAAAAGGTAGCTGTTAACTTGAAAACTACCACTTCATGACATCACAAGGTGGAACAGAGCATTTTGAGCTTTGGAGATGCACAGACTTATAATAAAGAGTTACTCAAATGTGTGTGAATGGAACAAAACACAACTTCAGGTATGTTTTTGATGAAGTTACAACAGTCTAACAATTTTGTGTAATAAAAGGACTTGTATAAGTGCACTATGTAACTTTTCTGTTGGGTGGGGTGTCCATAGAGATGTTATTACTTGAAATGTTTTAAAGTATGGCATGAAACTCTTAGTCCATTGCATGTGTTTCTATATAAAAAGAAGTTAAAAAGTAGCATTCTCACTCTTAGCAGGACTCGCCTCTCCACAGATCTGACCAGAACTTGGCCTGGTGACGTCACCTGTTTCTCCTCATAATTATTTGAAATTTTAATGCCACACTGCAGAACATTCCAGGCACCAGAAAAAGATTTACAATGCACCTTTGAAATTGTTTGTTTGGTGGTGTAATATAAAACTATTGACACTTGCAATGCTTGTGAATGACTCGACTGTCTCTGCCAAAATACGCAGGATCCGTGCGAAAGCGCTAAGTCCCCCCGTAAGAGCTAACACGCTAATATATTCCTCCTACATAGAGTTAAAAGTGTAGCATGATTCACTCTGATTTGCCATATTATCTTATGTGTTTTTTAATGCTCTTCCCTTCACACCAGTCAATTATAAATATTCCTGCTGAGAAAACGTGCGCTAACAGCCGGATGGTGCATCAAGATCAAAACGTTTTAATTAAAAAAAACACTGCTTTGACAAGAGGACCCCGAGAGAAAGAAGAGAACATACTTTGTAGATGATGACTACTTTTTTATATTCTCTTGAGATTTTAAAATGTACCAAAGGCAAGTTAAAGGTGCATTTAAACCTGCTGGCAGTTCAAACAACGATAGGTGCTGTACTCGAAGGTGCCGTTCTCTTAATGTAATGAGCTGTGATATTGTGAGACGTGAGTCATCAGGTGTCAAAGGGTTGTCGTTTATAGAAGCGGTATGGTTAATATGACAAGCTTAATGTAAGGAATGCTCATTTTAAAAGAATGCTGTGAATATAGAGCCGGCTCCTATTGTTCAAACGGACAATTTAACAAGCCAGTATGACCAGAAAGGCATTACACCTAATTAGCAACATTAAAGACAGTCTGTATTTGTATATAGCCAGTTGTCATCACTGGCAGCTAACTGAATGTCTCTCCCACTCCTTAACCCCCCCTTGATCTTGCGTAAAAGTTAACTTAAAGATGCATATTGTAACTTCTTTAGCACTGAGATATATGGCATTAAAGTTATCATTTACTTTGGAGACAAATGACAGAATACGCTCACAGTAAGAAGTATGTTTTTCGAGCAATAAAAGCATCTGAATAAATGCAAGTTAAGTTTAATGCCATAGTTTAGAACATTCAATGAAAATAAAAATCTCCATGTTGAAAAGCGTGTGAACTTCCACCAGAAAAGTGACGATGGGGCATCCGGCTTACATACCTGCTTAAAAACCAATGCACAAACTATTCAGATGTCATTTAAGTTTACTTATGGTATCAACTCGACAAAATATATTTTAAAAATCACTGAAGTACTTGAGATGTAAGCCGAAGGACTTTTGGCACTCTTGCTGTGTTGACCTTCTCTGTGGGTTTTGCCTGAATAAGCAGCTCCACAGCTTGTGCAGCCGCGCATGGGACGTATAATTACCCAGGATGAACTGTCTTGGATCGAGCCCTCTTCTCCCTCACACTTTCTGGGAGCTTGATTGACGACTTCATATTGACTATCTCATCTTTAATGCATCCCAGGGTTAATGCAAGAAGCAGGCATCTTTTTAAAGGGGGACTAAAGACCAAAACTCCACCCATAACCGTGTTTCAAACGGCTGGCGAACTGGGCAGGGTCTGGAGGACTAAAGGGGAGAGTGAGGGAGAAAGAGAGCAAGATCTGGAGGACTAAAGGGGAGAGCGAGGGGGGAAGAGGGCAGGTTCTGGAGGACGATAGATGAGGATGAGGGTGCGGAGGTGTGGGGTCTGAAGGACTAAAGGGAAGAGTGACAGGGAAGGGTGAGTGGGGTCTGGTGGACTAAAGGGGAGAGTGAGGGGGAAGGAGGGCAGGGTCTGGAGGACTAAAGGAAAAGTAAGGGTGAAGAGGGGTGAGGTCTGAAGGACTAAAGGGGACAGTGAGAGGGAACGGGGTGGGGTGGGGTCTGAAGGACTAAAGGGGAGAGTGAGGGGGAGGAGGTCTGGGGTCTGACGGACTAAAGGGGACAGTGAGGAGGAACGGGGTGGAGTCTGGAGGACTAAAAGGGACAGCGAGGATGGACGGGGTGGGGGTCTGGAGGACTAAAGGGACAGTGAGGCGGAACGGGGTGGGGTCTGGAGGACTAAAGGGGAGAATGAGGGTGAAGGGGGGCAGGGTCTAAAGAAGTAAAGAGGATGGTGAGGGGGAGAGGGAGTGGCGTCTGGAGGACTAAAGGGCGGGTGAGGGGGGAAGAGGATGGGTTCTGGAGGACTAAAGGGGAGAATGAGGTTGAAGGGGGGGGTCTGGAGGACTAAATGGGAGAGGGATGGGGAGGAGGTGTGGGGTCTGAAGGACATAAGGGGATAGTGAGGGGGAACTATTTTGACAGCAAATTAATATATGGAACATTTTGAACAGAATGCATTCGCCTCGTTTCCAGGAACTCCACCCACACATTGGTATTGCTACGTGACAACTGGACTAAAATCAAAATTCAAGATCTGGAACGGCCTACTGCACATATTAATGCTGTGGATCGGAACATGAAGTTTACACAGGAAGAGGCCAAGGAGAACACATTGGATTTTTTAGATTGTGCAATAACTATAGGAGAGGACCAGCGACAGTTAGTAATGCTCACACACACTGGCCAATACCTGCTTTTGTTTCACACCATCCACTGCAGCTCAAACTCTGAGTTATTCCAATATTACAATACAGGGCTCAAGTGGTTCCTACAAGCACAGAGGGAATAGTGAAAGAACAACATGTGCAGAAAGCCCTCTCTGCTTGTGGTTATCCAAAATGGGCCTTCAATTGATCTAAGAGAGCTAAAAAACAGAACAACAGAGAATCAGAACCTAAGAGAAAAGGTGTAACTATTCCTTACACAGCTGGTGTGTCTGAAAAGCTTCAGAGGAGGCAGAGAGCGTGAAATCCCAGTCTATTTCAAACCAGCAAACATGTTAAGGTAGAAACTGGTTCACCCAAAGGACAAAACCCCGAGACACAACCAGAGAAACGTGGTCTACTTCATTCAGCGTAGTGAAGACTGCAGTGAGCGTTACATTGGAGAATCAAAACGGCCACTCTATAAGAGAATATACCAACACCGTCGCAAGAGCAGCTCGGGACCCCAGTCGGCTGTGCATCTCCATCTGAAACCCACTAACCACTCCTTTGAAGATAGTGAGGTATCTTATCCAAAGAAAAGAAATAGTTTAAGAGGGTAGTTAAAAAGGTGATTTTAAAATGTATTTATTAATTTTTAATGAAAGATAATCCATCTTTAAACAGGAATGGTGGGGTTCAGCATAATTTATCTCCTATGTATATCCTCAGAACTAAATCAAAGAAAACAACAGTGATAGCTAGTATGCTATTAAGTGTGAGAAGACCATTAGGACTCGGACGATTATGCAAAATATGACTCAGACACAGCTCACACTTCAAGTTCATTAGCTACTTCCTTCAGACATATATAAAGTAGTGCCCATCAGTAATCCGACGAAGCAGCTTGGATAAACGGCGAAACATCTTCACTCTAAAACATTTGTCCAGTTGACAGGATAGAATTTTTCTTATACTATTTAGCATTTAGTTCTTCTTTAAATCTTTAAAGCGTATTTCTTACTCGTTTTGTTGTTGTTTTTCAGAGCCGTATCCGCAGAATGTGGAATGACACGGTGAGAAAGCAGTCGGAGTCTTCTTTTATGACCGGAGATATCAACAGCTCGGCTTCACTCAACAGAGGTACACGACACTACACACCAATACACTCTGCCTGCACTGCCCCCTACACTGACCTCCTGGCTAATGCAACAGCGTATAAGAAGGCAGGTGAATTGGAGCACATGCTGGCAAAGAGAAGTACGAAAAGCCATTCACCGAGCAACCTTACATTTAAACTTAAAATCAATTTAAAATGAATGCTGCAAAGGTTCACACTATTTTCATTGATACATAGAATTTGCCTATTAATGAGTGAGAATTAAGTCACGATGTTAGGTGAAGGATAACATGTTAAATTCATTTTATAAATTAATTAAAATGTGCTAAAGCCGTAGAATAATTTGCACTCCATTTTTCATTTCAGGTAGATATTTGTGAGTAAAGTTTACATATTAGATATGAAGGTATCAAGGCAAAGTGTAGTAGTAGCAGGGAATGGCTTTTGAAGTTTTAGTAGACTAAAAAACCCGTTTCGTTATTCCAATTAAAAATGTTATGCTGATTTAAAGCAAATTATAAACTGTAAGGTAATTAATACTAAAATCTCAAATTTGAATGGAAAAAAGCAAAACTACTTAAAGTGGGTCAACATTTCAATCTTTTGAGTGTACAAGTAGTAATTGTAGCACTCCTTATTCTTATGAATCTGAAGTACTTTAAAGTAATAAGGTACTTTTGCATTGGAAGGCACTCCACCTTCCACCTTTTGTTAGCTGAGAATAGATTTTGAAAAAGCACTTGATTCGAAAAGGCAAATCCACATTTTAGCCTAATGTATTTGATATCTCCCTGTACTGAGATAAGTTGAGTAGACCCCATTCTCCCAGTGCTCAGCAGCCTGATAGTGGCTCTAAATATTCTCCCTGCTACACTAATGCATGGTTACAGTGATGGATGGGTGTTCTATCTTACAGAGTGGGTGTCAGGATCGCCATAATTCGGGTGCCGGCTTACAGTCAACAGAGCAGGCACCCTGGTGGTAAAGACAAAGGCAGAATTAAAATGATAAATTAGAAAGAAAAAAAAACTGTAACCAAGCCATAATCACAGCGAGAGATCAGTTAAAATAATCATTCCTCTGGTGGCACATTATAATTTTATATGTATTGGCAGACAAAACTTGATTCGTACTAAAATAATAAGAAAACCAATGGGAAATATGACAACTCTAAAACTAATAAATATTTACTGCATCCTAAATAAAGGTATATGTTTTGTATTATTATTATTTATGTATATATATTCAAACCATCCCTTCTATGTACTTTTTATATATACTTAATTGGATTTTTTTTTTTTTTTTTTTTTTTACAGAAGTCAAGTAAAAATATGGTTTAGGCCTTGACAGATTAAAAGCACCACTGCAGCGCATAGTAGAAAGTAATTTGTTTATGCATTGCAGGATAAAATGTATGGCTACCTGCTTGTCTCCGCAAAGATGTTACTGCTTTGCCAAGAATGTTCCAAAGCATAGCATTAAACATATCTATCTCCATGGAGACAAGTATGTGATGAAATTACTGGTCAGTTTCGCTCACAGTAAGAATGCATGCTAAAATACCTTGATAGTCTGAGAGTTTTTAGCAATAGAAAATGCCTATACTGTAGCTCAATCATGCAAAATGGATTGGTTTAATGCCCTACAGTGGAATATTTCAGGCAAAGCAATGGAGACAAGCAAGTGGCAGCACCTCTCATCAGAAAAGTTACAGCAAAAAAACTGAGTACACAATACAAATGACAACAGCATAGTAGATTGGGCAAAAATCTGCCCTAAAACCAGCAGGTTGTTGATTCAAACGCCATTCTACCACGTTGTGTTCTGTGCTTTGGCAACACATGTAACTGAACTCCTCAACAGAATGTAAAACTATACCCGTGCTATCTACTCCCTTAGTTTTAAGTATAACCTTAAAAGAGGTGCTTATCTGAAGGTTTAGCTGAGGGCCTCTTTGATTCATTTCAGTACACAGAATCTGATGACTCATTGCACCAAAGATTTGACGAGGATTACATAAATAGCAAATGAGCCACTGTTGTTGTGTTCAGGAGAGCGAGGAGGAAAGCCAGTAATGAAGAGAGCGCACAACAGACCAATGTGAACTTTAGACATCTTACAATAGTTTTGTGTTAGAGAGTCCAGTTGCTTTGCCAAGAATTAAACTTATTCAGCTCCATGGAGACAAGAAGTTGATGCCACCAGGCCAAGTTACAGGTCAGATCCATGGAGAGGAAATCTCACCCACAATAAGAATGCCTGTTTTTTTAAGGTATTGAGCGATAATAGCATTCTTAATGAAGTTAAACAATAAAGAGAGACTTAATGCCGTACTGTGGAAGATTCCAGGCAAAAAGATGAGCAGGTGGTGGACCCTCTACCAGAAAAGTTATGGATATGTTAGTATATGTTTAAAGGCGGTTTAAAGATGCTATATGGTAGACAAGTGACAAGTGTGAAATAGTGAAATATTTGCAGTATTTATATATATTTTTTGTGTATAATTTAATTTACTGTGGACAACTGATATTAGATAGAAATAGTTTGAAATTAAATAGAAATTACTGCATTCATACAAGTGGGAGACAAAAAATTGTTAAATGGGGCAAAAATTTGTCATCTCTAGTGATGTTATTTATAAACCGAGGTCTTGAGACATAGATATTTTTTAAGCATAAAAAATAGAAAAATATTGCAGCTGTCGTCTCGCAGGGCTGCACAGAACTGCTGATTTAATTAACCAAAGTTAGCACAAGAGTTTTGCCTTACCATGTATTTACTTTGAACTGACATAAATGTAGGACTATAGTTTTTTCTAATGAGTTAAAGGTCATATATTACGCAAAATTGACTCTTGTGCCGATTTAAGCCAAGTTATAATGCTGTTATCTCCACAAAAAACATACCTGCAGTTGTTTTGTTTCATTCACACATTTGTAATCCTTTATTATTAGTCTGTCTATTTCTCCAAATCTCAAAATGGCCTGTTGCACCTTGTGATGTCATGAAGCGGCTCCCTTTTACCTTTTGCGTAGTAGAGACTGGCCATTGTTTTCAGTTTGAGAAAAGAACTCAGTCATAATACCCAGGGCTTGTGTGTTAAACATGTGTGAATGAAACAAAACACAACTCCAGGTCTGTTTGTGATGAGGAAACGGCATTATAACATAGATCAGATAATATCATAGTATAGGCCCTTTAAGGAATAGCCAACATTAGCCACGCACTTAACACACTGCATATTGGTCCCATTGCATTGGCCTTAGAACATTACTGATCATGCTGCATTGGCAATCTGATATATATTTGTATATGTTCTGTCTGTCTCTCTCTCTCTGTCTGTATCTATGGCTGCACCAGGGGCTATGGCTAACCATCTTATACCTAACGCACTGCTCCGTCCTCATGGCACTAACAATCCCTATAACACATTGCTTGGGGAATCGGCCGTCTATAACAACCCGCTGGGCATGTACAACCCTCAAGGTGTGCTGGCTTTGTTTCATTCTTTTTAACATTGTGTTGAACCAGAGCAGTGTTTTCTTAGGTCAATGTCCAGAGGTGGGTAGAGAAGCCAAAAATGTGACTCAGTAAGAGTAACTTAAAGAGTAACTGTCTGGACCGGACAGCTGATTTATCATTTAAAGTGAACATGATTTGAAATGCAGAGAATTTGCCGTTTTCAAAGGACACAAGCGTGAAAAAAACTACTGTATATCTGAAAGAGCAGAGCCAGAAACACAAATGTTCAAATCATTTAATATGGTCAATGTAAAGTTTAATCAAGTAATACTGTTACTTCCATAAAAAAACAAACTCAAATTAGCGGGAGTAAAAGTATGCTGCTAGAAAAGTACTCAGAAAAGTTCTACCCACCTCTGTCTATGCCCCCGTGCACCCTCTTATGTGGTTTCTGCAACTTTATGATAGGGGAGTAATCAAGCCTAGAGGGACATGCAGCAGGGCTATATAATAAGAGAACACTACTCTAGTTGTGTGTGTGTTAGCAACAAAAATGTAGCCGAAAAATACTGCAGTTTTGTGATGCTGTGGAGTTTTTTTTTTATTTTTCTTTCTTTTTTTTTTTTTTTTTTTTAACAAGACTGTGTATTCTGAATTCTGAAAGCTATCCCAGTGAGGCAAGATAAAGTTACATAAATGTTTAGCTAATTATCAAAAGTAAAAGTTAAAAAGGTTAGAAAAATACTTAGGGGAGCTTAGTAGAGGCCAAGTACATCCCGCTCATAAATATGCTTGACTATGTGTATTTTTTGAATGCTATTTTATCCATGAAGTTTGCTAATCTATTCCATAAAGTAAAACAATAAACATAACAAATAAAGAAATACATATAAAAAAAAAATACATAACACTGCGGCATTCTTCTTATGCATAACTGAAGTCTCCAAATTTGTAGAAAAAAACACTGTAACATCGTGCTAGCATAGGTGACCAGATTTGTAATTAAGATCATTATTAGGCACTCGATCTATTCTTAACTCACTTGTGAATCAAATCAGTGAATCAGATTTTCAAGCAATTTTCTGTATTTGAACAAAAAACATTTGACAATAACTGTTGGTGGGATCAAATGGGTCAAAAATAGGGACACATAGGGACACCCGCGCCATTTTTTTTGCATAAAACTGGAAGAAATCACTGGTTTTGGATAAATCCACTGGAACACAGGACAAATGGCTCAAAACTGGGACTGTCCTGAGTAAATAGGCATGTCTGGTCACCCTATGCTCAGAAATTGTGCAGCTGGGGGATAGATGGAAACAAGATGGCGGCGCGCAATCATACTGCAGCTGGGCTCTCCTGGTGGACTTTATTGCCATCGCTCAAACTGCACAACGAAATTTAAAGACATTCTGATGAATTTGCACCCATCCTTCTCATCTACTTAAATTATTTTGTATTATTGAATTCATTGATTGCGTTATGTGCATTAACTCTAATTTACTGATGTGTGCAGTTACTGTTTTTACAAATAGCCTCTACTATGATCACACCGTATACTGCATCCAATTACTTTTCTCTTTCATTCACACAGGCAGGGCGTAACTTTGAAAGTGCGTAAAAACAGCAAAACTGCTATAAAAACTAAGATAAAAACTCACACAACAGCTTTGATCAGCGAGTAATTTATGTTTTGCAATACGAGCGCTGTGTTGGAGGCCATGACAGAGGGCCCATAACTTATCCCTATAGCGGTAGATGTAAAAGAAATATCTTGAATGAAAATGCAAATGCGCTCAGTTTACTGCGTTGACTGAAGGACTTAAAGTGTGTATGACAGGTTTTCATGTTTTTTTTTCTAATTCTTACTTGGTTTGATGTGATTGTACTTGTGCTTTTACATCATCAAGTGACAGTTGGCGGAAACCAAGTTGAAAAGAAAAGTCCAGAAGTGCAGAAAGAGCAATTAGTCCTAAAACGTAATACTCTACCCATGTCATCGACACCAAAAATTCCATCCAAAATGCAGTTCTTCTTTTCTGGAGAAGCGGCTTGGATGAACAACAAAATATCTTCACAAAAATATACAAAACCAAGCCCAATTTTGCCCATTTGGCAGAATTTAATGTTCGTTTTGCTATAGATCATACTTGGACGACTGAGGGATTACACAGACATCTTGCAGTTTAAACCCTAATTTAACAAAATAAAATTATTGTCATTTATTTGTATTAGTCTAATCATACTTAGACAGTTATGAAATTACCTATATGTATGTCATATCTGCTGTCAATTTCCAACCAGGAAGTAAAATAGTAGTAAAACCTTACAAATATAGAGATGTGAAGTATGTTTTAGTATTTATGAAAGTGTTTTTTGGGTTGCATTTTTACTAAATCATTATCTTTCATCGCATTATTTGTATGTGCGACATTTCTTATCACTGTTATGCTTATGGTGTTTTTTCTTCTCCCTCTTCTTCATGCTGTCCCTAAAAGAGCCGTACAGAGAGACAAGTATGGGAGTCACACTAAACATTGCTTATCAAATGTAATTGACTTTGGCTTTACTTTTCCTCCTCACCTCTTGCTGACAAAGTGATAATGGAAGTAATGGCACTCTTGTACAACTGTTTTAATAGAAGTACCATTTAATAGGGCAATCGAAAGAGATATGTAACACCAGTAAATACAGAACATTTGAAGATTTAGAATTCACTTTGATCGAGAAAACACGCTTTTCAAAGGATTCAAAGGATTTTGAATTTGTCAGATTTGAGGTCGAACTTCAGACATGAAACTTCTAACAAGCTGGATGGCCTTGTCTGAGCTACTTTACATTATCGGCAAAATGAGCTTTGATGTTATAACATGGCTGTAGCGAGATTATTTTACTCTACAGGATTAACAGTTTTAAATCATTTTGTCTTTTAATTTTTCCTTTCTATGTAGGTATATTTTCTCTCAAATCCAACCATATAGGTGCTATTTGTGCAGTCTCATCCCTTGATAAATACTCAGTTCTACAGTTCTTCATATTAAGTCATATCAGTGCTAAATTATGATGCATTGCTGTCTAAAACATAGGCAAAGTAAAATGCTTTTGACATAGGTATGCTCATAAGGGACAATATGGTTGAGGTCAAACTTCAGGCTTGTAAATGTTGTGAACTGCATGGCCACTTTCTTTTTGTCTGGTTGCTTATGACATTTGTGCTTTGTGGTGGTGTTTGTCTTGTTTGCTGTGTTGGTGGTCATGTGTGTTCATCTTTGATATCATAAATAAGCTAATGTTGTACATTGGTTTGCACTAAGGTAAGTATGAATGCTTGTAATGATCGATAATAGAATGTAAATAATGCACCCAGAGTTTCACAAAGTGCACTTAAACCCCGTACAGCAGCAGACACTGTGATTTGAGTGCTGAGCTTAGAGCACATTTGACCACTGTAGTTTATGATGATGGGTGTAATGTGTGATTAAGATTTAGCTTTGCATCTCAGATCTTTCATTGTTTCCTCTCCACATCTCCTCACCCCTGCCCTGTATGTCTTTTCAGAGGGAATCCTGAACAATGCCCGGGATACAAGTGTCATGGATACTCTACCGCTGAATGGTAACCATGGCAGTTACAGCATCGCCAGCGCCGACTACATGAGTGACTGCGTCCAGATCATTGACCGGGGATATAACCACAAGGAGACCACCCTAGAAAAGAAGATCCTCAAAGAACTCACCTCCAACTATCTGCCCACATACCTCAATAACTCCCATGACCGCTCGGCTGAACAGAACCGCAACCTCATGAACAAGCTGGTCAACAACGTCAGTAACGGCGGAAAGGACAACGGGTATGGGATGGGTCTGGGAATGGGCATGGGGATGGGAATGGGCATGGGAATGGGCATGAACGTGGCTCTGAGTTTGGATGACCACTCCACTTTTCCTCACCATGATGAAGGGTTGGGCTTGGAGTTGATCCGTGAGGAGTCGAATGCACCACTTTTGCCTCAGAGGCCTCCGCCGACCTTAGCGGTGGACAACCTCCACAATCACCTGCACCAGCCTGTGCCCCCTGCCCTTCCTCTGCCCTTCTCCTCTGCCTCAGCCTCCTCATCGTCCCGGAGGAGGATCCCTCAAGAGAACAGTGAAAGCTTCTTTCCTCTGCTCACCAACGAACAGACCGAAGACGAGAGCTCCCCTCCACACAGCCACCAGAGAGACTCCCTGTACACCAGCATGCCCATGTTGCCCGGCCTGCCCGATGTGTCCCAGAACTCCGCCCACTGTAAAGATTCTGCAGACACCAAGAGCCAAGAGGCCAGCTCTGACGACGTTTACTACAAGAGCATGCCGAACCTGGGCTCACGCAACCACCTGCACCAGCTGCACTCCTATTACCAGCTGGGCCGGGGCAGCAGCGACGGCTTCATCGTGCCCCCCAACAAAGAGGATGCCCCCGAGGAAGGGCATCCGGACGCATCACAACTGGTCACCAGCCTATAGGCCAGACGCTCACCGACAGCTTGTCACGTAGTCCTGTTTCCCTGTTTCCTTTGTCCTCTCAGTCGTTGACAGTGGTAGCCTTTGTTTTTACTATGTGTCCTAAAAACTAAGGCAGATGACTGCAGTCTGTTAGCGACCACAGAAGGGACTGTGCTCCATGTGTGGACCTGTGTCTGCTTCCAGTGTGGGACTCTTATGTAGTGAAGGCCTGGTGACTTTAAACTCGCTGAACAGAGACGATAGCCACACTGGATGTCTGGAGCCCTGAAAACTCTATCAGACTTACCAGAACAAACGGGATATCAAAGGACTATTTTATTATACTTCTGTTTTGACTTTTTCAGAGATTTTCTTCCTCTTTGGTGAGTTGCAGCAGATTTTGTTTGCTGAAGTGTTCCTTCAAATGAAAAAAGACAAAAAAAATGAGATGACACATTTGGAACTGAAGGAAATCATGATGCTTTTAAGCATAACCGTTTCCTTTTCTTTGATTTTACTGTAATAACAGTTGTTAAGAGGGAGAAAAAACTAATAAGAGAATTATGAGATATTTCTATGTAATTGTACAGATAACTAGCATTGCACATAACAATATGCTTTTTTGTTCGGAGCAAACCCTTTGTCTTTGTAAATGTAGTGCTTAGGAGCAGTTCTGTTGTGCTGGACTTTGGGTTCCTGGTACCAGTTGTTTTTGTTACTTCTTTTATCACTTTTTAAGAGTCTTAAATAGGCCAACACAGAAATACCACAACAGAACGCGATGACCCGTGCAGGCATTTCTGTGTATTTCTCGTCTGTTTCTGTTCCCATTCACTTTGACTTTTTGCTTTGGACTGTGTAGATAGCAGATCCAGTGGTTACCGCGGAGATGAGTTGTCTGAGCTAATCACAAATGGTTCACTGCATCCTTACTGGAATTCCAAAAACGCTTGTGCTTCTCGCGATCAGAACTGAACTTTGGTGAGCATCAGGCACTTGTATAAAAGATGGCTGTTTTACTTATTAAAGAAAGAGATTTTGGAGTGAGTAAACCCAATGTGTTTTTCATATTTCTTCTCTAGCAAGCCTTATTTATTTGTGAAAAAAATCTCATAAAATGGGTAATAGAGCCAAGTCATATGTTGTCTTTTTATTTCATTGGGAGTATGTCAACAATTTTTAGTTAGTAACTGTGAAAACATACACTCACATGACCAAATACATTTTAAATTGACCACTAAGCAACGGGGGAAAAATGCTAATTTTATTGACAGAAGGCAGCTTAATAATGAAACCATTCCTTTTGGCCAGTCCTGTTTAATAAATAAAGCGATGCCAGCAGTTGATGTGCTATGTACACTACCAGTCGAGTATTTACTCTGTAGATTCTCACTGAAGGCATCAAAAGTGTGAATAGACACATACGGGATGTAGCAAACAAAAAAATAAACTCTAAATAACTCAAAACTTGTTATAGATTTTAAAAATGTCAGTCTTTGCTTTGAACCATGCTTTGCACTTTTGGCATTTCTTAACCCTGACAAGGCTGTGAAGTGAAAGCCATTTCAGGCGACTTCATCATGAACCTCATTGAGAGAAGGCCAAAGGTTTGCAGCACTGTCAAACAAACCAAACATTACATTGAGTATTTAAATATACAATACAATGCAATAGTATGAGAATATACAAAAAACAAAAAAAACAATATCAATATCAATATATATATATACATATATATATATATATATATACATATATATATATATATATATATATATATATATATATATATATATATATATATATATATATATATATATATATATATATATATATATAAATAAATAAAATACTGAACATTGAAGGAGAAGGTGTTTCCAAACTTTTGACTGGTCGTGTATACCCATTTATAAGCCATTATTTCTGAAGCTGATGGGAATACTCCATTACTTACGTGAATTCAAAAGAATCCAGGTATTTCACTTGTCTCTTTAATTATCATTTATAAAGTGTGACTTGACATTATGTAACTTTTCTGGTGGGACAGTGCACTTTGACTGGAATGTTCTACAGAAAGGCATTCAACTTTAAGTCAAATTCAAATTTTTGTTACAGAATGAGACCTTGAAAAATGAAGTCTTACTGTGAATGGGGTCGCCCCTCCACAGATCTGGACTGTAACTTGTTCTGGTTCCGTCTCCTGATTAACTCCATAGACATATATGCCATAAAGCCTTACTGCGTTACAGGCAGGCAAAGAAATAGCATTGTAATGGAGACAAACCAGTCTGTCCGACTCCACACCTGAAAGTTACATAGTGCACCTTTAGTATGACTGTCTTGGCCTGGCTCATCCTTGCTGGAGACTCCCTCATCCAAGACCATGTACCTCCAATAGTTTGTGCCATCTGATATATGAATAATCATTTTTATTCCAGGTTGGATGTTTGATGGGCCTCTTCTCAACTCCTAAACTGGTGTTGTAGAGCGATGACTTGGGTGGAACGAAAGCTGAAATATGCTGAAGATGTGACAACAGCCGGCCTCCAAATCCACTCTTATTAATGAATCGTTACGCAAGCTTCACCCTGCAGACTGCACAGGAACATGCTTGCTCTGCACAAAACGCAATGGTGCATAAGCAACACTCCCGTTCTCTTTGCCTTCAAACACAACACAATTGACGTGTTTAGTACCACAAAATATTGATATCACAGAGTCCTGGAATCAGCAAGGTTGCCTGAGAATATTTTCTGTCCACCACAAAAGTGAATTGATTTTATCGACTCCTACTCAAGTCTTCAGATTAAAATCTTGAATTGCTAAAGGTTTTACTGCATCTGCTACTCAACAAAGCACCAAGATTTTCCAAGAAATTGTTTTTTTTTGTGTTTTTTTTTCAAAAGTGGGCAGTTTCTAAAGATATAGTTTATGTGTGCATTTTCTTCCTTTGTATGGACAATTGTATCTGGTGAATAGGTGAATCAGGAGGGTCTAATGCTTGAGAACAATTCAGGGACAACTCTTTGGTTAGCTAGACATTGTATAGAATAACCCTGATTACGATCCATAGCTGCTGGACAAGAATCCATTCACCACTTAATCAAAATAAGAAATGTGTCTTTTCAAAAAGCTTCTACACCACCGGATGTAGTAAAAGCAGTAAAAGTAAACGTAGGCCAAACTGTGTATGTTCTTTCTTTATGCTATGAATTTACATCTATAAAGCTGCACTATGTTATGTATTCTGGTGGAGAATACGTCACCTCTTGTGTCCATGATGTTATTGCTTTGCCTGAAATGTTCCATGGTATGGCATTAAATATAACTTCTTCTGCTGACACAAACGGGGAGGCAACCAGACCAAGTTACCGGTTCAATCTGTGCGTAATGTAAGAATGCATGTTTTTCAAAGGCTTTTTAACCAATAAAACACATGTACCTGAAGAAACAATAATTATAATGCCATACTATATAACATTATAGACAAAGCAATAACATCTAGTTGGAGACAAGCAGATGGGAGACCCCCTACTGGAAAAAGTTACATAATGCACCTTAATATATCTTTATTATTTCATATGGGCAGTGCTTTTATGAGTGGTCACATTTATATAGCACTTTTCCACAAAGCACTTTACATCAAGCAACCACTCACGCTTTCAAACACAGACACTGGGATGATGCTTATGTCAGGAGCGGGATTCGAACCACCAACTTCAGGATCAGAGGAGGAGCTACTGCTGTCCCATTGTCTCTGTGAAACACCCAGTGACCTAATGAGACAGTTGTTGGACATGCAGATACAGTAGATGGCAAAAGGAACCCCCATACTATTTTTCGTGTGAACCTGGATTCAGGGGTGATGAATAAAATGCCACATTCATATCTGGCCCCCTGGTGCAAAATCAATGGCGGAACACCTGGCAGAATACCAAATGAAAGGTGAATCAATGCCATCTGCAGCACTGTGTATTGGGACGACTTGACAGGCCTTTGCACATAAAAGAAAATACCTGGCCGTCTTTTTGAGTTGAGATAACATTGATTTAAGATGATGTGGGAATTCTGTCAATGTTTGCCACTCTGAGCCTCATACTGTTCATGGACTGTAGATAGCAGTACTTTGTAGATAGTAAAACGGGAATACAAACTACCAACTTAAATACTACATTTGCAAAGACTGATATGACTCCAAATGACATTATCAAAGTAATAATTTGATTGTTTGATTAGATCAGATGTTTTGGTAATTCGGTAATGTGCATTTTAACTAAGGGTGTAGTACATACCTTTTATCTCCTTGGTGATGTTATTTGTTCTATAGTTTGGCATTAAATGTATCTCACATTTATTAATACCTATAAAAATACATTGAAAAGCATGCATTCCTATTGAGATTTGACCTTTAACATAGCGTGGTGGTATAACCTGGTTGTCGCCATGGAGATAGACACGTTTAATGCCTTACTTTGGAACATTCCAGGCAAAAAAAATAACATTTCTATGGAGACTAACAGGTGGCACGCCCTCAACTTACATGGTGCACTTTTAATGGATCCTGGAATGCTATACACTCACATCACAACATTTGGATTGAGAAGCTGGTTGACATTGCTGAAAGCTGTCAGAAAGTCTGGCAACCGACATGAGTGATGAATTCATATCAAAAGGTAAGTCTATGTGCTGTGGGTGTCAAAACCGCATCCCAACAGCCAAATACCGCAGATTGAAGTGATTTACAGTACTGCATGGTCGTTCGATCTTTAAAACATTGCGGACTGCCAATAATCTTGAGTATAGTATTGATAAATTGCAGCTGATATAATTAACATTCCTTGGGGGGTGATGCTAACAGAAGGCATGCTCTGTCTGAGGCTTGGTTAAACTTTAATCTAAGCATTATTCCAACTCAATCTGACCACTAATAAGAACTGACGGGGCTAGAACTACAACAGGTGAGCTGATTTTTACTGTGAACCAAGTCCCCTTCACATAACATTACAGTCACAAGCTAGCCAGCATTGGCCAACTGTTTTCCAGTAAGTCATTCTCATCTTTTTGTTGAAAATCAAGTCGCTAAACAGGACCATGAACGCTAATATCGATCTGACTCCTGAAAATGTGTTGTTTAAATCCATCCATTTTCTTCTGCTTATCTGGGGTCATGGGGGCAGCAGTCTAAGCAAGGACTCCCAGACTTCCCTCACCCCAGACACATCCTCCAGCTCCTCCGGCGGGGCCCCAAGGTGTTCCCAGGCCAGCCGAGAGACATAGTCCGTCCAGCAACTGTTTAAATACATTTTGTAGTTTTTCTTGAGTTTTCAGGCAATATAAAAAACTTGTTTGGTTGTGTTTGCTAATGTGTGAATTGTGTCACTGTTACAGACCTGTCCTTTTTTGGCCTTCCCTCCACTCACCCAGATCTACCCACCGGTTGATGAGCCAGTGTGGTGGCAGCCCACATTGGCGACCAGTGGGGTCCTCTGCTGCAGCATTTTTTTTTTAGTTACTTTGTAGTTTATTTTTGTATTATCTAGTTACAGAGTGGGACTCATGTGTTATGTGCCACTTTGTCCAGGGGTGGTGGCGCGTAATGAAATGATGTTAAAACCGGGTGTAGAACAAAATGATAAATAAAATGTATTCTTACAAAATTATTTTCAAAAGTGGATACAAATTAAACAACTAAGATAGATGGACTGGTCCGTAACAGTCGTCATAGGAACTGATGAACATTCTGCCATAGGCTACAGCCCATAATGAAATACATGCTCTACAACAGATTAGTGTAACTGTTTGTTACTGTGTGAATAAAAATTGCTTTTAACTTTACAAGTCTACCACAGGTGTTTTTTTTGTTTTTTTTTAAAATTGTTTTTAAGGGCTAATTAAAATTAAAAAAAAAAAAAATACTGAAAATCGCAATTATAATCTGGCAACATGTCACAATTTCATGCTAGCTAACCGGGGCTAACCATGTGCAGCAGCCAGGGTAGCAGACTTGTGCAAAAACAAAAAAAACAAGACAAGACCAGACAAAGTACAAGCCCTTGTTTCCCATTTAAAAACACACGGACAAAACTTGCAAGGTGAGTGCGACAATTATGCTAATTTGCTAAGCAGCTAATGATAATTACATGAGGCATTAGCAGGTGCAAATTATTGATATAAATATTTAATATGTAATGTAATACAGCAGACAGGAGCTGATAATCGCTGTTGAAGCTCATTTTGCTGGAAAATGACAAATATTTTGAGGTAATTGGTCTGTGGTAAAATTTAATGAACAAATACTGAAAAAAAAGATAGCTAGCCTTGATCATTTTAGCTAATTGTGATTTGCACATGGCTGGAAATGAACTAGATGTAATAGTCAGTGTTTTAACTCATGTTTTAATCACAAAGGCATCTATACTAGCTCAAAAATGTGCAGTATTGTTAAGCCACTGACATAGCCTATACTGACAGACTTCAGTATTTTTTTTAGCTTAAGTTATGAATAAAAATAAGCTTCTCTCTGACCAATTAAAAGATAAAATGGTGTCATCTCTTTGGGAAGGCTACAGTAATTAGCCAGTGTCACTTCTGCAAGTTCTTTTAAACTTAGAATCAAACCGTGTGAGCAGGAGTGACCACAATTTTCTCTTTCTAGAAACTTCTTTCAGCTAACCTAATAAGATCAGTTTCAAAAAAGGTGTGTAATCTGATGTTGCAGTATTATTGTCTGCAAAAATGTTTATTCCACAGCACAGCATTCATTATCGTTAATATTTTTTAAAGTTTAGCTTGTTTTAAATCTCTACCACGGTTCTGAAGTTACATTTACGGTTGATCCTAACGCAATTAAAAAGAACAAACAAAGGGAATATCCAAAGTCACACCCAGGAAAGCTCCTCCACTACTTTGAGTAATACAAAGTTGTGTCTAGTTTAGCGTTCTCCTAAATCTAGTTTATGTCAACTGTAAATATCTTTTCATAAGGCCGCGCTGCATTACTGTCTATCTTAAATTCACTCCCAGGTGCCCTTGTCTCTTCCAGCCCATCATAAATACACTTCCCATCATGCCTTGCTTTTACGACAGAGGGGATCAGCCGGAGTCGTCCTCGTACCCTTTTAATACACCCTCGGAGGAGCAGACTGGAGCAGACAGTTGAAGACGGGAGCAGATTGGAGCTAGCAGGAGCAGACGGGTGAAGACGGGAGCATGCAGGAACAAACGGGTAAAGACAGGAGTAGGCAGGAGCAAGCGGGGGCAGACAGGTGCAGACTGGAGCGGGGTAAGAGCAGGCAGGAACAGGCAGGAGCACAAACCCACGGTACAAACAGGTTACATGACACTCCGAAGAATCTCTGGTGAGTTAATTGGGATGATAATATTGTACATAGACCTCAGCAGTGGGAGTCGGCTGTATGCTGGCGGGACGCAGTAATGGCCACCTGGGGAATACTGTGTACGTATATGGATGAGAATACTACACAAATATGCTGGCGACTACACCTGTTACTTAATCCTTCATGGTCACACTGATGTTATGTAGGTGTGAGAGCGTAGCAGTAGTTTGGCCTTGGGTGTACTGTATACAGATGTCATGGTAGTAACCTTTCAATACAACATCATAATGCTAATGTGCAAAGAGAAAGTGGTCTTTTCTCCAGTTAATACTACACAAATATGCTGCAGCGTTCGCGACTACTGTTACTTAATCCTTGATGGTCACACTGATGTTATGTAGCTGTGAGAGCATAGCAGTAGTTTGGCCTTTGGTATACTGTATACAGATGTCATGGTAGCAACCTTTCAATGCAGCATCAGAATGCTAATGTGCAAAAAGAAAGTGGTCTTTTCTCCAGTTAATTGTAATATTAGTCAAACTTGGACACACAAATAGATTGGGTCATTTGGGTAAACTCTGAAATATGTTGCAGAAATTGTACCTAAATGATAATTAGGCACAATACTAAAATACATAACTATTGAGAGTAAATTTTCCCAACATAATCACAACTAATTGATTATTGTAATAGTTGTTTTTAGTAATCGATTAATTCGTAACTGGTTTATAAATGAACCCTGAAACGTAATGAGTTGAGAGAAGAGGTTTTAGTGACTAATAGCTGTAATTCCATACAAATAACATAGGAAATTTATAAATGTAAGGATTTCGATGGAAACACTGCTTCGTCTGTATGTTCCACCAGGATGTTATCAAGCAGCGTCACTTCAGCTTTATTTGGCCACAATTTGGGAAAAATCTCATATTCCCGAGCTTTTTGCGATCCAAACAAGTAATCGCTTAATAAGAATTATCACTAGATTAATTGATTGCAAAATAATTGTTAGCTGCACCCCTAATTGGCATTTACTTTTTAAAATTTGAAATATGACAGTGCAAGTAAATCAAACTCAGCAAAGAGCCTCAATGTAAATATGCCAGAGACAACAGCAACGCAACACATCTGAGACATTACAGAGGAATAAACTGATTATTTACTGTAAAAAAACACAATGGATGAAAGTATAACTAATTTGTCATATGGATACTTATTGTTATTAGTCACACTTTTTAAATCATGATCTAGACTTGTTTAGTCCTGGTTTAGTCCCACTTCTGAAATCTGCATGCAAGCTATCTTAGACGTGAACCCACATGAGTTTAAGGTACATTGTATTGTCCCAGTATAAAATTTGTCCTCTGCATTTGACCCAATCTTCTATTCAGGGCTCTATCAGGACTACTTTAGCTGGAGGACATGGTTATGCTGAATTGTGTATAATATTACTGCCTTGTTCTGTTTTTCTCACCTACAGGGGTCTATACCGCTGTGCGAGGCCAGACTTCTCAGTCACGCTCCAGCCCATGGTTTCCTGTCTGGAAATGGTGTAGAGGTAGTTCAGGTTAAAGCATTAAATCTATCTTACCTGCAGCATTCACCAGGAAAGTTGCCTCTATCCATGGGTTTCAGAATGAGGAAAAAGTAGAACTGTGCCATAACGATTAACAATTTAAAACAAAGTATTATATCTTTTGAATGGGAAAAATGCCTCAAAATGTTGCATGTAATGGGATTTTATCAATTCCAAGCACACATATATTTTAGATATAGATAGATGTTTAGCAAACTGTGTTAAAGCAACAGTATTTGTAGAAGTAAACTGTGCAAACCAATGGAAGCATATTTTAAAACGGCAGAACTTTACCTGTATGCAATTCCAGTATATGAGATAAATACTTGGTATACTCATTCCATTTCTGCATTAGATTTGCAGATTCTTTACTGATTTATTGGGTCTTGTGTTATCTTTGCTCAGCAGTTTTTGTGTGGTCTCTTTTTACCCAAAGGTTTTGATTATAGCCCAAACTAAGGTCTATTTAGCAGTGATACAAATGCAGCTGTAACTGGGTTGTGACAAGCCTAACAATGATGTAATTGTGCTCTCTCACACCTATAGATGGGCGATCAAAAGGTGGCGATAAGAGTGAAATAGTCCTGGCCCGGAACCAGATGGCACTGTGATGATGTCTGGACACAAGTCAAGGTACTCTGCCCATATATATTTATACAGAGTCACCCACAGCCCCTTCTGTCCCACCTCTGCGGACAATCACTGCAGATAATCTTTTGAATTAAGAGAAAAAAATCCAGGTTGAGCAGCCCCACAAGATAAGTATCCTTTGTGAGCGTGGGTGATGGTATTTTAATTAAATATATGAACACATGGGCCTGCCCCAGATGCTCAAGTCTAAACAAAGATAGCATCATCTAATCAAAGCCGGGCCCCGAGAGTTTCAAGGGCAGAATTATTTTCTATTAGGGCCCTGTCCTCGGGGATCCAGCCAATTTTCTTTATTATGATAGAATCAGCATATTGTAGATGGAAGTGGCCGATAGTGTCGCGGCACGGTGGGTTTCAGCGGCTCCCTGGCATTTTAAAAGCTTTCAAAATTCAGCATTGTTTTGGGTAGTGTTGCACAAATGTAAGTTTACATTGTTATTGTTGTTTCATATAATTCCTCTGATTCATTGATCTGTTGACCTTCTTTGACTACAATCAGCTTTACTTCATCTTATGTCATTGAGAACATTACTATTGTTGTTGCAAGTTTCATTGTTTAATGAGAACAAATGGATAACATATACAAAGTGCAAAAAGCTTATGTAACTTTACTGGTAGTCGTCCAACACCTGCTTGTGTTTATGGAGATTGCATGGAATGTTCCACAGTATGGCATTAAACTTGTCTACTTCTATCAAGCAGGTGACTCCACCCGGCCTGGTTACAGGTCAGATATGGAGAAGCAAGTCTGTGCACAGTAAGAATCCATGTGCCTAAGTCTTTTCATTGCATTAAAACCACCTGTAACTGAATAAAAGCATGATTTATACATGTAATGCCATACTGGGGAACATTCCAGGCAAAGGAATAACATCTTCATGGAGACATGCAGGTGTTGGACCCTTGCCAGTAAAATTAAATTATGTACCTTTTAAGGTTTTGCAATTTGTTAATTTTTATACTACTACTTTTACACTTTTATACTTTTCTCAATGTCATATGATGAAGTAAAGCAGATTGTAAGCAGACAAGGTCAGTAGATTAATGGATCACAGGAATTATATGAAACAACAATTACCTAAGCTTTAGTTGCGTTCACATGATTTTACAAGGGCATGTAAGAGTGCACAATTAGGATAGAGGACAGTTAAACATAATTTGTTGTATTCTAAAGGCTCAGCCTAATTACTTGGTTTATCACAACTCCTTCACAATTAGCATCACAACACTTTGATATTATTCAGTCAGACAGCAGTTATTGTAAACCAGTACAAGCTGACCACTCAGCCATGATCAACTCTGACTTAAACGCTACAAGAGCACAACCTATAAATGTGTGTGGATGAGCTGTGGATACTGCTGATTAGCCTCCTCTGTGGCGCAGCTATTTATTTAAAAGGATCTCCTGATGAGATGCTCTCACTAATGTGTACACATCTGCACTGCTCACAGGGGCGGGATATGGCTGGATGCTACTAACTAACATCAGAGCGCGCAGTTAGACTTTTAAGTGATGAGTTGTAAAGGGCCATGTTTTAAATGGAGTGGCTGGGCACTACAGGGTTTCATGTAGTCTGTAGAGGAGCCAAATGCAGTGCACTGATTAAAGCCACAGTATGTAACTTTTTGGCCAAAAAATAGACATAAGTAAAAGCTTTTTTTCATGTTGGTTGTGTTTATTGCACTGAAAGACGTCCTTACTGTGATTGGACTTGCATCTCCACAGACCTGACTCTTACTTGGCCTGCCATGTTTCCTTGTTTGTAAATGCTGTTCCTTTTCGTTACAGTATGACATAAAACGTTTCTGTCTCCTTGGAGAAGGGGCGACAGTAGCACAGTTGCAATTCCAGCAATTCCAGCTCCCTGTTGTAATGAGGGTGTGAGGCGGACCAAAAGATGCGGGACTTAAGGGTGTTTATTTACAGAACAAGACAAGTGATGGGAGAACATACGAGGAGCTGGGTGCAGGGGTGCAGGTCAGGGTCCAGAGGTGCAGGGAACAAACATGGCAGGAACAAAGCCGGTAACGGGAGACTGGGTTGGAGACGGGAGTTCAGAGCAGTGCAGGGAGGCAGGGTGCTGAACAGGAACACGAGCAGGAACATGGGCAGGAACACGGGCAGGAACACGAGCAGGACACGAGCAGGACACGAGCAGGACACGAGCAGGACAACAGGCAGACGAACAGTGAAACAAGCAGGTAGACGTGCATTGGGGCGAACAGACGATCTGCACCGAGAAGAGAGTCCTAGCTCCTCTTATCCTCCCGCAGCTGGCGTTGATTGCGCTGATGGGAAGCAGGTGCGTGCGGGAGGAGCCAGGAACTCCGCCCAGCTCCAGAGACAGGCAGGTGAGGGAGGGGCAGAGCAGACACATGAGGAAGGAGCAGGCAGGGATCATGACACTCCCACAGATGAACGCCGTCGTTTTGTCTTTGGGCAAGACACTTAACCCACCTCGCCCCCAGTGTCTGCTGTCTGCGAACAAAGGTTTATGTGTGTGTGTGAATGGGTGAGTGGTTCCTTGATATAAAGCCCTCTGAGTGCTTTGAAGCTGGAAAAGTGATATATAAAAATGTGACCATTTATCATTACCAGAAATATTGTTTTAACTTTCTAATTCCATGGAATAATGAGGCTGACATGGCACCATGATAAAGTTACATACTGTACCTTTACCATCTAACTATCTGTTCATTTGCATTTTTGCACAGGCCCTTTTTGTACACGAATAAGTGTTAAAAAGTAAAAACTACTTTTCTTGTAGTACTAGGCCTTAGGAACACACTTAACAACACCATTATTTCCAGTGGCACATCTTGCTCATAATTAATTTAGAAACATCTGGACATCATGCTAATAAGCAATAAGGGTAAGGGGAGGTGAATACACATTACAAATACACATTTCATTACCATTACATGATAAGTTCATCATTAACAGTAGCAGTAAAATAGAATAAAATATGACTATTTCCAATGCAGTATGTTTCCCTCACTCCATACAAATTAAAAATCATTATGTGAAAGTTTTACTGTGAATATAAAACAGTACAAATTAAGTAGACTGCTCTCGACAGACTTGACAATCTAAAATGGGCTTTCTCAAATTTCTAGTAAAATTATTAAGATCTAGATGTCTTGAGCTGATTCCACTGTCTGATGATTTGAAAAGAAAAGGCCAACTGAGTAAAGGCCAAGGATTTTTTTGGAACTGTGCAATTTTGGTTCACACAAGACCATGTGGATAAATAGTTTGGAACAAGGTTTTATGCATTTTTTTTTTTCAATGGAAGTGGAGCTGCGTGGTTAATTATTTTGAATAGATTTCTTAGATTTGAATATAGAATTAAATTGTCTTGATGTCATAATCAAGCTATCAAAAGTACATAATTTAATCTGAAGTAGTTACAGTATATTTCAACAAGATAGACATCATAAATAAGGAGGAGTGTTAGTAAATGTCTAATTAGCAACATAATAAGATTATGCACAATAAAAATGTAGATAAATGTAAGAAGTTAGATGTTAGTAACTGTACTCTAAAATAAAGTGAAATGACAAACATCTGAATTGTGTCACTCCTGAGCATAAACAAACATTTCCTGCTGTTCCGAGTCGCCACAGTATTACATTCAGTGACAGTACGAGCACGCTCCCATCGCTGTGCCATAATAGATTCATTTATTACGCCCATTACAAAGCATGGACTCCAATCTGCACACTGGCATCGCTTCACGTTCTCAAAATCTATGGCCGGCCCCTCCATCACGGCCAGAGAAGTCTGAGGATTTGTGTCCTGATTAAGAAGTTTCATTTCGGGCCTGAAACAAAACGCTCCAGTCGCTAATTGCTTGGCTTTTCTTGTACTTTGCTAATTGGCTTAATTTAAATCAATGGCTCTCAGAATAAAGACGCAAGTCAAATGTTACAAATGCAACATCCACTCCCACGTTCACGTTAATCTTGGACACAGGCGATTATGAGCTTTCCAATAATTCCGCAGTTAGAATTAAACTCTCAGTTTGTAACTTTCTGGACATGGCACTTTGACAATAGAAAGTTAAGCTTATGGAACATTCTCCATGGGAATATATGTTTTATGCTATCCTGTGGAAGATTATAGCAAAGCAACTACATTTCCATGGAAACAAGCAGTAGGAGACGCTCCTCCAGGCCAAAAAAGACTCGGGTTTGTGGGGCTGGAAGCCTGTTCAGAGTAAGGATGTATGTTTTTCAGTGCAAGAAACGCAACCAAATTGAAAAAGCATGGTATTTTTTTTGGCTCAGAGGTACATACTGTCTTTGCATTTCAGCTTAGTTTAATGCAGCAAGTTCTCCATTTGGCTCTAACAATCACGCAAAATTGGCTTTTTTGAGGTGCGCTAAAGCAAATTACATTACTTAGAAATAGAATTCCAAACACACATAGTACTTTAAGTTTTAAAAAATGAAAAATACAAAAGCCACAGTGACCAAAAGCATGTTTAAAACCAAATCTTGAATATATATGGGAGCTAGGACAGAATGTTTTGAGAAAAAAAATATTAAAAACGTCTATGAGAATTGTCAAAAGACTGATATATGAACTGACATACTAATAGAATCACATTTCAGAACATATTTGTACAGACGTAAACTAAAGGGTTAGCAGTTTTAATGTAGAAAAAAACAGGATATTTTGCTGATTGTGGAAGAAGTGATGGTACTTCAAAAAAAAATGCAGCCTTTGCGATTTGCTAATTGCGTCCATTCAAATAGCAATTTCAGTTTTCAGCCCTAAAGTATGCTTCTTTTATTCCGAGTAGAACACCACCAAATGTTGACATGAAAATTTCAGATGCGACCTTGTATGTTGTACAGCTTTGGCGACTGGTCTCATTAACAGTGTTGTCAGCGCGGTTCTCATTTGTACTCACATCATGCAGTGGAGCTGATGTATGCAGGCTGACTCAGGCTCTCAGTCTTTAGATGAAGAAGCTGGTGACATGAATGTAAAGTAAATGTAAAGTAAACAGGCTGAAGAGATTCAGAGTCAAAGGGGGCAGAGCTCGGAGAGAGCAGATGATGTTTTATTGTGCATGCGCTGTGTCATTTTGTGCCTCCTAATAAGACTGTATTGGCTGAGTGAGGATCGGATCACAGGGATCAGCTGAGTAGCACTGTAATGTCTATGGAGGGTTTACAACTGACGGTTGCTGCAAATAGAGTATTGGTATCCTCTCTGTCTCTGACAAGAGCAGTTTACATGATGAAATACCAGAAACCTTAGATCAAGGTCTTTTAATATAAATCTTTATTTCTTTCTGTGTCCAGGAACATGCACAAATTCATTCATGTTACAAAAGAAAAGATGATTTGTACCAGATTTAGCTACTGCTACTTTCAGTCTACAGTCCCTGGGCAGGTGAATACACATAAAATACAATTACATTATAAGACTAACTTAGTTCACTATTAACATTAGCAGTAAAATACAACACAATCTCACCATGTCCAACACAGTATGTTTCCTACAGTCTAGTCAAGTATTAATATCATTATGTGCAAGTTTTTACAGTGAATATAGAACAGTACAAATGAACTACACTGATGTGGACACACTTGATTATCTACAATGTACTTTTGCTAATTTCTAGTCAAATTATTAAGATGTACAAACAACTTCAGACTGTCTGGAGCTAATTCCACTGCCTGATGGTTTGAAAAGAAAAGGCCGACTGAGCAAAGACTGAGGATCTTTTTTGGAATTATGCTGTTTCAGTTCACACAGAGTGGATTGGGTAGTTTGTTTGGAACAGAGTTTAATACATTTTTTTCAACAGAGCTGCATGATTAATCATTTTGAATAGGCTTCTTAGGTTTGAATTCAAAATTAAATTGTAAAAACTGAGCATTGTGTACAGATGTTGGTGTCACAATCACGCTATTAAAAATATTTATTTATTTCATTGTTTATTTGAATAGGGGCAGATACAACAAAGATAGATTAACAATTCAGTAATCTGATGCAGGTATCACAGTGTTAAAAGCTCTTCTGAGGACTGGTGTTGCAAAGTAGCCTAAGTACATACATTAATCTGAAGTAGTTATATTTCAGCAAGACAGCTGGTTTAACTTGTATGGCTACTTTTACATAACATGTGTATCTCATTTAGTACATGCACTCAAAAACAATACTTTTTTCATCACAACATATGTTATTGTTTCTTTAGTGTCATCACACAATACAACTTAGTGAAGATATGCTATTATTCTGTTGATTGCATATAATCACATTCATCTGGATTGTGGACTGCTAAAATGCTTATTTCAGTAACTCGGTTGCCAACTTCTTTGTAAAAAAAAAAAAAACAATTGGATGGAAAATGTCACAGCAAAGTTACATTTTGCTTAGATTATTTGTGGATTTGGCTATTTTAAATGCCTTATGAAGTTTTGATGGATCAGATGAAAATGAGATGGAAACATTCTAACCTTCAGCCCTCTAAGTATATAAAAAGTAAATCAAAATATGCATTAATTCCTAAAGAGACTGGGATTTTAAGATGTTTGATAACCCCTGCTTTAAACAAATGCATTTTTCCATCAACAATAAGATTATGCGTTGACCTTATGTGCTTTCTTTAAGTACGGCTGACCACTTGTTTTTATATGCTGCATCTGCTCTTAGACAAAAAATGACCTCCTGTAAACGTGCTCTGCTTTACCAGGGGCCAGCTCCAGCACACGGCTAAAATAAGAAATCACATTGTCGATGCATATCAGTGCCACGGCTGCTTCTTGTGTGACCTTGTGAGATCTGAATTCTAGATACTGTACAGAGAGGATGCAGCAAATTAAAGCCTCACGCAGGAAATTGAACTGTCAGACAGATGGAGGGAGAAGAAAAAGGTACTGTGTAATATAGCTCATTTCCACGAGGAGGGTCCGCTTGTACAAATGTCAAACTTAATGGGCGTCATTCGTAGAGGAACGCTTTGTTTGGAGAAAGAAGATGCAAAGTATTTGGCCCAAAGCTGGCAAACTGTTGTGATGGTGACAGAATGCAAGATGATGGCTCTGCGGGAAAGATGCAGTTGTTGAAAATGTGTACAAGGAAATTTGATAAAGAAAGCACTCACTGAAGAAACAAGACTGTGAAGAGGGAATGTAGCAAACGCATAAACCCTTTCAGTGTCTGCGAATAAAATACTTAGTTACCCTCACTCACAAGGTTGTGTTTGCCAAGATTGTTAACAAGTTAGCTGTGCAACTCAAAAGTTGGATTTTGGCAACATTTTCAGAATTTGATGAGAAAGGGCCAAGATGGAATGTTTTCTTTGCAAGCATCTCATAAAAGTTGTGTTGTACCTTGACATCGTGTATTGTTCAGAAAGGTCGTGTGATCTTCTGCTTGACTTTTGAAATTGGAAATGGCTTAGAATGTTGTTATTACAATTTCAGTACAATTTGAAGTGGAATAGTGTTGAGTACTTGATGTTAGAGATCAACCATGATAGGTTCATGGCTATTTTTTAATAATCCAGAGCAACAGATAATATATGCTGATATGGGGATGTTGGGCAGATTTTGATGTTTTTGTTTTGTTTAAATGATTACATCAAATAACTATAATTACTAGAAACTGTTACTGTCTACACTCTGCAAATAGCGCAACTCTGCATAATAAAAGTATAATGTAAAAGAGAACATATATTATGAATTTGAACATGGTCCCTGTCAAATAAACAGTAGACTAAACTATTCATCTATTATGGTTATGATACTCTAGTGCAAGTATTGGCCCAATATAAACAAACCTGGTGTCCTTTTCCTTAATGTGAGCCATTGTGAAACACAAATACTTGAACTAAAGATCTTCATTCACAGTCTCGGTCTGAGCACTACATGCTGTATTTAGAAGTTTATCTTAGCTATACTTTTTTCTAAAAGAGTCACGTGATCTTCTGTTGAATGATGTTATTGCAATTTCATTTTATAGCGTTGAGTCGATATTTTGAGATCAACCAATATGTTTCTTCTTTTTCATACTTCATTTTTTAAAAAGATATTTTGAGAGCACTTTGATTGACCATCCATCCATTTTCTTCTGCTTTATCTGTGGTTGGGTCACAGAGGCAGTAGTCGAAGCAGAGACGCCCAGACTTCCCTTTCCACACACACTTCCTCCAGCTCTTCCAGAGGAATCCTGAAGCGTTCCCAGGCCAGCCGAGAGACATAGTCCCTCCAGCGTGTCCCAGGTCTTCCCCGGGGCCTCTTTCCAATGGGACATGCCTGGAACACCTCCCCAGGGAGGCACGCGGGAGGCATCCGGAATAGATTCCCAAGCCACCGAGCCACCTTCTTCCATGTGACTGAGCTCCTCACCCCATGTGTAAGGGAGCGCCCAGCCACTCTGCAGAGGAAACTCATTTAAACTGCTTGTATCTGCAATCTTGTCCTTTCGGTCATTACCCAAAGCCCATGACTATAGGTGAGAGCAGGGACGTAAATTGACCGGTAAATCGAGAGCTTTGCCTTTTCAACTCAGTCTGATACTTTCATATAACTTTATATCGATGCATGATATAAAATTACTACAATACCAAAACACTATATCACTATATACATAAGAAAAATATACTGATATGAAATAATAAATACATGACAAGCACCTTGATTCACTACAACAATACTACCACAGTGCAGTCACTTATTTGCACAGCATTGTTTAATAAAGCTTCCAGTGGTGTTCCCTTTTGTCACATGGTCAGCACAAACAAAATATCAACCTCGAAGCTTTAAAGCTGACTGGTGATAGTCTAGTGCAAGTATCGGCCCAATATATTCTAAGTACAGTCTATTTGTATTCGATGTGGACCAGAGCACCACATACAATATTTAGAAGTTTGTCCAAGGGCTCATCATCAGCTACACTTTTGTTAGCTAAAAGAATAAATTATACTCTCCAATGGTTAGATTTGTTCTCTGCAAAGACACTGAAGTATTTTTAACTTGCACTGAAGAGGCACTGCTCATATAACCACTGAATACAAGCCCCCTCCTGTAATTCATATTTCCTTGTGATGCATTCCCAAATTGTAGACTGAACTTTTTGGGCTGTGTCCCAGATTTTCCCAGAGACACAATGTCCAGTTTAAACTCCGAAGACCGATACATATTTCACAACACTGTCTTTAGTTATATTTCTACAGACATAGACATAGTTATAGACAGTTGAGCTGTTCCATGTTTGACCTTGGAATAGGGCTGCCCAAAATATTGCAAAAATATCAATAATGAAAAATTGGCTGATGCAATTATCTATCTCGCAAGAAAATAAATGTATCACAAAGTTCTTCATTTTACATAAGTGTACTGTTTTTGAAAAGTAAAATGGACACAAAGGCAGATTTCATTAATGTTTTTCCTTATTAAGTCCTTCCTTAAACTTGGGTCTTGGTTTTATCCTTGTCAAGTTTTTATTTTGGCCCACTTTGTTTAGTAACTTAAGGAATGTGCATTTTTTTGTTTGAAATTAACTGAACTTATTGCGCCAAAAAAAGTATATTGAAATATTGCAGCAATATCTTTAAATCAAATGATCAGATATTGCATCTTTTTTCATATCATGCAGCCATACCTTGTAATATCTTGATCTAAACAATGTTTTTGTGTTGTGTTGTGTGTTTTTTTTTTTTGCACTGACCAATGACCACTTTCCTTTTAAATGCCAAAGTGCAGTCGCTCAGTCCATGCCTCCCGAAAGCCCACTCACTCCATGTTACCAAGGCATCTGTGCAACTGCCATGACCTTAAATTGTCTCCTGAGATATGATCTTAAGTCAAAATCCTTTTTCTTCTATCTAAGTTAAAGTAATGACCTCAAAGCTTTCTCGGAGCAGTACCCCGTTCATCTGAAAAGGCTCTATCTGTCCATTTATATCAGATGGACAGTCGTGGTATTCTGTTCCCATGAGGGGCCTAACCAAGACAAGTCTCCCAAGCTTTTTGACAACACACACTTTCCAGCATACTTGACTGAACCAAATGGCTATGTCCAAGGAGCAATTTGAGCCAACAAATGACAAAGCGTACAATCGCTCTTCGAATGCTAGGTGACAAAACTTTCTCCTGTGCCACAACACTTAGGTTATCTGGCTTCCCAAGATATTGCTATTGGTCCGATATTGAAAATGTTGGAAATATTTGGTACTGTTTTTTTTTTGTTTTTTTTCTTGTGCACTGCCCCAGTCTCTCTGTGCACCTTGTGTCATTCCATTGTTTTTACAAAAGTGAAACAATCATTTGTTACTATAATTTTAGTGGCTGTACCCATTCTTTTCTGGGTTGAGCAAAATGAGCTCTGCCCTAGTACAGATATATTGTATTATAAGCAGCTCTTAAGGTGTGAATTAGACCGTTGTGTGCTGTCTGCATCTAGTTATAAAGCGTTTCATCGTCCAGGATTCAGAAGTGTGCTCATAAATTCACCACTGTGAATAGTTAAGATGTTCAGAATTCATAGAATCCATCCAGGTAACTGAGGAAAAACTTTGGACCTTTGCAAACTGTTCTACATCTCTTTTTCACATTTTTAAGACTGTAGAAATCAGGCACAGTGCCTTTTAACATAAATGCTTGGTTCTTGCTTTGGGGCTTAATATTAGTATCTGCAAATATTGGTCAGCCATGACAGCAAGACAAATATCAGATATCGGTATGCAACTTATTCTGGAAGTTGCTGTGGGTGCCACATTGGGGTTGTATTATTTTGCATGGGGCTCACGATTTTGACAGTAAATAAGTTCTATAGGGACCACAAAGCAGTTTTAAAGCCTCCCAGAGAATCTGTGCAGTGTTTATTTGTTGGTCACATGGACATTGAACAGTTTACACAAATCAACTTACTTAACCTTTGGCCACTAAAATATGATATAAAGTAGGTTGATTTGTGTAGGTAGGTTTCCTAAATTATCCATTAAAAGAAATGAGATTCCTGCTTAACCGGAAGTGCCACTACAATGACAGTTCAGTTTAGTGGCATTTATGGCAAAAGTGGGCAGGGCAGAATAAGGTCAATAGACTCAAAACAAACGACAAAAAAAAATCCATACCAGGACATCTCTAGAAAGCTACCTTGTTGTTTACATGTGGCACCAGTTCTGGCAATAAGCGGCTAATGACTGAAGTGATCATCTAAACTAAACCTGCGATGAGCTCTTGTATTAGCATGAACCTCCCACAGGACAAATGATGGGGCCGCATTAAATTAAGCGAACCTTTCGATTCTATCATATCAGCCCGAGCATCTGTGTTTCCATAATTATGTGCGTTCCAATAAGAAGACTTAAAAGGCAATATGCGCCACCGCTTATTTTGTATTTCCACACAGATAATGTCAATTAAAAATGTCCCAGTAGGCCAAAATGACAGTAAGACGATAGATGGAATTTTGTGTTTAGTGAGTCGAGAAATGATACCTGGAATAACCTTGTCTTCATTAAACGGTATATTTGAATATCTGAAGTTTTTGGATTGTAGGCTGTATTGGATTGGTCAGTGTAGCTTGAAAAAAGGAGACATTCAGCCCCTCCATTTTCATTCAGCTTTAAAAAAAAATATATCATGATGAACTGAGAAACTTGTTACTAGTCATATATCAATAAAACCCTGATATAAAGTATGTAGACCTTCTTGGAAATGCTGACTGTTTTATTAAGCACACATATACAGTACCTTAACCTTTTTTATAGATCTGTTTTGACCTTTGTCTTAACTGCATTTTCCAATTTAATGATTTTCAAAGTTCAGAATAAGATCATGGCATAATAAGATTCATTTTACGCACTTCTGTCTATTTACTGCTACATGAATGTCAGGAAGCCATTGAGTCTGGTGAGATATTTAAACTTTTCCCACAATTCCTCTGCACTGTTGGTGTCAGTTTTCAAGTACAGCACCATCAATTATTCATGACTGAGGTGTTCTGGGTAATTTGTCTGTGAGTTTTGGATAGCACTGCAGAGGGATAAGAGCAAACCATTCCAGGATAACAAGTACAAGTTCATTGAATTGCAATTTGTGTCCCATTACAGGAGACTACCATGGCACCCCATAGCCTATTTTTTTGTTCCATATTCTAAAACAATAAGTTGGTATTAAAATATACTCTTTGCCAGTTGTATTATAAATATATAGAGGCAACTCTATTTAAAGGACCCATATTACAGTATTTTCTGGCAAAAACATACTTGGAAGTTGCATTTTGTTTCATTCACACATGCCTAACACACAAACCTTGCATATTTAGGCTGAGTATAAACTTGTGGGAGGTACTGGTGTCTTAATATCTGACTGTGGGTGTACTCAAATCTTTATAAATTACCTTATTTTTGATTTGAGATCTTTTTCAATTTCTCACCCTTCTTGGCATGCTCTACTATTCCTCCTACCATTCACAGCTGAAGATTATGCACGACTTAAGTGACTTTTTTCATTGGTCAGCATGAAGGACTTTGAATGGGCTCTTTTGTATGCATAATGCACGTTTTAATAGTGCTCACTAGTTTTCTCTGTTCATCAGTTGGTCTTTAAACATCCCATTTTTATATTTATTTAGTCGTACCGATAATGACTCATTTATATGCAATATCATGTCTCCTTGGTATCTGCTGTGTGCGAGGGATGCAATTAAAAGCCAGCGTGATCTTAATTATTAAAACTCCATATTCTTTATTAGCTCACTTTCCTTGTTCAGAAGCTGGCACTCAACAACATGTGAAGCCTGAGTTCAGCAAACGGACTGATCGGCAAAAAGAAACAGCATTTAGTATCTGTTGAATGGGGTCAATATGCTGCTAACAGGGGACTCTAAAACATGACATTTTAATCATGGCGTTGCTCATGGGAACGATGGCAGCGCACAACTCCAATGGCGTTCTGGAGAATCTTGCTGCGGTGTGTTAAACAGCATCCCAGTGCAGGGCCACTGCAGACAAAGAGCCATGTTCCGAAGAGAGAGTGTCTGTCATTTCACAGCCCTGTTCCTCCAGAGAGCGCTGCCATAATGGTTCAAAGAGAGCAGCGTTACTGAGGAAACAGCGAGACGCCACTTGTGAACTTTGCATTTTTTATGGTCTGTCATGTTTTGTCAGCGAGTCTGGGGATCTGTTTTGGTTCTGTGTTCTGACATAAGTTTGTGCATAGGGCACTGATTAGACACGTCCATGCATAATATAACTGCACTGCGAAAATGTTTTTGTTCACAGACCGCCTGGCAGAAGTAGCAGCGCGTCCAAGTGTTGGCGTGTTTGTCACAAGTAATTAATTCCCCCATAAAACTCCCTCTGGGATGATGGAAAAGGTAGGTTCATTAACCTTCGTCACCTAAGCTTCCTGTGGCACTTTACAATGTACTGGTGGCTGGCTGCTCCAATCGCCCATTACAGAGAATGCACTGAAATGAAAGGCTTTTCTTGTGAGATGGCTGTGTCTGTGAGAACAAAAGCACGGTTCAGTTCTGACTCTGCGCAAGCTTTTAGGAGCACAGACACAGGGCTTCAGAAGACCTGTTTGTCACTGAGCCCTCCTCTGACTCCGTGGTGCCCTCCCCAATTTGAAGGCTCCTGCCCTTTATTTCAAATTGACACTTTATAGAGGCTAATCTCTGTGGGCTGACAATTGGCAGATTCCATCAAATAAAACCCACACAAAAAGTGGCAGAAAGTGTGAGATAGACCAAATGAATGTGTTAAGTGAGAATCCTAGAGAAAGGCAGGGAACACAATGGTGAGCTGGATGTTCTTGGTGAATAGTGAGATTTGCAAAACAGTGGTGAAGAAAAATGCGTCTTTTGGATTTGGCTTTGTTGGTTATGTGTGAGGACAAGTATAGCTTACTAACCAGCTGCTGCTGTGCAAAAAGCCCAAGGGAAACCATCTGCTGTGAATGCTTGTCTACCACAGACCAGCGCTCCATGGTGAAGCTTTGTAAAGGCATTTTGGCATGAATAAATAGCTTCAGAAATTCAGTATAATACAGTATGAAAAGATCCAGATAGTTTATTTCCTTGTAAGTATTTGGGGACAGTAATGCTGAAATATTATTGTTTTAAGTGTTATGTGCAATCATAGATGGAATAATGAAGTGGAATAAAGAAATGGACTAAGGAAGGCACATCACCCATATCGTTCAGCTCCAGTCAACTGAAGCTCATCGAGAGTAGCCGCTGGTCTAGCAGCTTGGCATCGATCTCCATCAAACCTGTTGCTAATGCTAGTTGGAGCAACTTTGGAGAAAGAAGGCACCTGATTTGTCTGTTATCAATGTTCATATCTTGATTTAAGGACAAAATGGCTAAAACACCAGGATCATGTAAAATGGGTTAATAAACTCATTTTAATGACTAGGCTCACTGCAGCAGTTACAGAGAGAGGGGTGACAATTTTTCAATGTAAACTGAATTGGAACCAAAGTTGATGGAGACGGAAGACCACCCATGATCACTTCCTATTTGGAATGTGGTGACTAGTGCATTAGCTTTGTCCATTTATATATACAGTCTATGGGTGCAATGGTGGGTATAAATTGCACATTAACAAAGTGATAGTGAATGGTTATGGTCAGTGGTTGCCTCTGTAGTGTTTGGCACTTACAGTTACTTTGGTTAGATCTGATTCCAAATAATACTAAAGAAAGAATAGCTATATAGTTCTGATACCAATACCAGTGAGTTTTGTATCAAAATGCATTGTAATTCATACTATTAAGAATTTTAACATGGTGTATAAAGGCTTATCTTATTATCTTCTCTCCAAATTAAATATATGTGTAGAGAATGTTTGGAAAAAAAACATACATTTTTTCACTTATTTTAAGTATTGATATTTATGCATGAGAATGTACTTTTCAACAGCTTCATGAGTATCGATATACCAGTGTTTTGGTTTTGATTTGCCTCACCTCACCACAGTTATCACGGTGTTCTAGATACAAATGTACTGGCTAATCATTCATCAATCACTCTTTTTCACTTTTGGCACCTGTTCAGTAAGATGACCACACAGGTACACGCAGTCATTCATTACATGCGATTTTAACTTGTGGACTTTGAAGACATATTTAAACTTGTTCAGCTCAGCCTCTGCACACTGCCCTCTGTGGTCTGGAGTTGGCTTTCCGTGCACCCCATTCATCTTCACCGTCATCACTGGCATCATTCACAGTCACGCCACCACCTCCAAGGCCCACGAGCTTTGGGGCCAGTCTTGTAGAGCCCATTGTAGAGGTCTTAAGAACAGCATTTTCTACACACTGTAATGGATTACTTCAACGGTCTGCCTGTCACGGTCAATGTTGGCCCTGACACTTCATGTAAAATCCCTCTCTCCGGGTGAAATATCATACAGCAGCTACTAGCACTAGCAGTTTTATCAAAACGATTGTCAGAGTGTTTGGGGTGTAATTCCCTTGTTGTCGTGTCTCTATTCTTTCTGCCTGACAGGCTTTGATCCTTGGCACTTTGGCTAAAAGGAGATGTGGATTCGTCAGTGGGCTATTAATATGAAAAATGTAATATACACCAAAAAGGCATTCTGGAAACAAAAATAATTGGAAAGAAAATAGATGTGATTTTAATATTGTTTTCATGTGTTGTTGGACATACATGGAAAGACAGACTCGTACTCAGTTTGACAGCTACTTTGCATCTTTGAATTCTAGCAGTCTCATTTGCTTATATATTATTTTTCGTATTTTATGATTTTATGCAAAAACATCATTCACATTCTACTCATTTAGTTCACATTTTTTGCTGCTCCCATTCAGCTTGTAAGCAAATCTCAGCTATGTCATGTTCTGGTCCAATTTTAGCGTGCATGTGTTTTTCAATGCATAGAAACATCTTATGTAGACTCAAAAAGATGACCCAATCTCAGTTATGAGGAATTTGTGAAAGCACCAAAATTGTGTTACCAATAATGCAAAGAAAATGAAATCCAATGGCAAAATGTAAGTGTTTTGCAACCAAAAGCAACCCAGATGGTAAATGGTTTAGTTGTTGTCATTATAGCCACATTCAAACACTGATGCATGTTTACCAAGCCATTTACTGTTGCTGATGTCGAGTAGTGGTCAAAGCATTGTGCCCTATTTTTTTCCATCAAAATTAGTTTTCTCCAGTACAGATATACTGCGTACACAGCTCTTAAGGTAAATATGAGGCCGTCAGAAAGTGTGCTGTCAGCATGTTAGTTGTTGCTAGCATTCCCGTTTTAGGCCGCTAACACAATAAGAAGAATGCAGGATAATCCCAGTAAGCTAATGTTTATACAGCATGGTTAAAGGCAACAAATACAGACAGAAAGAACCAATAATTAGCCATATAGTTATTATTTATTCAGCTCTCTATAGCCCAAATCTTTTTGTGTTACACCAAAAATAACAAAAATGTCCCCTTTACAACATTGAGCCCCAAAATATATTGTCCCAGCTTTCATATATTGAACAATAAGTCAATATAGTAATTACTGTGACAGGCCTAGTGACAGCAAAACTTTGATCTCACCCGAAAGCTGTGCAACCCTCTTATAAACTCATTATGGTGAATAATTAGAATGCTAGGTCTCTTAGTAGCTAGCTCTCTTACAGCAAGAAGGTTCCGGGTTTTACTCCCAGGCTGCCCGAGCCTTTCTGTGCGGAGTTTGCACGTTTCTCCCTGTGTCTGGATGGGTTTCCTTCAGGCACTGCGGCTTCACAGCAACCCAGAACTGGCTTAAGATCTGGAGATGGGTCCCCATCAATAAAGTGTACTGTGCCTTATATAACCGGTCCCCCCGTTTGATACAAGTCTGCGTTGTGTTCTGGGTGGTGTGGTAGAAACAACAGAGGCTCAGTCCAGGTTCAGAAGGTTTACTCGGTATCACAGATAGAAAAATCACAAACTGCTGTGAGTCGAGGGATCCAACAAATATTCCTCAGAGATGTTGCACAGCGTACATTCTTAATATTTACTTCTGACCATATTACAATTAACAGCAATATTTCAGAACACAATGAATTCAAATGTAATAAACCATCTATACTGCAGCTGATGTGCAAATTGTACTGTTCATCTCTAACTATATTTACAGTAAATCTGCAATCGAACCAGTATCACAGAAAAATCACACTGCTGTGAGTCAAGGGATTCAACAAATATTCTTAAAAGTTCACACAATAAAACTAAACGTGTGTAAATGATAAAAACATAACTTAAGCTATGTTTTTGGTGAAGAAACAGCATTATAGCATAGGTCAGAAAATATAATAGTATGGGCCCTTTACATGAGGAATAACTTTGGACTTGTTGTATAAACTAGTTTCATTTTTCACATTTTGAACACAGTAAACATCCAGTGGAGTGCCTTTAAGTGACTTGACCAACAAATATAAGCACGCCTTTGATAAACATATCCTAAACTGCATGTACAAATTCCCACCACAATGCATTGTTTGGCCCTGACCCAGCCATGTATTTACCTTTCTTGATATTCCCCTCGTGGACGACATCATCTACTTCGAGAGCTATTGTGCAGCTCATGGTAGAGAAAATCACCGCGGGTAAAATGACTTTGACATTGGTCCATAGTACAGGCAATGGAGGGTGACATATCCAATATCAGGAGAGTGGCAGGGCTAAATATTTTTGTCAGGCCAGCGGCTTTAGTGCAGAGAGATGTGGGTGACGGGTTCATTTGGGTCTGGCTTTCAACACGGCATTCTGGGAAGTGGGACCCCAGGTAACTGCTTTGGTTGGCTCTACCCTTGATGAGGACATAGGGGAACAAGATAGAGACAGAGAAAGCTATTAGGAGTGATGAGAGGCAGAGCAATGTCACACTACAAGTCTTAATTTTTCAAGTACAGCAATTTGAGATTTAAATACTGCCTGACAAGTAGTAGAAGACAAAATTGTGCATAAGCAAGTGTTGAATTAAATGTGATTGTAATGATTGTTGCGATGACCTTGAACTTGTATGAGAAAAACTAGACAATGGAGAATGGAAGGAATAGCTACAGACTTCATATAGTGGAGATAATTGTGATAAAAATGTGTATAAAAAGTGATATTCGATTTGTTTTGAAAGTATAAAAAGACCAGGTGCAAGATTAGATGTTCCCAGCTTGAAGTTCCGATAAAGTTGTGTCAAATGGTTTGGTGCATAAAACAACAACGCAATATTGTGGAGTTGACGTGCTTGGTCCTGCAAAACTGAAAACTTCAATAAGTAAGGTTACTCGTGTTTTGGTTTCATAATTGTGTACATACAGAAAGTAAGGTTACTAGTATTTTGGTTTCATAATTGTGTACATGCAGTGATACGTAAAGGTTATAGCATAAATTGGCATTGCCCATTCCTTTTTCTGTCCCTCCTGTAACAATAATTACTATATCGACTTTGTTCAGTATATGTTAGATGGAACAATAGTTTTTTGGGGGTTACTGTTTATCATGTGTACATGTTTTAGCTATGTGATAAGAAGAATTAAGAATTAATCATTTTTATCGCTCATTACAGATGCAAACTGAGTACTAAAGTGTTTCATTTTGCTGTTTATTTATTGCAGCTCATGTTTTTTTTTAAAGAATATTGTAGATTTAGACTGTTTTTGGAGTATAAATCTGCTTTAGGGTTCTTGTGCCATTGTAATACATTAGTTTCAATATTATCGTTTATCATGTAAATTTACTTCGCAGTATATTGCACTGAAAGGCTGATGTTTTGCCCTTTGCCTTAAGTAGTTATTCTCCACCGATTACTACATTCATTCAAGATTGTCTGTTAGCTGCAGTTTTAGACCAGCAAGCAGGGTTGAACGATTAGGTAAACATTTTTACAATTGTTATTCACAATTTATCTTTTATTAATATAATTATTTTCAAAATTCATGTTTTAAATGCGTCCAGAAGAACTGACCAAAATCCAGCAATGAACTGAGAAACTATACAAGAATTTTATATTAGAGCATGTTTGTACAGACCTAAAATTCAGGGTTAGCAGTTTTTATACCGAATAAAAAAGGATATTTTGTTGTTTGTGGAGGAAATAATGGTACTCAAAAAAAAGCCTTCGCAATTGCCTGCGTCCATTCAAATTGGGATTTTGATTCGATTACTTTAATCTTACAGCCTTAGCAGCAAGTTAGCGGTTCATGCGGGGGTAGTGTTCTCCACTGTTGTAGAGTGTACTATAGATTTATGATGCCTAAAGGCAGTGTGTGACCGAGCGGTGTGGCCCGGCACTGGCCTGTGTTTTAACTTTGGACAAGTGTTGTGACATGGTGCATTTGGGGCGTGCGCTTTCTGCTCTGACATCCTGCAGAGCTAGTCTTCCTGCTGGGATAACAGCCTTGAGAGCATGTCACAGTAGAGGAAATAACCCAGCTGAATCGATGGACTGTTTCTTCAAATGCCAATCAGACTTGGAGCACGGAGCCATTTGGATCAGTCCGAGCCATCTACGCCGTGAGGTGTGCATCCAAGGTCAAAGCTTTTAGAAATCCTTTGTCACCCCGAGCGCTACAGTGGGAGAAACCTGTCAAACCAAAGTGTGCTGCAGTGTCTAATGGATGGTAAAAATACATTGTGCTGACCTTTTGTTTTGTACTTTCTGCTTGTTTACGAGCCCGTCGTGGCTTATTTATTTGTCTCATAAGGCGGTAATTTGTAAAGTTCACTGTACTGGAGTTAAGAGGCTATTTGTGGAACTGCATGTGAATAATGTGTACTCATATGAACCGGTTGTTGGGGGGAAATCAGTATATTTTGTGCACCAGAACACTGCATCACTAACTATAGTGTTATCTACATACAAATGGTCAAAATGTTTCTGTCCTCAATAAATAGCTGATTGGGGTATTGGATCAATTTTGGACACGTGGAATACCTGATCCATTAAAATGTTTTTTTTAGTTTTTTTTTATGTAGGACCATCCTTTGCCTAGGATCCAGAATACACACTTCTTCAATACTTAATGAAGATGTAAGTCTGGTCACCAGTGAATTTCTTCCTTTTCAAATGGACAGTGATTGACAGGTGCATAATCAGGGATACGCATGGTCCATCCATATCAGAATGAATAAAGGTAAAAAAAAACAAAAACGGTGGATTTCTGCAGAATTAATGAAAGAAGCACTAAACTAAAGATACATTTGATTTTATTTATAAATCAGAGATCGGATGATCACATTTGACCAGGCTTGAAACACAACAGAGGACGTGGGGACCAGACTGAAATCAAATCTGTACAAAAAAAACAGAGAGAAGTCATTCTGGATTTGCCAGGCAAGACCATCCCATCCGTAGCTGTAATAAAAATAAATAAATAATAAAAAATGACTTTCAAAACAAGGCTATACATAATTTAATAATTCTCATGATAACACTTATTCTATTATGTACTACTTTGTTTTGAAAGCAGATATTTCTAGATGTATATGTTTCAAACCATGTGAAAAAACCCTTTCTTTAAAAGGTCTGTACCTGTTATAGAGTTGTTTTTTTATCGTCTGCGAACCAGGAAGTAATGCTGATGTGCTCTTAGCATTACTGTGTTGGCAAAACTCCACTCTGGCCTCCGAAGGTTAGGAAAACACTTTAAGGTCGACTCTTGTGAGCATGTTATAATTCTGTTAACTCATGAAAAAAAACATACTTGGAGTTGTGTTTTGTTTCATTCACCCATGTTTGAGTAATCCTGGCCTTTCTACATCTCCAAAGCTTAAAATACTCTGTTCCACCTTGTGATGTCATGAAGCGGTAGATTTCAAGTTGACATCTCCCTTTTACCTTTTGTTCAGTAGACATTGGAAATCCTAGGGCTGTAATTATCCAGATGATTGTAGTGAAGGTGTATGTACTTTAAAAACACAGTGGAGCACTTCCTGTATTACCACATGACATCACAGTGTGGAGTGTTTTCTATTTGAGAGAACACTGCTTGAACATGCAGGGTTTGAGTGTTAAACATGGGTGAATGAAACAAAACACAACTCCACGCTATGATTTTGAGGAAAGAAACATCATGACATAGATCAGAAAATTGTGTAATATGTGCCCTTTAAAATGTTCAATCTTTAAACCTTCTGGATGGCAGTATTGAGAGTCAATTGTTCCCACTTTTCCAAATTTAATGAGTAGCCTGCTCCTCAGAGGATGCTTTAGTAGCGCCGGCTGCTCTCGGGCTGGTGCAGCGTAGTCCCATGGTGCATTGCAGATACCCCCTATATTTACATGACAGGGGGATGACTTATCTTTACCTTTGAAGTCCGTGGTGCACTCTGAGCTCTGAAAATGCAGCGTAGAGTGAAGTAGAGGCACACTGCTGGGAATAGCGATACTCTCCCCCTCACTTTGTGTATGGGGCGTGCTCGGTTATATTAGCGGGCCGGCTATGGGACGTGTGAGTGTACGTTTATCCACCTCTTATCGACTGGTTTCCCCTCACGCGGCGAGTTGAATCGGAGCAGCCTCGTGTTCTCAAATACAGCATGAAAAGATACAAGTCAATTTCCTGTATTCTCAGTTAGAGCTCAAGGCTGTAACATCAAATCAATTTAGAACATGTGAGTTTGTGTTTCCGCTGGAGAGAAGGTTAGCAACAGGGAGAGTCCTTGTTCTGAGACCTTCATACTTGACCATGTAAACTCCAAAAACTTTGTTGAAGAAGACATATTATGCTTTTTTCCGGGTATTTAGTATTAAACTATACTAGACATAGATCGTTATGTTGTATTTTGCTCATTGTAAAGTGAATTTTAGAAATGGGTCTATTGACTTCCTGTTAAAAACTGTAGAATTGAGAAGTAGGCCTGTCACGTTACTATTATTACACTGTTACTATATCGACGTGGCGTTTCAGTATATGAAAACTGGATATTTATATCAGTAGTTATTGTGTGCATATTTTTGTTGCAATAGTGAGGAGATTTCTGCAATTTTTTTTATGTAGTACAGTAAGTTTTGAGCTGAAGAGGGTTGAATAAGTCACTGAAGTCCACAGGTTTATTTCTCCATAGCAAGCAGCATTTCATTTATCTGTTTTTACTGTTTTTTTACGCTTCAGTCCCTCTGACCTTCCTCAGATACCCAAAGAAGGGCAGCGCGACTGAAACGTTGTACTAATGCAGTGTTTCCCATAGATTTAGTTAAGACTATTGTGGCACAAAATATTTTATTTCAATTATTCAGTCTTGTTCAATTTGTGGAGTATACATGTCACTTACTGCCACTGTTTTATCTTTAAGCAGTCATTTTTGACCAGTGTTGGCTCTTTTTATAAGTTTATGATAATACAATGAGCAACAAAGTCTAAAAACAACCTGGACTATATTGGCATAACTAAATTAGACTATGGGGGAGAATTTTAGACTATGGGGGACCACCATAGTCTCATGTATTAATGGGAAACACTGACTAATAAAAGTGAACCAATAATGAGACAGTGTGCGTGAGTCTGACCTGTCACCCACTACACAGAAACCGTTTTTATTCATGGCAAGTAAGTACAGAGCAGTAGGTGGAAATAGGGGGTAAGTGAAAACCTGTCTTTTCTCAGCACCCAAACCTCAAATGCAGGACAATACAAAATTACCGGTACTCAAACATGCATGAATCAATCGAAATACAACTCTGAGTAAGCTGATGATGAGGAAACACCATTATAACATGGTAAGTATCTCATAAACATCTATTTTACATAATATGTCAGCCTTAAGCTAAGATGGAGTTACCCCTGGGGCTTTGAAAGTATTTACTCCTGCTTTAGACTTGGTTCATGATCATTAGTAGAAATGGTTAGCCAACTGTGTGTATGGTATTTTGATATACTAACACATTGAAACATTGCTCATCTACAATTCTGATCTTGGTCTGAACTGGCAATTTGATAAAAACAAAAAACAAACAAACTAAAGATTGTAATACACCTCTTCTTCTTGTTTATTAATTTCAAGCATTTTTTTTTTTCTGAAATGTTCCACTTCATCGCGTTCTCTCTTGTATTTCAAAGCATCTTCCTATTGGTTTTTTGTGCCAGCCTTTTAATGTCTTTTAATTTTCAAAAATGGATTGCAATCATGGTTGTGTTTGGGAGAGAATTTTACTGCCCTCATAAACCAGGGCCATTAGTTTGTCCAAAATGACTTTCATTAGAGCTCATTTAGCTCCTGCTTTGATCACAATTCGACATGTTAAGAGCTTGGGTCTGATTTAGGCTCATGTTTTTACATTGAATGAGGGAGGATTTATTTAGATGAGTGGAAGTGTGTGAAAGTGTGCGTTAAAAAGCTATCTAATGGGTTGAGTTCACATAACACCATCATATTTAAAGGGCCCATTTTACGCTATTTTCTGATCTATGTTATAATGTCGTTTCCACAGTGAAACATACCAGGGGTTGTGTTTTGCTTCTTTCACACATATTTAACACACAAGCCCTGCATATTTAGGCTGATTTCTTCTTGCACACAGAAAACACTTTGTCCCACCTTGTGATGGAACATGGTAATACAGAAAGTGTTCCACTGTGTTTTTAAACCCCATACACCTTCACTAGAATCAGGTGAGAATTTTACTGCTGAGTTTCAGATGTCATCACAACATTGTCCAGGCCAGTAATATTTAATATAGATGGGGGCAGCTAAAATAATTATCATTAAAATGCAAATTTTTGTTGTAATGTGACTTCAAAGGTCTAGTCACTAATAGAAGTTATCAGATTCAACATTTCTGACATTACCGTTTGGATATAGTTCATCATGACCTGGTTTATGGCCAGTATCTGGTTTATACCAACTGGCTCACTGTTCAGTATCTTCTCTGTAAGGTATATACATGTACTAGAATATGAATGGAACTTGTTTTCTTCATCGGATTGGCTTCAGTTCATGATGTTACTTGATGTTTTGTGTTGAACAAGGGGTATGATACAGTATAATGACTGTAATTTATAAATGCCAAAAACATGTCTTTATTGTAGGTTGAAGATGTGATGCAAATTAAGTATGAATCTCATCCAAACAAGCTGCTGTGCACTTTGGAGAAGGAACACAGGTCACTTGTTGATACAATGGGTAAACATCGCTCACTTTGATAAACATATATTGCCTCTCTCTTTTCTATAAATAGGGCACTTTCATAGCACTTTTCAAAAATGTGTTAAAAAATGCTTTACAACATGTGGTACATTGGTGTCAAAGGTGAACTGTGTAACTGTGCAGATGGTAGGGGTCTGCCACCTGCTTATCTCCATGGAAATGTTATTGCTTTTCCTGGATTAACCTATTTTAAGTAGTATTTAAATTTGCCAAAAATACCTTGAAAATCATGCATTCTTATTATGAGTGCAACTTGATCTGGTTGTCTCCATTGATATGGATATGTGTAATGCAATACTGTGGAACATTCCAGGAAAAGCAGTGACATTTCCATGAGGACAAGATTGCGAACTTTCCACCAGAAAAGTTACACTGTGTACCTTTATTATTGTGGATGTGTATTTGTTTGCTTTTCTCTCAACAAGATTTAACCAAAGTTTAATTTCTTAGCTTGTGTCAAATAATCGTCATGATGTTCCATCCTTTTCCCGACCTATTTCAGTGAGAGCCGTTCCATGCTAATGTGTAACGGAATTAAGTTAGTCTAGCCCGGGTTTTGATCAGTGGTGGATGAAGTACTCAATTTTCTTATGTAAGTAAAAGAACAGATACAACGGAAAAGAGTTAGTTAAGTAAAAGTATCACATGAAAAAATCTATTTAAATGAAAGTATGTAAGTACCTGTTTAAAAATGTACGTAAAAAGTAAAAGTGTTGTTCATTTGTCAATGTGTTAACTGTTTTTGTTGTTAAATTAGTTTTTCAGAATGATACATATTTTGGCCAACATTTGCAATATGAATCAATTTCTTCACTTTTCTCATGAATTTGTTTGTGTATTTATTTTTGTCGAAGTCGAAGGTTGAACTCGAAAACTTTAGCCAGGATGTTACGGACATGGTAAAAATAACCCCTCAAATCAGATGAAAAGTACTTTTTACTTTTCAGTCCAGTTCATTGGTAGACCAGTCAGATCCACTGACCCACAGGTTGGCTGTGTGATTCCAGCTCCCACAGATGAATGCTGCCATTGTGTCCTCGGGCAAGACACTTAACCCACCTTGCTCCCAGTGTCTGCGTACACTGGTGTATGAATGTGTGTGAATGGGTGAGTGGTTCTTTAATGTAAAGCGCTTTGAGTGCCTTGAAGGTGGAAAAGCGCTATATTAAAAAGTGACCATTTACCATTCAAATGTAGTAAAGTAAAAGTATGTACTGTAAAACTGACTTAAGTAGAGATACCTAAACATTCTTTTTAAGTACACTACTTTACTGCTTTACTGAGTGTTAAGTTCCACTTCTGGTTTTGATGTAGTAAATGTGCAACATATGCCAGCATCTGTATAGTTAGCATCCATTACTATAGCACCGCGTGACATGTTTTAATAATTTGTCTGTGCTAATTTCATGCTACATTTTCCGCTTTATGTATATATGGTAATAGTTTCCAGTTAGCACAATGACAACACAAGGGTAAGCGCCATTAGAGAGAACCCCCGAGCACCATCCCTTTGTTTTCCTGATGTTTTGACTGCTGCTCTAATTGACATTAATACTCTTCTATTTGTGTCTGAATAAGAGGCTTGCTGACTGGGGTAACAAGACCTCCCATTAGCGCCCTGCCTCTGTATCTGACGCGAAGTCATAAAGGCCTGCCATAGAATGCCAGTCACCAAATGATACCCCTAATTCACTTTGAGAGCTTTGCAGTATGATAAACAATGTCAATTTCAATGTTACCAATAAGCCCTGTATCGATTTTACTCTTAAAAAACATTCAGTCATTCACGAGCATCTGCAACACTTTACGATAGTTGTCCTTTGTGAATATTTCTGAGGGAAAAGCCATCAGACCCTTCTCCATTGCAGACTAAACCTCCAATTTTATCTGTTTTTAGTCCCATTTGATTAGATATTGAACCAGGCCCGGTGCACAATGAATGAATACCAACTTGAGAAGAAAAGAAAACGTGAATTGGTCCATTTGAGACGTGTCACATCTATAGATGACTGAAATTCTATTACCCCGACATGCTCCTCAAAGTGTCTGCTATTATTGATATTTGCAATAATGGAGCGCGTGTCCATTCGTTGACCTAAAATGGCGGCCTTCACCATGTAAAAATTGGGCTTTTTATTGTCCGGGTGAAGCAGATACAAAAGCGCTTGATCTTTAAAAAAAAAAATTGCACTCTTATCATCTATCTTTTTTTTTTTCCCTCCAAAATAATTACATTTTATTCATTCCAACTGTGATACTTAAGATGCTCTCTCTCTTGATTTTTACTGTCTTAAAAACGTAAAAAACGGAGCTGGTTCATTTTAAACAGTTTGCATAGGTCCATAGTTGTTCCTCACTTACGTTATGCATTCTGAGCGTCCTAAATATTCACCTTGACAAGTTTATAAGAGTTTTTGCTTAACTTTTGGCCAGAGTGGAGTTTTCTCATCATGGTAATGCTAGCAACAAATGGGATGCTAACAGTGTATGTCCTAATTATCGAACAATAAAGTGCTTCATAAGCTAACAGTCACTTTTATTAAAATCGGATGACATAAAATGAACAACCTATTAAAATTCTATTTGATTAAAATAAAGACTACCCAATTATGTTTATATGTTGAATACTTTTAATATTTATTATGCCTCAAAATTAGCATTAGCATTGAGACACAAACATCCCTCTTTTTAAACACAGAAGTGCCCTCCAGTGAAGTATTCGTTTTATTTGTGTAGTTTTTAACATGATGTCAGTGGCATCCACCCACAGATCCCTGTCCTCTGACTTATCTTTAAATATTTATAAATTTGAGCGTAACTCTGCAGAAACGTCATAGGGATAAAATTGGACAGGAAGTAGTGATGCTAAAAGTGAGGTTGCAGAGTGCTATTGTGCACAGAGCCAATTAGATGCAGACAGTACACAACAGACTTATTTTGAACAGCTGCTTATACCATACATCTGTACTGAGGCGAGACAAATTTTGCTCATATACATGGAAACATATTGGCTATAGACCCTTTAATGCATTTTAGATGGTGTTTGAAGTCATGTGATCTGTTTCAATTACCGTAGCATTGAGGTGCATGGACCGACTGCCATTCAAAATGCGTTCAAAATACATCAAATACATCTAATTTGATATTTGCGTGTCCGTATCCATTTGCACTGCACTAACACAGTGTATTCTACAGATATTTGTGCATCAGTATTCAGCTTTTGAAAGTTAAAAAAGACATTTTTGATGGACTGAAACAAATATCTGTTAGCGGACCTCCTGACTCCTAGCTTTGAACATGAAAATTACTTCTTCAGAGAAATGCCTTTTATCTTTGATGATGGTATTTTTCTACCTTTTAAATAAATGCCTCTTAATTGGTAACAACCATTCACAAACGCCAACTGTTTTCAAAGACACTGCCTATAATGTGTTCTTTAATAACAGAGAATGGGTCTTCAATGAGTTGCACCATATATTGAAAAAAATTATATATTACAATACGAGTAAATAAATATTGCAGGTAGTGCCAAAGTGTTTTTGAAAATTTAAATGTAAAAAAGTCACATTTGAGTCACATTGAGTTTTTTTCTTTTTTGTCCTAAATGTAGCCTTGTTTTTATTGTAACACAGTAGGAATTGTAAAGTACGTCATTTACATTTTGAAATAATTTAACAGAATTTACATGTATTGTATATTGGCCATATGTAGGTCAACATTCACACACAGCAACAATGGAATTACTACAGTGGGACTAAACCAGGCTGGAGCTAGACCAGGACTAGAACAGGACCAAGCCAAATGTGCATCAGGACTAATCCAAAACCAAACCAGGACAAGTGTGAATGCAACCTAATATCGTTATCACAGTACTGAACAGCGCTATCATATATATCACATTATTTCTCATATCATGCCGCCTTAGTTTGCGATGTTGCAGCAGTAATTTGGTGCTTGGTCTCATCACTGTGCTGGCGCCTGGCGGCTGGCTCGGTTGGCAGTCATCTTGTCTTATTTGTTGAGGCCAAAGTGGCAGCAGGACTTACACCTGGTTGTGGTGTGGGCTGTGGAAGCCTGTTAACTCATTGATCATGTTCTGTCCCCATTAACAAAGCACAAGAGTTGCGCTCATAGGGCCTGTACCCACGTATTTGAACAAAATGTGTCTTGTCTCAGTACAGGTTTATTGTCTAAGCTTCTCTTGAGGTCATTTTTTTTTTTTTTTTTACAAATAAGTACAATAGTTGCTTAACCCTTTAAGGACTGAGCCTAGACTGTTTTTTTTTTTTTTTTTTTTTTAGCCATAAACATAAAGTAAGTATCATCAGGTACTTTTGCCTTCTTTTCACACAGCTTCCTGTATTTTACCTATCCATCCTTATTTTTACTTTGACGCATCAAATAACTGACTGGGAGAATCCCAGCGGCACCTGCGCTTTGATTGGTCATCTTCGAAGGACAACATAAGCACATTACTGTAATGACAGTAACATATTTAAAGAGCCCCGCACCTTTGCTTTGAGATGCCGTTTGAATTAACATGATAGCACAATTGGTTACGGAAATGGATTGTCCGCAACCGACTTTATTGGCGGCGATAGCATCCGACGCTATAGGGTTAAACATATATTAAAAATGTTACCCTTCTAATTATTAATATACATAACATAATTTGTACAATTAATGTGATATAACTTATAATGGCTGAAATAATTGCAATTAACGATTCTAACTCAAAATTTCTATATCGTCCCATGCCTGGTTCCACACGTCAAAAACCTTGTAAATGTACTGTTAATTGTTGATTAACAAAAACAGACAGGCAATATTTGTGATAACGTGCTTTCGGGAGGTTGTAAAAAGCAACATAACAGCCTTATTTGACTTTGTGATTAGTAATCTTTCTGTTATTGATGCACATGCAGGTCAGGCGCCCTCATCTTTTAAACACCCAACTCTACTCCACTGTAAAATCAATTTGGAGAATTCCGTGTACCAGTTTGATTTGACATTTCCAGGGTAGCCAACATTTTTCAGTCAAGTCAATATTTGTGGTTATTCAGGTCACATTATAATCATAAGATCTGAAAAATAATATCCTTGAGAATTGAAGAAGTCAAAAGAAGTTGTTTTAGTCCAATCTATTCTCCAAAAAGTGAATCTAATTATGTTTGTTTATGTCATATTAATTAAGATTTAAGACTCATTCAGAAGGTTTGATTTCATAAAGCTGGTACAATAGTCGTAACACAAAAATGTGACATTGCAACATTAATATTTCCAGGTGAACAAGTAATTGCAAAGATCTCAACACTTTGTCAAATGTATCTGGCACACATACTGTAAGGAAACACGCCAAATTACTTCTTGTTGTTTATTTGCTGAACACAAGGGCTACTGTACGCTGTAACCCGCGCCAAAACAACAGCAAAACATTAGTCTCAACTCTCCAAACTGACTCGTAAATGATGAATGAAACCTTTACATAAACTCGTCTGAAACTCGCGTCACATCTACAGCAACAGTAACAAGAACAACAAATGGAGTCAACCCTGAACTAAACACAAAATATCAGATCATTACAAAACATTCTGCGCTACTTCTTCCTGCAGTGTTTTTCTCTCTCCCTCCCTGTTTACCCCACAGTCCATACAGTACAGCACCCATGTCAGAAACTATTACACAGTGATCGCCTGGTGCTTCCTGGGCTCCGTGCGTGTGGGCAGTATACTGGCTGTAGTCTAAACAAACACAATTGTAGCCATGCCCGGCAGTCAGGAATAAGCCTCAGCATCTGTTGAGGAAAGCCTGTTATTTATTTTTCTGCAACTTTTCTGTGTCTCCGCAGGACAAGTCTCCTCCCGCTAAGCCGGAGATGGAGCTCCGAATGGCCCGGCCTGAACGCGCCCTGGGTTGTTTGTCCTTGTCTAGAGTGTGTCAGCTGTCCGCCATGTTGAGACAGATCTGACGGCTGTGAGCAAGAGAAGAGAGGAGAGGAGCAGACTGTCTCCCACAACTCACTGTAAGATACCTCTGACATTTTTAGTCCTCACTATTTTATATAATCCGATTTGGAAATTATCTGGTGTCCGTGCATACAAATGAAGGCTTGTTTGAGTGATGCATTTGGAGTGACACTACAGGTGAATAGGGAAAAATGTACATTTAGAGACAGCGAAAGGAAAATATAAAATCTGTCAACTGGACAAAATGTTGTAGGAGTGAAGAGGTTTCGCTGCTCATTCAAGCCTCTTCCTCAGTTCTAGTCAGATTACTGGTGGACCCTGCCTTATATCTATATGAAGGAAGGCGCTAGCTACATTGAAACTAAAACCCCTATCGTTTACAGTTTATGTTTGTAGGCCAGTTCTACTGTGCTACCCTAAGTGTGCACCGTACCTGAGTCCTACTTAGCATAGTCATCCAAGCCCCTAGTGATTTTGACTCCTACACTCCTCACTCCTACAACATTTTGTCCAGTTGACAGATTTTATATTTTTCTTTTGCTATGGATCAGACCAGGACGACTGACGGATTACACAGATACATTTTGAGATGTCACTTTGAAACTTCTCCTATCGTTAACTCAAATGTAAACGTGTAAAAAATGTCTTCCAAGTTTTTCACCATGTAATGTTTTCAGATAGAAATGAAGTCTTTCTAGATGACAGTGTAAGCAATGCTATTCTTAAGAGCTGTCAAAGGACATTATTCATATTGCCTGTTGTTAAATAAGCAAATATGGTTTAATATTGATTGCAGCTTTCTGTATTGTGCAATATTGTAATCTAGGGCAGCAGCTAATAATCTTCTCCTGATAATCTTTTTTGATGAATCGATTAGTTGTTTAGATCGTGAAAGGCCTGTGAATATGAGATTTTTACTCAATTTGACACAGATGGAGCCAAAGTGTAGCCGCTTGAGGGCATCCTGATGGATTATGTTTACGCACAAAATAGGTTTTTCATGAAAAACGTAAAATGTGCTGTTTCCCTGTGTCATTTTGATATTCTGGCTTTGTCTGAGTCTCAAAACCTCTCAGTACATGATGTGTTTTGGGTCTGTGAAGAGATAACAATTTGCTGCAGTTAATCGATTAACTTGAAGTGCTATTGCAACGGCATATTGTTGATCCTTAGAAGCTATACTAAATTGTATCTTTACTTTTTGGACCTGGATTATAGTCTAAGAGTGAGAGATGATAGGTTAGACATGTTACAAAGATTACAAATGTTTACAAATTGATCTGAGTTAACAGAAATTTGAGAGTAGTCACTGATTGGCTAGTTGTAGATGATCGATCCCATTTCTGTGGCTCAGAATCTCTCCCAATTCTTTCTTTATTTCAGTCCAACTTTTAAGACCTGTTATAAACTGAAATTCCTTGGGCATATTGTGAAGCACAGATAATGCAGTGCACTCTTTCCAGTCTGGTTTGAATTATGCCATTTATTTAATTATGCTAGAGAAGCCATTACTCAACAAACCCAGGAGTGAACTACTCCAAAACTGATGTCTGTGTGTATTGCTGGATGTTGTTCCCATATTCTTTTTACTCTTTCGCCATTTCGCACAAGAGCTGTTCATTTCATGGACTTTGAAGCTTTTATTTTTCCTCCGGTTAGGGCTGTGTTCCCATTATCACTTGTTCCTTAAGGAATGCTCAAAACAAATTAGAAAGTGCTGCAGCAAACGCAAAAAAGCCCCTTGTTTTTCATTAGCACAGCCAGGCTAATGCAGGCTCCACTGACCAGGGAACAGCAGGTGTAGTCTAGCGTGTTGGCACCTCGGAGTGGCACCACTTCATTAGTCCATGCAATTACTTTTGGCCAGCCGAGGTCTCACCTGCGCTCCATGAATGTAAGGGTGTGTAACTAATTATGAGCATGAACCCAAACCTGAACACGCCACAGTGACCCATGAGGGGGACAATGCTGGTGACACGAAGTTTGGTATTTTCAACTCATTAAAACTTCTTTTTTTTACTGGATGGTAGTAGTGACAGCGCTCAGTTCCTGTCCATGTGGTTGGGATAAATTAGATTAGATCTGCCCCACTACTTGTATATTGTAAAAGCAGCTCTAATGGAAGTACGCTGTTAGCATGCTAGTTGTTGGTAGCATTACCATGGCAAAACCCCTTTGAAAGTTATTTTAATAAATTATTTTTCCAGATCAAGGTTTAGTTTGTTTTCGTACCTGACAGTTTGGACTGCTCACTAGCGCTGCTGTGACGTGTCCAGTCAGCTGATTTAAACAGGTTTTGGGTTTCCTCTGGAAGTTGTAAAAAGTGCTTATAAAGTCATTGCAGTGAATAATACGTTTAAAAGAATGAGTTAGGAAAGTGCGTAACTTTGGTCATGATTGGCTCTTTGGTTTCTTTGCCTTTTATTTATACCGTGGAACCCAATGAGAGCACCTGGACTCACTTTTTCATGGGTGCCCTGTTTAAAATACAATACAAACAAAACAGACAAGTATATAAGTCCATATAAAACATTAAAAACAGGTGACGGTGTGAGTATAAATGTTCATTCCCAGATTATTAAATTGCAGTCGTATCACCAATGTATCCAATTTTGCTTTTCCTTGAAGTATATTCCATTTTCATGAAGCAAAACAGCCAAAAGCTTTTTTTGTTTTTCCCGTCTCAGTTTTTACAGCTAGTCCTTTGCCTAATGTAGTTATGTGATCTGGTATTAAATGTTCCGGTATCAGTGATTAACAAGCAGGTTACATATTCTCGTAGTTTTTGATGTGGTCGCTATGATACAACCCAAAGACAAGACCCAAATATGGGTCTTGGCTCCACATTAGTCGCTATAACGGCTAACCTCGATTGGTTTAATTTAGCTGGAGATTACAGGTTGCGTCACACTCAGTCACTTCTATAGAGTCTATGGTGTACAGACTTGTACTCTCTCATTTTAGATCAGCACCAATGACAAACTATGGCGCTTCCACTGTGGACTAGCACATGTTAAATCGTTTTGGTCCTTGCATCAATACTTAGTTTGTGCCATAGAGCTTATATCTTTTCTGTGGTATTTAATGTTAAACTATAACATGGATCATTATTTCACATTTCGGTCATACCTCAGTATCGATTTGGCTTAAATATAGAAACAGGTTTATTGACTTTCTGTCAGAGCTGAGAAAACCCACCTCTTCACTGCGGCATTTCTCCATAGCAAGCAGTGGATTCTCATTTACTTGTTTTTAATCCTCCATATATGACTGTTTGTAATACTTGCAAATATGTACAGAGCAGTGGGCGGGGTTAGGTGAAAGGGGAATACAGGATTACTCCAACATGCATGAGTGGTGCGGGAACGAGGCCTGTCACGATAACACATTTTGAAGTGTGATATATTGCTGGAAATGTATAGACGATAAACGATAATATTGAAACCAAACCATACAGCAGGATTATCCCCAACAAGTATTCGAAATGTGCAATGTTGTAAAAAAAAAAGCTGTAATAAATAAATAAATAGCTGAATGCAAAACTTAAATAATTAGTTTGTATCTATAATGAGTCATTAGTTCATAATTCAACCTTGTACAGTTCAGATCTTATCATATTGCAACAAATATAACCAAACATTTCCCATTAGTACAAAAAGTTACACACAATAAATACTGACCAACCAAAATGATTGTTCCAGTTATTATTTATTGAACAGTAAGTTGATATCATAATTATCGTGACAGGTCTAGAGGGAACGCTGTCATAACATGGTTTTACAGCTCATAAAAAGCTCCTTATGTCCCCGTAAATAAATAAAATCTCCCCAGCGTCATCATTTGGTTCATTGTTATCAGGATTTTGAGTTGGCACCTTCTGCAAAACACATTTACCAGCCATAATGCAGTTAGTGCAAAATTCCATAAACATGCTAGTGTTGGGAAGTAACTAAATACAATCAGAATACTCATTTTGAGTAATTGTATTCTGGTAGTTACTTTTTTATCTGGCGGTATTCAGAATACATTTACTTAATTCAAATCAAAGAAATACATTGTGGTATTTGATCTGCAAGGCATTAGTAAGAAAGATATACAGAATACTACTCCTGTGAATTGTCCATGTATGATTTTTCCTCCTCAAATTAGTGATAAATAAATATTAATTAATTAAAAAAATAAATAAATCCGTAACACGATGCAGCAAACACAAAGCTGTTCTATTCCTATGCTGCGTTTTTTTTTTTTTTTTTTTTACACTACAATTTAAATGCAAACTTAATGTGGAAGTATTCTAAGCACTGTTCCCTCTAAGCTGCGCGCGTGCGCAATTGCGCACTGCTTCCACCGTCTCCGCGCACAGAAAATCTGCGCTGCGCACAAAAAATAAAACCAATCCTTAATAAAATAAACGCATCATTTATTTTGTACCATTTTCCACATTGACAGAGAGTGACGGGTTACTGGTGGTCAGACAATGATGATTCACGTACGTTTCACGTGTTCACGTAGCTCACTCACGTCATTGATACTGTTGGCCACCTGTGTTTATGTTGCAAAAGGACTCAGGTGAAGGACTGAGCACACTATAGACCAGTACAACTCGCCGAGACTTTAACATGATTTTTATGGATAAAAAATAATAAAAGTATCAGAATATACTGCATATTTTCACACAACTACCTCTATTTTACATGTCCATCCGTATTTTTTCTTTGACGCATTGAATAAGAGAGTGGGAAAATCCCCGCGGCTCCTTCGCTCTTATTCGTCATCTTCGAGGGACAGAGGCAGATTATTGTTATGACAGTAAACTATCTAAAGAGCCCCATGCCTCTGCTTTGAGACGCCGTTTGAATTTACACGAAGCACAGTTGGTTGCGGAGTTACGATAATGGAAAGTCCACAACCGCGAGTCTATCGGCGACGACAGGACGAATACACAGCACGAATGAGGCAACGTGCTGCTCGCTAACCCTTCAGAATAATGTCGAAGCGAACGGGCAGTGGCACTGACCAAGCCAGGATAAAAAAGAAATGCGGTTCATCAACTTGGATAAGGCGAAAAACTACTGCAGAAGTGAGAAGGACAGAAGGGAAACATAAGGTGACATTTAAATTCTCAGTTTGTGATTATTCTAGTGTTGATCTATTATTAATTTTAATTTATTAAGGGTAATAACCATTAAATGCTTTTACTTTGAGTAGTAGAAATGCTAATTCAAACTATAATCATATATTTTTTACAAAGTTGATGTAATTTTCAGTGTATCACGTGTGCTACAGCACATGCCATTGTGCAGAATGTGAAGATTATATAATGTGAACAAAACTTTCTTTTAAAGATGTGCATATCTCAATTCCTCCAGAGCAATTAAATATTGGTCATTAAATATTGTTTCTTGTTTGAGCAGTACAAATGCTAATAAAAACTGTCAAATTGTATATTTTACAGACAGAGTTACAGGAGCAGGACTACAGACCATAGCAGCAGGATTTCTCTCATTTAGACCACAGTAGGACTCTCCCAGAAGAACAGGAGGATTCTCCCAGAAGAACAGTAGGATTCTCCCAGAAGAACAGGAGGATTCTCCCAGAAAAACAGTTGGACCTCTCTAGACTATAGTCGGACTCTCTTACCCAGTGCATAGCAGGATCTTCATATAAAAAAAATCTAAGCATGTTTTCAAAATAGTTTCAATTGAGTTTATTTTTTGACTTGGTTCAGTTGGCTGTTCATATTTGTGTCACAGTTAAACTAAATATGCTTCTGATAGTGTACTAGTACTAGTAGTAATACTAGTTATGGACAAGATTATTGTCTATTTCATTGTAATTATACAAAATCTCGTATTAAAAGTAATTTGACAGTAATTACTGTAATTTGATTCTTTTAATAGATCTTGTAAGTTGTTTGGATGTAATGCTCGTGTGTTCACAGTGTGCACGTCTGATGGTGCTCACAGTGGTCAAGAGAGCGCTCAGGGAGTTTGTGTGTTTGCCCAGATACATGAAAAATTAGAGGGAACATTGATTCTAAGTATTCATGCAGTACTGTGATTGGCAGATGTAATGCAAGTATTCAGTGTTCTGCATCTAAATCCATTTTCAAAGTATTCCTCCCATCACTGAAACTTCCTATACTGAAAGTCAGTATGTTATGTTATCATGTCTGTGTGTTAACGTCCTGAGTAGATTGACATACACCGTCTACCGTCCTGATGTTTGCTCTGTCTCCTCCCCTCCTGGAAACGGCTTTCTCATCTCAATAATTACACCTCCCCAGCGCACCTATGGTATTATTCTTTATCACCTGACATAATAAACTCGTACCCCCTTGTTACCAAATTATATAGTTGCTATAAAAACTCCACAGTGAATGCACTTAGCTTAGCCCCCCGTGATACTTGATAAACAACAGCATCAACAACAACTGAAGCCAAGACAAATAAAAACCTTGCATACATTTCTTTCAAGCTGGTGTTTTTTTTAGATTTAAACTTCATTGTAATCAAAGGTTTACCATGTGTTGCTATTAGGCTATTTTAGTAATTTATATTCAGTTGTTGCAATGAATTGTTTCTTTTTAAACAACTGGCTCTGTGCACAGTAGCACCCAGCAGCCTCTCTGTTAGCGTCACTACTTCCTGTCCAATCTTATCTTTAGGAGTGTTTTGCAGTGTCACGCTAACATTAATAAATGTTTATTGGTCAGGCAGTGAACTGTGAGCTGTGGGTGAATGTCACGGACAAGTACACAAATAAAATGAATGCTTCACTCGAGGACTCTTCTGTTCTTAGAAAGAGAAATGTTTGTGTCTCAATGCGAACGCTAATGCTAATTTTGAGGCTTAATAAATATTTTTTTAAAACAACAATAAAACACTACAAACTGAAATATTCTATGTTTAAAAATTATTGGGTAATCTTTATTTTTATTAATTTGAAGTTTATTAGTTTATTTATTTATTTTATATTTGTCCGATTTTGATTCTAATACTTTTAATGACTGTTAACTTTGAGACCATGCAAGTATAGTAAAATATGTAAGGTGAAACCAAGATGGCGTTGTGTTGTTTTCAATGGCCTGTGCTCATTGACGCATGAGCCCAAAAATAATTTTCTTCACATTTCATCCTCAGTACGGCTTAGCACCTCTCACCATGTGATGTCAGAACGTGATCAGTTCTAACCAATCAGCACGATGGCAGCTGGCGTGGGCTCTGAGCGGTGCTAGGCTACATCTTACAAAGCTAACTTTTAGGGACTTTGAGGATTAAAAATGTTTCAATGTTCATGCTGTGAAAATACAGAAAAATACAAAATCCAACTTTTGTGAGAGTTGTTGATGCACTGTCAGCCGAACACGGGCAGTCTGAATTCCTAAAAAAAATACATTGTGCTCTATGGGAGAATTCTTCTGGGCCCAAGCTCCTGGGAGCTTCAGTTCCTATAGAGCGGCCACTAGTTGATCTCGCCCTGGGACACAGGGACAATGTCTTATCCAGTTCTTATTATACATCAACTTTTGAGACACAGTGAGCTAGCTACTGTGCTGCAGTGCACAGGGCCTGCTGCAAATCACTACAAAACATTGAGGGATCATTTAAATCTAAGTAAATAATCCAGAATGTATTATAGTTAAAATGATCCATTGGCAGCTTTTGAAGAAAAAAGTTTAAGAACACTTGGATTGGATTATCACTCCAAATGTCTTGTTATGTAATACTCTTGTCTTTGTTTTTATTTTGTTAGGGGAAAAGAATGGTGTAGTTACAAATACTTCCTATACTACTACTAGACGACGACGACTACTACTACTACTACTACTACTACTACTACTACTACTACTACTACTAGCCTACTACAAACAAAAATGCAAGTAATAATAAAACATTTTAAGATATGCGTTATATTGCATTTGGTACTCTCCACAAGTTGTATATTTTGATGCATCAATTCAGGTATAAAAAATTATCTCTGGTGTTATAGGCATCCTTTGCAAATTAGTCTCCCACATTAACCTTAACACATGCCTACACAGTCTAAACAAATGCAAAACCAAACCAGTGCATTGTAGGTCAATGCTCTGTTTCACCCTGGTCAGGTGACAGGGACATGTGCCCGCTGTCTTCCACACTGTGTAAGTTACACCTCTCGTGCTCCCCGGCCGGCCTATTGCTGTAGCTACAGTCGCTACCATAGGCTCATCTGGGGCTATTTACATGTTTTATGACTCCAGGTAAAAGGCAGAAGCAGCGGACAGGGACAGGCATGGTGCAACAGAAGCAGGGGAGAGGTAAATCTGCAGTAAAGATGTGCTGACAGCTAACAGGTAGGTCGTTTTTGATAGTTTAATCTCATAGACAGGACGTGTGTCTGTGTGTGTGTGTGGCTACAGCTCCTGTGATGTGCTCTTTTTGCTGATGTTATTGTGGTGTGCGATTACCTCCAGAGTCTAACTCCTGCTCCCGGTCAGGTTGTCTTACCAGTTAGCCCTCTCTCTGAGTCGCTCTTAGGTATTGGGAAATACTGTTAATTATTTCAAATTAGTGGGTGAAGGTTCAAAAGTGATTCTGAGCGTAATATAGGTTTACATTTTAAAGCTATGTCACTTGTTTTAATCTATGTGAAAAGAAATTCAAACTGGACAACAAGAGTAGGTTCTAGAGGTGACCACTCTGTGCAATTTAGGAAAAATGCTTATGAACAAGTCTCTTTTGCTCATGGAGCAGGTCAGACGTGGAACACACTGCTGCTCATATACAAGGGCTCTCAACACCGGCAGCATTTTCAAAAGCTTTAAAACAAACAGTGGTTGTTCCAGGGTCAAATATGTCCCTATGTTTAACTAAATTATATTTTATATTGAGGATTTGTTGGTTTAATGTTTGACTTCTAATTTTAAATGGACTGATCTACAATTGTGTGTATAGTGTGTTATGTGTATAGTCAGTGTGTTATGTGTATAGTGAGTGTGTATAGTGAGCGTGTTGTGTGTATAAGTGAGTGTTTATAGTGAGCGTGTTGTGTGTATAACCAGTGTGTTGTGTGTATAGTGAGTGTGTGTGTATAGCCAATATGTTTTGTGTATAGTCATGTCGTAACGAGTCAGGCAGGGGGACCAAAGTGTTACAAAGTTACAAAGTGTGAAACAGTTCAGGCAAATGACGGTAGATCAACAAGGAGCTGGGTGCGGGGTGCCGGTCGGGGTCCAGTGAGAACACAGAGGTGCAGAGACGAAGACGAAGGGCACAATACCAGTGCAGGAAGGCAGGGTCTGAGGCAAGGGTCCGGAGCTGGTCCAAGAGAGGGGTTTGGAGAGTGACAAAAATGCGATGAGCAAAAATACAAAACAGAAAAATTACAAGAGCCAAGCTAGAGTTATTCACGTGAACATGCGGACGATCTGCACCGATGTATGGTCCTGGCTCCTTTTATCCACCACAGGTGACGATGATTGCGCTGATAGCTTCCAGGTGCGCGAGGAGCCAGGAACTCAGGGACTTTCAGGGACTGCAGATGGAAACTAGCTGTTTAGCTATAATCTGGTGCAGATCATCTGTTTTATGAGCATAATGTCTCTGTACATTGTCCCTTCAAATAAAGACTAAACTACTAACTCCGCCCAGCTCCGGGCACAGACAGGTGAGGGAGGGAAGGCGCAGGACAAGAGGACAGCAGACAGGGCTCATGACAAGTCAGTGTGTTGTGTGTACAGTGAGTGTGTTGTGTGTATAGTAATCGTGCTGGTGTGTTACATTTGCTTTCGTGTGATTGTTGCTGTTCCCATTGCTGTCCTGTTTGACATCAACCTGTCGAGGGACTGATGGAAATCAGCCACATTGGCTATAATACTTGCATATTTACATTTTTAAAAATATAAATGTGCTCTCCCTTAATAATAATAATTAACTTAACGAATAAATAACTTAATAATATGTTTATTTCTCTTCCACCATCCAAAAAATAAATAGAAAATAAAAATGTGCTTTTACTATTTCCTCTGAATCTATTGACTTTTAATATAAATAATTTTAGGTGTGACAAAAGAAAAATGTGTGGCTAATAATTCATTAATGATAGAATAAGATTCAGATTCAACCAAACATTTCAAATTTACAACAAGGCTTCCACTACCAATTACTGTACACAAAAAAATACTTATTCATAGTTGAATATAGTCTTGTGTCTCTGATAATAATAATAATAATAATGATGATAATAATAATAATAATAATGCATTTTATATATAAGTGCCTTTCAAAACACCCAAGGACACTGAACAAGATAAAAAACATAAATACAATGAGTCAAGAGGACCCTGAACTTTGACCTCTGCTTGAAAACACCCGTCTCTGCTAATGATTTACCAATGTGAAGCTCCTATAAACGCAATGAAACTCCCATCACCCTGTATACGACAAGTATTGTGTACTGCAATGTTATATTTTGAATGACACCTGGTAATGCTTGATAAAGTGTTAGCGTTCATCCTATCACTTTTTATTAATCATATTCATTTGATAATTCATTTGTTTTTAATGAAGGGAGAATTAGCTGCTAAAAGTGATTGACAGGACGCCTGCGGTAGCCCAGCAGCTTAAGTATTATTTTTCTAAATCTAATTACCTGGGATGACTGATTTAATACTAGGTGATAGCTTGGTGAATACGCGGCTGTTTGTGATTAGACGGGAAGTTGAAAAAGACAGAACAATTTAAAAAGGCCTTTGAAGAGTGCTGATTGAAGATAATTTGAGCAGAAGTTAGATTTTTATATTATACTCCACAGTGCCCTTCACTAATTTTGCTGGATAATTGTATTGCTGTGTAACAAAAATAATCACACAATTTGATAAAATGTGGTGCAATTTACATGAAAAATCTAAGACAGAAATTGCTTATATTTGTAATTTATGTCTAAAGATGATCTCATAATGGGAAGCTCAGAACCTTGCTAGATTTGCGGATTTGGGGTGCTTTATAAAAGGAATCTAAAATGTCACTGTTAAACTGTCGTGGCCCACATTTGGTGCAATACCGTTCAGCATTTTTTTTTTTTTTTTTAATGTAGTTGTGAGCATTTATGCAAATTTTGTCTGTAAACGCTTCACCAGCAAACTACACTTAACACTACATGCTGTTGGGGTCATCTATAGAGGCTCAGATGTAGCTTTTGTGGTTGAGTGGTCGTCAGGTTTTACATAGTTGCAGTGTTTGGAAGCTAATGCTAACTCTCCTATTGAAAACGCAATAGAAGGGTCTATACCTAAGGCCTGTCATGATAACACATTTTGAAGTTCAATATATTGCTGAAGTAAATATAGACGATACATGGTAATACTGAAACTGATTTATGCCACTGACACAAAAACCCAAGAGCAGATTTAAACCACAAAAAACATTCTAAATCTACAATATTGGAAAAAACAAAACAAAAACATGAACTGCAATAAATAAATGACAAAATTAAACACTGTAGTACTTAGTTTGCATCTGTAATGAGTCATAGAAATGATTAATTCAAACTCTTATGGCTTAAATCTTATCATATACCGTATTCTCCGGACTACAAGCCACTACTTTTTAACCGCTGCGGCTTATGGTGCAGTGCGGCTTATACATTTTTTTTTCCGTGGTGCCAAAAACATTTTGCCCAGCAACAGTAGACCAATAAAACTGATAATTAGTTCACAGAGGTCCAGTGAAATTGTATAATCAATCTAGCACACTCTCACAACTATGGTAAATCAGTCATTTGTACTAACCCTCATCAACATATATGTTTTGCGGCTGCAGGTGTATTTCTGAGTTCCTCTGTCCCCGCCCCTTCGTTCTGGCGCCTCTTTAATGTTTCGTAATGTTCTTTTTCCTGCAGTTACTGATCCACAAACTAAAGCAGACTCCATCCGCAGGTTACAGCCCTTTTTGCTCCTTGTTAAAACTTATTCTGTTGTCGTCCTTATGTTATTTTCCTCCTTCTTTATGTTGTTTCACATGTAAAGTCTCTCGTAAACGCGCGTCCGGAGCGTCCACAACGCGTGTCGGAGGCGTTTGTCCTCAAATACAAAGGTGTCCAATGCGATTGTTTCAGAGTCACGCTGCAGCATTGAATATTTTGGTAAATTTGGCTGAACGCATTCTGTACTGTACAGGAGACATGACACCTCCTTTAGCCAATCAGGACGCAGAACACGCGCCTACATACACTGTAAAAAAAAAAGCATGCAAAACTGCACTAATGGTCCCTCGCAAATGAATGTTTTTTAGCTAATTTTTCATATTACTACGTGGGATACCTGCGGCTTAAAATCCGGTGCGGCTTGTACAAGTTTTTTTTTCTAAAATTAAAACATACGGCTTTTAATCAGATGTGCTTTGTAGTCCGGAAAATATGGTAGCTAAAAACTAACGCAAAATTTCCCAGTAATGCAAAGAGAAGGTACACACGATAAATACTGAGCCCAGTATTTCATATATTGAACGATAAGTCAAGATAGTGATTTTCGTGACAAGCCTACTTAACCCCCAGCAATTTCTGAAACTAAAAAAAACCAAAAACGACTCTGCCTTTAAAATAATAACCCTAAACTTGTGTGTCTATTTGACCAATTCTTTCTGTTTTTCACTTGACTGACTAAAATTACCCCAGATCAAAACTGAAGCTGTTTTTAAACGATTTAAACCATCCATTTTGTGAAGCTGGGACTCTTGCGTTTAGTGGCTCTGCAGTCAAATGTACTAATAGTGTAATTGAGGTTATACACAGAGAAAAATCACCCCCCACTACCCCCTCACTGATTTTTGACATAGATATAAAGAGATGTAAATCTGCAGCTGTGGAGTATGGATTGTACATGCCTGTTTCTTGACCATTCACATTTTAAATTTATTATTTAAAAGATAATTAATCAACAGCATAGCAAAAGAAAAATATAAAATCTGTCAACTGGACAAAACATTTTAGGAGTGAAGATGTTTCCCTTCTCATCCATCCATGTCTGAGACCCCCATTCCTGTTCAAGGAAAATGGGGGCCTCAGACATAATCCATCCCTGATCTATAACTCCATCCTCAGACCCAAATCAAAAGAAAGAAAACAATAGGGCTAACCAGGATGCTAATAGATGTGAAATCACTCATTAGAGGCCTGAATGACTATGCTAAGTAGGACTCAGGCACAGCGCATACTTAGGGTAACACAGTGGACCTGGTCTACAAACAGAAACTGTAAACAATTTTGAGTTTCAGTGTAGCTAGCTCCCCCCTTCAGGCAAGGCCTTAAGGCAATGTCCACCAGTAATCTGACCAGAACTGAAGAAGAGGCTTGGATGAGCAGCGAAACCTCTTGTCCAGGTGGCAGATTTCATATTTTTTCTGAAATCTGTCATCTGAGGGATTACACAGATAGACCTTATCAACCTCATCATTAGTTAACTCAGAGTTGTATTTTGATTGAATTTGTGATTATGTTTGAAGCTCGTGCGCTCCGAAAATGTCTGTTATCTCCGCACACTTCTCTGCATTTACCCCGTAGCCCTTTTGCAACAATAAAAACAAATAAAAATGTGCTGCTTACAGTGAATTGCCACTATGAAGAGGCGGTTCTGCCGTTTTGAACAGAAGGTCAATGGAAGTGTTTCTGTTATTAAGACGTTTTAGATATAATGCTGTGATATACCCAGCGTTGAATATTCATCTACATATGTTATATAATACACAAAAAAAACTTACAAGCTAACACAACGATAACGAACCATATTTGTGTAGTGTACTCCGAGTATTTATGTAAGCAAGCGAGTGTGATGAAACTATTTCTTGAGCCTCTGTGTCTAAATTCAGTAATTTGTTATCCCCGAAGCTAACATCAGTGCGTCAAGTGTCGGCTACGCTAACAACTGCGTGTGCCTGCATAAAATCCACACATCGCCTGGCAACTCAAGCATGACATCATTTCTTTTCCAAATAAGTAATTATAGGTCCGCGACCCTGCCACTCTCACAAGTGTAACACGCACACCAGACCATGCATTGCTTTTTAGAAAGAATGATGGATGAAATGAATACATTAAGCTCCAAGACAGAAAAATGTATAAATACAAATGGTCATAATCGCAAAACAGTATTCGGCTGAAATGGTTTGTGCAAATAGAAACATAGCTGCAGAATGAATAAAACAGTACCTTCAAGTTTTAAAAAGTTCAAAAACAACAATTTAGACTGTTTTTTTTAGCTTAAAGACAACATAGAACAATGCAGTATAACTTTCAAAACATTATCAACAAGTTATAACTAAACAAGCTCCCCTCTTACTCACTCTTTATCTTCTCTTCAACTTCAACACGCTTTAGCTGCACACGCATATATGCACGCACACAAACACACACACACACACACACACACACACACACACACACACACACACACACACACACACACACACACACACACACACACACACACACTTTATTTATTTATTTTTTTTTGTCTTGTCTAAAAACGCATTATGTCTTCTGTCTTGTTATTTCAATCAGTATGCCTTGTTGTATTTAAAAATGCTTAACTTGTATGTATGTCTTGCCCTGAATAAAAAGCAAAAAAAAAAGTCCAGTTGGTTTAATTTAACTTGGGTGTCTCATAATTTGTTATTTCAGTTATTTCAAAACATTAGGTTTAATCATAAAACTGTAAAATGCAATTGTGTAAGACAAGTTTACAAGTGCATTGCCCTTTTAACTACCAAAAATATGACCTGAAATGTACATTATTTTTTACAGCCCAATAATATTATACAGTTGAGTTCTAAAGGTAGGACATTAAAGACCCAGTGACTGTAAAGAACCACTGCTGGCCTCAAAACTAGAAACCATTTCTATATATAAGTTTAATCTTAGTTTAAAATAAAGATTACTTTTTCATACTTGAGGACATTAAAATACATCAACTGTGACTATATCCCAGTCAATAACAAAAAGATTTACCAATCCCTACCTTTTCAGTATTTGCGTGTCAAAACACTGATTGCTCCGTGTTCCATCACTAGCAGAGTGGAGATGATAAATGGTAATTCTGGCTTGTTGGGAATAATTTAGTTTGTACTTTGTAGTAGTTGTATTTTTTTTTTTTTTTTTTATGCTCTCCCTTTAGGGTATGTAAGAATTGTTCGTTTCTGGTGCAAGGGTCAAAGAGGACTAAGAGACTGAAGTATAAAGTCAGAAGGGTTCACCGGACTCTCAGGAAAGGATAGGAAGAGAGTCCTGAGATGTTTGTGTTCACAGCTTTTATAGGGTCCAATGTATGAGTGTGTGTGTGTGTGTGTGTGTGTCAAAGGGCAGAGGTCACACAGTCCTTGGTGAATAGGGGCTACAGATAAGAAGTGGCTTTAATCACAAGACCAGATCATAGGGGTTATCTTCTTGGCCACAATCCTTGTAGTCCCCCACCCTACTCAGCATCTGATGTAGTATTGCATTGTTTAGAAAATACCTTACAGGTAATAGTTTTGATTAATTACCTGCTTGTTTCCATGACGATGTTATTACTTATATCTGGAGTATTTCTCAGTATGGCATTCATTACAGGTATTTTTATGAACTTGGCTCTCCACTGATCTGACCTGGACTCCATGAAGAAATGATAGATAGATGGATGAATGGATACGTTTGATATAATGCCAAACTGGTAGAGATCTGGACAGTTCTTGAAATCGGAAAATTAGGTTTTGTTTTTTAATAGGTTCAATTTGTCTCTCTTGGGAGAAATTTTGTTTTTACAGATGGGTCTGCTGGATACAACACCATACCCGACAATGCAATGACATCTCCATGGAGACAAGCAAGTGATGAAACCTTCACCAGAAAAGTTACATAGCGGACCTTTAACTCCTGTAGATATTTTTACAATATGTGGTAGAAGTGCGTTAATAGCTCAGCTGGAGTATGAGACCCACTGATCTGAAGGTTGACGGTTCGAATCATGCTCTCGACATAACCATCATTGGTCAAATCATCAATCAAATCCACTGAAACACAGGTTGGGAGTTCCCACAGATAAATGCTGTTGTTGTGTCCTTGAGCAAGACACTTAACCCACCTTGCTCCTAGTGTCTGTGTGTGCTTTGAGTGTCTTGAAGGTGGAAAAGCGCTACATAAAAGTGTGACCCTTTACCATGTGACCAAGGTGCCTTCCACTGCCTGTGTGGAGCAGCTGCGTCACTGTTGCTCTGGTGAGGGGCTTACGATAGAACCTCCGCTAGAAAAGTTCCATAGTGCACCTTTAACTCCTGTAAATATATATTTTTACAGCGTGTGGTCGAAGGCGCCTTCCAGTACCCGTGTGGGGGGGGTGCTGTGTCACTGTTGCCGTGGTGAGGGGCTTGTGACGGGGGCCGACAGGAAAAAGACAAATTGAAAGCTGCAGCACTGGGAGCATTATACCCTTCAGACAAATACAGCGGCCCTTTGTAACGCGGGTGGCAGGTTTCTCACTGCTCTCCTCCGCTCCCATACTGTAAGACGAATATCTCTTTCCATCATCCGCGGGCTTGAAATAATACACTGTTTTGTTCCCAGTCCCCAAATGCCAGCCATGCATCAGCACTTCTGTCCTTTCAATAGTTTCCCCCTTTCTTTCCCTCTCCACACACTGTTGCTACTAGTTTCTTGGGGCTTTCTGTGAAATTAATGATGCCAAAAAAAGCTGATGATAACTCTTGTATCCAAAAGAAAAATCAAAGAAAAACTGGGGGAACTTAAGTGGAATTACTGCCTTACAAGTTTTACTGGAGTGTTAGTACTGTTCACAAGACGTACTACTTACTGAGTAAAGTTAAAGATGCACTATGGAAGTTTGCCATCTGCTTGCCTTAATGAAGATATCTTTTTTTTTTTTTCCTGGGATTGTCCACATTGCAGCATTGAATGTATTTCACTTGCATTCATTCAATTACATGTGTTTTTTGTTGCTAAAAAAATACCTTTAAAACAACCATTTATGTTTGGTAAGTTTAGCGCAGACCTATTATGCAAAAAATAACTTTTCAGATCCTAACCATGCTATAGTTCTTTCCACCTTTACTCACCCGAAGTGATTCATGCATGTTTGAGCAATCTTCAATCGCTTATTTTCTAGACGTCATATTGCCGATCAACCCCCCTTTTCACTGGCACAGGCATACGCTCACTGCTTACGCTCACTACTTCCCTCTCCCATTGTATTTTCTTAACTGGCAATATGTGTAGGATACAGCAGCATTGTGTAGTCATGTAGCTACAAATGGAAAAAAAAATAAAAATCCACTACTCACTAGTGTGATCTGGAGCTATCCATCAGATGTGTGACAGCTCCACGACTCTTTGTTGTGATGACATTTACGGCGACGCCAGCTCCCATAGGGCACGGCAGTTTTCTGATGTGGAAGTCAGCAGATTTGTTTCCTTTTTTTAAGTTGTTTTAGATCAATATTGTTAGTTTGATAATGCAAATTTTACCTTAATGATCCATTTGGTGTCTTATAACTATATAGCAGACACAAGCACAATATGTCTTCTTTAACCCTATAGCGTCGGATGCAATCACCGCCAATACATTTGCGGTTGTGGACTTTCTATTGCCGTAACTTTGCAACCAATTGTGCTATCATGTAAATTCAAACGGAATCTCAAAGCAAAGGCATGGGACTCTTTAAATATGTTACTGTCATTACAGTAATGTGCTTATGTTGTCCCTCGAAGATGACCAATCAGAGTGCAGGTACCGCCAGGATTCTTCTAGTCAGTTATTTGATGCGTCAAAGTAAAAATAAGGATGGATATGTAAAATAAAGGTGAAATTGTGTGAAAAAAGGAAAAAGTACATGCTGATACTTCCTTTAACATGATTTTTATGGCTAAAAAAAGAAAAGTCTAGGTGAGATATAATGGTCTATAATATGCTCAGTCCTTAAAGGGTTAATGAAGATATTATTAGTTGCTTGGAACTTTCCACATTACGGCATTACATGTATTTACCCTGCATTTACTCACTTACGTGTACTTTTGTTGCTGAAAATACCTTGAAATCATCCTTTTAAGTTTGGTAAGTTTAATGTAACACACAAGCACAGGGAAGTTACCCTCTATCAGAAAAGTTCCATAGTACACCTTTATGTTTTTTACTTACATTTAATTTGGCCTAAAACAGTTTTCTTTTGGAGGATTGTTGAACATCAGTGCTTAAAAGTGTTTTTTTATCATGAAGTGCATTGACTTTCTACAGTACTTTTGATCACACAACCATAGTTTTAGCATCGCACTATAAAAGAAGTTACTTGAATAATTTGTTCCTCGCAGTCGTAGATGAAGATGATGTGGAAACGTTCTTCTTGCTGATTTGCTCTCTCTCCAGAGGACCGCGTTCATTCTACTTTTTTCATACACTCCAACTTGAACGCAAATCCTAATCAGAGCCGCTGCTGTTACTTGTTATCTCCTTCTTTAGATGTGGAATTGCAAAACAGTCCTTTGCTGCATTCTCACCCACATAAACAGACTACAGCATACGGTCTTGTTAAAATATACATTTACAGTCTGCGCCTTTATGGACTTTTATGTTTTGTTTAAAGGTGCACTATGTAACTTTACTGATGGAGGGTTTGCCAGTTGTCTCCATAGAGATGTTATTGCTTGGCATAGAAAGTTTCACTGTATGGTATTAAAGAAGACCTATTGTGCTTGTGTCTGCTCTATAGCTATAATCTATGACAGCCGTGGATCATTTTGTTATAATTTGCTCATTTTAAAAGCATTATCAATCTAAAATGACTTAATAAAAGAAACAACCTGCGTTAAACAAAACTGTGGTGCCCAATGGGAACTGATGTTGCTGTAAACATCATCAGAACAAAGAGTCAGCACCTCCTATGGATAGCTGCATCAGACTAGCAAGTAACTGATTTTTTTTTTTTTTGGTCTATATTTGTACCGAAATGACTACGCAATGCTGCTGAATCCTTTGCGTATCACCGATAAAATTGGAGAATGAAATAAGGACGAAACGGGGATTGAGCTACAATATGGCGTCTTCAAAATAAGACATTAAAGATTGCTCAAGCATGCACAAACAACTATGTCATGGCTTTGAAAAGTTGGTTTTGCATAATGGATCTGCTTTAAACTTATCTATCACCATGGAGACAAACAGGTGGCTCTTCTTCGCCAAGTTACAGGTCAGATCTATATAGAGGAGATCCTGCTTACATTAAGGCATGATTTTAAGGTATTTTTAAGCAATGAAAAGCATCTATCTTACATTTATTCAATTATAGGCAAGTTCGATGCCATACCCTGGAACATTTCAGACAAAGCAATGGAAACATGCATCTGGCGGAAGTTACATAGTGCACTTTACCTGGTTGACTCTAGTTTGACCCCTGTTTACTCCTGATGAATTGGTTTTGCTCCTGGTAGTGCTGGTTTAGTCCTGGTCTCGTTCAGATGTAGTTCTGGGTTTAGTCCTAATTTAGTCCCAGTTTTGGTGTGTGTCAAACTTATATCTAGGTATATTTTATTAGCCATTTTTTAAATTAGAAACATGAACATCAAAGTCACATGAACATCAAAGTCAAAATCACTCCCGACTAAGACAAAATACAATCCTGTTTTCTCAAATAGAATATTTACAACTGTTTAGCGATTCAAAACAATTGTAACTAATTTCTAATGAGTATGAGAGATGCCTAAGGGGGTGCAGTTTGGGAGTTGCAGTAGAGATGTTGTTTACCCTTCATGCTTGATGTGATTGGAGAGTGGAGGTGTTTCGGAGCCGTCCCTCTCCAGTGCCCCACAAAAGAACAGGGTTGAAAGCTGTGTTTACAAATGCAGCACATACTCAATTATACAAGATGGAGTCTAGTGTTGGTGCGTGTGCAGGGCATCAATGTGAGGAGCTGGGCCACTTTATTACTATAGACTGGAATGTTACGGGATCTTGAAGCTAATGTATAATGTTGCAGTTTTCATCAATAAAAAAGATAATAAGTATTAATAATAAGAATCTGGTCAAAGGTCCTATGTTACGCAAAATTGACTCTCGTGAGCTTTAAGCCATGTTAGAATGTCGTTACCTCATCAAAAACATACCCGGAGTTGTGTTTTCTTTCATTCACACATGTTTGAGTAATCCCACGTTATTAGTCTGTCTACATCTCCAACTCTGAAAATACTCTGTTCCACCTTGTGATGTCACAGAGCAGTTATTTTCAGCTAAATGGCTACCTTTTACCTTTTGTTCAGCAGAGATTGGCAATTTCAGGACTGAAATTATCCAAATGATTCTAGTGAAACTGTATGGAGTTTAAAAACACAGAGGAGCACTTCTGGTATTACCACATGACATCACAAGTGTTTTCTGTTTGAGAGAAGAACTCGGGCTTAATATTCAGGGTTTGTGTGTTAAACCTGTGAATGAAACAAAACACAACTCCAGGTCTGTTTCTGATGAGGAAACAACATTATAACAGATCAGAAAATGGCCTAATATGGGCCCTTTAATGATAAAACAGTTATGTGGACAACTGATGAATGCCATTTTGCCTCTCATCCAAAAAAATATATTTCTTGCTCTACCTGCCTGTTTTAAAAACATGAAAAACAAACGAGGTCATTTTAAAGTGTTTACAGCTCCAAAGTGAATCCCACACTTACCTTATGCATTCTGCACATTCAAATTATTCATCGCAAGTTCATAAGTGCTTTTCACAACTTTCAGAGATGAGAGCGGAGTTAACGGTAAACCTGACAGCAACTAGCATGCTAACCTTGCATTTCCTGCTTCTCAGAAAATGCTCTATACTTAGATGCAGACAGTACACAGCTGAGTTTTTTTCTTCTTTTTTTACCTCAAGACCTGCTTATACAACATGTCTGTACTAAAGTAAGACACATTTTGCTCAAATACATGGGATACTGGTACAGGGCCTTAATTTGATTTAAACATTTTATTAAGCCAATCATACAACTCTTCACTTATGAATGGGTTAAATGGAGAAAATATCTTTCTAAATAAACATACATTTTTTTGAGGATTATCTTGATTATGATAATGGTAAATGGTCACCCATTCACACACACATTTATACACCAGTGTACGTAGACATTGGGGGCAAGGCGGGTTAAGTGTCTTGCCCAATGACACAATGACTGCATTCATTTGTGGGAGCTGGAATTGCACCACCAGCCTCTGTGGGTCAGTACATGTAACTGCGCAACCAGTGATGTGGATTCAAACTGCCAACCTTCAAATAATTGACACACATTCTACCATCTGAGCTACTGTTGCCCAATGTACTAAATGTGTCTATAAAAGTCTTGGTTGAGGAGTACATAGTGAGTGTAAAGTGCAGAAATCATCTAGCTCTATACAACAAGTTCAGAATGAAATGTAGATGTTGAATGTTGAATTCTACCCACTGCAGTAAACAAAACATCCTTGAATGCTCTGTAAATAATGTAAAATGCAGAGTACAGATGGATCCTAGAGAGAGGAAATGGAGTGCTAAAATGTGGCACATTTGTCAGGCCTAACCCCTCGGGCGAAAAAGTGCATCTGTACCTGCCCCACCTCTGTATGCACTCCCATCTGAGGCCCCAGCGGACCAGAGAGCACTTTACTGTACAAAATGATTTAAACACAGCTAGCACAAGTGGTTTAGAGTAGTTTGAAATGAACTTACAATATAATCAACAAATTGATTGTAGCTCAGGTAACCAATGAAGTATTGCTACATGTTGTGTATTTTGACCATTTGATCTATTGTATTTGCTTGTTCAATTTTAAATTCAGTGTTGTGCCCATAGACTGTGTAAAGAAGTGGACTGAGGGAGTATGGTGTGTAACCCATAGCGTTTGGCTCCAGTCAAATGAAGCCTCTCGAGGCTAGCAGGTACGGGGGCAAATTTGGAGCCGAGTTCCATATTTGAATTGATTTGAATTCTGACCACGAGCATCATGGCAAACAAAGAGCCAATCTGGAGCGAGGCTGTTGAAGGTGAAAAACGCTAGCAGGGGCAACCTCGTGGAAAGAAGGCGCCTGATCTTAATTTACGAACATAAATGCAAAATAAAAATACCTGGATTATATAGAGCGGGTTAATACAAACATTTTCAGACCAAAAATGACTATCTTGAAAACAGCAGTTACAGCGGGAGAGAGGCGAGAGAGTTGTTCAATAGAAGGTGAATTGGAGCCAGAGTTGATGGAGCCAGAAGTACGCCCATGCTCTCTTCCTATTTAGGACGCAGTAGCGTGCAGGTTAGATATGTCCATTTATATATAGCGTCTATGGCTATGTCTAGAGTAGAGTAGTTAGAGCAGCAGTGAATTCTGTTACTTCAAAATAATATTACTCATGTAGAGGTCCATGAAATTACTCTGGTGACAGTAAAAGCATTGGGCAAACAACTATAGTAACATAAATTGTAAGAGAAACTGTCCAGATACAACTGATCTGATTTATAATTGAAGTTAATGTAGTTTGAAGGAAAACATTTATCAACGGACCACAGACACTAGAAATACAAATCTTCCCTGAACTAGACACAATGCAAAAAACACAAAGGTTCAAAATAGTTAAAGGGCCTATATTACTTTACTTTCTGATCTACGTTATAATGTTTCATCATCCAAAACTTACCTGCAGTTGTCATGCTTCATTCATGCATGTTTAACAGACAAACCCTGCATACTTAGGCTGAGTTCTTTTCTTAAACTGGTAAACAATCTGTTCCACCTTGTGATGTCATGCGGTAATACAGGAAGTGCTCTATACACCCTCAGTAGAATCATTTGGATTATTTGAGCCTTGGATTTCCCAGTCTATACTAAACAAAAGGTAAGAGGCAGCTGTTAACTTGAATACTATGACTGCATGACATCACAAGGTGGAACAGAACATTTTGAGCTTTGGAGATGTAGACGGACTAATAATAAGGGGTTACTCAAACATGTGTGAAGGAAACAAAACACAGCTCCAGGTATGTTTTTGAGGAGGTAACAACATTCTAATATGATTTAAAGCTCACACGAGTCAATTAAAATATATTACGCAAATAGAAGTAAAAGTACCGTGCCTGAAAACTGCTTGGAGAAGTACCTTTTTGTCCATATTAGGTCAGAACCAAATCTAAACTGAGCCGTTACCATTTTTTCTATAATTATATCGACACCATTTTGAAATACTGGGTACATACTCGGTACCACGTAGTTCAAAGTATGTTCTCTGTTATTAGAAGTGATCTGTATGACGTGAATGTGTCTTGTCATCTGAGCGGCGCTGTTGAGTCTTTACTAAAGGTCAGATTTGATGCAGACGAGGTGTAAAAATGTCAGGGTGAATGTATTTGTTTAGGAGAGCTGTAATCTCTGCTCGGTGCCTGGTAAAAGCTCCTGTAAAAATTTTAGTGCCAAAAGTAACACGCTTGTCATTTATTTTACTCGGAAACTGATTCATAAAAATATGGCTCTTGGTCTGATGGGGTTTAAATACAGTGATGGCTGGCTGGGTGGAATGATGGGTTGCTGTTAACGTGTTTAAGATGTGTTGTTATATTGCAGGGGAAAAATGAGGATTCTAAATTGACTAGAAATAAACATAAACATGTGTATCTGGAGTAAGTTAAAATAAGTATTCCCACTCCATTTTGAGCATCTTTCATTTGAGTCAATCTTGGACTCAAATTAAACAGATTGTATTTCTGTACTACCTGTTTTTTCTGCTATGACTTAGCTCGATTTGTCAAAGCATTGTATATTGTTGGTGTTGCTTAAATAAAGGGAACAATTATTCTTATCTATAATTATGCCTTTATTATATTCTGGTTTGTTAAAGAAGACCGTATGTGCTTGTGCCTGCTATGTAATTATAATCTATGACTCCCATTGATCATTGTGTTATAATTTGGACATTTTAAACCACAATATTCATCTAAAACAACTTAATAAAACTGACTTTTGCATTAAAAAAACAAAAACAAAAAGTGGTGCCCAATGGGAGCTGATGTTGCCATAAACGTCATCACAACAAAGAGCAAAAGAGTGAAGTGAATTAATCTTTTTTGTGTAACTATACATACAATACTTTACCAATTCAACAGAAATGTTTTAAAAGGCATCTTTAAATGTGTTAGTTCAGGTTTAAGTATCAGAAAATTACAGAAATGTCACTTTATAGTAATCCTCTTTATAAACAATCTTTGATATTATAAATGATGTAAAAAGGTGTTATTTTTCTATATGCTCCACAAAATATATTGGATTTTTAAAAATGTGTAACCTTGTACATTTCAGACCACCTAACCATTCTCATAGTTACAATATTAAAATATAAACTGGTCACTGTACAGCCTTTCCCTGCTGAGCCATGAGCCGAGGTGAGAATAATTCTTTGGAACAGGTGCTAGCCCCAAGGCCAGGTTAGGAAGTGAATGATTAGTGGCACTCCCCTTCAAGATGCATGGCTCCTTTGTATTAAAACCAAACTCTGCCTTTCTTTATTCCCTCCAGGCTTTGTTATTAAGTGGGCCGGGTTGCCATAGCTACGCTTTGGCAGGATATTGCTGGGGATCAGCTATAATGGGTCTCTCGACGCAACTCACTCTGCTCCTGTGGAAGAACTTCACTCTACGGAAGAGACAGAAGGTACGCCACCAACAGCCAGTCAGCAACGTCTAAAGGGCAAATTGGACCTGCAGAATGAGGCTACGTCCCTATGTGGCATTATCAAGGGCAACTTAAGTTATTCATGGGAGGGAGAGGTAGGGATATACTCCGAAAATGCCTGTCTATAGATGTAAGCTGCCGCGAAGACTCCCACTAGACAAAGGGACCGATCTGAGCTTAATGCAGACCAATTCCAAATGTCACCTCCAATTTCTGCAGATCTGTCTCCTGTGTGGCTTATGTCATGTAGCCAGGGTTTTTACGTCTACCAAAGCCCGTTTCCAGGCCTAATAAGAGCAGATGGGAACCAATGTAAATGTTTACTCTGAAGGACAAATACTGCATTTTCTGCCACACTGACATTACTTAAAGCTGGGCTACTCAACATTTTTTTTGTTTTTCCCCAAAGAGTATATTATAAAAGCACTTGTGATGAAATGAGACTGCTGTGAGCTGTCTGCAGCTAATAAGACATTAGAGCACAAAGCCGTGCTCTGATTGGCTGCGCTTGGGTGATCCACCCCGGTTTCACGTCGCTGCAGGCCATGGTCTACAGGGGTGCAAAATGCTAAATTACAACCTCATTTAATAATGTTTGCACCCTCGTTTGAGGCATGTTAAATAATGACACTTTTACACTGAACGCACCGTCAGTCAGTTTGATCTTGACCCACCCCTGCTTCACTGTCTGAAAAAAGCTGTTCTAAAGCCATAGGCACTCGAAATTGAATGCATGTGGATATTAGCGAAGTACCAAAGGGTTTGTTCAAGCTAAAGACAAATTAGACCAATTTAAACACATCCTTCTGTTGTGTGAAAATCAAGTACCCAAGCCTTAGCCTTGCCTTCAGTGTTCAATATTGCCCATATTTGCCCAAAAAGACATGAGCCTTCCATGATGTTACTGGAGGTTTCACTTGCTGTGAGTGAGAGGTCACATGACTGGATAATAGTCACACCCAGTGCTGGCAGCACTTTTCCACTGAGTCTATGGCACTTTGGGAGCTATTGTGAATCCACACTGTGTTCTTCATTCACAGATGACAGGGCTCAAACACAACCACTTGTTTTTGTGCTGGGGTCAGGAGGACTAAAGATCAGTTTTGTGTTGCCAAAGGAAAGAGATACACTAGCTCTAGGGAAAGAAAACATCTAATCTGTTGGAATAACTTTTTTCTTATATTATTTGAACTTTGCAACATTATAGAAAAACTCATCATACTGGAGATGCCAAACCTTGTTACTGTTGCAAAGGTCCAATTTTCTTACAAGCTGACTTTAACTTTTAACATACATTCAGCAAGTTTTCATCTTATATTTAGGCCAGATAATAAAAAAGTATTAAAGAAACAAAATGGGAACATTGTTTTCGCATCAGAATATTAATCTTTTTTGAGGGGCCAACCTCCCTATTTTTCACCCAGTCAACAATGCCTAAAACTCACAAAAATGTGCTCAAAATGACAAGTTGTGCTTCTCTAATTTCTGGCCTTTTCCAAAAACTGGAAATGATGAAATTTAGCACAAAATAAAATTTTGAGATCCCGGTCAAAAAAGTAAATTCATCTTTATTCTGGACTTATGGTCCATTTTTAAAACAGACAGTGACAATACAGACAGTAAACATTTATGTTTCAAAAAGACAGCCACACCAGTGCCTGCACATATGGGACTGAAGCGTATTGCACTGAATCTTATGTTTGTGAATGACATTATTACTTTATTTTGTGACTTATTCAGCCTGCAAATAAAACTGTACATTAAAGGTCTTAGTACAGCTTGCAAAGTGTTCACTTGTGAGGTGAGAAACATCTCGGTGGAACTAGTCCACCGCGGCCTCTTCAAGAGCACCCATAAAACATCATTATAAGCCACCTGAAGCCTTTGGAGACTGGCTTTTTTGTAATGAGTCCAGAGGTGGGCAGTGTACAATATGATTTAAACAACATCAACATTACATCATGAGAACACAATCCAAACTTGAACATAAGAGTATTAGCTTGAGCATACAACATCCTGTCTATACAAATTATCATTATCTGCCACGTCCAGAGTGATGATATGCCCAGGATATATAATTTTAGTTGTAACCCTCAACAGAACATTAGACAGGCAAAAATCAGGATATGTCATGTGCTTGACCTCTTTGGTCCTGCAGATCATGATCATGCTCTAGTTGCGTTATACTTAATATCATGCTCCACACCATAAACTGAACAGATGTTGAGTAGCTGCTGTAGACCAGCGACGCTCAGACTAAAAACAACCAAGTCGTCTGCATACATTAAATGATTCAGGACAAGATTTCCTGCCACACAGCTGGTTTTGCATGCTTTGAGCTTTGTTGACAGTTCATCCAGAGACAAACTGAATAAAACTGGGGACAAGATTCCTCCCTGTTTGACCCCATTGGTAACTCTAAATGGGGCAGAAACACTGTTTCCCCACTTAATTTGCATTGTCTGTTTTCCTTACCAATAGATTAAAATATGCACAGTATAAGTGGGTACACCTCTCTGTATCAGTTTCATAAATAATTTTCAGTGGTTCACCCTGTTTTGGATGCATCTAAAAACACATAAAAACTGATTAATTCTACCTCCTGTACTTCAAGGAGTATAATCAATAATCTCTTTTAGAGCATATACACACATGTCTGTGTCTAGCAAAGCCTTAAACCCAAACTGATTGTCTGTGGATTTAATAAGTTGTGAGATCCTGTCCAGCAGAATTAATTCAATATTTTTTACACTATGCTGGCCAGAGCTATATGTCTATAATTGTCAGAGCTGCCAACTTCTCCAGTCACCCATAGCATGGGTGTCATATTTTTTACTGCGCAGTGATGACAGAAACTTCCAATGTTATTTCAATGGTAAAATCACCAAATCTAATTCTCAAGTTTTTAACACATGATACTTTTACAAATTCCTCCTTGGGGTTCCTCAGAATAGTCTGAAATTTGGTGAAAATGATCTAGAGCAGTTGGAGCATCAGAAGTTGTCACATATTTTGTGCATGTCTTACGGTCTTTGTGTGACACAGCTGCAAAATTTGGCCAAAATGTTTAAATTTACAATTCACAAAATTTGCACATACAAAGACCAACGTTCCTTAAATTTGAAACTCGCTGCCCGAAACCTGCGAAAGAATGGAATTGGTCACGTTAGTGCCCCCCTACAGAGTGAAACAGAGAAAAAAAAAACGTTTTTCAAAAATTCCTGAAATTTTGCCCAACACGGGCGAGGGCTGCTTGTGGCTTTATTTTCTTATTATAATAATGATGACATTCAGAGGCAGTACTACAGCTTGTTTCTGTACTGCAAGCTAATATGTTGACAAGAAAATGTCTTGTGTGTACAAGTAATGTAAAAATAACTGTTCAAAGCTTACTTTACACCACTCTATACTGCCGCCCTGTGGTGCAGTTACAGTGAGAGTAAACTCAAGAAGCTGCAGGTTGCATATCATGATGCACTTTGTATTTTACTGGAAGTCCCTTGATGGCCAAGTGCCAGTTTGCTGTTTGTGCAGAATAATGTCCCTACATTGAATACTGTTATGAGGAACTTTGTGTACAAGTTTATGAAGTGCCTTGAGGGCTCACAAAATGTAATTATAAACGTTTTAATAATGCCTGAGCAGAGCAGTGTCAGGTACACCTCTGAACTCTGGAGGCACTGGAGGGACTGCTTATATAGACTATAGAATATTACGATTGTTATGTTTGTCTGTTTTTAATGTGCTATATGGACCCTCTTTAGTCTGAGATAAAACTTGATCAATTGATTGATTGGTAGAATTAATCTGTGGTCAGTCATTATGCTATAGCATTACTTTAAATGTGCTTTTAAAGTAATGCTATTTTTGGTGAAGGGTATGCCACCTGCTTGTCTCCGTGGTGATGTTATTGCTTTGCCTGGAATGTTCCACAGTATCACATTTAGTCAATTTATCTTGTATTTATTCAATTACATTTAGAAACATTGATTTTTTGCGTGAGCGAGGTCACCTCTCTACAGATCTAACCTGTACATTTGCCCGATTGTTTTCATGAAGATACGTTTACTATGAAACTGTGGAACATTCTAGGCACAGCAGTAACGGCTCCATAGATACAAGCAAGTAGCAGACCCGCCAGTCGAAAAAAAAAAAATGCATAGTGCACCTTTAAAGAAAATGCTTTATAGATACTTTGTGCAGTATGTGTTAATACCCATTTGACATATTTTCTGTATAATAACATAATATGTATGTAACATGCATTCACATTTTTCCCAAGATATGCACATTTTTCCAGAACATGATGTGTGAATAGGGCACTCAGCATGTTACTTATATCCCAATCTGAAATACTGTCATTAAACTAAAGCAGTGAGAGTTGGACAAGGACAATTGTGGTTGCGGAGGGCTCATGGAGGTTAATGACCAATTACACCAATGCTTCACCAAGCATTTTAACATTTTATAACAGGCATGAAGCAGATTTTATGGTCCAGTATTTCCCATAATTCCACAGGAGGAGATTATCTGTTCACAAAGACGCCTCTGTCCGATGGCAAATGCCCGGGGAGGGAGACACTGAGCTACTCTTCCTCATGTGTGCCTTCTTCTCATTCCTTTTCATCGGAATACATTATGATAATTCCAGCTCTCTGTGGAACCGCATTCTCTTTGACAAATGCACTGGAGGAGTTTAAAAAATTATTCAAATTCCTATATAGGTTCTTTGAAATATGTTGTATGATTTTTGGCAATTTACACCTCACTGACTAAATATCTCATTTTCAGCAGGGTGCCATAGTCGGTTTTCACCTGCCCCGTCGTCTTGATTTTAAACGATCAAATTCTGCAACCTGAGCAGTACGCACAGATCCGGACTAGCACTACACAACCTGACAGGCATAGAATATAACATAGATTAGTAAGTGATTGGCAAGTGATTGGCATTTTCTTCTGTAAAAATCCAAAAATTGTCAAGCTAAAAAAAAAAAAAAAAAAAAATCCAAGACATATTTTTTCCTTATTTATCAGATTACAAAAGCACCAACTTCCAGACCTCTAACTTTAAACAAGCATTTACATTGTTTTGTCTGACTTATTGTGAAAAACTAGCCAAAGGTTTGCGATTCATTTGCAGCATGTTAATTCATCGCTATGCTCAAGACATGAGTTTGAACAAGTATTCATAACAGCAGGCAAGGTTAGTTGAGGTTAGTCACCTGGGCTTTGAGGCTGTACAAAAAGTCAAGCAAAGACCAGTCCTTGCATTGTAATAACTCATTAAAAGTCATCCTTTAAGAAAACCCTGCTCCCAAACAAGAGGAATGAGCGTAATTAAGCTTGTTTGGATGCCCTTTCTTTTAATGTCACATCTTATATCTTGACTCTTGGATGTTATTTTGGTTTGATAAACCTAAGGATACGACTATCGATTAACCATCAGAATAACTGTGACAATTTCAAACCCAAAAGTAAGTCATTTCAATATAAACCTAAATGTGAAGTCCTTTTTAATGGTGCACTATATAACTTTTCTGTTAAGGGGTCTGCCAATTGTTTGTCTTCATTTGGATTTTATTGCTCTGCCTTTAATGTTCCACAGTTTGGGATTAAACTTGTATAGTGTCTTGTTTTTAATGTTTTTAATGCTCAAAATATTAGAAAACTGTGCATTCGCCACAGATCTCACTTGTAACTTGGCCTGATTGTTAAGTTTAGATCAGTTTAATGCCATGCTGTGAAACATTCTAGGCAAAGAATTCTACATATTCATCTACATATTTTTATTTTAATGCATTATTTTTTCAGACCAAAGTTTAGTTTGTTTTCCTCCGCGTGATCATGTGCTGAAAATGGCCTTGGTCTGAAAAAAAGAATCTAACTAATATCTACATAGAGACAAGAGTATTTAGTCCGCCAGAAAAGTTACATAGGGCACCTTTAATTTGGCTGTTTATGTCACATTTACTTGATGATTCAGAAAGTAGAGAAGAATGGTGCTCTGTTAGACCGTGTGAATGAACGAGAATTAAGAATCTCACGGCTTTTTGGACATGTTGTCTAAAATTGCAAGAAATGCTGTGATCTTTCTTTTCATGATAATCATAGCACTAAAATTTGATATTGTGGCATCCCTACTTGAGAAGAATTTGTGGAAAAAAAGACGCGAAAATGCTCAAGAATTTGCGACTTGCAACAACAACAAAAAAAGCTAGAATATCACTCAAGGCCAGCAGCAGGGAAATGGGAGAAATAACCTAGCAACCAAATAAAGCTTTGAGGGCACCCATTCAAATCTATGTGCACTCTATTCCTTGGGGTTCAAATAAAAAGAAGCGTGCTGTGTCGCATGGGACCGAGGCTGCAAGCTGGTATTATACTAGCTCTGCCTCTAAAGCAAGGTGCAAGTCACATCAGTAACACTCTGAGGAACCGACTCTTTTGTACTAGGAACTGTGAGGTTTTGAACTCCAGGTAACTGCATTGCAATGGTACCAATCCTCCGAGATATTCTGAATGTGTTTCAAAGTATAAACAAAACCTAACACTAACTAGTCAATTACATTTCCAAAGTGTCCTATTCAAATTCATAAGATTTTTCTAACACCTTCTTGTCTCTATGAAGAAGTTATTGTTTTGACTAGAATGTTTCCCAGTAGAGCAATGAAGAAGCAGGTGATAACTAGGTTAAGTTACAGGTCAGATCTGTGGAGAGCAGCCAATCAGAGGGCTGCTTTCTGCGCTTATTTCCAGGTTGATGAGAAATAAAAAGTTATTAGTGGCAGACTGTGACAAAATTAGACTGCTGCACTCAAATTATTGCGTTTACAATATACACAATTTACACCAAGTCCAGTACCCCAGCTTTAGGAAAAAGTATCAATCCATTGTCCATGTAATTTATTGATTTTTTTGTTTTTTATCCAACTGTATGTATATTACCCATATGACCTCTTGAGTTTGGAGTAAGCATTTTGGTTCCTACTGTGTAAAAAAAAAAAAGAATATTTAAAATGTTAATATATTTATTTTTTCCCAGTTGCGACTTGTAATTGAAATTGTATGGCCGCTCTTCCTCTTCGTCATACTAGTGTGGGTACGCTCCACTACCGAGCCAATTCACAAAGACCAATGTAAGTAATGTAATGCAATAATTATAGGTGCTGGCACTTATAACATAGTGACAAATGTTTTTTGTTTTTTTTTCTTCCTTTCAGGTCACTACCCAAATAAGCCTCTGCCATCAGCTGGAGTGTTGCCATGGATACAGGGGATTGTTTGTAATATTGAAAATCCCTGCGTAAACTCCCCAACACCAGGGGAGGCTCCGGGACAGGTCAACAACTTCAATAACTCCATGTAAGTATTAGTTCTTGTGTAAAACGTACTGCATATTGAGTATATCGAAAAGGGAATGATATTTTTGTTTGTTTCAGTATCTCTGGTGTCCTGATTGAGCTGCAGCATCTTTTGGTGAACAGGTCCGTTCTGAGTAAGGTGAAGGTTCTGGCAGATGACATGGGCCAGTGGAATTCTCTGCCGCTACAAACTTCTAACAATGGTGGGGCTTTATTAAATCATCATTAATCATTAGTTAAAGACTATCCAGTACTGTCCGGTACAGCAATACTGATTCAGGATTAAAAACATATTCAAAAGGGTCCTGTACCTGATTTTTGAGCAAAATGTGTCTTGCCCTAGTACAGATATATCGTATAAGGAGCTCTTGAGGTAAAAATACATCCTATGCATAAGGTAAGTGAGGAATAACTTTGGTCCTCCACAAATTAACTAACTTTTCACTTTATAAGATAGTAAAAACCAGGTCCTGCGCCTTTAAATCTAAAACATAAACTGGATAAAAAGTTGCGTTTCACTTGGCTTAACCTGGAAGTACCTGGAAAAGCCCAAAACCTAGTATTACTTTTGATGTGAGGCGAGAGGTGAAAGCACATGCGGCTAGAATAAACATGCCTCTAGTTCAGTCCCCAATTTACATAAGTCTGACAGCTCTTATGTCCTGCATTTTAAGGTATCACACTGTTCAATGTCACAAGGTTGACATTTTTGCTTTTAATGTTTGAATTACATGTGATGCTGATGCTGTTGCTTATACCAAGCTTTTTCCAGGCTTTTACACTGTATTCACACATCCCATACCTGGAACTAAACTTGGGCTGGACCATGGCTAAACCAGAACCAAACCAAGTCGACCTAAAGACTATACCATGATCAATGTACCATTGTACCATGTACCTTTTTCTATTCAAAAGTAACTAAAATAAAAGCATGTTTCTTGCGCTGAAAATAAATTAGAAAAACTTGCACCCTTTCTGTGAGCAGGCTTGTATCTGCTCAAATCTGACTCTTACTTGACTTGCTTGTTTCCATGGAAATGTTATCCCTTTGGCTATAAAATTCCACAGTATGACAAAAACAGAAGTGCACTCTTTACTTCCTATTTCCATGGAATTATGCTGTAGACATGCCTCCTCCAGAAAGTTACACGGTCTCGAGATGCAGTAAAATGATAAAGATAAAGCAAAAGGACAACGACCTCATAAAGGAAACGGGGTCAAAGAGTTTTCTTACTTGTCATATCGGCGCTGAGTCATGCTTCGGCAATAATTGTTATTGTAAACGCCGCACTATTGTAATGTCCCCCTTTGCTACATCTTCGTTAAGTGCTCTCCATCAACAAAAGTATCCCCTTCACAGCGATGACAAGTCTGACGATTTGTTATTCCCCTTTTATTTCTCCAAAACAATGCCGTGGGAATTATTTATGGTGCAATTCGCCGTTCGGACTGACAGATAGTTTGTCTTGATAAGCTGCTGTTTTGCATTAGCCTAATTTAATCTGATGATATTCAGATTTTCATATGGAGTTTAATTTGCAAAGTAGCACAAAGGGGAGGGGCCGGGTTGGTGGTTGGTCGGCGGGCGCTGTTGGACAGTTGCCTCGGAGTTAATTTACATATTCAGGGTCGTTGGCGAGTAATATACAAGATTAAATCCATCAAAGATCAAAACCTAAGCATAATTAATGGGAATCTCTGTCTGTGGCTGGAAGACTAAAGGTCATTGCAGTGAATAGGGGATAGAGAGCTACCAGGAGAGTAGAATGGCAGGAGCGATTGTTGTGCCCTCTTTTGTTTTCACCGAAGCTTGATTAAAAGACTAGGGTGGTCACTTCAATTAGAAAGAGGAAGAACCTATGATCCGACAACGCAACCTTCAATAGAGCCATAATAACAACACATGTTTGGATCAGAAGGTGTGCAAACCAATATCAAGACGGATAATAATAATTAATTCTAGACAATACATGCTATTCAATTTCCCCTTTGAATAACTTAGTCGAGAGCCACTTCTACTTCCTCGTTCGAATAATGAACTGATTTCCATTTATTACATCTGCAAACGACTAATCTAATTAAACAATGTCTCTATCGCGGCACTGGATCGGAGAGGAGCCACAGTGCATGAATACACTTGAAGATGGACCTCTTATAAGAAGCCATTGTTCTGTCAGACCGAGGAGGCAATGAGAAGTCAATTGGGTTATTCTCAGCTCTCCTCCACTCAAAAGCTAATGGCTGTATCTAGCATGTTTTAGCAGCAGTTAATCAACAGTTTAGGATTTAATGGTAAAAGTAGCTCAGTTGGTAGAGTGTTTGTCCACTGATTTGAAGCTTGCCCGTTCGATGCCGCTCTCGACATAAACATCATTGGTTGAGCGGTCAGATCCACTGACCGACAGGTTGGCCGTGCGATTCCAGCTCTCACTGATGAATGCTGTTGTTGTGTCCTCATGCAAGACACACAACCCATGAATGTGAATGTGTATGAATGTGCATGTGAACGAAAGGGTTCCTTAATGTTGAGCGCTTTGAGTGCCTTAAAGGTGGAAAAGTGATATATAAAAATGTGGCCATTTAGCATTATATACATTGTGCTTCTCTAACTGTGGTGTGGCAACCCAGAGTGCTTGTTTTTAGTACCAGGGTTAGCAAATTGCCTAGTTCAAGTTTCTAATTATTCTTGGGAAATGTATTGACATTCCCTTGACAGCAACTCTGTTCAATGAACTCAATGAATTGAGTTTAAACAATTAATTATGATGAATTAAAACCTTAAGCTGAACTATGGAACTTTTTGGTGGTCTGGTCTGCCACCTGCTTGTCTCCATGGAGATCACTTTGCCTCCCAGAATGTTCCGTATGCTATTAAACATCTTCACTGACAGAAGAAGGTTACGCCATCAGGCCAAGTTACATGTCAGACCTATGGTGAGGCAAGCCCGCTCACAGTAAGTCTTACTGCATGTTTTTTAAGTTATTTTTTAGCAATAAAAATTAAATAAATGCAAAGTAAATACACAAATGATGCCATACTGTGGAACATTCCAGGCAAAGCAAAAAACATTTCTATTGAGACAGGGAATGGCAACGGCGACCCCAAAAAACTAGTCACCCCAGTTCTTCTATAGACATTGCCCCACAGTTGTTGCCTTTGTTATAAGAAGTTAAATAGTATTGTTCTTGTCTTCAGCTCAACCAGTGATCCTGCATACAATCCTGCGAGAGAACGAGACTTTTTCCACGTACCTAAGAGACGATCTGTCTGTTCCACCAGAAGTCATCCAAAGCCTGCTGAACGCAAGGATCAATCCAGTGAGTAGCTTTTCACAAATCTGCTGACACCATATAATGCATACAAATGACTTCATTCAGCTCCCTTCACTGCGCCTTTGCCCCAGTGGTATGTGCCCCGATAGGCTAACAACTTGCACTTACTTTTGTTGCAAATCAGTGATAGCATGTTAAGTATGGTGTGGCTGAGCCAGAGTTGACTTTATAATACACTGACTTGAGTGAAATTAACTGTGAATCATGAATGTTATGGCGTGGTATTTGGGCTTGGCAATATCACCAAAAAATATGTTTTTCCCTCCCATTTTATTTAGTCTTACTATAAACAAACAAAAATTGCTTTTAATTTAAATGTTAATACAGAGCAATGCAGATTTTGAATAGTAAAAATGTACTGAAACCATTGGCTATCTCTGCAATGTGTGCCCTGTATTGTTCAGGTCAGCAGTAATGATTCAGAATAAAAACATTAAACCAAACAAAAATGGCTTTCACTTTTAAAATTTGAAAAACTGCCATCTAATATCCCAAAATTAGTCTGAACTCTGCTCCAAACGGCATGCTTTTACTGGCAGAGGAGTGGCTGTCGACCTCCAGAATAAAGACTGATCATTGGCAATTTGAAATCTTGATTAAAGTATGAATTTTACGTTGTGTTGATAAAGCAGGGTAACACTTGACACATTCCCTGTGGTACTTATAGAACCTACTTCTTCAAATGTTGGCTCTATGGACTTCATTATGAGCAGTCCCACTGTCCCTTGACAAAACACCAGCCCCTGTGCCTATGTCGCATACACGTTAGAGTAATGTTCCCACTTGTAAATCCCAGTGTACATAATTATGATGTCCCTGTAATGTGTATTTGTAAACATCAGTGGAAACTACAGAAGGTGTCACAATTTTCTTGGAGCATAGATCACAATTCTCATTTGATGACACTTCATTCTAAGTATCCGTCTATTCACTACAAGATAACTAAAGCTATCCCCTGGTGCTATATGTTACTGTTGGGAGTTATGCACGTCTCTATGGTGATGTTATTGCTTTGCCTGGAATGCTCCACAGTGGCATTATGCTTACCTACCTTTCATTTATTAAATTGGATGTTTTCTATTGCTAAACAATACTTAAAAAAGATCAATAACGTAATGAGAAACATTCTAGGTATAGCTAAAACATCTCCGTAGAGACAAGCAAGTTATTATTAGGTGGATTCTCCTTCAGAAAAGTTACATATTGCACCTGTGATTGGACAAAGTCACCTGTCACTCACCTGTCAGAGCATGACCAATGGATGGGGAGAAGTTGCGATGTTGAAGCACAGAGGTCAAATTAAACAGAAAATCACTGAATTTGACTATTTCACCAAAATAAATAGTGTATTGTTCTACATCAGGGGTGTCCAAACTATGACCTGGTGGTCAAATGCGGCCCTCAGACCAGCTTTTATTGGCCCTCAGGCCTCCTGCTGAACCGGCCCAATTGATCATAAGCAGCACTTTTAACAGCAAATTAAACTATCTACCACTATATCCTCAATCATCACATTGCAGTGTGAGACCTAAAATGAATGTGTTTCAAGCCTTATTAATACACAGCGGCTCTGTCAAAGCTGTGTTTAAAGCACCACACTGCACCGGTCTGTGGCCCTTCTGATCAAAACACCTCTGTTCTACATAGTAGTTCTATTACCTATTTACTACTAATGTAAATGTATCTAGAGGTAAACATCAAGTATAAAATGATGAGGACCCTCATTATTGACTGTATTTTTACCTTGACCTGCATTCATTATTATTATTATTATTGTTATTATTATTACTGTTAAGTCATTTTTACCCTCTCAGTGTTATTAGGGCATAGTATTTGAAGAGCAGTTTTTGATACTATAACCGATCCCTCTAATTCACTCGCCTGTACCTTTTTGTTTGCCAACTCTCCGTATTCCTTAGAAAATGGACATCCAAACTCCTGACAATCTGAAGCGTGTCTTGTGCGAGGGGACTGGTCTAGATGACTACATCCAATTTAGCCGCCCGGACGAGAGAGAAGCCTTTCGGAACGTCAGCTGCTCCCTGTCTCCGCAGCAACTGATCAACGCACAACTAGCACTGCTGCGAAACCTGAATCCAAGAGAAGTGGTATCCGAGGTAACAACAAGCTCATCTCAAAATATGTCGGACACTTTGAAACTTAGATGAAATGTTTGGGCGAAAAAGGTGCGCCGTTGCCAGTCTGCTTTTGAATTCTCTGCAGCTTGTCACCATTAAATCAGAGCATGTTTTCAGTTTGCCTCAGACTCTAGAAAAAAAAATGTAGTGAGCTGAAGAGAAAAGCTGCAAAAATATCACAGCTATACACCTTTTAATTACACTGTATGAATAAATTATCAATATTTTTATCAATTAATAGATAGATCACGTATCTGTTAAATTCATCTACTTTTATTTTAGAAAAAAAATACTACACTCTAGATTGCAGTAAAAATACCCAAACTAGTCCCAGTGTGATCACCACTGTTACTACTGTAGTCATTATTACTCCTCCAGCTTGCTTTACTTTTTGTCATATATACATACAGTAATTGTTCATTTTAAATCCTATATTACACAAAATAGATTCATGTGAGGTTTAAGCCAAGTTAGAATATTGTTTGCCCCTCAAAAACATGGCTGGAGTTGTGTTTTGTTTTATTCACACATGCTTGAGTAATCCTGGATTATGAGTCTGGCTACATCTCCATAGTTCAAAATGCTCTGTTCCACCTTGTGATGTCATGAGGCAGTAGTTTTCAAGTTAACAGCTACCTTTTATTTTTTGCTCAGTAGAGATTGGAAATTCTAGGGCTGAAATTATCCAAATAATTCTATTGAAGGTTTATGGAGTTTAAAAAGATAGTGGAGCGCTTTCTGTATTATCACATGACATCACACGGTGGAATAGTGTTTTGTGTTTGAGAGAAGAACTCAGTCTAAATATGCAGAGATTGCAGATTGACAGGCTGCTCCCATCAGTCTACCCCAGGGCAGCTGTGGCTGTATAGTGTCCTCTCCCACCACTGAGCAAGGAGGGTGAATTAATAATGCAGTGCGAAGCACTCTGAGTATCTTTAAAGCTTCCATATAAATTATTATTGCTACATCCTACCAATGGAGAAAATATTTATGAAAATGTAAAGGTGACTGCACAATGTAATTTACTGCATGAATATTACACCAATTATACAGTAATATGAAACAATTTCCCCACATTAATGAAGTATTGGAGGTGGATACAGTGCTGCTAATCTCTCCAGGCCTAAAATACATTTAATCGAATTACAATGTTACTCAGCTGTTACTTCTACACAGAGTAATTCAAAGTGCTTTACACAATAAGAAAGATTAAAATCACAATACATATAAGTCAAAACATAAATAATCACAAATAATTGTCATAAAATGAAGAGAAGAGGGCAGAATAAAAACCTTTCAGTCATGTGCACAGTTAAACAGAAGTGTTTTGAGCCTGGATTTAAACATTGTCAAAGTAGGAAGCAGGTTTTAACAGCATAAAACAGAAACACTGGTTCCCCATGTTTAGTCCTCACTCTTGGCACCAACAGGAGGCCGGTCCCTGAGGCCCTCACTGTGTGAGATGGTTCATATGGTTTTAACATGTGGGAGATGTACTTTGGTGCTGGTCCATGGAGAGACTTGTTCACAAGCAGAGCTGCTTTAAAGTCTATTCTTTGAGCTACAGGAGCCAGTGCAGAGACCTGAGCACAGGACCTGTACTCATACTTCCTGGTTCTAGTCAGGACCCGAGCAGCAGCGTTCTGGATGTACTGCAGCTGCCTTAAGGCTCGTTTGGAGAGACCAGTGAGCAGGCCGTTACAGTAGTCTAACCTACTGGAGACAAATGCATGGATAAGTCTCTCCAAGTCTGGCTTTGTCAGTATACCTTTAATTTTTGCAATATTTTTAGATGGTAAAAAGCTGCAAATCTGTTATTACTCCTAGATTAAAGTTAAACACTATTTTTGTCTCCACAGTAAAAGAATCAAATAGATAATGGGTTTTCAAGCAAACCCCATTATGACCGTTTCATGTTTTTGCATATACATTCTGACCATTTTGATCCAAAAATAATTTTATGTTGTGTACCATACATTTATTTTACTACAATACTAGAAATTATTTATTAGAACCAATGTTTTCTCAAATTTCTTTGAAAATCTCCCAGTCCCTTTTGGGGATGATGAAAGCCTCCGCACTTTCCTTTGAGTTTATCTTTGAGAGAAAATATATGGGACAGAAAATCCAATAAATAAGTGATAAGGCAGGAAGTTCGTAGAGGAGAGCATTTGAACAATTTAAGCCCACAGGCATTTTCAAACACAGGAGAAGAAATGGCGCAGACAAGATACGCTACGAAGAAAAAAATAAAATAAAAAATTCCCCAGTGCCTCAAGCAATGGATGGGAAAGAACGTCAAATCTTCACACTTAAGGCTTGACGGTCGCTGAATGGTTTTGATAACAGATAAGAGGAGGAGTCAGGGTTTAAGTGTTTATTTTTTTTTTATCTTGGACAGAGGATGTTTGGGGTTGATAAAAACCTAAGTTCTCTTTCTAGACAATTTCACAAAGGTATGCATTTCAATCAATGTGTCTGATGTTTTAAAGGTGTACTGTGTAACTTTTCTGGTAGAGGGTCTGCCACTTGCCTGAATCCATGGAGATGGCATTGCTAAATAGTGAATGTTCCACAGTATGACATTAAACTTATCTATGTCCACCAGACCAAGTTACACGTCAGATTTCACAGTAGGAATTTCTTTACACTAACTGTGATATAAAGTAATGTTGTGGTTGGGTTTCAAGTATCACACAAAAAATGAATGGATTGTAAAATATATCACTTTCCAGAGCTTATACTGCACAATTATTTTTCATTTGAATCGACCCTTTTTACAGACTTCTGGTTATTCTGCAGTACTTCAAGTCTAATTACCATCTTTACAAATTGTTTATGTAGTAAATTTGAAACAAAAAAATGTATCTAAATTGTGTCTTTTTGCAGGCACAATTAGTCTCAAGTCTGGAAAAAGCATTACCGATACTGGAGGCTGTACGTAACAACAGTAACTTCATTTATTGTAAGTTATGTTTTCAGTTTACTAATACGTACACATTTCTTTATTTAGTTTACAGAGTTTCAGAATTCTCCCAGTGTCAAAGCCGCCAGTTCGTTGGATTTCCGACAGGACATGTTTGGTAGTAGCAGAATGCTTTTGTGTGGAAAACAGTCCAACTTTAACTCCACCAATGGGACAGCCAGCTCACGATCCAGCTACATGAGGGCGGGGCCGGACCTTTTCTCCATTCTAAGCTCTAGCACAGGAAACAATGGCTCAGGTAAGACTATACTTAAGTCAGTCACAATAACACATTTCGAAGTGTGGTGTAGACAGTAATATTATGAAAAATGATAATATTGAAACTACTTAACCACTGACAAAATAAGTGAGCCAACAATACATAAATGGCACAATTGAAGACTATAGTATAGATCTGGGCAATATGGTTATAAAAATCAAATTGTGATCTTTTTTCCGGTGACAACAAGCTATTTTGGTAAAATCATTAAATTGTCTATCGCTAGCCGCCCTATATTTTAATAAACTTCTGTTATATATTTCGAATGTCCCAATTCAAATGGATGTTATACCAGAGTTATGGAAAATTGCACAAGTTTTGCATTTACATAAAGGTGGGACAACTAAAGATGTAAATAATTTCCAGCTAATATCTAAATGACCTTGTCTTGCAAAAGTTTTAGAAACGTTCGTTGCAAATCAAGTTACAATTTATTTAAATAAATGCTCCATTTTGAAGTCTTATCAATCTGGTTTCAGAAAAGGGCATAGTACTGGCACTGCAACCACACAAGTTTTAAATGACATTTTCACAGCCCTTGATGACAAACAAGATTGCGTTTCTCTGTTTATTGATTTAACTAAAGCTTTGATTCAGTAGATCATAAAATCCTCTTGAAGAGTCTGAAGCATTTTGGATTTGACAATGCTACATGTAATTGCTTCCAAAGCAGAGAGTACCCCAAGGCTAAATTTTAGGCCTGCTACTTTTTAGGCAAGGCAAGGCAAGTTTATTTGTATAGCACAATTCATACACAAGGTAATTCAAAGTGCTTTACAGAATAGGAAAGACATTAACATCACACAAATCAAACATGAATAATCGCAAATAATCATCATAAATTGACATTAAAAGATTAAAACAAAAGACTTCTACTATATATATATATATATATATATATATATATATATATATATATATATATATATATATATATATATATATATATATATACACACTATATATATTATATATATATATGTGCGTGTGTATGTATGTATGTGTATATATATATATATATAATATACCATTTTACTATATTTATTGATTCAAGTGGTTGCAACTTAAGAGAAAGACTCATACATTTATATGCAGATGATTTAATTTTGTATGCAAGTGCTCCTCTGCTGGGCAGGCAATTTTAAAACCACAGAAGTATTTTAATGAAATCCAAAATTGCCTCAAAAATCATAAATGATCATTGAAAGCAAGTATATGATGATGATGATGATGATGATGATGATGATGATGATGATATGATTTTTCTCTAAAAACATTTAAGTTATGCACAATCTATAACTCTTTATACATGATTGAAAGAGTCCCCACCTATAGATATCTTGGGTTTTACCTTTATGTTTTGGCTTGATTATGTAACAGTTCAAAATTAAATCAAAATTATCATGTTATTATAGCAACAAATCTTAAATTATGGAGATGCAGATGCAGACTTCAGCTTCTACATTGGAACCTTAAAATAAACTTTCACTCAGCCCTTTGTTTCATAACAGGTGATGAATTTAAAACCCATCACTGTACTCTATGAAAAAGTAGGTTGGCTACCACTATCTGTGAGAAGAGAACAACACTGAATAAAATTTATTTATAAGGGATTACTTGTTAGACTACCTCAATATCTCACTTGTTTGTTGAACTTTGATACGGGAACTTTTAACACAATATCTCATGATTGTCTAAGTCTAAAAACTGGCTGCACTAGAACTGACATGGAATAAAAAGCTTCTGGTTGTTTTGCATCCCATAAATGTAATACAGTTCAAGGACAAGCATTTTAATAATCTCTCAAAAGATGTAATATTTAGTTTTAGATTGTTCATTGTTATGGAATCTGTACTATTCATCATCATTCTAGACCCATAGATAGGTAAGATTTTGAATATTTTTCCTAAATTATTGAAAATTTTAACTAAAACTATTATAAACTAAAATAATTCTATGGGTTTAACCACAGCCCTGTCACACTGCAGACCTATAAGTGAGCAGTAGTCACATTTACTCGCACAAGTGTATACTCCACTAAAGTGTTCATAGAAAGCTAAGTATCAGCCTATGTTGGAGATTTAAGGTCAATAGCTCATATGCAAAATATCGGCCAGCTAATCTATCGGTGTTTCTCTAGTCCCACACAATCAAAGCTCTCTCTTTAAGGTGTAATATAGTGATAAAATGTCAATGATTTTTGCAGATTACACATGGCTCCTTCCCCCAACTTAAAATGATGCCATTAAATAACTTTAGTTGAACTGATATGAACTATTTTGTGAAGAAGTATGACATCAGCTCTCATTGGCGCATTCATCAGTATTGTAATGACTTAGCGTAACCAGTCAAAGTTAAAATATCTCGGCGCAGTGCACAGAGGCATTTTATTCAATCTAAAAGCACCTCAGCTGCTTTAAGTAACAGCTCCCACAGTGATGAGTGTGAGGCTCAGGGAGTCATGTGAACTTTATACATTGTAAATTGTGAAAGTTAGTATTTTTGTTCAGTTTTTAACCAAGATTTAGTGTGTGTTCCTGATATGACTACATCTGCCTCCATATTGGGATTCTAGACAGATAACATTCTTGAATTAAGTGTATGAACTGTTTTTTGATTAAATGTTGCAGCCTTACTTCATTCCGACAATCATAATTATTCACCATAATGAGTTTATAAATATGTTTTATGAATATAGTTAGTCGTCATGGTAATGCTAACAACAATTAGCATGGTAACTGCACACTTACTCTGACAATAAAGCGCTTTAGAATTAGATACAGACAGTACACAGTGGATATGTTTTGACCTCGGGAGCTGCTTATACACTATATCTCCGAGGGCAAAGCACATTTTCCTTCAGTACATGGGGGAAAAAAACAAAAAAATGGATACAGGCCCTTTAAGGCTTATCACATGAAGCTTCCTGAACCACTATTCACAAGTAACTGTCTAAAGATAATCATGTCAGGACACAATTACAATTTTCGCACTTGATCTGGCTTCCGATTACGGCGCCCCCTGGAGGGTAATGGATTATTATCACCCACCTGAATAGTTAAGAACAAGCCCAGACCGTGCTTCTGATGTTGATACATGAGCCTGTTCCCTCCAGGTCTAAAGAACTTTTAATCATTTTTCCCTGGAATTTATTTTTAGAGTTGAGTAAAAAAGGATATTCCCACGTGGGAATAAGCCACTTTTTGTTTTAGTTTTTAGTCTGCAGATGTTTGTAGCTTGTAAAAGTGATCTTTGAGACATATTATTTGATAGAATTACATAGAATGGAGTGGTTGTTTGCAAGACCTTGGGAAAAAAAAAAGTATTATGATTATATTTGTGCTATATTGTTTAAAAAAAAAAAAAGTAGGATTATACATATGGTCAACAACTCCACAAGCATTAACATTTGAGAGAAGACTGAAATATGAACTGATAAACCAATCCAAAAATGTCATGAATTTCAGAACATGTTTGTAAGGTTTGACAGGATATTTGGTTCTTTACAGAGGGCAGTCTGTTATCTAAATAGTTGCATCCTTTGCGCTTTGATAATAGCGGCAACTGTGTTTTCAATTCAGTTGCGATACATTGTACAGTACTACTCCAGAATTTCTTATGTGGGGTTCTTATGGTGTTGTTCTCATTAAACCCTATGCCGTCCTGTTTCATTAACTATCTGTTCTTCAGAGAGAAAACTGCACAAAATTACATTTTAATAAGGCTCCTCTATTCCCAGGAAGTAAGCCTGTACTGTGAAGTGAAATTGCATGCTCACGCCAGCTTGAATTAGCCAAAACATTTTATCATCTATGCAAAATATGCGCTAACACGTCAGTTAGCATGCTAATAGCTGTTTTGGATACGCTGTGGCATCTCATTGTGTTGGTGTATGTACGGTTAAATAAATGTTGAAAATGCAGCATGTCTGTTTAATGGCCAATTACAAGTCCTTTGTAAGTGGAAAAGCACTCAAAGGGATAGTTAAGTGGCCATAATAGAGACAGAGTTTTGTAAAAGGTTTTGGAAGTGTCCCTCCTCTCCAATTAATCCCAGGAAACTTCCGGAGCATTTCACGGACTCATCCAACTGTTCCTCTGGCACAGTAAAACAAAACTATGCACCATACTATTTTATGAGCACTTTTATCTAACTGCAGTTCCTAAGATTTGCTCCCACTGCTTTTCCCATTATGTTGTCAAAACAGTCGTCCTTCTCATTTATATGGACCTATTTGCCGGGTGCACCTCTCCCTCGATATTGCTCATAACATTTACTAATCGTCACCGCGCTCTCCCCCTCTTCCTTCAAGCATTTGCCTTTGGGTGTCTCTTTAAATAATTAGTCTTTTGTTTCCTTGGATTGGACATTAAAGCACAACGTCTGTTGTTCAGTGTTGAGTGGAGACTTAAAGTATTCTCGCGATTCTTCGTGTGTTTTTGACGAGATAGAGCTAGGTCATATTTTTGTTGTGCATTTTGTTTGGTTCAGACAAAAAAGGGTTAAGAGCTGGTGAGTTACATTTCTTGAGATGCTATGTAATTCCATAAGCAAGTGGCACAATTATAGCAAAAATACAACATAAAATTCATCAATTTTTTTTTTTTTTTATGTATTTATTTTCTCAATATTGTATCAGGTAAATCAATTGAGAATGAGAATACCCTCTCATTTGCAATGACAACCTGGCCAAGAGGCAGCATTATACAGCACAAACAGAATACACTCAAACACTCACACATCTATCATAATGTGAAACAAGCCCATAATTGTGAAATGAGCTGTACAAATGATTAAATATATATGAAAATGACTCATCTCGAGGACTCATTTTCATGTCTCGTCTTGTCCCATCCCTTTAATAATTCCTATTTAACACAAAAAGTTGTCAAATGTTTTCCTCTAAAGTCTGAACTCTGCTCCAAACCACATGCTTTTTTCTTACTAAGAGAATTGGCTGTGGCCCTCTCAATTATAAAACCCCAAGCTGATCATTGACAATTTGAAATGACTGAAACTCGATCTTGATGGAAATCTGTTTACTTGCAGCCTTACTAGTAAAACAACACTTGGTGGCACATATGGAGAAAGTACATGAAAGGCCCACATATGTACTTGGATAGAGATGTAACATAGATGTAACCTACTTATTATATGTACATCTGCTTGTCAGCTATAGTCTTTTTTCTTATGTCAGGAAAGTGCTGTTGATTGGTCGTCTTAGCATCTGCAGTGTTGTCTGGCAGCAGCCGGGATGAGGCGGTCTCCCGGGTGCGACTCAAATTGATTAAATTTGCCAGGTAAGTTGAGGGGCAGACTGGAGGCTCCGAGCAATTATTTGACTGCAGCTGAATCCGGCCTCAAGCACAGAATCAGTTGTTTTGTCTTATGACTCACCAGTGTGTCTTTGAATGACGTAAAGAAGGAATATTTAGCATAGCAAACGCAGCTTTAATAGACCTATTCATAGGTTTCAGCTTCCTGTTCTATGCAACATTTTGAGGACTTGTCTCCATTCAAAATATATACTATTCTGTTCTAAATCCACTTTTTTGCAACATAACTATGTACAGGGCGTTTTAATAGCATTGTTTATTTTGCCTAGTTATTTTTAGCAAACTTAGTGCAAACTAGGTAAATTTGCAGCTTTCTCGTCAAAAAACAACACCTAGATCTAAATTTAAGTAGTTGGTGACATCACAAAAGACTGTCCTAATTACAGCTAGGTATTTCTGATTACACCTGGCTGTAGGGGCAGTGTTTGAAGTGTGGATACCTGTTAGACCAATCACACCGTTTGTTATACCAGTTTAAAATGTTTTTCGAATTTATTTAGGTTATAATAATACATTCAATTTATATAGCGCTTTTTGTAGAAACTCAAAGACACTTTACTGGGCAGTATTCATTCAGTCCGCACATTTTTCAAATGTAGATCCGTAGATCATGTATGAGTAGTGCACATCCGGTCATATAAAAATACTTATTTGTATTGAAAGTTGAAAACAGTTTTTCTGGAAGGTAGTTTTGTTGCAACTTAACACTTTATCTATTAAAAGATAATCCGTCAAATGAATGCACTTAAGCAACAAGTAGTTTTAAAAAAATCCATGGATGGAGATGGAGCGAGGACATTGTAATTAGAAATGTCAATTAGAGAAGCTGTAAGGTGCTGTTTGACTTAGTGAAAAACACTATTATTAGTCTGATTTGATGATGACTTTTCTTGAAATAGAAGCTTTACACAAACACAGTGCAACTTTATAATAGCTATACCTCAGTTGGTTAATACCGTAATAATAACGCATAAACAAAGATTTCATTTATAATCAGCATACTGCAGTGGTGGCAAGTTGTTCCTTACTTACCTTATGCATTACACACATCCTAATTATTCACTACAATGAGTTTATAAGTACTTTTTGAAACTTTCAGTGGATAAAACGGAGTTCACTAACATCATCTAGCATGCTAACCACGCTCTTCCTGCTTTTATAATTAGATGCTGACAGCACGCAGCAGACATATTTTGCTACTTACATACTTCTGCTTTTACAATATATCTGCACTGGAGCAAGGGAAATTTTGCTCACATACATGAAAAAAAAAAATATATATATTGGATACAGGCTTTAATTAACTGGTTAGAAGTAATTTCTAATTTGTTCTTTATGAATTAAGTCTTTGTTCATGCCTTATTAAGGCTTTTAAAATCATTGTTGGCATAAAGTGGTACAAAAAATGCATTTATTGCATTAACCTTTGACCATTATAATATATTAAAACACTGGATCATTTAGCATGCAAAAGGGTGTCTACAGAAGTGCTTTTCTCTGCCCGTATCTTGTGTGTTGAGCTGGAGGGAACAGCTGGTCTTGCTCCGAATAAAGGCTAGCCATTAGCTCGCTGCACACAGACCTCCCAGGAGCACCTGAGAAAGACGACCAGCCGGCAGAAAGGCTAACATTTAATTGCACCGAAAATGGCCTCTAAAATCTCCCTGATGGTGGGAAAATGGTCGCTCGGCAAAATGAACAACAAGAGAAAAAAAAGATATTTGATGTAATGACAGATAGGAGCTGTTGGCACCAGATGGAGAAAGGGAAGGTATTGTTTGCCAAATGACGGAAAACTCTGAGAGCATGGTATATTATTAAATAGGATGAGCTCCCTGCAAAATCAAATACCTCCTTCAGACTCCAGTGGCAGCTCTATGGAAATCCTCATTTGACCTGTTCTGTGCTCTCCCAACCCGACTTTATTCGCTTTGGCAGTTATGTTAAATTAATAATGTTCCAAGCGCCACTGCATGGGTTTTCTGCACTACTAAGTCATGAACACACTTTTTTTTTCCCTCTAGTTTGACAGTGTCTTGTGTGGTGGGCCATATGTTAATTAATGACTTTGCCCCAACCCTTTGCCAAGGCATTGCCCCGGTTTTACATTGGCTCTAGTTACATGCGCACAAAATATCCAGTTATAATCTGGAATATTTTCAGGAGTTGTTGTATTATTGAAATGTCATGTAAACAGCAAGATCTAATGTCATTTATTTGATTTCTTTCTGGTCTTTCACGCTTTTTCGCATAACAATGAATATGCAGTAAAAATCTGAGGCAGTATGAAGATTAATGACAAAATGTAAAATGCCGTATGTGGAGCTGTATGTAGCCTGCCCTCTTATTGTTTCTAAAATAGGTACTACAGTCACTACTGAACCTGGGTTTCCAGTGCCTTAAGTTTTCTTTTTACCACCAGGCTGCATCAGCACTGATTAATGATCGCTGCAGGTGCTGGGGTTTAGGTAGTGAGGATTCAGATGAGAAAGAGGCCTTTTAGGTTTAAACCAACTGGATTTCAGCACTGAAACTGGCAACCCAAATGAGCGACTCATGTGAGGCTCATTCTGCTTTTAACTGGATAGTCCTCTTGAGAACCAAACTTACAACATAAATAAATGGGACATCATGTTTTTCGTAGAATAGAATAAATCAACAGTAGATTTTTTATCAGTAAAAGCTGTTTTTGACTTGAACATGTTTACCTTGCACACAGGGGACGCAGATAAGTCGTGTGTGAAATTTTAAATAAAAATCTTACAGTTCCTTTAAGTGTTTTATTTAAAGATTCACTATGTAACCTTTCTGGTTGGAGGGTTCCACCTTCTTGACTTCATGTATAATGGAATGTTACATAGTCTGACAGCAGGTGGACTCCACCAGGTTACAAGTCGCAGCTGTGAACAGCTTTTTGTTTTTTGTGAGATTTGATGTCACACTTTTGAGCATTTCAGGCAAGGCAATATAATCTCCATGGAGACGAGTGGCCAATCTGTTATCTAATTGCTCCAGTTATCAAATTTTTCTGACCATGTGAATGTAGTCTCTAACAGAGATATGATTGCTTCAACTGCATGGAAACTGGCACTCTTCTATCTCAGGAGTAAATGCTTTTTGCACCTAGCTTCAAAGGTAGAATTGATCTAAACCATGTACAGAATTCTACAGACTTTGAAGTAGTTATACTAAAAATATGCTTTATTGTTAATATTGTACTTCCAAGTTCATAATACCTGACCTATTTTCCCAGATGCATTTTGTGAGACCCTAGTTGAGATCCTGGAGGGAACGCCACAGCTGCGCTACATTTGGAGCACCTTTAAGCCGCTGGTGCAGGGAAAAGTCCTCTTTACACCCGATACGTCCGCTGCTCGGCTCATAGTGCAAGAAGTGAGTTTGGTCAGATGTAAAGATCAACAAATGCTGCTTTTAGAACTTGCAATATGTGTAGACCAGCTAAAATACACTGTACTTGTTTTGCTTCCTTAGGCAAACAGCACATTTAACACCTTGGCCATGTTAAAAGAACTCACGGATTTATGGGAAGAAGTTGGACCACGTGTTTACAACTTTCTTCAAAATAGTACTCTAGTCAATGCAATCCGGGTAAGTTTCTAGCACCTATCGCAGAGGTCACCAGTCTTCAACTCAGTGTTTCCCCTAATTTATTTTTCATTAAAGGTGCACTATGTAACTTTTCCGGTGTGGGGTCCGCCACCTGCTTGTCTCATGGAGATATTGCTATGCCTGTAATGTCTCACAGTATGGCATTTGACATTTATATTGGCTTTATTCAATTACTGGAGTATTTATTGCTAAAATATACCTTGAAAAACATGAATTCTTGAACTGTGAGTAGGGATCCCTCTCAACAGATCTATAACTTGGCCTGGAGGCAACACCTACTTGTGTCCATCAGTGTTTTTCCACCTTCTAGGAAAAGCACTTTATATCAAGGAACCACTCACCCATTCACACGCCAGTGTACACAGAAGGACATAATGACTGCACCAATGATGTTTATGTCAAGAATGGGATTCAATCCACCAACCTTCTGATCATTGGGCAAACATTCTACCAACTGAGCTACTGTTGCTGTTATTTCATTGCCGACAAGCAGGTGGCAGACCCTCCAGTAGAAAAGTTACATAGTGCCTCTTTAATGTATTTATTTGTATGCCACAAAAACAAACAAAAAAACCCATAAAAAACATTTAAGGTAATAAACAAAGAGAAACATAGAACTTCTAACTTTTTTTTTTTTTTGTCATTGCAGGATAGGGCTAATGCTAATTCCCTCATTATTACATGTTGTCATTTTCGGTACATAGACCTACATACATTTACATAGCCATTGCTGTGAGTGACCTTGCACGCACACAGTGGAATCCGCGCCGGGATGTACTGCACACATTATGTATATTAATTTGTGGCACTTGCTATTATATGCGTAAACAGCAGGGGGAGGTAATTATGGATAAGTGCAGGATAATTTTGGCGGTGGCAGAACGGATTATCTGCACAAGTAGAGGACATGGACACTTTGCGAGCTTCTCTCTGCCTTTCGCTGTATTTCCTTGACACCGACATCACTCCAGTGTCACACCAAATGAGCTTATAGGCAGCAGCTGGAGGGGAGCAGACACCGGGCTCTCCGTACAGCCCGAGTATTCATTACCCTAGCCCTAACCTTTACACAAATGGGCCGGCAGTCCTCCTTTGTCTTCATTTTCCCTGCCTCGGCCTCTCCTCTCTGTCTTCTCTCCTCTGTCCTCTCTCTCTCCTCACCCTTTCCCTCCCAGCCCCCCCGCGCCCATGCTCCCAGCGGTCCGTCATCTCCAGAGGTCGTACAAGGTCGCAGACGCGTTTTACGTTGATGGACCAATTACCATCACAACAACGAGGAGATCAGAGATAGAACAGAGGATGAGAAGACATGGGCCGAAGGACATTTACTATTGGGGAATTGGTATCATTCAGAATCTTTAATTCTACATTACAATTTAGCTTTAGAAGTGAAAAAGTACTAAAGTTATATGGTAACCAAGTATAAATATTAGTATTAGTAACATTTTTGTATTTTATTTTGTGGTATACTGCACTTCAATATACCACTGTTAAAAACAACATTGGACTAATCAGACATTTTATTATTATTTTATTTTTTATTTGGTCCAATCAAAGCTGCTTATTTGCAGCGCACATCTTTCACATCTGGAAGACATCTTGAAAATGTTTGTATTATTCAGAAGGAAATGTATAGGTTACTTACATAACATATTTACATAACATAATTTACAGAGTTTAGTGCTTCACTTGATGATTATGTAGAAATCTGCTCAGTTTCTCAGTCCTGTTTTTGTTTTTTTTGTTTTTTTTTCCCGTTGTGTAGTCAAAGCCTGCAGTTCTCTGGTTGGTCAATTCGCCTGACAAACACAACAATCAGATCTTCTGCAGACAGGACCCGCCTCCAGACTACACTATACTATGTCTTTGTAAAGTAATACAAAAGCCTACCGTCTTAGCTAGCTGGTTTTTCTAACTTCTCTGTCATTATCTACAGAAATATTTCAAAGTCTCATCACATGCGAATAAAAGAAACATTGAATGATATTCCGCAGATTTATTCTCACTAGCCTTGTCCATAAATATTAATTCCGTTACTTGTTATTCAACCAAGATCTCAGACCTCTGCCTATCCCACTCTACATTGTGACGTTAGCATCCCAACCAGAACATATAATCTAGTAAACAATCCTTGCGTTTCTCTTGATTCAAATGTACGTGACAGTTGTATTATCACGGTTAATTTTAGCCTATGTAATCGCACCATTATTACCGCTACAATGCCCGACCATTACTTGAGCGTTAATTTCTCTGCTGAAGGCAACTATGCAAATACAAGGTGGGAGTAATGGGAATAGTTGTGGCTACTAAATGGAGGGCAACACATTTAACCAACAAGTAGGAGGGAGACTAGCTTATTATGCAAAAGCTAATGCACACTGATCTTGCAAGCATGTTTTTTTTCTCGCAGCCAAACCGGTTTCCATGTATTCATTTATTGTTGCGGCGGCAGGGAGGTCGTCTCTGCCCTCACATCATGCTCAGCGCCTTCAATTATTTATCATATGATTAGTGCAATTGCAGTTTGATCCTCCAACCTCACATTATGGGGCCCGTACTTGATTGTAACAGCATCAAATGAAAGGCTAAGGCAAAAAAGCTAGCTCTAGTTTTTAAGATGGCTTTCTCTCTTGGGTTTCTCTGTAAAGAAATTATAATATCTTGCACATGTATTGCTGTTTACTTAGAAATAAAGACTATGAAGAAATAAAGACATTAATGCTACAGTGGTTAAAATGTAAACATCATCTCCAATGGATCCAGATCAATGGCTATACAAAATACTTTTGTGTTGTCACGATACTATAATTTAAACTTTGATTTTAATTAATTAAGACTTTCAACATAAAATAACAATATATTTTTTTTTATATCATTTAATTTCATAATAGTTATAATAACCAATATATTACACAGGAGAACTGTTTTTACCATTAGTACAGGTCCCAGGATCTGGTGACATGAACACTCAAGACATTGTGATAGTATTGTCCATTCCAGTATAGTCCAGTCTAGTCCTTTCCAGTCTGTCTATGCTTGTGTTATAGGGAATATTATACTGCTGATAACACAGGCCAAGATAATAACGTCTGAGCTGACAGAGTTGGGCTGGTACAGCCCAGAAATGTAATGACTCTATCAATTATTTATAGTTTTGTAACACTGATTTTGATCTAAATTAGACTTTGTTGGAGAACCCTGTTTTTGCTGCAATTCTGGACCAGCGTCTAAGTGGAACCGGGTGGACTGCAGAGTTACTGGCCAACTTCCTGTACAATGGCCCCCCAGAGGATCGCCCCCCTGACATGCCACAGTACGACTGGAGGGACCTATACCAAAGTCTAACACAAATCTTCAAACTCATCTCAAAATTTCTTGGGGTAAGACATATTTTTATTACGCTATAAGTGTAATGGAATCTGCAAGTAGATGCAGTGTGTTTACACGCCCCATTCTTCATTTCATGCTTACTATAAATACATAAATAAATAAATAAATAAATATATGTAAAAAAAAAAAAAAAAAAACTCCTGCTCACCCTCTGTGGGTGGTCTTTATCCCCTCTTTTTCCACGCTCGGGACCTCTACCAGAGGCCTGGGAGCTTGAGGGTTCTGTGCAGTATCTTTGCTGTTCCTAGTACTGCACTTTTCTGGACTGAGATGTCTCAATCATGTGTGTATATAATTAGATAATCAGTGTAATTGTGTTAGAGAGTTGAAAGAAATTTTATCTATCATCAGAAGAGGAAGGTACAGACAGCAGGCACTTGCATACATTGCAAAGGAGCCTTTCCTGTACTTATAGCCTGAGAAAGTACTATCTGTAGAAGGCTAGTCCTATAAGGACTTAAACACATTTTACATGCTGCCCATACAAGGCCATAAATCGGTAGACTGTTACCAGAAGGTAAAATACATCACTGAAAAGAATTCTTGCAGTCACTGAAAAGATGGATTGCAAAACCTCTTGTCACAGATGTAACAGGACATCAAAATAAGCATGTGTAGCATTCTTACTGAATATAAGTTCACCTCTCTGTAATGTATAATAATGTATAATATTCAACACAAGTTTTAAGAGTGAACTTGTAAAGAAATAAAGAGTAAAGAAATTTAAAAGAAAAAAATGCTTTCAATCAGGAAAAAGGAGAAGGCCTGAACTAACATCAGACACCTCAGTCCAGAAAAGTGCAGTACTAAAAATAGTAAAGATACTGCATAGAACCCCCCAAGCATGGAAAGAAAAAGGATGAGACCACCAGGATGAGATTATATTATTGGGCAAATTATAGCTGTAGTAATTAAATGTCTGTGGAATTGTCACAAATAGTTCATATTATAGTGTGTAAACAAGTCTTCAGGACATGGGCTATGAATTTGTTTTGATGTCACATAAGGTTGATTCTATGTTGAATAATGTTTAATAATAAAACAAAACTGAGCAGATAACGACAACCAAATTTCTACTCAAAATGCTATTTTTTTCTCCCTTATTCTTTCTTCTTTCCAATTGTTGCCAAGAAAAAACTGGATATATGCCTGGAATTGGAATCCATGGCAAAAGTTACATCAGTCAGTTTTTTTTATCAAAACTCCTGATTTCTTGGTTTTGTAGTAAATATATGGCATAATACAATAAAAAAAATGAAGAAAACTAGTCTCTTATAGTATAATATAAGTGTCAATGACCTGACATGTTTGAAGAGATCTGCTATATTTTTTTGTCTCAATAGCGCTCCATCAAATGTATGAAAAACTGTACACACACGCAGGTGAGATGGTTTGTCTGTGTGGTCAGTGAAAGCCTTAAGAGCTCAGTTTTCTAAGCCCTAATGAAAGTTGTATCGCAGAAGAATGAACTCAAGGATGGACACGGCTACATGTTCGAGGATTTTTGCAATGTTCTCTCTAGGGAAGTGGAGAGCTTCGTCTGTTAAGACTGGACAATTGACAAGTCAAAGAAGACAAGTGTGCCATCCTCACCAAATGATGTAGTAACTTGAATTGCCAGCACGTATCTTTCACGTATATTATAAGTAGAATCAGTTGTAGTTGCATTAGTGATCAGACATGTACACTGATTCTTCTAATTAGTTCTAGTTCTAATCTTCCTCTACTGCTGAGCCTAATATTTATAAATTTAGATTTTTGATTCAATATATTTGTATTGGTAAAAACAAATAAAAAGGGCTTTTAACCGTTACAGACTTTTAACCATTACTATTTAATATAAGAAGTAGTCAATTTGCCCTAACTAGCCTTTTGGTAGCATGAAACAACCTTACTCCATCACCAAAAGTGTCTCCCTCCCAGAACTGCCCTATGAACCTGTATTGTTTTTCAGCGATCCAGTCCACCTTAAAAGTTAAGGATGTAGTTTTGTGCTGAGGAGGATGTTGCGTCAGTTGCATTGACTGAAGGGGGCAGACTTCTTGGTTTTCAAAAGTTCTTGTCCTTGTCAAACACACGTCCATCCTGTTTCTGTTGATGCCTGACAGTCTTTTGACCCTTCTCGCAGACAGGGGCACATCCATTTCATTCTGGTTAAGGTTACATAAACTCTGACACAAACTCATGTCCGGGCAGAAGCACCATGTTTATAATGAGATTCTACAATAACGACACACCTGTGCTATCACTCACTGGCCCACACAGCATGATGCAACCGTGACTGTGCCACTGCTGCTGCTCAGAAAATACCAACAAATTAGGTCAAGTCCAACCTGGTACTTTTTAGAATGCTGGATATATTATACCCTGCTAGACTATTTCCCCAAAATAAATAAACTAATGTTTAGTGAAATTCATGGTGTATTATATTTACAGTGGAATGTATTTTATGTGGAACACTGAAACCATCTCAGACCTTTTCAGATAGTAACAAGTTAGCAAGCATGGCAATTATCAAAACAAGAAAATATAGTTTTATTGCTTATTGCCTCTCCACCAGGGATGTGCACAGATAGGGCCCAGGTGGAGCTCAAGCACCTGCCCCCGTGACTTAAGTGCAACTTATTTTTTTAGGTTTAATATTTGCCCCATGAAGACAGCAGAAGTGTAAAATGTTTTAAACTTTCAACAATAAAAGAATGTCACTTTCGCTTCTCTCCCTCTTTCCTGCCTCTCGCTCATGCACATCTGCCTGTCGCAGCTTCAAACTCCACATGTATCTTAACCTTAACACCACATAGTGCTAAATCAAAGACTGTAGGAACAGTTTAGAGTCCATAAAGATGTTCTACACAATCAAAGATTTTCCGACAATCTGCCTCTTATTCACGATGTTATGAGCAGAACAGCTGATGCAATAGCGCGAGTATATCACGTTGATGAGTGGCACATTTCTTGGAAAATATCAGTTGAATTCTCATGAAAGCAACATAACACTTAGGTCTAGGCGTGTGGATAAAATTTTTAGACTGGACCGTGACTGTTCTCTGTAGTGTTCGTCCACAGCCCAGTGTGAGGCTGCTGCTCAGTAGCTGCGCACAGGGTCTTTCTAAAATGGAAGTTAATGACAAGTATGGAATAAAAGTAGGCCAGTAGTTATAGTCTAATAAACAATTTCATGTTTTGAATCTTGGACAGAAATAGGCATCAAACAATGGGCTTATATCCCGTTATTCTGTAGCAGACTGCAAAAAAATTGGATTTCTTCACCTAAAACACCCCAGATTACAGGAAATTACATTTATTTTTACCAAAAGTTCCTGAGGGAGGGACCCTAGACCCCTCCCACACATGTTCCTTTTTTGCTCTGTCTCTCTCATTTTTAAAAAATATTCTTGTTGGTCTCTCAGCGCATACACCTATGCACAAAGCTTTGCTGCTAAACCTCAGCAGGCACACACCTAAAAGTAATCTCTAAAGAAGTGAAATCATTGTTGCTTATTTTTAAAGCCCGTGGATAAGTTCATTTTAAGTAATATGAAGTGACCTTTTTCTTGGTTGAGCACCTGCCCCTCAAAATGTCTGTGCATGTCCCTGCTCTCCATAGACCTGACCTGTAACATGCTGCTTGCTTCATGGAGATGGATATGTGTAAAGCCTTACTCTGGAACATTCAAGGCAAAGCAATAATATATGGAGATTAGGAGGTGGTGGAGCCTAAGCTACGTAACGCATCTTAAAACAGAGAATGAAATGACTCAAAAGCTCACTCAAAAATAACAGTTAGATGATTTTTTTTTGATTTTTTTTACATATATAAACTAGTGCTTTATCAGGTTAGACACATGCATCATCAGAACTAAACTTATACCTTATCTCCCCATTGGTCTGCCATTACACCCTCACCAATCTACCACAAACAAATCCCAGATCCACAATAACGACTTGTGAATTTGGGAATGACAAAACTGTTGCAGCAGTGAGATGTGCGGACAGCTGTCAGGAGTGACTGGCTCCCGGGACGCCAAGCTCATTAGCGCCTCATGAATGCTGGGCAGGGGGGCTACAACGGAGAGGGTGGTGTGGTCTCATTTTAGTGTGCCTTTGCCAGGAACCAAAACATTTTCCACCCTCTGGCAGCTTTACACCATTTTTTTCCACTATAGTGGTAGTGGGCTAGTATGATGTGGAGTGATGCTATTTGCTAAACAGCCATTTGCCAGCGTGTCATGTCATTATTACATGTTCTCCAGAGTTGGTTTTGTTTAGTGCTAATGTTGTTCGGGTTAGCTGGCTTTTTCATTGGTCATTGATGGCTGGTTTGTCAGACTCTTACTGGGTCAATTGAAAACGGGAATGGTTTTATGATGTTTTGGATGTTGTTTCTTTCACAGTAATGGATGAGATTTGGCAAAGCTCACATCAGGTTTCTTGAAGGGATGTAAAAATAATGAAAAAAATCAAACAAAAAACTGCATTTGAAGAATTGCAAGGTTGATCTGAAACTTGATGAAAGAAACAGATCCACTGACATCTGGTTCAAAACTGCAGAATTGTGATGGCAATGAGGTGATCATTGGACTTTACAGTACTGCGTTATATGTTTTTACAATAGCATTTATACTCCTAAACTACTTCATTTATTACAAAACCACACACTTTGACAAATGTTTACAAAGACGGGCACGTCTGGAACTGTATTCTGTGCCCCTGAATTGAGTTGGTCGTGATTGACAGGTGGATTAACCAATCAGAAAAATGCATGGTCTGTGATTTGTCAGATTTATGTAGAATGAACAAGTGAAGCACAAAGCTGTTATTTATCTCAGGGAAAAGTTATAGATTTTGTCTCCTCCTCATCTCCTCTCCAGTAGAATTTTGGAGAGACGTCTTCCGGATTTGATATGGGCTACAAATTATCGGCTGTGGTCCGACCATCCCAGCCCATTTTTCATACTCTATGGTCCGATTCCAGACACTTCTGTATTCCAACAGAATGTAGAAGAGACTGGCTGGTCAAGCAACTTCTTTCAGGCGTAACATTGCGAGACATCTGTTCCCTTGGAGAACACCTCTGCTTTCCTATTACTTTCAGTTGTTCACTATTTTCTCGTTGTCTTGTTATGTACTCAACAGTGTCTGAACCTGAACAAGTTTGAAGCGGTGCCAACAGAACGACAGTTGGTCAGCAACGCGTTAGACCTTCTGGATAATGGAACATATTGGGCTGGGATTGTGTTTGAAACCATCAGCACAAACTCCTCTGAGCTGCCTCTGTACATGAAGTATAAAATCAGGATGGACATTGGTGAGGTGGAGAGGAGCGATAAGATAATGTCCAGGTAAGAAACATTCCTCAAATGTTGCTGAATATCTACCGAAATAACGCAGTCTTTGTGTACTTTGCCAAATTGGGGAAAAAAACAAACTCAAATATGAAAAATAGATTGCATGTATTTTTCCCTACACATAGCTTTGGACATATAATTGCTTTGCCTGGAATGTTTCACTGTATGGCATTTAACTTATTTCCATTTAAACAAGCAGTTGGCGCTTCTATGCCAAGTTACAGGTCAGATCTGTGGAAAGATGATCACTTTCACATGAAATAAATAAATGGTTAATAGCGCACCTTTATTTCACAGCTTCTTCATCAAAGCAGAATAAAATGTACCTATTTTACAGATAAATCCATAATAATTTCTACAGCTATTGACTTTTAATACCCTCAGCTCTCTATTCAAAGAAACCCATCTTTTTATGGTCATTTAAACTTAACCATGTGAAAATATGACCTTAAAAAATTGCTGTGTTATCCTGCCAGTATTTTTTGACCAGTGAGTTTGTATTTTAATTTTTTTTAACCTGGCATTTGCTAAGACCGATCCCTTTGTGTCTACTTTTAATAAGGTCATGGTCTCCTGGGGCTCGGGACAGCAGCTTTAACGACCTGCGCTATATATGGGGCGGCTTCTCCTACCTGCAGGACATGATGGACCACGGCATTATTCGGCTGCACACGGCCATGAACCAGACGCTTGGGGTGTACGCGCAGCAGATGCCCTACCCCTGCTATGTGCTGGATGAGTGAGTACTGCATATAGTTCACAGCTGACAAAACTACAGTGGGATGATCTGTAAGGACCAGGAAGCTGTAGCCATGCATAACAACACAACATTCTTTAACCCACAAATTACTTAAATTCAGGAATGTTGAACCTGGTATTTTCAATTATTGACTAAACCCAAGAACTCACTGTATTTCAACATAACTTTGCATTTTAACAATATTCATTTTAGCTGCCCCCATTCATTAATTCATATTGGCCTTCAGAATGCTGTAATGTCACCTGAAACCCAGCAATATGTGGATGTTTACAAATTAAAGCAACATCGTGTAACTTTCTGAAGGTGGCACATCACCTCCATGGACCACTGAAATAGAAAACCATACTTTGGAACATTCTCTGGAGATAGATGAGATTTATGTCATGCTGTGGACTATTATAGCCAAAGGAACAACTTTGGAAGTCCATGTTTTCCATGTTTTATGGCTAAATTGTTACACAGTGGGGCTTCAGTAGTCTGAAAATTGCTAGGCCGCAGATATGCCCAGGACTGTTGTGCATCCATTTGCGGAGTTCAAGACTATAGAGCCAGAGTCCACTCAAGACAGAGGGGTAGCGGGTGGACCATCCATAATAGAGTAAGGGTCATGTAGCCAAATGAGGGGTCATGCAGCCAGGTGAATGAAGGGGAGGATCCGGGTCCATAGGTCAGGATGGCGGCAAAGGAGGTGTGATCCAAGGTCCGATTATCACTCGGGCAGCTAGTTGCAGGTATGTGAACCAACTCTCCATTAACTTGTGAATAGCGATTAACAGACTACAGATGAACTAAATGTTGCATATATTGTTCATAGAGAAAGTAGGATGAACTTTTTTTTTTTTTTTTATATATATATATATAACAGTTATGCTTCTACAACCCCATTGAAATTCCATTTCATAACAGGTGATGAATTTAAAACCCATCACTCTACACTCTATGGAAAAGTAGGTTGGCCATCGCTATCTGTCAGAAGAGAACACTGTATATTTATAAGGGATTACTGGATAGACTGCCTGAATATCTCACTTGTTTGTTGAACTTTGATATGGGAACTTAATACAACATCTCATGATTGTCTCTGTAAAAACCGGCTACACTAGAATTGAAAAACATTTTGGTTATTCTGCTTCCTAAAAATTGAACACATTTCAAGGGCATGCAAGACTGGATACATTGGTGCCACTAATGCATTTTAATAATCTGGTGATAAACATTTATAATCACACCTGCTCCTGTTTTTAATGTTTTAAATGGACCAATGTAGTAATTTGTTTTGGTGGTTTTCGTTTGTATTGTTCTGTATTTTAACAGGGTGCTAATGAAAAATAAAGTCTGAATACTCTCATTGGGCTCTCCCTGTATAAATAAAGATTAATTAAATAAATACATTAAATCAGTTCAGGCTTAGTAGGTACCGCATTGATGCCCAAACTCCAAACACTAAACCCCGTAATTCTTTCTGCATGCTTTTTTTAATTCTGTAGCTCAGTTGGTATGTGGTATGGTAGTTGGAGTGTTTGTCCACCGACCCAAAGGTTGGTGGTTCGAATCCCACTCCTGACATAAACATAATTGGTTAAGAGGTCAGATCCACTGGTCCACAGATTGGTGGGGCGATTCTAGCTCCCACATATGACTGCCATTGTTTTATCCTTGGGCAAGACACTTAACCTACCTTGTCCCCAGTAGCTGTGTACACTGGTGTATGAATGTGTGTTTGAATGGGCGAGTGCTTCCTTGATGTAAACGGAAAAGTCTTCAAACTTCAGACCAGGTGTACCCATTCATCATTTGCACTGCACTTTGTTGACCTCTAGTAATATGACTAATAGTAATATTCAGAAGGGGGAGTTTGCTCTGAAACCTGATGGCAAAAGTCAATAATAAACATGTAACTTCCTGGAGGATGCATTTAATCATAGACAACAGGTCGGTGAGGGAAAACCTAAGAAGACACTATTGATTATCATCAAACCACAGGAAATTCTTGAATAGCTGATGGATCCTGAATTATTAAAGGCACCACCACAAGGAGCTGCCTGCTTTCTTGTCTTTCTTTCTCTCTCCGAACTAACCCAGGCCCGATCGTGTAGAGCGATTGATGGCTGCACTCAACCTGCGTTACATCTGCTCCTATCATGTTAGATCGACAAACCTCAGGGACACAAATGACAGCGTATTTCCATGAATCTTCTAGAGACAAGGCTTCCAGTGCACCATAGATCTAGCCTACTTCCACAACATTACCGTCTCCAGTAATAAAGAAGCACAGCTGAAATGGCATTGAGGGAAAGACAGAGAAAGGGGGAGGGTGATTACCCGGGAGATTTAAGACCAGCGATACAATACAGGCATTTACAAGACACGAAATATTACAAGAAAAGAGATATGAAAGAATTGTTCAACGCAGTGACAGCCAACATGAGATTAAGATAGACATGCTTTGAACACTACAAAGTCCTGTTCTGATCAAAGGTTTGTCAGTTTGCATCTAGGGCAGCCTTACAGATTATTTGAATGACCATGAAAAACATCTTATCTAGGCGTCATATTAATAGTATAATGGAACATCAAGATGCAACACAATCTTGCACTTTGCATCATTTTCCAGACTTGATTATTTCAAAGAGTTCACATAAAAGAGAATTTGACATTTAAAAAAAAAAGAAAAATGTTTGTCAAATCTAATTTCCTGTAAGAAACGGGTGTGGCCAGCTAGCCTAATGTATTTTAGTGTGCTAGCTTATTTAACAGGCACTGTGTAACTTTTTTCTGCTGAAAGGTCTGCCATCTGCTTGTCTCCATAGAGATGTTATCGTTTAGAATATTCCACAGGATTACATTTAGCTATCCCCATGGAGACTTCTAGGCCAATTAACAGATCAGATCTGTAACGAGGCTAGCCAGTTTTTCAGTGTTACCGGAAAAAAGCACACCTGCATGTAATAGATATGTTTAAAGCCATACTGTGGAACATTCTAGCCAAAAGCTCTAGAGTTAAAGTTACATAGTGCAGCTTTTAGATATAAAACGTAACACATTTCCATTATTTCAAATAATAACAGTAAAACATGTCCTTCTGAGCTATGGGTTTATGGCAGAAGATATTTTAAGTGCTTTTTGGTTTGATTTACTTTTAATCAAATAGCATTTTTATTGGCTCACCATAAAATGCCCTTGATTTGTATTCACATTGTGAATCTAAGATTAAATGCGTTTTTACTTCTTTTTACTTTTTTGCTGTTGCATTAGTTCACCTGGCTTCAGTCCTGTGTTTTACAAGCATTAAACTACCAAAGAGGGTGCACTTAGCTGGGCCTATCCGGCACAGGGATCACTTCAAGTTCTAATTGGATTGATGTTTTACGCAATACCAAGATTTTTTGCCAATAAGCAATTTGCCTACAAATAAAAATACTTCTATTGGATTCTCGGAAATGTAATGCATACGTCTACAATAAATATTACTTCAAAATTAAATTAATGAATGGGTGTAGGTAGCTCAGTTGGTAGAGTGTTTGTCCATTGATCTGAAGATGGTGGTTTGAATCCGGCTCTTGACATAAACATCATTGGTCACATCCACTGACTCACAGGTTGGCGGTACGATTCCAGTTCCCACAGATGAATGTGTGTGTGAATGGGTGAGTGGTTCCTTGATGTAAAGTTCTTTGAGTGCTTTGAATGTGGAAATGCACTATTTAAAAATGTGACCGTTTACCAAAATGCTAAACCCTTGCAATAATTTTCAATGTCAAGTAGGTGGGTTATATCGATAAAATAATTGATATGATGGGGACATTTTCTACTTACTCCAGTCCCAAGATATTTTACATCCAAATTTTACTACAGTGCATTTGCAAATGTCATAGTTGAGGAAATAAACCATAAGACTGCAAAAATCTCACGTTATTTACCCTTGTTGAAAATAGAAAGTTTGTTTTATTTTAATTTTACCATTTTTATTATGCTTATGAAATTCTAATTTTGTGTATCACCAAAACAACACTTTCAATATTATCCATTGTTTGATATACTCACGTGTAATTACACATTTCAAATTTAGACTCAATCGCGTCCCTTTCATTGTCCTAAAACAAAAGATTAATAATTACTCACGATAAATGTAGGCCATCAAGCATTGCAATACCCTCACCATTTTGCTCTTTGCCAGCCTATTCATTTGGGCATTCCTGTGAATTATTAACACTTCAAAACTGCTATTTCATTCATACATTATTGAGCTTCACGGGGAAATTGCACAAAGGGGCAGAGACACGCTAGAACACACAGATGCATGATGGGAAAGAACCTTGATGGTAATTATTTTGATCTTTGCGGCCAAAGGGATGGAGAGAACATTGTGCATTCAGATGAACACGTCTTTGCTAAGTCTTTCGCAGCTTAGTGGAAATCTCTGTTTAAAATGCCATTTATGGAAAACCTCAGGCGCCAGGGCCGTTCAGGAGCACGATGAAGAATTAAAAAACATATTCTTGTATAGGAAATCAATGCAGGCTTATTTATACTGATAGAGAGGCTGGGTTGGTGGCCACATTTCACATATAATTGCTTTTTTTAATGGCACCAAGTCACAGAGGAGACTTCAAACCTATTTCAGGGTTATAAGGGCAGGTAAAAAAAAGACAAAAAGAAATTCTTCAATTAACTAATACATTTTCGGTTACAAAAATGCCCAAATGTTTAGACATATGTGTTTTAAATGTCAGTTCTGTGGTATTGTCCAAAGCAAGTGTGATCTTATTTGCAAATACCTTTAAAAATCTTAAAAAAAAAAAAAAAAAGGAAGAATACCCATTTTCAAGCATTCTGGTCACAAAATTGAAATAGCTTGTGATGATTTAATTTATTGTATGTATGGACTGTATGGACATAGCTAACCTGCTAGCTGTCAAGTTCCAAATGGGAAGTGAGCATGGACGCACTTCCAGCTCCATCAGCTTGGGCTCCAATTCACTTTCTATTCTACTGTTACCCCCCTCTCTGTAAATGCTGCTGTCAAGCTCGTCATTTTGTTCTTAAAATGTTCATATTAACCCGCTCTGCATGATCCTGGTATTAATTTCACTATTTGTGTATGAACATCAATAACAGAAAATCAAGCTCCTTCATTCCCTGAGGTCTCTCCCACTAGCATTAGAAACAGGTTTGATTGACAGCTAAGGACTCGCTCCATGCTAAACCAGGTGGAAACGGAAAAGGGTGTTACCGTCAACACCCTCACCAGATTGGCTCTTTGGTTGCTGTGATTCTCGCGGTCGAAATTCCAAATATGGAACTTGGCTCCAAATTCGCTCCATAACTGCTAGCCTCAATGAGCTTTTGACCACTTTAGTCCACTTTGTTTTATCTTGTATATTATATATGCATGTTTTTGGTTTGTTTTTTATTTAACATAGTTGGCACTTTGTTATATTTTCGGCAGTGTCTCCCAAAGTCTTACATTTAGTCCACAAACACTAAACCTAGTCAAAACAGTAGAGCTGTAGAACACACTGTACTGTAACTTTTCTTGTCTTATCAATGCACAATATCTTGTTGGACCATAGAGATTGTTTAGTTTCAAGTGGTCCGAGATTTCTTTAGTCGATTACAGCCCTACAACACCGTACTCCCAAACTAATAACCCCCAAATAATTTCGATTTTTCTTCATTTCCTCCGTGTATTCCCTGTCTGCTCCATCAGTGAACTCCTCCTCCCTCCTCTGACCTGTTGGCATTTTGAACCCCAGATAAGCGGACTGTATTAAATCCCTATGTGAGTGTGCTTTCCTATTGTGATGACGCTGCTGGATAAAGTTTGACCCCTTCCGGACCTGATATCTCGTAAACGCCTCCCTTTATCTGCTGCCCTCGTGCCACCTCACGCTCCCCAATCTCCCGTTCGAATCCTGGGGCTCTACATCTATAGGGTTCTCACATGGGCCCAAGTGGAGATCTGACCATGTTTTTAAACTGCAAATTACATAGACATGAGAGAGATTGCAAATTTTATTTAATCTGTAACAACTGTGTGGAGAGAGTAAGTTTAATGAGATAAGAGAATGAGATGATGAACCCTTGCAACTGTAAAGCCAAGTGAGTGGTGTGGTCATAGGGGCTGTTGGTAATTATAATAAAGACAACTCAATTATTTTATATGTAGAAGTTTCTCTACTTCCTCCATTTGGACCTGTGCCAACAATAGTCCTCTATGTTATATCTACACTTGAATCATCTATTACAATTCAAAAACATTGATATGACCTGTCTAAGTATTAACCACCCCAATACAGTGGGACACGGTGGGACAGACATGATCGATTTAGTCTCATAAAGACCGCTATAAAACCATATGATTTTAAATGTTCATCCCTTAAAACACACGTACATAGTTTATGACAGCAATAGAACACATCATGAAAGAAAGACAGGACTCCTAAAAGCAAATGAATGTGATCCCGTTTCTGTGTAAATATCACTATTTCATACCGTTCATGTGGGACTAGTGAAAAGGCGAGACATTCTCTACTTAAGTGGGATGAGGGACAGGGGCCTTAGACTTTATTGAGCCACAAGGGAAATTATTTGGACACAGTAGCTCACACGTCACAATATAATATAATAACAAAGAGCTAAAACATGATTGGTAATAATAGACTCAAAATACACAGCAAAAATAGGAAGAGATTGATGTCAAATAAGATCTTGTCATTCGTTAATCAAAATGGCCTTAATGGCTCTGCAGAAATACCAAAAGAGGAAAAGGTGGTCGCCCAACTCCATCCATGTGTTTTATATGTTTTAATGTGCATTCAAATAGGGCTGCAACAATTATTTTGGTAATCGACTAGTCAAATGTTTATTGCTGTTGTAGTATGAGACTTTTTAAATACATTATCAGCCAATTTAATTTTGAAATATGTGACTAAAGGCTTTTAAGTAGAGGATATTTGTGAATAAAGTTACTTAAGTGTTATTAAAAGGTCTTTTCATGTGTCGTCTTCAGATAACAATTCCGATGATCCGTTGCATCCCTACATTCAAACCAGTTTCATGTTTAATCTTTTATTTTTTTTATTTTTTTTCAACCACTACTGTTTGATTATTCACAGGCAGCGTTGCACCAAAGCGAGGGGCCGATAAACATGCTCATTAGTGTTTGGGCTGAGTGCGTGGTAATAGCACTACATTAATGGTGGTATTTTTTCATTTGTTGTGTCCTGGGTGACACTTTACAAGAGCTGCCACTGTGGAGCACCGGACCGAAGCCCAGCAGCAGATGTTAGACCATTTCAGACGTGATCCATCCCCAAACATAAAACTCCACTATCACTGCTGCCGCACGCTGTTGGCCTTTAAAGAGCATATGACAGCTTTTCATCTTTTTCTAATCATTTCTTTGTTTGGTGGGATAGTGCCCGTGGTAGATATTTGTCATCATTATACATCATTATACATGGGGCGAAAGTAGTTTTGACAGTAGTTCATTTGGTGTAGAGTGTTTGCCTACTGATCCGAAGGCTGGCAGTTCGAATCTCACTCTCGACATAAATGTCATTGGTTGAGGGGTCAGATCCACTGACCAACAGTTTGGCGGTGCGATTCCAGCTCCCACAGATGATTGGCTTTGTTGTGTTCTTGTGCACACTTAGCTCCCAGTGTCTGCGTACACTATATGTGTGTATGTGAGTGGTTCTGGTTCTTTGAGTACGGTGGAAGGTGGAAAAGCGCTGTATATTAAAAAAATAATAAAAAAATTACCGTTTGCCATTTTTACCACCATTTGAGTGGCAGTTTGTGGGGAAAAAAGTAAAGAAAAGTAAAAAAAAAAAAAAAAGACAAATACAGGAAGTTGCATTGAGTTCTAAAAGAGATGCTGTGTCAGACATGTCAAACTTAGGCCCGCGGGCCAAATTTGAGACCATATCAAATATGTATTAGAGCTGGCCAACCGGCTGCTGCATCAGTATAGGACTTGTACAATAAACCTGGCACTTTAGGTTAATGTGCAATATGTGGGATGTGCAATGAGTGGAATGTGCAATATGTGGGATGTGCAATATGTGGGATGTGCAATATGTGGAATGTGCAATATGTGGGATGTGCAATGAGTGGGATGTGCAGCTATGGGAATTGTGCAATTTTTATTTTGACCCTTCTGTGACCCCAGCCCTTGAGGCAACGGGTGGAAATTAGCCTTTGGCTATAATCCTGCGTGTTTACGTTTGATAGGTAGGATATATTGAATCCATCAACGTTCATGTCTGTCATGTCATGTCTGTTCATTAACATGCTTTGTCCCAACCAAATAAATACATAAATATAGGGCATGCACCGGTAATACTACGAATCCCAGAATGCTTTGCAAATGTGTTGGCGCTGACCCCCAACACTTCTGTTGACAATCATTAGCATCTGCTGCCTGTGGCCTCACTCAAATTTAATCCACCCCTTCTGGAAAAACAGGCTGATATTGTTGTGAAAAGTTTCAATAAATATTTAGTTTGGCCCCTGACGTAGTGCCACTTTTTAATTTTGGCCCTCTATGAATTTGAGTTTGACACCCCTGTGCTTATGTCATCAACAGACAACATTTCATCTAAAATGCAGAGTTATGCTATCAAAGCTTTTTTCTCGCATTTTCAACCTTCATTTAACAAAAATCTAGCTTGACAGAGTGTTCGTCCTCTGATATAAAGGGTGGCGGTTCATCATTGGTTGAGCAGTCACATTCACTGACCAACAGTTTGGCGGTACGATTCTGTGTCTGGTGTATGAATGCTTAAATATGTGAATGGTTCCTTGATGTAAAGCCCTTTGAGTGTCTTGAAGGTAGAAACGCAATATATAAAAATATGTCAAGTTTTGCCATCATTTAAGTTGTTTGTGGGAAAAAGTAAAGATATGCAGGAAGTTGCACTGAGCTTTAAAGCAGAATACCGTTATGCTATCAATACGCAACATTCCATCTAAAATCCAGAGAAAATTTACATGATATCAAAGCATTTATCTGGCAGTTTAAACCTCCAGTTAACAAAATTGTGTTGCCATTTATTTGTATTAGTCTAATCATTATTATTGTGCAATTTAGAAAGTTTTTTTGGCCCATGTTAACATCATGCTTGCTAGGTAACAGTTATGGCATTACCTCTACACATTCCATATGTGAACACAAAAAATCAATAAAACTAGGTAAGATTTTCAGTAAAATCTTAAATATAATTGTGTGATTTAGTGAAATGAGAGACCTTACCTGTCATACACTTTAACGCTTGGTACAATTTGTATTAGCACAGCCAGAAGTGGAGACAGGTCTTGCTGGCTCAAACAAAGAGATGATTCATAACTTTGAACTTTTACAATCTGTTAAATAAAAGTAATTCATTTTAGGAGTAGTGAGTTTTTGATTTACTTTACTTGTAAAACATACCCCATGCTGTATTACCGGCATGGCCCAAGAAATTAGAAAAAAGTTATTATTTTTTTCCTTTAACCACTAACAGTAGTGTAGTCCCATTTAAAATAACAAAAAAAAACTATTCCATTGAATCTCCGTTCAGTAATTCCACCATCAAAGCTTACAAAAAAGTAGTAAATTCTCAGACTAGGAGCATCAAACTAAATACAGCACAGCATTTAGTTTACTTACCGTATATCCTTTTCTAGTTTTCATTCAACATGCATTCCACGCTATCAAAAAGGTCAGCCAGAGGGAGGTAACATCATTGGCTCATAAAAGCGCACATCTGGTTCCATATTTCCTTAAACAAACAGTTGTACTCACCCTGAATTATTCCACCTTGAGATATATGGCTTTAAATGAATAGCTCATTTCCAACCTCAGTGATGTATTTGCTCTAGATGACTCCTGGAGCTTCTTTTAATATCGCCACGGCAACCTCATGGGACACGGCGCTCTCTCCATTTACCCGGGAATCAGTCTTCCCTAAATTTAGGTCACTTCACCGTGGTAACCGAAGCCCTTTCTGGAGTCCTATTACTTAAGCACCTCTCCAATCGATGAAAGCATGTATTATTCAACAGCATCTGGTGGCGTGGACGGGAGTTTACTCACAGTTGTTTTCAATGACAAAGAGAAAACATTGTCTCTATTTCCGAGCATTTCTATTGATGTAATCTGGTCTGAACTCAGTGGCTTTATAGCGGCCGTCTTAGAAAGTGTGTTAAGTCGCCGTCTCCGCTACAAGCCCCCGTGTAACCCAAGTATCAAGAGTCTCCCCGGTAATAACTAGAAGTGAGAATGTCAGGATGCGTTTGTTAGTGGGATTATTCAGATCACAGCATGGGAGAGAATTTAGAAACAAGGAATGTAGGATGTAATATAACTTTAGCTCATAAATGTTGTCACCTACCAATGGAATGGTGGTTTATTAATGAAGTTCAGTTTGAATTGCATAAATGTGACCTTTCTGTGTCCACAAATAAAACTTTTTACTGATGACTATTATAATGGGGATTTATTCTTGATTACAAAGACATAGGACATGATGGCCAAGTTGGGTTTTTTTGTTTGGTTTGTTTTTTTCAATGCCGAAATCCAGTTAAAAACCTCTCTCTGATCTGAATCCTCACTACCTAAACCCCAGTACCTGCAGCCAATCATGATTCAGTGCTACTGCAGCCTCTGCAGCTCAGTGAGTGATTTCTGGAGATTCTGAGCTTTCACATGAGGCCTGTTCATATACTGACAACAAGAAAACCTTGTATGTTTCTCTGTCTGCAGGTTAAGCCACTGGACACACAGGTTCAGTTGTGATTGTAGTTCATTTTTATAAAGTGGTAAGATGCTACATGCAGGTTTTTTAAGGATTTTACTTTTGTTTCATAATGGTGCAACAGTAGCTCAGTTGCTAGAGTGTTTGTCCACTGATCCGAAGGTTGACGGTTCAAATCCCACTCTTGACATAAACATCATTGGTTGAGCGGTCCGGTCCACTGACCCACAGGTTGGCAGGTCCAACTCTGTCGGACAAGACACTTAACCCCCCTCACCCGCAATGTCTGTGTATGGTGTATGGATGTGTGTGAATGGGTAAGTGGTTCCTTGATGTAAAGCGCTTTGAGTGTATTGAAGATGGAAAAGCCAAATGTCACTGTTTCTTCTCATAATAATTGTAAAACTATTTGGAGGCAGACATAGAATACAATGAACTATAACTTTAACAAATGATGACATTATGCTAGGTTAACTTAAAAAGGTATGCATTTTTAAAGGAAGCTGTAGATGAAATATACTGCAATTCTACACTTAATTTCATTTTCATTTCATTTATTTATTTAATGAGACAGGGACAGTGCACAATCTACATTAACCTAAACAGGAGAGATGCATTGTACCAGGTTGTAGCGCTAGTGCTAATTTCCACGTGCAGTCCCTGGGCAGGTTGATGTTCAATTTATATGTGTGACAAAAAGTTGTTACCTATAATACCACCTTTGCATCGTTATATAAAGTTGTAAGAACCGCTCGGAAATGTAAAATGGAAAAAAAAAAACACCCTTTAGTCCAAAGTCGACTTCTCCTAATTGCTAGTTAGTCTGTTGTAAGAGCTTGGACAGGGCCATTCTCACTTGGCAGGGATTCAGTAAGACATTACATTCTACCAGACTGGCTCAAAATAAATTTCTTCTATGTACATGCAACTGTGTGTATATAAATCAGTTAAGTTTAGTTTTTTGTTCTTTTTTTTTTAGTGGAGTTTATAAATGTACTTCCTGGTTGGACATTAGCAGCAAATATGACATATGTAAAGGTTATTCTGTACTTGTTACCTAGCAACCATAATGTTAGCAGTTACACAATAGTTATGTTTTGACTAATACAAATAAATGACATAACCTTTATTTCTGAAGGTTTAAACTGTCAGAAAAATGCCTTCCTTTTGCTTAAATTGTCCATGTATTCTGAATGGAATTTTCAGTTTTATTCAGTGACTTTTTTCTCAATTATGTTTTTCATAAACTGCTGCTTAATATATGGAAAAAACAAAACAAAACTATGATAAATATTTACCTTAGGAACTCTCCCTCCAAACCAAGTAATGATCAGAACGACACGAAAACGCTTTCATGTTGTTTAAATTTCAACCCATGCTTGCAATGCATTATATCGCCAGTATTTATAAGACCTTAAGAGCTATGCAAAATCTATACATTGTCAAAAGCTATTAGATATCCCTCCTTCACTGTCTAATAAAAGCGAAGGAAGCACTTTGTAATATTGGCGAGGGAGTCAGTATCGACATGGCATTTTGGTGGCATTACGAAGGTGCTTTAATAATGGGTTATTGTGTTGTAACAGCATCAAATCGTACATCACCCCCTGCATTAGGCACACTGAACAGATTGAGTCAACCATGCAAAAGGTTTATTAAGCTGAAGAGAAGGTCTCCTATAAAACGCTTGAAAATGTTCTACACTCGGAATATGTTGTGATACAGAAATTGTCTTTTTTTTTCCTTTATAGCTTAGAAATATGGATTCTAATCTACATTATTGCAGTATATATTTCACAATGTAAAATATGTAGTGTAGGCTCTATGTGTCCAGACTTGAAATAAACATATTCTTAGTGATGGAATGTAATAAAGTAAAAGTAGTGCAGTACTACACTTAAGTACACATTTTAGGTATCTGTACTTAAGTAAATTTTAAAGTGGATACTTTTTACTTTTACTTCATTACATTTAAGAGACAGTATCTGTACTTTCTACTCTACTACATTTTTGAACTGGACTGAAAAGTAAAAAATATTTCTCATTATTGTTTGAGATCTGCTGAAAAGGCTGGGGTTTATTTTTGACACGTTCATAATTTGAGCAAACAAAAACAGTAAAAAAAAGCTCCCAACTGATTCAATTATTTCTGTTGAACAAAATTCAGCACAAATCTTTATCAAAATCACTACATTTCAAGCCTTATAAGATCTCAAAATCTGCACGAAAAACTTACTTTTTACTTTACATTTTTAAACGGGTACTTTAATACTTTTACTTAAGTTTAGGTTTTTTACATGTGATACTTTAACTTTAGTATTTTTTTGCTCCGGTATCTGTACTTTTACTTAAGTCACAAAATGGAGTACTTCTTCCATCACTGCATATTCTATATATTAGTTCACCAGTAAAAGATTGATCAACTAAGCCACTTTGATTAAGAAGGTAATTACAAATCTGTCAAAATGAATGATTTTGTTTTGTGTTAGCTTGCAACTCTACAGACTTCCACCATTTCAGATACATAAAACTTGTGGAATCATAATTTTGTTGTAGTTTTGCGTTAAAATTATGGGTGAGTTCACACTACTGTATATTTGCTTCTAGTCCTGGTCTAGTCCAGGTTTACTTTCAGGTGTAGTCCAGTTAATATAATTTGGTGTGTGTGCAAATATAACAAAAAAGAAAATAACAAAAAGAATAACAAAAAAAAATCTTTTCTGACTACATTACTCATATTTCATGGCTGACCTCCACAACTAATGTATTACTTCTCTTCAGATTCACGTCCAGTATCGGCAACATCCTCCCCATGGTCCTTGTGCTGGCCTTCGTTTACACTGTGTGCATGACCATCAAAAGCCTTGTGTTGGAGAAAGAGCTCCGTCTTAAAGAGGTCCTCCGTGCCGTCGGCGTCCAAAATGGCGCTCTGTGGGTTGTCAGGTTTATCGAAAACATGCTCCTCCTCAGTATCCCCTGCGCTCTTCTGAGTGTCTTGGTCAAGGTCTGTAGATCCCGAAAATAAATACCAAAACGCAAAGCAAGAATAGGTTGGGTTCTAGCATGTTTGTGACTTCACAAAATGCTAGAACCCCTGTAGTTTAAAATTTAGCAACAAGTCAGAATTCTATGGTCGAATTGGCTGTTTAACTGTCAGATTGCAGATTTGTTGACCTGGTTTACAGTTAGCATCTCTTTAATCCTATCTGCATGAAACAGAAACTGACACAAAGTTCAACTTCTCTTGTGTCAATAGAAATAAACAAAAGTAAAATGATTTTTTCACAATAGCCTCAGAAAATGTTGTCATTATTCAACTCAAGTTTATTTATATAGCACATTTAAAACAACATCAGCTGACCAAAGTCCTTCACATAAAAGTAAAAAAAAAAAATAAAAAAAACACTTTGAAGGTGTGATCATTGCCAGCTGAAATGAATGTAAAGCCATGAAATTAATCTTGTAAATTTTTGGACAAGAAAAATAATTTTTTACAAGAAAACTAGTGTAAACAAGTTCAACCAACCAAATAATCCCATCGGTCATTAAGTCAAAGTCTTCTTGCTTCTGCGCTTTGGTATTTTCCCTCCATGTTAATCATCGCTAATAAAAAGAGCGCTGGATCTAATCATTATCCATAATTTGTTAAATCATCTTTCTGGTGCTTAATTAAGTGTGCATCAACCCAAATCTGCAATTAAGTCAAATTAACGTCATGCCAAGCCGTATGTGGCCTTTATTTCCCTAGGCTTGCATCACCTCTTCTTCTGTGTTTGTAGAAAAAGAAAACTCAATGCATGCTTGAATCGCTGTAATGGTAATGAATGGGTTTTGCAAATGTAGACTATCTTTCATTACGTTGTGTGGAATATGAGGGTAAATGAGCCTGATCAGTTGCAATTGTTGAGAATGCATTGATGTTGCAAGGCTCATAATGAATGTTTAAAAGTGCTATATTACCCAAAGTTAACTCTTCTGAGCTATTAGCCATGTTAGAATGTCGGTACCTCCTCAAAAACATACCCGGAGTTGTGTTTTCTTTTTATTCACACGTGTTTGAATAACCCTGTCTCTGTCTACACATCTAAAGCTCAAAATGCTCTGTTCCACCTTGTGATGTCATGGAGTGGTAGTTTTCAACTTTACAGCTACTTTTTATATTTAGTTAAATAGAGTTTGGCAATTACAGAGCTGAAATTATCCAAATCATTCTAGTGAAGGTGTGTGGAGTTTAAAAACACAGTTGAACACTTCCTGTATTAGCACATGACATCACAAGGTGGAACAGAGTGTTTTCTGTTTGAGGGATGAACTCAGCCTAAATGAGCAGGCTTTGTGTGATAAACCTGTGAATGAAACAAAACAACTCCAGGGATGTTTTTGATTTTTTTTAAGGGCACAACATTATAACATAGATCAGAAAATGGCATAATATGGGCCTTAGGGTTAAAGACTCATAGATCACATAACATACTTAGATCAACATGTTATCTTTTATTGTTTTGAAAATGTTAGCGGTGCTATATATGGCGCTAAGTTACTCCCCTTTCAGAGTGCTATCACAACACATCGGCGTGCATCGTGCTAATGAAACTACTCCACATCGCATCAGGTTTGTGAAGTCGTAGTGTACTGTTAGTACTTGTTACATAGGCTTGTGGGTTGAGCCTTGCACTAGAGGCGTGATGAGATTTGATGAAAAAAACATGTTATAACCTGGTTCAAAGCTCCAAAAAGTCAGTTTCGCATAGCGCCCCCACTTTAAAGCAATTTGAACCGAAAGGTCCGCCATATCAGAGCTGTTAGTCAACCCATGTAAATACACAGCATTCTTTGACTTGTGTTCTGTAGACACCAATACGATCATAAAGGATGATCATTTTACAAAGCACTAATCCATTTTTGCAGTTTAATTGGAAAATAGAAGCGGTAAATAAAAAGTGATATTTGAACAGCTGGGCGAAACGCAATTTCCCCATCAGCCTAATGTGTTTGCAAGTCATTGACAATTTGTAAACATTAATAACAATAAATTGAGTTAGCGGAGTGCCTTGGAGGAGCGGTGCATGCGCAGATACTGGGGCCTGTTCTAAATGATAATTTCACAGGCATTTTCAGCGCATTAATAATGATGGCAAATCAAATTGTGATTATCATAAGGCTGTGTCTGGATTAGGTATGACAACAATCGGGTTTGTCGTGTGCACCTGAGCCCTCTGCCACTTTACTCTTGTTTTCCCTTCCATTATGGAGGAGCCACTGCATATTATTATCCCACAGCCTGTAGTTCTGTTTAATGAAGGTTGTGTGTAAAGAAAAACACAGATTATATTTTGTCAGTGAGCCTTAGTGAAATGGTCTTGGCATTATTTAAATATGCAAGACATGCATGAAACAAAATGGCTGCACTGTATAATGACTACTACACCTTAATTGGCCGTAATCAAGGAAGAACGAACATTTTATTCAACATGAACAAATTCAATTTGATTTTATTTATATAGCATATTTAAATACAACTTCAGCTTCCCATATATGCTTCATATGAAAAAAAAAAAAAAAAAAAGCAAAAAAAAAAAAAAAAAAAAAAAAAAAGCAAAAAAAAAAAAAAAGAAAGAAAGAAAGAAAAGGTAAGAAAAAAACAGAAGAAAAAAAAAACAACATCCTAACAAATAGCTGAAAATGATTCGGGCTTTGTACCTACTATTGTTCATTATCTCTCATACTTTAAGACTATTGAAAGTGTTATTATAAAGTGATATCAAAATTGTCTTGAACATACATTTTATGTAATTACCATATTCTGAAATAATGCGTTGTATGGTATCTCTTAAAGATTTTGAACCATGACACTGTCTGGGATAATCACATGCAATTTTTTCAAAATGGTTGTCATACAATATCATCCCTGGTTGGATAAATGTGCTGGCAATTGCTTCTTTATGTTTATTATCCAACTATGTAATTTTAGAAAATATTAGGCATTCAGTCTCATCCTCCCCATTACTATATTTATGTTCACTGTCAGATATCCCTATAATAAGAGCAGGTTTGTTCAAGAAAGGCCCGACGTTACTGTTTAAATAATTGAAGTAACGTTACCTAGTGTTAGCTTTTGCGAAGGCTAACAACCACTCTATAAAACACTGCCTCGTAATTAGTAGACTCAGCAGTTTTATGATTGGCAATATCAAAATCAAAATCCTGACTTTCCAAGATAAAAGCACATAAACGACAAACCCTGACCTCATCTGGGAATCCCGCCTTTCTGTGTATCAAGCAGCTGCATTTGTACAGGACATATTTTCCAAATTGAATGCGCAAGAAAATGAAGAAGGGGGCAGATCAACACGTGACGGATAAGCTCTTTAATTAAACCCAGACAAACAAAATGAAAGCTGTTGTAGAAATAATCTTGAACCAAAACATATGCTTATGGAGAAGACGGGGACACTCTGTGCAATCAGGCTGTCTGCTGCTAATTAATGAAGTGCACCACATTAGTCATAGATCTCTATCTCACCGCACTCACAGTTTTTAAATAGCTTCTTCTCAACATCACGCAAAATTTTGTATGTTTTAAGTGATCGCTCTTATATAAAACTGTGACCAGGACCATTTAACTATGAAACCCATTCATAATATTAAAATGATAATCATATCCATATCAATTTAAAACTATCAGCAACGTTAATAGCAAATATTTTGGCCCTGATAATTGCAACACCAAATTTTATTATCATCTCATGCCTAGTCAGTTATAAGCCCAATTCATACATGCAGCCTAACATGGGAGTTTACAAGTTTGAACAAGGACAGAACTGATTTCCCTGCATTTTTATCTGCCAGGGAAAGAAGGGAATATGCAGGGATATCATATGTGTGAAAGAGCCCAAAGATTGCCAGTGCCGCTGCTTGGTTTCCTCGATTACGAGTTTGGTTTCCTTGTTTGCGAACTCGGTTACAGGAAGGCCAAATGCCGGGTTATGTGTGAGGAGTGCCGCCCTGATATTGTTCTGGGACTGAGTGCACGTGGGAAGGAGAGGTCATTGCTGAGTGTTCTATAAGTAAAGTGTTGTATTGTTTCAAATATCTCCAAAATGGATTTACGCATACTGAAATAGAAACAGCGCCTGGCAAGGTCACTGTTAGCATCACGACTTCCTGTCCTATTTTATCTCTGTGACATTTTTGTCGAGCTATGCTACAATGAATAAATAATTAAAGATAAGTTTGTGGACAGGGAGATGTGAGTGGATGCCACGCAAATAAAATAACACTTGAAACATAAAAATATTAAAACAACTACACAAACTAAAATAGTCTACATTTATAGACAATTTGATAGTCTTTATTTTAATTAATTTGGATCTGAATAGGTTGTTTATTTTATATTTGATCCTTTTCATAAAAGTTGGGAGAAAGTTAGCTAGTGTGCTGCAACTTTATACCTAGAATCCCTGGTCCTCTAAGGTACCTTAAGATAGCTGTATGATTTATGCAGCAAGTTTGTGAGGCCAGTCCCTTACAAAGAATGATAAGGTTCAAGATTTATAGAGCTTCTGTTACGATAGTCTTTCAAAAGCAGTGGATGTCCAATAGAGTTATACAAGCCCCAACCTGACCTAAAGACAGATTGATATGTAGTTGGCAATATCTTATGTCTTATTCTGGTTAAACATGCATCAACCTTGTAGTTTCGATCTGTACTAACATGATCTGGAAGGTGATTCTTGTATTAATCTGTCTGTTTGTATTTCATCTTTTTGTCGATTCTTCTAGTATATAAAATGTGAACTTACATAAACACTCGCGAATCTAATCAGAAAAAACGATTAAGTTATTTTTAACAACTCTTTTTCCTGGCTGCTCTTAGGTTCTTGACACGGCTAAGCGTCTCCATCCCAATGTTCTTGACCCTTGCTTGGATTTATTCGGTGGCCATGATAGTTAAAAGCATTGTGACTGAGAAGGAAGCACGGATAAAGGAAACAATCAGAATCATGGGCCTGAAGAACGCCACCTATTGGCTGAGCTGGGCCGTGTCATGCATTCTGCCCCTGGCTTTTAGCACGTTGCTCCTTACTCTGATCATCAAGGTGATTTCAAAATGATTCTGTTGATTTAAAGTGCATATGACAGGTTTTTAGTTCTTGGTTTGGTGGGATAGTACTTTTGGTATATATTTCTCATAGTTTTGCATCAGTATGTGGCAGTTTGTGGGAAAAAAGTTGAGGTGAAGAGAGCAAAAATACAGGAAGTAGCACTCAGTTCTAAAACGAAATTCCTCTACCTATGTGATCAATATCCATTTAACAGAACTTTGTATTAGTCTAATTATAACTATTGTGCAATTTAGGCACACTTTGGCCATTTTTAATGTTATGGTTGCTAGGTAACACTTACAGAATGACCTCTATATCAAATCTACTGTCTACTGTCTGCTGCCCATGCCCAACTAGGAAATAAAATGATAAACTTAACCAAAATGAAAACACTATTAGGAAATATATTTATTTTGATTATGTTTTAGTGAAGTAATCTAACTTGTCATATGCACTTTGAGGAGGACCCAGCTTTACTACAAGTGGAGAGCCCTTACCATTATGTCCAACACTTGAACAAGCTATTATTTTGCTGAGATCATTGTCAATTTATAATGATCCTTTTTTGGCACAATTTTAATCAAGATATCATAATTAAAATATTTTTCACAGTCCTACGAGTGGCATTTACATAATTATCTACACTTTCAAATTAAACTCAGAAATTGAAATTATACAGATGCAAGGCTGTGCAAAAAAGATCAGGATGCCTTAAATATGAACAAATACTAACAAATAGCATTAAAAGAAGCTTAAAGATACCAGATCTAAGGCAAAATGGATGTTTACTAAAAAGATTAAAACAAAAAAATAAGCTCCACTTAACAGTTGGTTTGCATTTCTTATATTATAGGTGTTTTATTGCTCAAAAATACCTTGAATAACATGCATTCTTACTGTGAGTAGGGTCACCTCTCCACAGATCTGACCTGTAATTTGGCCTGCAACTTGTTTCCATGGAGATAATAATGTGTAAATAACTTTCATAATGCATCTTTAATTCAACAATGCCATTATGCAGTTTGCAAAAGGAGATAAGTACTTTTTCACTTGCAAAGACCAGTGTGGAGTTTTGTTGATTTTGTGATGGTAAAACTATCAACAGCTAGCATGCTAACGCACACTTGAAATACAATATTATATTATATTATATCTGTTTAATCCAAGTGAAAGGCAAAACAGGCATTTATCCAACCAAGTACAGCTGGGTTCTTCTTAAGAGTTGTCTGGACAATCTCTTTGTACAGACCATACCTGAATCATCTTACAATCAAGTTTCAATTGTGTGTTTTTCTTACTAATTTGTCCACAAGAGAACATTTAACATATGTGTCTTTTGCCTCTCTGGTACAGTATGGGAAAGTGCTGCAGTACAGTGACCCCTCGGTGGTTTTCGTGTTTCTGCTGGTCTTCTGCCTGGCCACCATCACAGAATGTTTCTTGATTAGCGTCTTCTTCTCCAAAGCTAACCTTGCTGCAGCTTGTGGAGGTCTCATATACTTCCTCCTCTACCTGCCTCACATGCTCTGCTACACCTGGAGAGATGTCATTGTCTTCCGCACCAAAATACTGGCGGTAAGTGTTTTATTCATTTTAATTTCTGCTCTTGAGGTCAAAATTATTTTGCTGTGTACTGTCTGCATCTAATTATAAAGCTTTTATTGTTCGATAATCAGGAAGTGCACTGTTAGCATGCTAACTGTTGTTAGCATTACCGTGACGGCGCAACTCTGGCCTTTGAAAGTTGTGAAACACGCTCCTAAACTAATTTCAGTGAATAGGATGCTCAGAATGCAACAAGGTATGTGTGTAACTTTGGACCACTGCAAACTGTTGAAAATGAATTAGTTTAGTTTTCCACGTTTTTTTTATAATGGCAAACATCAAGCACAGCACCTTTAATTGGGTTGAAATATATGAGTGGCACAGAGACGTGTACCTTAAAGGACACCTAAGCAGCAAGGGGCTTTGGGGGTTTGCGGTCTCCTTTAAAGGATAAAGATAAATAGTGTAGCATTGCTCAACTCTCAGTACAGCCTTTCTATGTGACCTTTAGAGCGCCGCTGCTATCATTTGTCCTCGAGCTGTCCTGTTCTCTGACAAAGACGCACAAAATCTCCAATCTTTGTTGTTCGGTGTCCGACTGCAGCTTTCCCAGAATCCCAATCAGCTCATTTTTTATTTATTTTTTTTGTGAACAAAGACAAGACTGTATGAGGTCAGGTAAAGTCATCTGATCTCCAAAACAAAAGATAAGACGTTGGGGCGCTGCGTCGTACATTTATTATTAGAAAAAGGCTATAGTGTCCTTCATTGGACCACGATCTATATAGCAATACATTTTTGAACACAATTTCACCTGAAGTGTTGTGAATAAGTGAAGTATGTAAAACAAATGTGTGTTTTTGTGTGTCAAGTGTTTTTGACAATTAAATACAATTATACCTTGAATTAAAAAAATGCACTATGTAACTCTTCTAGTGTATGGTCCATGGAGATGGTTTTGCTTTACCAAGAATGTTCTACAGTTTTGCATTAAACTTATCTAAATCTCCATGGAGACAAGCAGGTGACACCTCCACCTAAAGTTACTGCTCAGATACATGGAGAGACAAGCTGGCTTACGATAAAAATGCATATTTTCAATACATGAAGAATATGGGGTGACGGTAGATCAGATGATAGAGTGTTTTGTTCACTGATCCCAAGGTTGGCTGTTTTTAACATAAACATCAATGGTAGAGTGAATGAGTGAGTGGTTCGCTGATGTAAAGTGCTTTAAGTGCTGTGAAGGTGGAAAAGCGCTATATAAAAGTGTGACTATTTACCATTTACACGCACCTTATTGTGTTAGTAATAAACTGGGATTGATTATTTAAGCTGGTTGAGTGAGAAGTTCTAGGCTAAACTCTCAACTAATGGTCCATGGTGACAAGGTAGTTTCCCACCCACTGGAAAAGTGACATAGTGTACCTTTAAAGTCTATCATTCACCATCACCTTCATTTGCACAAAGGATGATTAAGTGTTTTGCCCAAGCACACAACAGCAGCTATTGAACCACCAACCCTCCTGTTAGCAGGCAAAGTCTTTACCCACCCAGCTGTGGCTGTTCCACATTCGGCATGCTTTCTAATAATGCCCAGCTCTAGTGCCAGTAATATTTTGACTTGACAGCACTAACTTTTTCAGAGCCGATTTTGCCTTTGAAAGTTCACTTAAAAATAAACCTCATTTTCTTCCCTGCGCAGGTTTAAAGCATTTTACATCTAAAGCAGGCCAGGCCTTATTTAATCTTTGGTGCCACTGCTCGCTTCTCCCTTGGCACTTTAGGTTTTATTCCGGCGTTCCCCTTAGATGGATAGCCCTCCAGCCTTCTAATTAGCATGAGCAATGTACTTGTGACCAAACCACTATCCTCTTCATCCCTCCTCTTTATCAGATGTGCTTGTGTAAAGATTTTTTCCCTTTTTGTTCTCTTCCTCCCTGCTAAGAGTCCAACTACATTGTGCCCAAGCATACAAATTCGCCAAAGATCGCCTCATTTTTAAAATCCAGGCCTGTCACTATAATTACTCTATCGACTTATCCTTCAATATATGACAAATGGAACAATTAACAGCGCTGTTCTTGATTTTTACTGTCTTAAAAAAGTGAAATACGGAACTAGTTTATTTTATACTGTTTGCAGTGGTCGAAAGTTATTCCTCACTTACCGAATGCATTCAGAACATCATAATTATTCACAACAATGAGTCTATAAGTGCTTTTTCACAACTCACAGAGACCAGTGTGGAGTTTTGTTGTGATGCTAAAGCTAATAGTGACTAGCATGCTAGTACACTTCCTAATAATCGAACAATCAACTGTTTTCTAATTATATGCACGCAGCAAAGTTATTTTGACTTTAAAAGCTGCTTATACAATATATCTGTACTGGGGCAAGAGACATTTTGCTGAAATATATAGGGAAAATGCTGGTACAGGGCATTTTAAGGGCCATAAACATACCTGGTGCTCTGGATTTGCCAGTCTCTACTAAACAAAACATAAAAGGTAGCTATTGATAACTACCACTATGTGACATCACAAGGTGGAACAGAGCAATTTGAGGTTCGGGGATCTAGACAGACCAATAATAAAAGGTTACTCAAACATGTGTGAATGAAATAAAACAGAACTCCAGGTATGTTTTTGATGAGGTAACAGCATTTGACATGGTTTAAATCTCACAAGAGTCAATTTTGTGTAATATAGGACATTTAATATTTAGGAGATTAGGGATTTGGGGAACTTTTTGGTATTTTTTTTTTTTTTTTGTACTATGATAAGATTTTAGCTGTAGAGGAATGAATAAATAACTTGAATGTTTCATTATAGATAAAGCCTACTATTTATTTGTTACATTTTATTGTTTTAACAATTAGTTTTGTTTTTATAGTTAGTTTAGTTTCAGTGTTTTCTTGAGAAAATGTATTGCACTTCAACATTAGTTTCTGTGACAGGCCTTTTTAAAAGAATATTTTCTGATTATGACTATGTTGCCAGTGGCATAGCAACACACATTACATCAAATTGACAACTTCTTTTAGCTCAAGCCATATTAGGACTATTTGTCATTTTGCAACTTTGAATTCAAGCTGGAGACAGGTCCTTTACATTCCGAAATTAATTTTGAAATTCATAAAAAATGACCTTTCAATGAGTGAACTTTTCAAAGATTGCTTTAGCCAAATTAGTGACACGTGACCTACGGTGTACAAAGGGGTTTTGCCCATATCTTTTCTTAGCATTTGACATTTTCAGATTGGAATAATAATTGCTTCAGAACCAAGAAAGATGGCCTATTACACTTGAAATCACACTTAGTAAAACGCCAAGACTGCACTGTGATCACTGTCTTTTTAATAGCATTCTTTGTCTGCCCCTAGTCGAAATAGTCACTGATAGTGTGTTGTTGAGTTCAATACTGGCTTGTTTTTTGAGCACCTCCCAAAATATCTTTTCTTTTTTTCCCAATCCACCAAAGCCTGTTTGTTTTTAGCCTTTCATCCAGAGGTCAAGGATGGGTGCCCATTTTGTTCCATTCTGTCTCCAAATGTCCCTCCTCGTCTCCGCTGATTGCTTGACATTAGCCAGGCAGCGCTACATCAGACAGGAAGTAGTGGCCTGGATAGCGCTCTTCTGTCACTGTCAGTGGTAGAAAGAGTGCTGAAAAAGTCTACTTCAGTAAAAGTTCAGTTACTTGGCTAAAAATGTACTCAATTACAAGTACAAGTAACACTGCCAAAAGTCTACTTAAAGGCGCTGTATCTGATTTTTACTGCCTTCAAAAAGTGAACAACACAAACAGTTCATTTTGAATGGTTTTCAGAGGTCCAAATATATTCCTCATTTACCTTATGCCTTCCTAGCCACGTAATTATTTAGTTGAAGTGCAACTTTCAGAAGCCGGAGACATCAGTATAATGCTAACAACAACTAGCAGGCTAACAGTGCACTTAAGGATTCTCTGAGGATTAGATCCAGAGAGTAGACTGTGATCCCATTTCTACCTTCAGAGCTTATATCTGTACTGGGATCAAATAAATTTTGCTCAACTATAGAGAAAAAAAATCAAGTACAGCCATTTTAGGTATGAAGTATACAAGAAATATACTACTCATTTACTAGTTACATTTTAATGCAAATCTAGTAGAAAGTTTAGCCGTTTAACTCTCAAGAGAAGCACAATATTCACTTGAGTTTCTCTGTCAAGGTTCGTCAAATGATCGTGGTTGACTTAAAGCGGTGTGAGCCAATGAGGCGTGAGGAAGCAGCTGGCAGCCAACATGGCGGTGGAGTCATAGTCAGAGGCAGGCAGATGATGTTTAGTGTCATTTGTGATTTCACGTCGAATAAGCTTTCAACTGATCTTCCTGGGCAGAGTTCTAGTATTCTTAATTACTTGGCTTATCTTTATCATTCTTATCAAAAATACTAGGCTAGCAAAGATATTGGTTCATATTTGGTGTGTGAAAACCAAATGTTTCTTGTTCCTTCTCTCAGTCCTTGGTAGATGGGCAAAGATAGCAACTTCAGCCCTGAGAAACAAATATATCAATAATTTACCGTTTTAAAAATGTAAAAAAACAGAGCTAGTTTTAAAGAGTGGTCCAAACATATTGCTCACATATCTAATGCGTTTTGAGCATTCTAATTATTCACCATGATGAGTTTATAAGTGCATTTCACAACTGTCAGAGGCCAGAGGGGAGTTCTGTTGTTATGGTAATGCTAACAACAACTAGCATGCTAACAATGCACTTTCCTATTCTCAGACAATAAAAACGCTTTAGAATTAGATTCAGACAGGACACAGAGGCATTTTTTGACCCCAAGAACTTCTTTTACTTCTTTTATCTGTACTGGGGCAAAACAAATTGTGCTCAGCTACATAGAAGAAAAGCTGAAGAGTAACTTTAATGACAAAAGTGTGTTTATTCCCAGAGTCTGTTGTCATGTGTAGCCTTTGGGTATGGATGTGAGAACATCTCTAAATATGAAGAACAGGGGGTCGGCATTCAGTGGAACAACATTTTCATCAGTCCAGAGAAAGGGGAGCGCTATAGCTTCATCGTGTCTATTGTGATGATGCTGGTTGACTCACTGCTGCACTGGCTGCTCACCTGGTACATCGAGAATGTATTTCCAGGTTCGGACTTTTTCTTGATGATTTTTACTGTACAGTTTGGTTTAAAGGCGTTTCAATTTTAGACATATTCGGGATTTTACTTGCTGTAAGTCAAAGATAAAGTCATTGGGAATAGCATAGAAATTAGAGGCAGGCAATATATTTGACATTCAGCATATTTGCAATTATTATACATTTTATTATAACAAAATAATACAATAAAAAACACAAAAAGAGCTGACAAAAAAAAGAAAAAAGTCAGGAAACGTTTTGAGTATTCTTTCTGGCATTCTACTGGCCTGTAAAAATATGAACATGTTTTTTTCTGCTGTTTTCAGGACAATATGGCATCCCAAAGCCGTGGTACTTCCCATTCACCTCGTCTTACTGGTGTGGAGGGAGTGCTGTGTCTGCCAGTGACCTCAGTGCATCCAAGGACTGCAGTGAACACAATGGTAAAAAGGACTGTTATTTCAATTCTCACCTTCTTGTATTCATCAGTTTGTTGTAACAGACTAAAGGGAGTTTGTGGTTCAAAAAAACATCTGCGACCTAATTGGGATGGGTCACAAGTGAACATTAGCGCCTGCTTTTTCACACTGGGTGATAATAGAGCTGGAGCCATTAGAGGAAAACTATTTACAATTAACATTCAAGGGAGATGCTCAAGCTTATTTTAAAGTGACAGAACCACCTGCCTGGCACAGTGTAATAGTATAACTTCTTAAAAGAAACTTATTCAAAATGTTTTAAAAGTCGGAAACTCCCCTGACATATACTTGATAATATATGCTAAATTGGTGGTAATTGAATGGGGCTTATGATTTAATCTAAAAAATAAACTATGTTACTGGCCAGGCGTGCAAAACATCTATAGAGATACTTCAGCATAATGAAAGTAAACAAAAGAGGTATGGAACATGTTTGGTGACTACTGGGAAATATATTTATCTCATTAGTATCGAAATACTTGTAAATGAAAGTTCACTTTAGAAGCTTGTATCTTAACATCTCTCTCATCTCTGCATTTCATTATAATATAATTAATTATTTATGAATGAGTAACTAGCAGTAAATTTGGTAGATTCATTCATGCATGTTATTAGCACTAGAGCAGCAGTTTGGTTCTTAAAAACTTACACTGAAATTTTCAGCACAGTAATACAGTCCATACATCGGTTTATTCGTTGGAGTCAAGGTGGGTGAAATTTCTTGCTCAAGGAAACAACAACAATATGCTCTGATTTTTACTTTCTCCCACCCTACTGCCACCTTTTGCTATCAGTATTGTCCTTAAGTATGCCCTACATGTAAATATACACAATCTTATCTTTTTCCCAGAGTACCTCGAGAAACCGCCTCCCAACGTGAATGCCGGTGTATCCGTCCGGAATCTGGTCAAAATCTACAAGACGGGAAATAAACTAGCTGTCGACGGTCTGAGTGTGGACTTCTATGAAAATCAGATCACGTCTTTTCTAGGCCACAACGGAGCAGGCAAAACCACCACCATGTATGTACCGTTATCTGCCTCTGCCATACCGAGCCACTTACCCAAGCCTCTCCTGGTCTAGTCCTGGTCTAGTACTGGTCTACTGCTAGTAGTCGTATAGCCATGATTTAGTATTGGTCAAGTCCTGGTATAGTCTCGGCCGTGTTCTGTTTTAGTCCTGGTTGGTTTCTCGTCTAGTTTGGGTTTAGTTCTTGTTTAGTCATGTTCTAGTCCTGGTTTAGTCCTGCTTTAGTTCTGATTTTGTCCTGGGCTAAACCTGGTTTAGTCCTGATTTGTTCTTGGTCTAGTTTTGGTTAGGTTATTGTTTAGTCATGATCTAGTCCTGATTTAGTCCTGATTTAGTTCTGGTGTTGTCCTGGGTTAGATCTGGTTTAATCCTGTTTTATTCCTGATTTAGTCCTGGTTTAGTCTTGGTCTAGTTTTGGTTTAGTCCTTGTTTTGTCATGGTCAACCCTGATCTAATCCTGCTTTAGTCCAGGTTTAGTCCTGCTTTTTTCCCTGAAGTTTTGGTCTAGTTCTGGTTTACTTCTGGTCTAATCCTGGTCTAATTCTGGTTGTTCTGGTTCTGGTTGTCCTGGGTTAGTCCTAGTTTAGTCAGGATTTAGTCAGAGTTTAGTCCTGGTTTAGTCATTCTTTAGTCCTAGATTAGTCCTGGATTAGTCCCAGTCTAGTTCAGGTTTAGTCCTGTTTTAGTCTTGGTGGATAAGAAATACAATTTCGGTTTACAGTGTATGTAATTTCACCAGCACAAACTAATCTAAACTGTACACAATACCAACTGCACAGAGTCCATATTAATTCAGAGGTCATTGCTTTCAAAGACTGACTTCTTTAAAAAGGACATTTATCACATAGAGTCAGCTGGTGGGGCTATACTGGAGTTATCTAATTGCTGTTTAAAAAAGGGGGAAGTTGGTAGAAAGGTTTTAAGGTTCAGGGGATGACAAGAAATAAATGAAACCCACTGGCCTGGATAGAACGAGCAGGGGAGAGGTAGCGGTGCGAGACTAAGGGCCCGAGGGGAGCGCAGAGTAACTGTAACAAAACATAACGGAGCACAACAAATGGAGAGGGCAGAGATAGGAGTCCATGCCCCATATGCAAAGGTGGAGTGCAGCTAAATACTTGTACATTTGAACTGGAGACAAATTAGATCTTAAAGGTCCTATATTATACAAGATTTACTCCTGTAAGCTTTAAGCCACATTACAATGTTTTTACCTCATCAAAAACATACCTGGAGTTATGTTTTGTTTCTTTCACACATGTTTGAGTAACCCTTTATTATTAGTCTGTCTACATCTCCAAAGCTCAAAATGCTCTGTTCCACCTTGTCATGTCAAAGTACCTTTTTAAGTACCTTTTACCTTTTGTTCAGTAGAGATCGACAATTGCAGGGCTGAAAATGTCCAGATGTTTCTAATGAAGCTGTATAGAGTTTAAAAACACAGTGAAGCACTTCCTGTATAACCACATGACATCACAAGGAGGAACGTAGTGTTTTTAGTTTGAGAGAAGAACACAGCCTAAATATACAGGACTACATGGTAAAAGAAAAAAGAAAATTACATTCTTTTGTCTTTCTTTCTTCTTTCTTTATCTTTATTTATATAGTGGAACCCAATGAGTGCACTTTCTTTTTCACGGGTGCCCGGTTTATAATACAGTGAAAATAGAAAAACAAACAAATGTGTAAGTCCATATAAAACATTAAAAGCAGGTGCAGGTGTGTGTGTATAAAAGTTTGTTAAAAGTTTATTAAATTGTGATTAAGTCACCAATGCATCCAGTTTTGCTTTTCCTTGGTGTGTCCATTTTTATGAAGCAAAACAGCTAAAAGCCCTCTTTCGTTTCTCAGTTTTTGCATGCAGTCATGTGATCTGGTAACAAGCAGGTGAGAAATTCTGGCAGTTTTTGAAGTAGTCCCTTATAGATAAATTTCATACATTTGCATGCATTATCTGCATATAAAAGTATGTGGCTTTTACTTAAATTGTAACCAATAACTGATAAAAATTGTAAAAAGTAGTGGGCCCAAAATTGAACATTGGGGCACTCTTTTAGTTATACTCCTTTAAAAGTTAGAAAATTTGATTTAAACCCATCAACTAGTATTGCTTGGGTTCTGTTTGAAAGATAATTTTGGAATCAATTACATGTCGCATTGTCAAATGCAATATGCTTCAGATGCTTGAAGAGGACTCCATGATCCACTGAATCAAAAGCTTTAGTCAAATCAATAAACAGAGCTACACAATCGTGTTTGTCATCAAGGGCTGTGAAAATGTCATTTAAAACTTGTGTGATTGCTGTGACGGTACTATACCCTTCTCTGAAACCCAATTGATAAGACTTCAAAATGGAGCATTTATTTCAATAAATTGTAACTCGATTTGCAACTAACTTTTCTAAAACTTTTGCAAGACAAGGTCATTTAGATATTTGCTGGAAATAATTTACATTTTTAGTTGTCCCACCTTTATGTAAAGGCAAAACTTGTGCCGTTTTCCATAATTCTGGTATAACATCCATTTGAATTGATACATTAAATATATGTAAAAGAGGATGAATTAAATATGGGGCAGCTAGTAATGTAAGTTTTGAATCAAGGTCATCAGCTCCTGTGGACTTCTTTGGGTCTATGAAGCGGTGAGCATTTAAGACCACCATACAAGTGAAAGATCTTAAAGAGAAAATCTGCCAGCTATTGCCAGAGGTTCAGATTCAACATAATCAAGAACAGAAGAATCACCATTATTATCCAAAATGTCACATGCAGCGATCAAATGCCTATTAAGAGCATTTCCTCTTTAGAGTTTACGATAGCTGAATCTAATAAAATACCAGTTGGTAATGTATAAATACAAGGTCTTGAGAATTTTGTTGGATTTTTGTGACTCTATCAATGCAGACATGATGTAAGAAGTTCTTACCTTTTAACTGCTGATAGACATTTAAATCTTTTGTTCTGTAAAAATGCCCAATTCAAGTCTGACCTAGTTGCATGTGCAGTTTTCCAGGCAGCCATTTTTTTCTCTAATTAATCTTGCAATATCTCTGTTGAACCAAGGATTGTTAGTTTTTCATTCTAGGTTTTTCTTAGAAAAAATTAAAGTGTTTTTTTTTTTTTTTTAATTTTCATTGTGGAATTGGTATTGAGTATCGAGTCTATTCCTTCATAGTAAAAGAAAAATATCCAATCTGTCAACTAGACAAAGTTGAAGGAGTGAAGATGTTTCGTTGCTCATCCAAGCCGCTTCTTCAGAAACTTCAAACAAACTGTAAACAATAGGTGCTTTTAGTTTCAGTGTATAAGGCAGTGTCCACCAGTATTCTGACCAGAACTGAAGAAGCAGCTTGGATGAGCAGCGAAACGTCTTTACTCCTACAACTTTGTCCATTTGACAGACTGGATATTTTTCTTTTACTATGGATCATAACTGGACAACTGAGGGTTTATGCAGACATCTATTCCTTCATATCAAAATTGAGTTTGAATTTTTACTATTATGACATCACTACTATAGCAAAAAAAATTTCTGTCAACTGGACAAAAGTTTTAGAGTGAAGACATTTCATCGCTCATCTAAGTGTCTTCATCATCTAATTGTGGTTCATCAGTCCTCCATCCATCCATTTTCTTCCGCTTATCCGGGGCCGGTAGGGGGCAACACTACTAGGGACTCCCAGACTTCCCTCAACCACGTGCCTGGGGACCCCCAAGGCGTTCCCAGGCCAAACAGAGACACATTATTGAATGAGAACCATGTGGAAACAACTTTCACTTCAGTGGTCGTTTTCACCACTGCCTAAGTATTTTCGGCCGCTTGTATCCGCGATCTTGTCCTTTCGGTCTGACCCAGAGCTCATGACCATAGGTGAGGGTAGGAACGTAGATTGACCGGTACATCGAGAGCTTTTTCCGACTCAGCTCCTTCTTTAGCAACGGACCGATGTCGCTGGGTTCTCACGTCATCCTTCCCTCACTCGCATTCTGATCGCACCCGGAGAGGGCAAACCACCTTTTTCCGGTCGAAAAACCGCCCCAGTGCCTGCTGCAGGTCCTGGCTCGAAGAAGCCATCAGGACAACCATCTGCAAACAGCAGAGATGAGATCCTGTGGTTCCGCCTAGAAATTCTGTCCATAAATATAATGAACAGAACCGGTGACAAAGGGCAGCCCTGGCGGAGTCCAACATGCACCGAGAGCAACACTTAAAACAGGCCTGGGCACAATTTAGACAGCGAATGAGAACCATGTGGACCCACACTCTGGGGTCATCCACACACAGTTTGGTCTAAGCAGCAGTCCGAGAGCCGTGTCGATTGGGTTGGTCAGTCGCATTCTGATTCGCATTAAAAGCCCACCCCGAGAGCACTTAAAAAGTGCTTGGACATTGGGCACACAGAAGCAGTGCTTGCTTCAATTGGGCAAAAGAGTGCTTGGATCATGTATATTAGTATTATAGTAGTATAGTAGTATTCTGTTTGTCTGAAGCACACTATCATAGAAATAAGTTCGGTGACGAGCTGATAGACTCCTGCGTGAGTCATAGTGCATGTTTGGGATAAATGATGCATGGTGTATATAAACAAGGCCGACCCAAAAATAAAGTAAACAGAAGTAAATCGAGTGCGCACTGGGGTGGGTCCACAGAGCCACTAACATGTGTGAAAACAACCTAAGTCTGTCATGGTTCATCATGTCAGAAGGGACTAAGTAAGTGGGGCTAACAGTTCAAATGGTGAACTTGTGATTGAAAACTCATTAAGTTGAAATAGCATAAAACATTAATCACATTGTATCAAACATAATTAGAAGTGATGTGTAATTTGTGTAATTTAGAATTCAACATTAACATTTAACATTATTTTGATGCTTCAAACTGAATAAACAAGTTTGAAATGTTCAGTTTGACAGCTGTTATTTTTTGAGTTTTTGATTACTGACAATCAGTATATAAGAACATGTCCATGTGAACACATTGTTGTAAAAAATTGCACCCACTTTGCTAAAATGAATTGAACAACTTTGCAAATCACTTACCAATGGAATTTTTTTGTGTTTGCTTTTGAAGGTCGATTTTGACAGGACTGTTCCCTCCGACTTCTGGCACTGCGCTCATCAACGGGTATGACATCCATTCCGACATGGACACAATCCGGAAATATTTGGGAATGTGCCCGCAACACAATGTCCTCTTCAACGAGTGAGTTCTTTTGTCTAGTCCTGCCTTAAAGCTGCACTGTGTTTTTTTTTTTCTTTTGGAAGGTCCGCACCTTGTTTGTTTCCACGGAGATGTTATTGCTTTCCCTAGATTTTTTTCAACAGTATGTGTATTTTTCATTTTATTTTGAACAAGAACAGGTCAGATAAATGTAAAATAGCTCAGTTTAATGCCATACTGTTGAACATTCTAGGCAACGAATATCTCTATGAAGATGAGCAATTATTGGACATCCCACCGGAAAGGTTACATAGTACATCTTTATTTATTTATTTTTTATTTCACATTTCTGGTTATAGTTAGCTTACAACACTCTTAAAGGAAAAAAATATAATAATATAGCAATATAGATACATTTAATGCCATACAGTGGAACATTCCAATTGAAGCAAGAAAATCTCCATGGAGACAAAAAAGACAGATTTGAGTTTTGAGTTTATTAAGAAGTATAATGAGGCTTGGGAGTTGGTTTATATTCACCATCAACACCATCATCATTAACCTCTCCTTGTTTAAAATGTACTCACCCTCTCCAAAGTAAAAGCTCACAATAGCTCCATTTGCAACTATTTCATTTCACCTCTACATCCTTTTTATTTGTCTGCCTCCCCAAACTGATTACCTGCAGCTCGACACTAGTCCTACATCATAATTACACACAAGCACCTGCAGATTACTTCCATTAATTTTAATTCCCCGACAGTGAAGGCATCTGAATTAGGAAGGGTTAAATACAGGGTCCACCGATAATATTGGCGCTTCGACAAATATGAAGAGAAAAAAACACACTTAAAAGGCTGTCTTTTTATTCATTGTTTTAACTTTTCCTCAAATTATTCATTAGAACAAAAAGGTAAACTGCAAGTGTTATTTAAGTCTGGCTGGAAGTGGGCGGTGAGGGAAGAATTTACATGTTCTTTTGCTTAAGTAAAAGTACAGATATCGGAGCAAAAAAAACTCAAGTAAATGTAAAAGTATCACATGAAAGTACCCATTTAAAATGTACTTTAAGAGTAAAAAGTATTTTGCGTGGATTTTGAGATCGAATAAAGCTTGAAATGTATTGATTTTGAACGATTTGTGCTGAAATTTGGTCCGCAGGAACCACTGAATTGATGTGTTTATTCTAACTGTTTTCATTAGTTTATTTTGTATTTGTTGCTCAAATTATGAACGTGTTAAAAATATGCCCCTCAGCCTTTTCAGCAGGTCTCAAACTGTCATAAAAAAACACTTTTACTTTTCAGTCCTGTTCAACAATGTAATGGAGTAGAAAGTACAGATAACTGCTCTCAGATGTAATGAAGTAAATGTAAAAAGTATCCACTTTAAAATGTAATTACCTAAAAATATTACTTAATTTTACTTTGCTGCTAGTAAATTGCAGTTGTAGGATCAAAACGTTCCCAAAAATCAGAACTGTATCAAAATGCATTTTTATCAAATGTATTAACTATTAATAGCACATATTTTAGATCTGTTTTCACACTTCGATCGTATTACGGTAGTATTTCCTATTGATACAGGAGACTATTTTCTGCTAGACTCCAGACTACCATATGAAATGGTTCACAGTATTATAAACATATACATGCCTATGTAAACAACTGCTTAAAAAATTGACAAAAATAAACATATAATCAAAAAACTGTGTAGCATCTTCGTAAAACAACCTCATAGCCGCTCGGGAAGATCAGAGTGGGTTCTGGGGTCGTAGCTTCGTGGCACACTTGGAGGCTATTGTAAAAAAAGATATGATGGGTTCAGAATGCATTAAGAGAGATATTAATAAACATACAGCTATCACAGTGCAGCAGACAGGATGGATAAAATAAGATCAGAATAGATGGGTAAGTAGTGGCGGTCAACAAAAAATACTACTACCCAGCCCTGACCTTCAACAACTTGGTCACAGGTAAGTGCGCACCTTTACACCTTTCCTCACATACATGCACCTGCCCACGTGAGCTCCGCCCCCTCTGCACTGGAACACACACACTTAGCCAGACACAGTATAATTAACAATTATTCAAATAAAAATGTTTTGTTCCTCCATCGCCTTAAGTATCTGTCAGTCAAGACTTCATAATTGTGTCTGTAATGTTATTTTTCCCATTCCAGGCTAACGGTAGAGGAGCACATTTACTTTTACGCACGGCTGAAGGGACGAAGCAAAAAAGAGGTGAAGGTGGAGATGGAGCAGATGATCAATGATGTTGGGTTACCGCACAAGAGGAAGGAGCTGGCCAAGAACCTGTCTGGTATGTTTTGATACTACTGGAATACTGACGGGCTAGGGGGAGAAATATATCTACAAGTAAATGAAAATGGAAAAAGGTAAACTGCGATTATAGCATTTTAAAATCAATAAAAGATATGTTATGTGTTTGCAGTTAATACCCCATAGAAGTAAAATAACCCCTCTTTAATCTTCACTTACCTTATGTGTGCCGAGCATCCTAATTATTCACAATGATGATTTTCTAAGTGCTTTACACAGCTTATGGAGTCCAGAGTTGCCATCAAAGTAATGCTAACAGCAACTAGCATGCAAACCACTTCCTTCTTCTTGGACAATAAAACACTTTATAATTTGATGCAGACTGCACACAGCAAACTTATTTTGACCTCAAGAGCTGCTTATATGATATATCTGTACTTGTGCAAGACATTTTTGCTCAAATACATGGGAGAATAAAATAGGTACAGGCCCTTTAAGGCAATATATTTCCAGTTTATGTCTAATCCTGCTTAAAGGGGTAAGTATTCCTCCATAATGAGACTTGGGTGTTGGCTTATGTTCAAAAACACTGGGAAAATGGTACTTTACTACAATGGTACTTTATAAAATGAATCTAAACAGTTACAAGTCATCATTTCACTGTATATTCACAATCCACTTTTTATCACCCTCCTCAGTTTTAGTTCTGTTACTGCTCCCTTCGTTTGTACACCTGCATTGTCAATACCCAAACTAGGAGTCTCCAATCTTCCTCTGGTGATCTACCTTTACAAAATGAAAATACCAGAGAGCTACTCATTTTAGCAGTCACAAAAAATAGTATAGGAGCCACGGTAAGCCTTAGATGGGGTACACTTAGACGGCTATAAAATGTAAACCATTAGCCATTCATTAGTATCAAAATGAAGCAGTTACAATAGTAATAGGCATTTAAGTCATAGAATTTTAGTTATTCAGCACAATGGGTATAATTTATAAATCCCCTGGCGAGCTACTTGGAAAGAAGTGGAAGGCCATTGGTTGGAGACCCTTGACCTAAACAAATGCATTATGTTCTTGTTTACTTTTCACAGCGCTTTTACACAGATTACTTAGTTAACCTTAAAGAGCAGAATCCACTGAACGTCTGGGCACAGCGACATGCCCTGTACCTGCGTCGGAGCTTGTAAGTCATTGTCTACGGGCCGTGAGCAAGTCCTGCTTGATAAATTGTCCCCGGTCATTGGCTGCTTGGGCACAAAATCACTGAAATATGACTTTCAAGGTTGATCTATGCTGACATTTCCACTACATTAGCACTACATCAGATGCATTCTGAAGATCGTGTGCAATCAATCATTTTAGATCACAGACTATAAGAAACATGGCCACACATTTTAGCACTGTTATAGTAAAAGAGCTTTAAAATATCATCACTGTTTTAAAGGCACACTTTGTAACTTTTCTGGTATAGGTCTGTCAGCTGCTTTGAGATGTAACTGGTTGGCCTGAGATGTTCCACAGTATGGCATTAAATAGATGTTTTATTGCTTAAAACAAATACCTTGAAAAACATGTTAGCTGGGTGACAGTGACTCAGTTGGTAGAGTCCATTGATTTGAAGGTTGGCAGTTCAATTCCAGCTCGCACAGATCAATGCTGTTGCTGTGTCCTTGGGCAAGACACTGCATACACTGGAGTATGAATGTTTGTGTGAATGGGTGAGTGGTTCCTTGATGTAAAGATCTTTTAATGCCTTGAAGGTAAAAAAGCGCTACATAAAAATGGGACTATTTACATCACATTACATTACGTTACAGCTAGGCCTGGTTGTCTCCATGGAGACACAGTAGATATGTTCAATGAGACAATTCCAGAAAAGTTACACATTACAAAGGTTTATGTCTGCTTCTCCGTTAATGCTTTGCTTAGAATGTCCCACAATATGGTTACTTATGTTACGTTATTATGGTTACTTCCCTACAGACTAACAGGTGAAGCCAACACTTCAAGTTACAGGCCAGATCTGTAATTTCACAGATCACAGTAATTCCACGCCATACTATGTTTAATGCCATACTGTGGGACATTCCATTCAAAGCATCAGAAAAATTGAGAAAGTAGCAGACCCCCCTATCAGAAAAGTTACATATTGCACCAGATGTCTGGTGGAATTTTAAAACCAGACAAGCATCTATCTTACATCAGCTCTGCTTTGGAGATGTTTTTGTCACCACAGCACCAACACTCACTCAGATGGTATTTTCCAGGTGGCATGCAGAGGAAGCTGTCCGTTGCCATAGCGTTTGTTGGAGGCTCCAAAATAGTCATCTTGGATGAGCCGACAGCTGGAGTGGACCCGTATGCCAGAAGAGGAATTTGGGAACTACTCCTAAAGTATAAAGAAGGTACGAAATTATGTTGAAATAACTACAGTATACACCACATGATGCTGATATGCTTTGATGGTTTTGGTGTGACCAGAAATCTGTTATAATCTTTTTACAATTTTAACATGACATGATATTTGTTAGCAACGTAATCTGGACTGCTCATCTGAAAATGAGAGTGAGTGGTGGAAGAAGTAATCAATTTTGTTACTTAAGTAAAAGTATAGATACGAGAGAAAAGAATCCTCAAGTAAAAGCAAAAGTAGTACCTCTTCAAAAAGTAGCGCAGATTCTGAGATCTAATAAGGCTTCAATTATAGATAATATGTGTTTGTTTGCTCAAACTACGAACGTTTTAAAAATAAACCCCTCAGCCTTTTCAGCAGGTCTCAAACCATAATTAAAAAATACTTTTAGTTTCAGTCCAATTAAAAATGTAGATGTGTCAAATGTAGTAAAGTGAAAAGTACAGATACCTAAAATGTGTACTTAAGTATGACACTTTACTATTTTTACTTATCTTCCACCACTGGGCATTACAATACAAAGGCCAATGTCAATATGGGTAAAATTTCACACTTGGCCTGTGAATATGATATATATATATTTTTTTTTAAATAAATTTGACCCTAAATTGATTGTTCATTAAAAACACAAATTTTACGCATTTCCTGTGTCAATTTGGGGTCATGACACCTCTTTTTTAAGGCATATTTTGGAGTGTGTTTATAACTCAGAATACAATTAATCGACCACTAAACTAGTTGACAATTATTTCAGTAAACAATTATTTGCGATTAATCAATTAACTTGATTCAGCCTTAGGTATCTGTTACCAGCCACAACAGGAAAACAAATATTGGATTACAGTATTGGATTTTTAACAATTGGTAAATGTTGTTTTTGTTTTTTTATATATATGTAGCAGTTTTCCACCTACAAGGCACTCAAAGCACTTTACATCACCCATTCACACAGACATTCATACACCAGTGTACACAAACACTGGGGGCGAGGCAGGCAGCATTCATTTGTGAGAACTGGAATTGCACTGGTGACCTGTGGGGCAGCCTTTAGATTAGTGGACAAAAAACTCAACTGAAGTACTGTCGCTCCTTTCGTACCAGACAATTTCCATCAGACCATAGTAGTAGATCTTTTGGCATTACATCTTGCCATCTTGCACCGAGCTGCTTTGACATACTTTTCAACATGTATATTGGAAGTCTATCTCTTACCCTTGAACAGAACAGCTGAGACAACTCCTTCCCACAGTCTTTTTTAATTGTATCACCTCCCCTGTCACTTCACGGCCCTATAGACTTCCATGGTGACTGCTAGTTTTAAGCAGGCCTTGCACATGCTAGGAACACATTCTCTCAGTCTAAATGTTTAATGTGCATTGAGTGACACCTCGCCCTGGCTGTGTCATTAGCTTCTCACCGTCTAATCAAGTCCTTTCACTGCGACTGGGAGCTGCAGATAACTGGCTTATAATGAGAACACCCACATTGTGCTGCTTGAACGACTAGTGTTTTGTGCTTCTCCGCGCGTATTTGTACCACAGTGTTAGTGAGGTTTGTCATTAAGCGAGAGAAAAGAAAAGCCGGTGGATTTATACGAAGGGCTACGCTTCTTGTGGTTAGTCAGAAGCAATTAAATTTCAGGATTCACAGGCGGTTGGGGCTGCGAGACGAGCATAAGTGGGTGTTGTTTTGATTCACTTATGTATTTGGCTGCTGTTCAGTTGTGCTCAAGGTAACATGAACAGAATGTGCACTGATCGAAATGATGAAAGCTGATGTGAACATATTGGATGAATGATCGTAAGTGTTGTGTCCCAGTCGTTGTAGTAAAGGTGCCTTTTTCAATCTTATGCGTAACTTTGCTGGTAGAGGGTTCACCACCTGTTTGTTTCCATGGAGATGCCTTGGCTATTTTACAGTATGCCAATAAACATCTCATAGCCATGGAGCAGGAGACAACGCCAAGCCAAGTTACAGGTCAGATCTGCGGAGAGGTGAATATATATAGTTTTAATTATCTAATGTATCCTTTTAACCAGGAAAGTGCCACTCTACCATATGAGTGACAGTAACTGAGTTGGTAGAGAGAGTTTTGTCCACTTATCTGGAGGTTGCCAGTTTGAACCCCACTCTCGACATAGATATGTGTCAATTCTAGCTCCCATAAATGAATGAAATGTCCTTGTGTCCTTGGGCAAGACACTTAACGCACCTCACCCCCAATGTCTGCATGTATGTGTGAATGGGTGAGTAGTTCCTTGATGTAAAACGCTTTGAGTGCCTTGAAGGTGGAAAAGCGCTACATAAAAATGTGACCATACAGTACCTCTTCTTCAAGGGAGCCACGGTCATAATACCATACTGTGGAACATTCTATGCAAAAGTTGCACCGTGCACCTTTTAATAAAAAAATTTAAAAAGATTGAAAGTAGCTAAATCAATTAAATTACCATTCTCAGACTGAAGGAGAAAGTGTGTTTGTCTTTAATATAGCTAGTGCTAAAACCATAAAACATCTAATTTTAGAAGCAGACAAGAATCTACCACAGTGTATTATTTATTATAGGTAACAATTATAGAGCACACTTTTATTTTATCACACATTAGTCATACATAAACTTATTTTTTTTTTACCATGCGTGGTCTCAGCTCATGTCTGGGTTATTCCTGTCTGGCATCTGGTTCCAATAGCAGGATACTCCCGGGAAGTAAAAACATTCATATCCCCCAAGTTTGCTATCAGGATTTAATTAGCAGTTAAAAGCCTGAATAATATAAACCTGCTACTTCAAGTGGCTGTAAACTACATATCAATAGACTCTCTTAGCTTCTGTGTACCACAAAGTACACCCAATGCTGCTGATTCAGTCATTACTAACAGAGTGAGTTGAAACTGTCCCTTGCATGAATTATTGAGTGAAAGTTTGTTTGTTTATTTCTTTAATTTGTGAAAAAGTGAAGGTATCATATATAATTAATTGGTTAAGATATTACAAATTAAAGGGCCCATATGAGGCAGTTTTCTGATCTATGTTATAATGTTGTTTCCTCATCACAAACGGACCTGGAGTTATGTTTTGTTTCTTTCACACTTACTTAACACACAATCATTTGCATGTTGAACTGCCAATCTTTACTGAACAAAAGGTAAAAGGAAGTACCGCTTCATTGCATTACAAGAAACGGATCATTTTGAAAATTGGAGATGTCTACTACTATTATCAGTAGACAGACTAATAATAAAAGGTTACTCAAACATGTGTAAATGAAACGAAACACAACTCCAGATATGTTTTTGAGGAGGTAACGGCATTATAACATGGGTCAAAGCTCACAAGAGTCACAAGACTACTTTTAGCATTTCAATCTTTTGTAGTTTGAAAGCATTGGAAAATAATGTTGATTATTAGTTGTGAAGAGTATACCACAATGTCACTGATGGAGCATATTTTTGTTGTGGGATATTTCTGAATTTCATTATAAAATCTAATTTGTTTTGTTTCCTTGTTTTGATGCCTTCCAAATTGTTCTTTCAAGTTTATTTCACTGCAAATTATTATAACTTTTATCTCTTCAAAGCAATGAACGTTTTGTTCTAAGACATCATTTTTGGAAATATTGATCTAATGTGACTTAAGCTATTTAAGCAGCAGTTAACACAATTTCTTCAAAGCAAATTTTTATGTCTGTAAATCTACAATTTCTTCTGACTTAATCAACCGCTGTGAAATCCATTTCTTTCAGGTAGATTTACAAGGCAGGAAGCTGGATAACAGAAACCAGATTTTCCAGGCCTCAAAGTACAACCAATTTACCCCAACGCGCCGCACTTATTTGATATATCACTTAGAGCTGTAATGCACTGCAACTCGCTATAAATCAGAATACCTTTGTGGGCCATCTGCGGTCCAAATAAATGTATTCTACCCCCGACTCAGTCCTGATTCACTGTGTTTTGATTAGAATTTCTCCCCCTTGTAAACCACAGCAACTCTCTAAGAAAATCATGAGCTTATTTTTGCACTTCCGTAGTACCAACAAAAATGGTACCTTCTCCAGACATGATAAGAACAGTGGATAATGTTATTAAAGGCACTGTCTCACTGTCTTACAAACAAAACTAGTTCATTTCAAATTGTTTGCTGCAGCCCAAAGTTATTCCTCACATTCCTATCACATTCCTAGCATTCTAATTATTCACTGGAATAAGTTTATAAGCTCTTTTTGCAACTTTTTAGAAGTAACGTACACTGTCATGGTAATGCTAACAACAGCAACTAGCATGGTAACATTGCACCAGTCTTACTTTGTCATTCACGAGCAATAATAATGGTTTGTAATTGGATGCAGACAGCACACAGTGGTCTCATTTTGACGCTAAGAGCTGCTTTTACAATATATGTGTAACAGGGCAAGAAAGACTTTTGGTACAGCTCCTTTAAAGCAGACCTATTATTCAAAGTCAACTTTTTAACCATGTTATAGTTGTTTCCCCTTCTCATTTACCCTCTGAGGTTGTATTTGGAGTGATTCAGAGTGGACAGCTTAATTGCTTATTTTCAAGACTCCATTTTGCCTATTAACTCCCATTTTCACTGCCACCAGCATACGCCCACTACTCTGTACTTACTTTATTCTCCAATTTTATTTCCTTAGTTGGTGATACGCACAGGATTTGGCAGTATTGCATAGTCATTTTGGTACAAATGAAAAATAATCCACTGCTTCCACTGGGCAGTTTTCCAACCTGGAAGTTAGCGAACTTGTTTCTTTTATTAAGCTGATTTAGATCAATATTGCAATTTAAAATGTCTAACTAACTTAAAACATAATGGTCCACGGGTGTCATAGATTAAATCTCTATAGCAGAAACAAGCACAATAGGTCTTTTTTTTAAAACACCATGCACAGTTTAGTAGTAAAAAAGTTGATTTAGCATTTAGTTCACTTTCACTCACCTCTTCACTGGTCTGGAGACTTGCTTGGTGTAGCATGAGGCAGCAGCACTTACCTGCAAGGATTTAGCAGAAATTGTGAGCCAAGCAAAATGGGCTGAGTCGGACTGCAGTTTAATGACCTCCGAGCACGTCCTTACCTGTTCTAATGTGACCGGTGAGGATACTACATTTAACTACCTCAGTGTGGAAAAGCCAGTCCCAGCAGCAACCGTTTGCTGCACATACTAGACAGGGGAAGAGCACAAATGACTAAAAACACCATCCAATGCCAACGGTATCTTGTTTTAGCTTCTTTTCTTTTTTTTCTTTAGAGTAATTGTTCCAAGTTGGTCAAGTTATTGTTTAAGTTGTAAGCAGGTTTATTTCAAATGAGCAAATTATGTTATTTTGCCAAAAATGCAGCAAACCATCTTCAGATAAAGGTTAAAGGTCCTATACTATGCTATTTTCTGATCTATGCTATAATGCTGTTTCCTCAACAGAACATTATAACATTGCTAAAATTGTCAATTTTGTGTAATATAGGACCTTTAAAGTATTATCCAAGTAGTATCCATGGTCAGTCATAGTGGCATAACAGGCATGACAGAAAGTTTTACCAATGCACAAACATTTGCATTTCATTAAATGGAGGATCCATGGATTTTGTAAGTTCATGTTATATCTAATATCTCAGAAATGTCAAGTACAACCACAAGGGTTCAGAAGAGGAGTAACTTATTTGTTTTGCTTTAACTTTGTGGCTAATTACTCTAAATTATTATATATTTTGACTCGGGAAAGGTCCTCACAAAATCTTTCTTATCAGGAAGGAATCATTTGCCTGAAACCCATGAATGGAAGACTTCATAGTACAAGAATGAGAAAAATGAGAAGGCACTTTCCTTTTTAGATTGAATTTTTTGTGTTTTGACTTAAAGGTTGGCGTTCTAAACCCTCCTCGGACCTGCATATGCTGCTGTTGATTTCTTGCCAAGACACTTTACCTGTGTTTGCCTGTGTATGAATGCGGTGCGTTCATAATTTCGATGGTGGTTGGAGGGGCCAATGGTGTAGATTAGCAGCCTTGCTTCTGTCAGTGTACCCCAGGTCAGCTGCGGCTTGATAGTTTACCACCATCAAGTGTGGAGTGATTGAAAAATGCACTGTAAACATAGACTATGTAAAGAAGTGGACTAAAGGAGTGTGGTGTCTCCAGTCAAACGAAGCTCATCGAAGCTAGTAGTTTTAGGGGCGAATTTGGAGCCGATTTCCATATTTGGAACTCTGACTGCGAGTATCACAGCAACCAAAAAGCCAATCCAGATGTATACAGTCTATGATTGGAAAGCACTTTGAATATCTTAAATAGTAGAATAGTATTATTATTTTTATTATTATTACTATTATAAAACACTAATACAACTAATACTTCACCATATCTTCCTGAGCATTCATTGTGCCTTTAGCCTTATTATCACTGTAATAGTTCTAAGCTGCCACTATTTTTCAGATTTGTAAACGGGTCTTTCCATTTGCACCCCAGATTTCAAAAGCGCCAAATATTGTAGTTGTGTCGCACGAAATTCCCACCTTCATTTTTTTTCATTTTCTGATACCTTTTTCACACAGCCCCCGGGGACTTGACCGCGCTGCGACTCCACCACGCATCCCATTTCTATTTTATTCTCCATTTGATTTCTGTGGTATGTGTTAATTAATATGTGTTATCTGATTCAACACGCTATGAAAGGATTAGGCACCTGTGAATAACCTAGCCAATATGCTTTGTTTTCGAGCCACTGCCACAACCGTGTTCAATTTGACGCCTCTCGAATCAAAGCGCCAGCAGTGTTTTTTAAAAAAAGCTGAGAAGACGGTCTCATAAGGAACATTGGAAAGTCGAGGCTCCGAGTTTGGCCTTGATCATGGTTTTAATTTTGTCCCAGATTCCCACCCACACGATCCACTGCAGTTGCTTTGTTGCCATGAGGATTAGAAAGTTAAAAACAGCCAGCAAAGTCAGCAAGAAGGACATAGTCAGGCACATTCTGTATACTTTGATAGTGCAACAGCTTCTATTGTTAGTAGACAAATCGAATCTCAGCCTTTGTACATGTCTTTTTATTGGCTTATTTTATCAACCTCATTTTGTTGTGTGGTATGTTCGCATGGGTACAAAGCATGGTGCCACTTTTGTTACTATTGTTTTATGTTGCCAAAGCACATCACTAGTTGGCCAAGGCAGTAAAGATTTTTCTGATTCTATTGCGAGATAGGATAAAAATTATATTCAGCCACAAGGGGGCAGTAAAGGGAATTACAGGTTAATTGTTTTAAAGAAGACCTATTTTGCTTGTGTCTGCTATATAGTTATAATATATGACACCCGTGGATCATTATGTTTTAATTTGCACATTTTAAATCACAATATTCATCTAAAAAGATTTATAAAAGAAACAAGTTCACTGACTTCCACGTTAAAAAACTGTGGTGCCCAAAGCGAGCTGACGTCGGCATAAACCTCATCACAACAAGGGGTTGGCACCTCCAATGGATAGTTGCAGATCACACTAGCAAGCAGCTGTTTTTATTTATTTTATTTTTTTTTACCAAAATGTCTATGCAGTACTGCTGAATCCTGCACATATCACCGATTAGGAGAATAAAATTGGAGAACGAAGTACAGAGCAGTGGGCGTGTGCCAGAGTCGGTGAAAACGGAGATTGATCGGCAATATGGCGTCTTGAAAATAAGAGATTAAAGATTGCTCAAACATGCGCAAACTACTCCAAATACAGCTTTTGGGTGAGTAAATATTGACTAATAACTAACTAATAACTTTGAAAATTAGATTCTGCATCTACTACTGATCACATCATCTCTACTTTACCATTGCAACATTAACAGACAATGCCTTTTTTTTTTTTTTTTTCATGAACAATGCATTGAGGGATTTTTTTTTTCCTTTCAGGTCGCACCATTATATTGTCCACACACCACATGGACGAGGCGGACATCTTGGGCGATCGCATTGCAATCATCTCCCATGGAAAGATGCGTTGCTGCGGCTCTTCGCTCTTCCTCAAGAAACAGTTTGGAAGCGGCTACTACCTCACTCTTGTCCGAGAGGAAGCTGAAAAGATGACCACACAGAGGACAGGCATGATTCAGAATACAGAGGTACAAAACAAATAGGGTGAAGGCTCAGTTTTCATTTACTTATATGGAAGTTGGTGGTTAAATTCCTACTCTGTATATACCACTATAATGTCACTGCAAAACACTTCCACCTCCAGTGTAGTGTATGAGACGTTTTGTGTAAGGGACCTCATGGCTAAAACTCGTCCTATAGGCTTAAAGGGGCTGTACATGATTTTCATTGTTTTATAAATGTGAAAAAACAGAACTAGTTCATTTTAAACAGTTTAGGGTGGTCCAATAGTTACTCTTCACTTCCCTAACAAATTCCTAGCATCTCTTTTATTCATCACAATGAGTTTATGAAGCATTTCACAACTTTCAAAGGCCAAAGCAAAGTTTTCCATCACGGTAATGCTAACTAGCATGCTAACAGTGCACCGGCAATAATTAGGTTTGATTTTGACCCTAAGAGCTGCTTTTATATTGTATCTGTACTGAGCCAAAGCAAGGTTTACTTTATTAATTGAAAACAATCTCTAAACAATCTTTACTAAACATATAACAAAAACATTACACATTAAGACGTCATGTACCGCTGAACTGTAAAATATCTGCAATACTGTTTTAAAGCAGTGCTCATTCACTCCAGCTCCCTGACAGAGCTAGCCTTGAATTTTAGCAATTTTACATGAACGTACTAGTACTGGTAGTAATTACTGGTACTCCAGTGCGCTGGGGGGGGATCCATTTTTGCACATTAATGATTTACAGAATAGACATTACTGTCAATTGGGGCATTTAGCTGTCACTGTGAAACCCACTTGTTTCTTTCAATGGAGATAGGCCTCCATTGCCTTTCTTTAATAATGCACAAAGCCAGAGCAGATAGCGTTTAAGTGCATGTGTGTGGTTTTGTCCTAATCAAGCCATTGCTGATTAGGACCCCCATCGGACTCCTCACTCTATCTTGATAACTTTCAATTGAAAACGTCTGTAGTTCCAATGCATAATTTTCAACGCTTTTTACGCTTATTATGCAAAATGTACTTTCTTGAGCTTTTCTCCACGTTATAACATTGTTTCCTCATCAAAAATATACCCGCTTTTCAATCACACACTCAAAGCACTCAAAGCACTTTACATCAAGAAACCCCTTAAGCATTCACACACACATTCATACACTAGTATACACAGACACTGGTGGCTTGCCAAAGGACAACACAACAACAACAGTATTCATTTGTGGGGGCTGAATCGCACCACCGACCTGTGGGTCAGTGGATCTGACTGCTCTATCAATGATCTTTAAGTCGAGAGCCGGTTTCGAACCAACAACATTTGGATCAGTGGACAAATGCTCCACCAACCAACTAAGCTACTTTCACCCTCCTGCTACCTTTGTTTGAATGTATACTTATTCTATCTTACTTTATATTATTCTAAAACATGAGATACCAAAGTGAAATTACTTAAGAGCATGTTTCAAGGCCAACAATAAGACAAATAATGCATAATATGGGTACTTTAAAGGCCCCCGTGCCAAAATTGCCATGCCGTGCCATGTATTTGAGCTTGAGAACAAATATATTTTATAAACAGCTTGACATCAAAATATGTCCGCTGCATGCTGCCTGGATCTATTGTCTGCTAATCAGTAAGAGCGCGTTAGCATGCTAGTTGTTGTTGTTGCTTTACTGTGATGGCAAAGCTCTGCTCTAGTCACTGAAAGTTGTGAATAATTAGGATGCCCGGAATGCATTGGTATGTGAAGAATAACATTGGACCAGTGGAAACAGTTTAAAATTAACTAGGTTTTTTTTTCCAATTTTTTAGCAAATGTAATTATCAACCCACCACAGTTACCTCCTCCATATCTAGTTTATCATAGAACACTTGAACTTTTCTACCATTGTTCACCCTCCCTGTAATGATCCATGTTTAGTCCCTCCCAGCATGAGAATTGGCAGACTCCTAGGCCTTGGATGGTACTAATTGTGGCAGGGGAGAGGGGGGATTCTCACTTGGGTTCACACGCACTTCGTTTTAATCAATAGGAGCAAATGAACAAGAGGCACTAATGCCAGCAGGGCCAGTGCAATTACCATTAGTCTGCTGGCTCTTTGAGGTGAGAGGGGCCATTCATTTCAGAGGTATAAATAAACACCTTCTTTTAGGGAGGCTGGACGGGCACCCAAACTGTTATCCCTTTGTAATTGACCAGACCGCAGTTTCAACATTTTATTTCTCTTCCATTAAACTTCATGTAACCATAAAAATGAGTCCTCACTTTCATCCCATCTTAATTATTTATGGCCTGCTTTATTGTCTAGACAGGAGAAAGACTTTGAGCAGATTGTAGCATCAGGTTAACCGCATTATCTGTCATCGCGTGCATACGGCTTTATTTAAGGCAATTACATCAAATCCTTTGGACGGCTTCCATTATTTGATTAATGCGACACAGGAGTTGTCAAGGAGGCACTGTTCATCATGGTAAGTGGAAAAGCATTTCTAATCCTATTGTGATTAAACAGGAGAAGAAGTGTCCTCTGAGAAGCAGCAGTCCAGATGACGGAATTGGCAGCCAGAGCTGGAGCACTGATGTTCCTCCAGGTACGAGGAATAAGTTATAAACAAGCAAAAATACCCATATAAAACACTTTACACACAAGTAGTAGTGAGAACTTATTGCAGTTTTTTTTGTTGGTTTTATTTCACTATGTGCAGCACTTTGGAAAGAGCCTTTGTTTCTAAAATGTCGTTTAAAAGTAAAGTGGATTGGATTATTAAAACATCCGAAAATTGTATAAACATAAAAGACATACTCAGTGCAACTAAACACACAAAAAAGTTGATTTTATTCATCCAAATCTGAACTCCAAACCACATACTTTTCACTGTAGAACAATTAAAAAGCACCAATCATACCATTGAGGATTTGAAACAATTAGTTCTTGATTTGATTAACATTTGATTCGGGAGTCATGCACACCTTTTAGACAATTACAACATTAATGGTGCTCTGTGGAACTTTTCTAGTGTTTGGGCATCTGCCATCTGCTTCTTGTGGATATAATTGCTTTGCCTAGAATGATCCGCAATGTGGCATTAAACTTTTCGCATTTCTTCAGTTACACGTTTTTAATTCTCAAGTCGCCTCTTGCAGATCTGACCGTTAACTTGGCTTAGTGACATCCCCTGCTTGGAGATAGATGGATTAATGCCATACTGTGGAACATACTGGGTGTAGCAATAACCAATCTCAGATACCAGACATTCCACCAGAAAAGTTACATAATGCCGCTTTACCTCTTAAAAAAACTGCTTGTTGGCGTCACTGACTTATTAGAAGAATACATGTGAACTCAACATTCCTGTAGTAGCTTCGCGAGACAGCCCCTCCTGGTTAGAATTAATGTTTTTAAAAATGCACACACACATAAAATACAGCTATGTTCATCGGTGCTGCACCATTAGCACATCCAAGCTATTGCTATTCTTCTTGGGGTTCATGTCATGATGAAAGGATCAGTGCCTTTTCAGACAAGTTTTCTCTAATTTCTGCTATTCAACTGTCATGTCTGATCTGGAAATACTGTAGTGTAGTTTACTATTGTTGGTCCGTCAACCCACACAGGACCGTTTTTCCAAGAAGCTAAAATTTGCTTCCTTTTAAGTTCTGAAGAATAGCGCTCAGCAAATCAGATTTACCAGACAAGAAATTGGATCATGTTTGAATATGAATCACACCCCTTACATATTTGATAATTTAATTTTTTTGTATATTTGTTTGTATCAAAGTTCAGATCAAAATCACTTTTCATTTTTAGCATGTAATATTGATTAAACAGCAGACGTAATCAAATCTTCACAAGTGACACCACATTCCTTTTTGTTAGCAAATAATTCAACCCGATATGTGGCGCCATCCCATTTTACTTCTTTGTAGATCTCCAAGCAAGCTGCTGGTTGTTACGGCAATGCAAAGCCAAGTAATTATGTATGAGAGGCTGGGAATCAATATTGGATGTGGTGAGTCCTGCAACACTGTCCAGATTGATTCACAGTGAGGGCGGGATTCAGACTAGATGAGACCAAAAGAATTATGTCCCCTGATTGGATCATGTGGGTAAAGGTCAGACAGGTATGTGCTGATTGCAGTGACTGAGTCTGTATATGTGCAATGGACAGAGCGAACCAGGGACTGAGGCTTATTCAATTATTACATTGTTATTCATGTGTTAAGAAAATAGTGCTTTTGCTCAGTTTGTTTTACTTACTTAGTGAGTTGGGTAGCAAAGAAATACATGCCCAATTAAAAACATTTAAAAAAAAATTAATGACGTATTAGAGAGTTTGAGAGTAGAGAGTGTTTTTTGTTTACAAAAATAACATAGTTTTCAATACAAAATAATTGCAAAATGTTTGAAATATTTTTTCTGGATTGATACTTGTTCTATTGAGTATTTAGTTTTGATATTAGTTATAGATTAGTGTCTCGGTATAGATCAGGGGTATCCAAACTTTTCTCATTACATCACATATAAAAACACAGACAAAGCTGAGAGCCGATTGACCATAGACCGGTCACCAATACAGTGAATACTTAAAATCTGTGTTATTACAAGTTAGATTGAACCACTAGACCTTTATTCATGCTTACATCCTCAATGGGGCACATTAAATATTTGATATGGGCTAAAGTTAATGGGTTAAAGTAGATTTTCAGAAATGTACAGTAAAAAGTACTGTTTAAGGTAATATGGGCCAATTCACCTGGAAGCTTGAGGGCCAAGAACTATTGGTCTGAGGGCCGCATTTGGCCCCCGGGCCACAGTTTGAGCATGACTGGTATAGATGTATTAACTGCCCTATCAGCAATGAGTTTACAAAGAAGTTCCCCTGTGATCCCAGAATACAGTACAAATTAAACTGTTGACATTTTCTGCCTCAAAAGGTTTGTCAGTTAGCAACTTAGTGGGTTTGTTCAAATGCACTTTAACTGGAATTAAACAGTAAACCCTCTTTTTTGCTAGAAAACTGTGTATGTGGTGTTGTAATAGCGTTATCTACTGTTTCTAGTCATTTTTTGGCGACTTTAACACAATCAAGCGTAAATTTGCAGCTTTCTGTTCAAAAACATCTAAACCCTACATTTATGCAGCCCAGCAGTTCGGACTGGCATGTGCAACCTTGCCCAGTTTTAAGTTGGTGACATCTTTTCTTTAGTCCTCGAGGTATTTATTAATTTTATTTATTTATTTATTTATTTATTTGACAGGGACAGTGTACATTAATGAACATTTCTGTAAATGTACCAGATTTAGCCACAAGGCTAATTTTCATCCGCAGTCCCTGGACAGATGTCATGGTGTCACCCTAAAAAAAGGAGGTTAAAAACAAAATATTTACATTACTGTTTACAACATTAATCATTCACATCCTTGCACACAAGTTCAATATTTACATGCACATTCATTTATACAAGATGAGACAACAAACTTTTAGACATGATTAAAGACAGACATGAAGCACACAGATAAAATCAATGTGAACAAACTGTGGTACTGTGGTTGTGGTGTTTAGTCCCACTTTAATGTACACTTTAATGTACACATAATGAATCCATTCATTTGTTACCCCATCTATTGTGGTGCAATATGTTTTTAATCAAGAAAATGCATTTGACACAATTTTCGGATCCTGCAGAGATCATCATGTGATTATGATAAACAATATTATGTAGTCATCCCAAATAATGGATCTGCTTTCTATTTTGCTAATGCTTATTCAACCCAAGTGCATCATGATGTCAAGTAAATATGTACACATCCAAAATGATTTCATTCATAAAGATAAAGGACACATTTTGCCAGTCTTTTCCTGTCCTGAAGCCTTTGAGTGTATAATTGTGTTCTTGTTTACTTGGCAGACTTGACAGCAGTAAGTCAGCTGCTGCGGTGCCATGTCCCAGAGGCTGTCTTCTTAGAGAGCATCGGTCAGGAGATCACATACATTCTGCCCTACGCCGGCGCCCGAGATGGCACCTTTGCCCTGCTCTTTGGGGAACTGGACTCTGCTCTGGCTGACCTCGGGCTCACCAGTTACGGCATCTCGGACACAACGCTGGAGGAGGTGGGCTGAACGTGGCAACCGCAGGCTTGCCAGAGATTAGCTCGAGTGCGCACATATACAGGGACATGGAAAGGTCAAAGTTCACACAGTTTAGACACAGTTTAGCTGTCTGGAAATGTGGAGTCTGAGAAATGGTTTGTAATGACAAGGAAAGGAAAGGCAAGGGTAAAGCACAATTTGTACAAAAACATGTACAAAAACATTAAAATCACAATACAAGCAAATGAAAACCTAAATAATCATCACAAAATGAACATTAAAAGAAAAGATTGCAGAATAACAGCTGAACAAAACAGTTTTGAGCCTGGATTTAAACATAAGTAGAGGCCTGTCTCACATATTCAGGAAGACTGTTCCAGGTTTTAGCTGCATAAAACTAAAAGGCTGATTCCCCATGTTTAGCCCTGACTCTGGACACCAGCAGGAGGCTGGTCCCTGAAATCCTCAGAGTGGAAGATGGTCCATATGGCACTAACATGTCAGATATGTACTTTGTTACCTTGGAGAGACTTGTACACAAGCAAAGCTGCTTTTAAATCTTTTCTCTGATCCACATGAAGCCAGTGCAGAGACCTGAGCACAGTGGTGGCTGATTCTGTTTAGTTAGTTTGTATAGGCATGCAATGATAACAAAATGGTTACAGAAATTTGATTATATTATTTAAACTACTGTAGCACTTTAATTCATCTTAATAAAGCATGAACAAAGACTTAATTCATAATGAACAACTAGTTATAATTCAGGCTTCAGTATTCTAGACTTAACCCTTTGATTAAGTAATTACTAAGCCTGAATCATTCTTAATAAGCTAGTTGAATATTATGAATCAAGTCTTTGTTCATGTTTTATTATGCCTAATTAAGGTTTAAGTTATAATGAAGCGGTGGCAAAACTACTTTACCCGGTTAACTGTAAAGCAGAATAATGGCCACCGAAAACTATTGTAAATGTGCAGTACAGTATTGTTTAAAAATGAGCTGCAATAATAAAACAGCGCAGTGAATCACTTTATTGGTTAGTGTTGATAATGAGTCATAGTCATTTCTCTCTGCTGCTCCAGTCTTATTGTGCTACTTTTCCCCACAACCGAAATGAAAATAAGTGAAATGATAAGTAAATATAGTACTTGTGTTAGGGGAATATGTTTACCAGTGCACCCAGGCGACTTAATACTAGATGTGAAACAAACAAATACATTCCCGTTATGAAGTTGTTTATGTTGTTTATGAATTAATTCATACTTCTACTATTCACAAACAAGTTAAAAGAAATATCAAAAGTTAAACCTAAAGTCAAAACTAAACTTTGAATTGCGATTATAGATATTGAATCACTGGACTGGATTAAAGCATCCATCCGTCCATTTTCTTCCGCTTAATCGGGGGCCGGGTCACGGGGGCAACAGTCTAAGCAGGGACTCCCAGACTTACCCCTACCCCTGACACTTCCTTTAGCTCTAGACACAGAATTAAAGCATTCAGACATTATTTTAGGTCAGTAACTATTCACTTGCAGTTAGGTAAATCCGTACATATTATACAATTTTATTACATTGCAAAGCTTTTTCATTTCAGCTGCTTGCATCATATGTTTGGTGCTTGTTATTTTGTAAAGTATGCAGACAACTTTTTTGAAATTTACGTCAACTAACCTGCAATACTTTAATTAGAATGTTTTCTACTTCTCCAATTTTACATACTTATCCTGACACTGCGCGTACAAAGCTATTATTGGTGTTTTTTATGATGATTTCATACTCACAGATGGACGGCAAGAGCCAGATTTTATTAATGTTTACATGGTATTTATGGAGTGTATTTATTGTATTTATTGAGCTAATCTATGTAGATTTTTTAGAGGGAAGTAAGCCTGTTCCACTCTCCTATTTTTGTTGAATGGACCCCAGGATTTCTATATTGCTATACAGCACAAATCTGCATTTTAACAATATTTATTTGACCTGCCTCTGTTGAAGAGAGGGGTATTATGCAAAATGGAGTTTTTGAGCTTTGTGAGCCATGTTATAACATTGTTCCCTCATCAAAAACACTCCTGAAGACGTTTAGATGTCATCCATGCATGTTTCCGGGCCCTTCTCAAACCAGGTTAGCTGTAAGATTCTATCCAACGCTCCGCCCACAAGCCTATGTCACCCATGCTCCCACACGACAATTCTCCATAAAAATACAAAAGCATGATACAAAATTATACACAGCAACTTGACAAACCTGATGCGATGTGCAGTAGTTTCATTAGCGGGATGCACGCTGTTTATGTTATGATATGAAACAACATTATAACATAGATTAGAAAGTAGCGTAACATGGGCTCTTTAAATACCACTGTGTTATAGGATGCTGTGACGCCATCTGAAACAGTTACAATGCACAAGCCTTACACTGTATTTCTCATTATGGCCATAGTGTTATTTGTGCAGTAGTTCTGAGTCATGGCTGTGTTTGTCATGCAGACCAGTGCTGTAGTCTAAGGCTTAGTGACTGCAGGCTAATGTGGCTCTTGTAAGGCAGACATGAATCAGACACTGCCAGGCCTCGGGCAAAGTGAGTAATTCCCTCTGAATGTCAAACTCCAGACGAGACCGCGCTCCAGTCTCTTTTGAACTCCAACAGTTTGATAATTGAAATAACAAGATGTAATTATGTGTAATATGGGGTTTTGTAAATAGCAGCAACATGTTAAGTCAGAGTTTAAATTTGGGATATTTAAATCATTATTTTTTATTAAATTGATGGAACAAACATGTGGCTAGAAATATGTGGGCCCATCACTATTTGATTTAGCACCTGGTTTGTCCCTGGCTTAGTCCTGATGAATATCTGGTTTGATCCTGGTGTAGTTTTGGTTTAGTCTTATCCAGATTTATGCACCCTTAGTTTGCGAAAATTAGCAATAAGTCATACACCAAGTAGTCACATACATATGGGCTAGGCAGTTAATCTAATAAAATCAATGTATTTGGGTTTTCATATAATCGATAAATGAAGGTTTATTTTCAACTTTCCTATTGCCAGAACAAGTTATTATAAAGCAGCGGAATATAGTGACACTTCAGGTCAAAAATAAAAAGATAAAAATTGCATAAAATCATAATTGACCAAAGTTTGAAAGAATCTTTACTTTTGGCCATATTGTACTGCCCTACTCTCTGCTAAAGTACATGATATTTTAGAGTCAGTTTCCACACCAGTGTAGAATTTTTATTTCACCTTACGCCATTTGAAAATTTCCATCTGTAAAGCAACACTGGCAAAAACACTGCCCAGTTTAAGGCGATGTACCTGATTTTTACTTTGAAAAATTGAACTAGCTTGCAGCAGTCTCTATTTCTCTCTTTCTTGACACATTTTAAAATATTTAGAAGCTCTTTTCCCAACATTCAGAGACCAGAGCGGAGTTTTGCCGTGCCCATAACACTAACAACAACTGGCTTGCTAACAGCGCACTTCCCGGTTTGCGAACAATAAAATGTGTTTTAATCTAATTTAATGCAGGTATCACATAGCAATCTCATTTTGACCATGAGAGCTGTTTTTAAAATATATCTGTACTGGGGCTGTATATCCAAATGGACGTGCTTCTGGCTCCATCGACTTTGGCTCCAATTCACTTTACCTTGAAAAATTGTCACTCCTGATCTCTGTAACTGCTGCTGTCAGACTTGTCATTTTGGTCTTAAATTGTTTGTATTAACCCGCTCTACATGATCCTGTTGTTTTATTTTGCCATTTTGTCTGTGATACATGATACACAGACAAAACAAGTGCTTTCACCTAGCCTTGATGAGCTTCATTTGACACATCACACTCACTTGGCCCACTATACTGTCTATGGGCTAGACACATTTTGCAGAACTGCATTGGGGAAAAAATCAGGTACATCCACTTTAAGTAAAGTAAACTTTATTCTGCTAGTTGTACACATCTGAATTGCTTCCCTAGTCCTCAAAGAAGATTTTTTTAGAAATATATTGAAAACTTCCCAGCTCTTATTAACAACAGTTAAAAACAAAAGGTCAGATGGGTATGATATTTTGACATATGGCCCTAATTTAATAAATAAACCTGGGATGGAAACGCTTTCAGAGGGGCCAGCTGGCAGATGCTGAAGCAAAGGTTAGGATCTCAACGGGCAATTTTTACTGAAATTATTCTTAAATACGCCAAAATTCTGACCAGGCAAAGGGAAAAGTCAAATAGAAGTCAACATTTTGCAATATTTAGTGGCTTGTAAGCAGAGCGATATAATGATGTTGCGAATGTGCCTACGCGCTTTCACTCATACATGGTTTGTTGATTTTTACAGATTTTTCTCAAAGTAGCCGAGGATACCGGAGTGGATGCACAAGCACCAAGTGAGTTACACAATATTGCATACTCCTGTTTCATAAGAAGTTTAAAATGGTGCCTGATAGGACTGACCTGAGAGCATTGCACTCATATACATGTTATTGCTACATTTATTAGATAACTATTTTGCCATGTTTATCAGTCTACTCACTGGCATTTAACAGTAGCTAGACAGGATATCTTGGTGTTTTATTATACTTTTCCCTATGTTTCGTATTATGTGTACATATATGTCTATATATTTTTCCTCTTTTTTATGTGAAGCACTTTTGGCAGCTGAAGTTATTTTTAAAAGTGCTAGATAACTCAAATAACTGAATTGAACTGATAGGAATCAAGGACACATTATGGAGGTGGAGACACAGTGATATGTACAGTATTCAACACTATATTTGTTGAATAACAAAATAAGCTATACCAATGCATACTATTTAAGCTACACTGTAACTTTTCAGGTGGGTGGTCCGCCACTTGCTTCATATTGTTGTTTTTGTCTCGAATGTTTTATGGCATTAAATACAAATACTGTAACATGCGTTTGACCTGTATGGCATGCAGACTGTCCATCAGAAAAGTTACACAGTGTAGCTTTAATGCTACTTAAAAGAAAAAAAGCAAAAAAAAAAAAAAAAAAAAAAAAAGACACATGAAATTATTACAAGCAGCAATTCTATTTTACAGTGGGGTTTCTGGTTCGTTGCTAGTTTGTTCTGTAATGAAAATAATAGTTTTAAAGATTAAACATAAAATTGTACTACTTGTTTACTACTTTTATTTTTTTTAGTAGTATTGTTTTTTTTTAATATTTGGCTTTTTTATGAATTAAAACTGGATACAAATTGAACCCTGTATTTCTATGTTTAGCAATAAGAGACAGACAGAGAGACATATCCAAATACATTACTGCTAATTGTGTTCTGTCAAAGTCTGTTTAGTGATTTAAGTGTTTTCTTTAACTCCTTGTACAAGCACATCGTATATTCTCACTCTTTCAGGCCCTTTTTGTTGTTTCTTATTGATTGACCCTGAGCGGATGAATAGCTCTCCTCTATATATTTTTTATGCCCCCTCTGTTGTAAATAACGTTTTGAGTTTTACCACCAAACGCTATTGTTCACATTTCTAAACACCTGGCTTTGTGCTTTTACAAGGAATAATATGGCTTCATGGGGAGGGGAGCTATCCTTAGTGTTATTTATAACCTCAAAATGGGTCAGGCCAAAACAACATATCTTATTTGTAATTCCCATAGCAACCAAAGAGCCGCTGGTAGGGGACCGTAAGAAGAGCTTTCGTGAACTCAAACGGAACAGCGTGGCCAGTATACACAGTATAACCCAGAATGGAATAAAAGGCAAGTCCAACACAGTTTGTATTGACCTATAGCTTCATGTATTTTCTATGAGATGTGTTGACTTACAGTGTTCTATGTTTTGTCAGATCTGAAAGAAAAGTTTTCCAGTAAAGTTGAAGGTAGGTAAACGTAAATAATACATCGATACCTAAGAGTACCGTTGGACGTCAAAATAAATAAATAAAAATAAAAATACTTTTGTAAGCGTTGTAGAATTTTAATAGTTATAATTAATTATAGTTTTGTGTTGTTTGTTTGGAAGTTTCATAATTCTTCTGTAAAACCTCTACTACTTTTCTTAAGCATGAAACACCAAAATACATAAGAAATATAGTCTCAGTTCTGTTCAGTACTTTATTTTATTTTTCGCATTTTTAGAAACCTTATAAAAATGTTATAACTTTATCTAGCTTTCATGGGAAAAGTCAAACTCTCCAAGTTAAGAGTTATTCAAACAAAAGTGTAACCATTACATTTACTTGAACATATTCACAATGTGCCACTGACAGCACCATCGCTATAAAATGTGAGTACTTTTGGCTGCATTCACACTTGCACACACCAAAATTAGGACTAAAAAACCCAAAAATTATATCAGGACTTTGACTAGAACTGGAAAAACCAAAAAATTGAATCAGGACCAAACCAGGACTGCAGCCGTAGATGTAGGGCTGGGCCAAATTGACCAATCCTGATTTTATATTTGATTTTATCTTTAAAAAAAAAAAAAAAAAAAGTAGCTTCCCTTTTATAAGGCATACTACCAGTGAAGAGCATTGTATTAAGAAAAAAAAAAAAAAGAAATATTTATCTTGTATTATAAGATAATGTCTTGTAATTTCAGGATCAGTTTTTAGATTTTATTTTTTTCATAAGTAAGACTTTTTTTTCCTCATAATTAAGAGATAATATCACTTTATCAGTCAGGTAGCTTGCTGCTCAAACATGCAGCTACCAGCCACTTTTCCTCAGTTTGGAGCACACCACTGTGTCTGGCACGCTTCAATTGGGCTAGTGTTAGTGCACCCTAAGGCGTCTTTGCAGAGTTGACAAGCTCATGTTTTAGCCATCTTCTTGAAGAATAGCCTGTATTTCCCTGTGCTTTAATCCAATGAGATGATAAAAGTGCAGTAAATCAGACTACTCCATCATTGTGCACGCTGTCCCACATACTGAACTGAATCACACGCAGCAACCTGATCAACAACGTTATATTGTCTCATAATTACAAAATTTTTTCTTGTAATCATGAGAAACTTACTAATAATATCTTGTAATTACGAGATAAATATTTATTTTTTCATGAATACGTTGCTCTTCTGAATACTAGTACATTACGCTGTAGACATAGCTTAGTTTCCTTATACTGAGTGTGTATGTCTAGATAGCATTCATTCTTATTTGACATCTTTAAAGCATGCACATTCTATATGGTCCAACACAGGGAGGGGTGAAATTACATTAGCTGACACATTCACCATTGCTATTACTTATGAGCAGCTATTATCTGTCTCAAACACATGTATAAATGATAGATCCGCTTCTCTTAATGTTCGCCGCAGACCTCCCGAGACAGAACGGCCAGGATGGGCGGGGCTCCGTGGTGATTGGCGGGTGGAGACTGATCAGGAGGCAGTTCTTGGCGCTGTTCATCAAGCGCTTCCACCACGCCCGCAGGAGCCGCAAGGGACTCATCGCGCAGGTAATGGTCCCTGTCTGTCACTCTGATGGATCTGAGGGCTTAGGCTACACCGGAGATCACTGTACTATTGTACCAAATGCACGTTGGCTTTCCAAATCAATTAATGACACGTATGATCGAGCAAGCTAATTTGAGACCTGCGGGGAACAAGTCACGCCATCCATCTTGGGCCAGGTCGATATAGTGTAGTTGTTGTAAAAAAAAGTTAATAAAACATTGTGATTTTTTTTTTTTTTTTTATGTGAGAAACACTGCACACTGTTGTTTTAGTATTGATTAGTGTGATTTTCGATACTTAGGACAACCGTAGTAAGAATAGATGTTCTTTAATCCATCAGTTTACTTTATTTAACCTTTTGGGACCAAGCCTTCGCTGCCACCGCCGCTGCCCTCTGGAACTCACTACTTCCACCCATCAGGAACTTAGAATCACTGTAACACTTCAAATCACTATTAAAATCTCACCTGTTCAATCTGGCATTCCCCCCCACGATTTTCGTTGTCTTTGAGTGTCCTAATAAACTCTATATAATTCCGCTGTATTGAGCAGTTAAATATAATTAAAAAAAAGAGATATTATTTCAGCAATAAAAAAAACACCTGGATACATTCAAGTTGCAAGTTTAATGCCATACTGTAGAATATTCCAGCTAAAGCAGTAAGATCTCCATAGAGACAAGCAGGCTACAGACCCCCCACTGGAAATGTTACTTGGTACACTATAAATGTCTATCTATTTCGCAACCAAACTTAATTATTCATAATTATAAGTGGTAATCAAATCAGTCAAAAGTGTAGTAAGGAAGATTGACTTACAGTAGTATCTAGTGTCTTTTGCAGCCTTCTTTCAACTGACTTTTAAAGGAATATATTTGTTAATGAAATCTATACATCTTCATAGTTATCACTGTGAGTTCGATCACATAGGGTGCGTTTTTCGTAACCGTAATTGCAATTAACACGAGCATTTCACAACATAATCAGTCTCTCTACCTTTCATTAAAATTCAAATTCACAACTTTACCTTCCTTAGACACATGTAGCGCTGTGATGCTGTTAAATCCTGTCACCTGGTTTGTGTGATTGACGCTAGCATCACAATATGACACCTATGATTAGCTTTCCCTTCACTTTAGCCGTATGCTAATCGCGTGTCTTCATTATCTTTGTATTAGACGTGATCGCACAACAGTTAAGCTTGATTTATGCTTGACGCGAGGTCCGAGAGGGTCCGTGTGGCCAAATTTCGTCATCGTTTATCCTATCCAAATTTCCATGTCGGCATCACTGAAAAAAATATAACTACACCATAGTAGGTAGTTTTGATTTGTACTGTCTGCAGCCGCTGCTTATGTTTCCTCTGCTGGGCTGCGAGCGTCTCATTTCACAATTTGAACGGCAATAAGTTCATGTTATGCCTACCTCTCTTACATAATATTCAGTTATATGTAAATTTTTATCTAGTACTTGCTTGATTGCACACTGGCTAGATGCTAAAACTGCATTTCGTGGCACTGTACTTGTACAAGTGCGCTGACAGCAAAGTTGAATGTGAATCTCCATGCTGAAAGTATAATCCAAACTTTACAAGGACAACACACAGCTATTCAAATTATGTCTTTATTATTTTGTTTTTTGCCAATAAAATCCTAAAAATCTCAATCAATAGATAATTATAACTGCTGGAAGTAATTTGTGTAGCTAGCAATTTATTCCCAAAAGATCAGCAACATCCTCCATAAATGAAATAGATTTTTAGGTAAATGTCACATTTAGTTATGACGCATCACAATGAATCCACGATGTCTGCGTGCGAGCTTTAGTTAAGGCTATTAATAAACACTGTGCTCACTGTTCTCTTTTCACAAATAGGGAAAAATCTTGTGAAGTTAGTTATTTTATTGTTCAGAAACGGCAAGATTGCACATTCTGATTACATAAATGCTAAATGCAAAATTTTGTAGACAATGAGCCCAAACATTTACACTAAATGTCCCCAAATGAATAAATACATTTCTATTTACGTGTCACGTTCACTTCTACATTACTATCTATTTGTGATATCAAGAACAGCTTTACCATAATTTTGTATTGCATAAAACATGAATTGGCTGCACAATACATAATATTATAATATAATGATGATAATAATAGTGTAGAAATATCACCATCCCCTCATTTGAAATTGAACAAAACAAGTTTCTTATTTTCATCTGTCTTTTGTAGCCTTTTTAAATGTTAATATTATAGACAATACACTTGATATAGTAATTTCCAACAAGGGTTGTTAAGATAATAATAAATCCAGCATTGTCAGAAAAAAGTCGCATTATCAGGACAGCATTTGTACTTCCCTGAATAGTTTTACCATGATCTTGAACTGTATCAGAATTAGTGTAACACATGGTAACATAAAGAAAGTAATATTAGATTGTGAAAATGACCTATTGCCTAAAAAAAAAGAAGCACTTTTAAGGTTATTTTGTGGTATGGAAAATAGTATTCGGTATCAAGCCTAGTCCTAGAAATCAAGAGTGTACATTTTAGTACCATGACAACACTTTTATGGTAAATTGCCACATTTTTATATGGCACGTTTCCACATGCAAGGCACTCAAAGCACTTTACATCAAGAAACCACTCATCCATTCACACACACATACACCATTGTACTCAGACGCTGGGGTTGAGGCGGGTTAAGTGTCTTGCACAAGGACACAATGACCGTGTTCATCTGTGGGAGCTGGGTCTGATTGCTCAACCAATGATGTTTATGTCGAGAGGAGGATTCAAACCGCAACCTTCGCATCAGTGGACAAACGCTCGACCAACTGAGCTACTGTCGCACATTGTCAAAACAACAATTGCAATTTCGATCTTTTTTTTCAATTTCTCCCACACCAAACCATGTAAGACGAATATCAATTTAAAACATAATGACTTCGTTTCAACTTAAGACAGTGAAATAATGCATGTGTGGAATAGTGCCCTCACCTCGGAGTGCATTGCCCTCTTGTAATTTGCTGCAGCCCCGTCTCCATTAGTCACTGTCTCTGGTGGACGTCCCTCTTTAGCGGGACGTGGGGAGGACAGAGCCAGTACAAGGACAAGGGGGCTACTGTTCCTCTCCCTCTCCTCTTTATTCATTTTGGCCCAAGGTTTTTCACCGTCGTCGTGTCAACACCTCCCGTTGTCAGGAGATATGATTGTTCCGGAATGATCTATGCCAATACGGGCGGTTAGGGCGAATGTAAATACGATTATGGCAGGGGACACAAAAGAAGTGATTTATGGGAAGAGAAGTTGGAGTCTGGCGGGACTTTGGCAATGTCAGAATGAAAAGAAACTGTTATAGAATTTTGAGATGAACAAATGTACCGTTTTATAGGTGTGGGATAATACACGCAAATATGTAATCAAACACACTAGTTTATAATAAAGTCTCTTCCTTTCGTTCAGATGAATTTAGATGTATCAGTAATTGAAAAAAAGTTAACTTTGGAAAGGCTGTTTATGAAGTAAAATCAAACTGAGTAAAAAAGATAAATCAAGTGAAGTGTCAAATAAAATTTTGAGTTTAAGATGCACTGGCACTTTTCTGCTTGTCTCTGTAGGTATGTGATAGTTTTGCCTTGAATGTTCCACAGTGTGACATTACGTTATAGGTCAGATATCTGTGCACAGTTTAGCACAAATACAGAATTTCCAAGATTGTTTTGTAGAAAAAGGGAAAAAGTATTTGTATTGAACACCTCCATTTTCTATGAAGACAAGGAAGTATGCTACTGCTACTTTCTATACTTCTCTTGCTGGAATTTCTATCACTTTTGTCAAAGCAAAACGTGTGTTCTGAAACTGTTATGAATCTAATACAAATCAAATTCATTTTTATTGACTTTTAGTGAGAACACTTGTCAGATTTATCTGTGAAAAATATGTAAAGTGCCATCACCGACTAAAATCAAACCAATATAAATGTTTGTTGTGGAAACAAGTTTAATGCACTGATGAGGCGTTTGAGTTTTGCTTGGAATAAAACATCTTAATTACTTTAGTTGTTTTGCATATAATCCTTTCCTTTTCCTCTTAATCCTTCTCAAAGTGGTGAAAGTAATAAACTCATGCATTGTTCATGGGAGCACTCTGGCTTTGTAACGACTTCTGCCTCTTGTCTTTTTTCCTTCTTCCAATAGAAGAAGTAGCAGCTGTCACCTGCAGTTACCACGAGAGAGAGAGAAACACGGGGGAAACACAGAATGGATTGTTCTTTTTACCTATTCAATCCCTCTGCAACACTTTATCTTTCCCTTTGAGTGCATTACTGTAACATTATTTTTTTCTTTTATTTTTCCAATCCAAGCTTCTTCAATTGTCCTCGGAAATTGCACGCTACGCAATTAATCAAGTATGCGAACCTCCCAGAGCTTACCAATGATTAAACAAAAAAGATACCCTAACAATGAATGGGAATTGCTTGGTAACAGAGTCAGGCTAGGTTGGTATTTCTGTATTAAATATAGCACAAAGGAGGACAAGGGAGTAATTACATTGAGTCCCACAATGATGATGGCATTGTGGGAAATGTTTAATCAAGCACATAACGCACAAAGAGAGGCCTAAACAAGCCAGTGGAGCACATATTAATGTGTGTATGTTGTGTTGATTGCATCAGTCTCTTTTGTAATGGCGGCACAGTGAGTGATAGAAGATGAAATGTAGTCTGCTGCCATGCTTGAGCACATACACAACAAGATAACTTACATAATGAAGTGTTTTGTTATTGGACTGTTGGCAATGGCTGATGGTTGAAGGTTATAGTCAAAAAAATATTGTAGTACTTTTTAGAGTCCAGGGGGAAATATCCTCGACACACGAGCTGCAAAATTTTGGAAAGACATCGAATTGTTTTGTCTGAAAGGTAATGCAATTGTGATTTGCTTTTGATTAGATCTGATTTTAAAATAGAAGGATTTCGTTCAGAGAGCACCTTGTAAACAACTCCATTAACATCAGAGAGAAGACTGAAATATACAGATAAACTTATACAGAATATGTCTGTAGAGGTCTAATGTACCAGTACAACAAGGTTTTTCAATAAAAGCGATATTTTGTTCTTTGTGGGGACATTCTTAAGGGGTGACAGTAGCTCGGTTTGTAGAGTGTTCGTCCACTGATCAGAAGGTTGCCTGTTGAAGTAAGAATCATTAGTTGACCGATCCACTGACCTACAGGCTGGCGGTGCGGTTGGACCTCCCACAGATGAATGAATTGTTGTGTCTTTGGGCAAGACACTTAACCCACCTCGCCCCGCAGTGTCAGCGAACACTGGTATATGAATGTGTGTGTGAATACGTTCCTCGATGTAAAGTGCTTTGAGTGCTTTGAAGGTGGAAAAGCGCGTGATCTGCAGTTATCCATAGGAGGGGTCGACAGCTCCACGGCTCTTTGCTGTAATGATGTTTACGGCAAGGTCAGCTCCCATTGCGCAACAAAGTTTTCTAACGCAACCAGCGGAGTTGTTTCTTTTATTCAGTAATTTTAGATGAATATTGTGATTTAAAATGTGGAAATGATAACATAATGATCGATGGGTGTATATAGCAGACACACTAGGTCTTCTTTAAAGTGTATTTAAGACAATTTTTTTTGACAATAATACCACGTATAAATATTGGCAAAAACATAACTTCCTTGACAATGATATAATAATATAATACGATTGTAATGGCTCCATGGATAACTCCTATTTTTATCCACAGTGTATTCTAAAAAGTGACAAATAACGATCTAACTGTAACTTTTTTTTGTAGATTGTTTTGCCTGCTATCTTCGTCTGCCTGTCGCTGATCTTCTCCCTCATCATGCCTCCGTTCAGAGAGTACCCAAGCCTGGAGCTGCAGCCCTGGATGTACGGTGTCCCTCAATACACATTTTACAGGTAAGCGCCGACAGCTACAAGAATCCCAGCATCAGCATCAACAGCAAAAGTGAATGAATAACTAGGCAGAAAACATAACGCAGTATGTACCAGCTCAGAAAATTAGACCGCAGTAACATTATAGCTAATCTTTTGCTTGCTGAGGTCATCAGTATGTGCCCGGTCCCTCCTTCGTCTGCAGATTTGGCTCGCGAGAAGTATAAACAGAATCAAATACTAGTTATAAAGTTTCTATTGAATATGTCGTTGATACCAGCTAAGATTGAAATTGCACTATTTTTAAATATGTTAAATGGCACTAATTAAAAGTCTTATATTTTTTGAAAAGAAGAAATACAACTGAATAGAAGTTGTGATCAATAAAAATGTGGGAAAGCTGTCGAACCGTACCTCCTCCAGTCTAAGGTCCAATGTCAATAGAAATTGGCCTTGTTACTTGTCACTAATAACAGAAAAATAAAATAAAAATTGAAAGGATTTAAGAATAATTTTTGGATTTTTGCTCCTTATAAATAGATAACCAACCCTACTCACAAACTGGCTCTGTCCATGGTGCTGAAATCCCAACTGCTGCTTATACTGCCTATTTTCCTGAGATCCAAAATACACACTTCCTCAACACGAATAAGTCCGAGTCATTGGTGAATCACCCTGTTTTTAGATGCATTTGAGTGACAGGTGGACAGCACTAAACTCTGTTAATCTGAGGTGAGAGAAACGTGATTTTGTTTGTGAATGACAGGTGACCAATGAGCTTGAGACACAAAGGAAGGAGTGGGGACCAGACTGATACCTAACTGTACAAAAAATCCAGAGACATATCATTCTGGATTTGCCATGCAATTGTGCCTATAGTACATCAGCAATGCATCACCACCTTTAAGTGCATTACTTTAAACTTTACTTTTACTTTTTTTTTAAATAAATAAAACAGTTGAATTTCTATGACGTTATTTTTGAAACAAAGAACCCTTTTTCAGATCTTTTCTTGATGCGCCCAAGGGCCAATTACTGCACTGGCTTTTCTCTTGAGTGACTTTGCTATAGTCGTTTTACTCAGCGACAGCCTCTGTAACTTCTGCTCTTTAGAGGCAAAGCTTTAATGCACACATCATAAACCCTTATTATATTTTCAAGCCTGAACGTCTGATAACGATACATGCCATTTGGAAGACTTGATGACTTTCACCACCTAAAATTATGCAACCAGCACAAATGGGAGTATTAGATTTTATTAATGTAATTTTAAAGTCCGCTTTTAGACTGGTTTTATGTGGTGTTTGTGCTTACCGTACTACATAGTTGATACCACGCCGTCTCTTGCTTTTATAACTATCTTGCACTGTGATAACTATTCATTAGTTCCACTTCTTCAGAGTATATGTGCCCGTCTACACTTCGGGGCCATCCGATAGTTTTATTATCTTGAATAAGGTGCTAGCCCAGCCATTGTTAATTGCAAAACAGATGGGTGCACATAATCCATTTTTACTATCGCGCCACTTGAATTGCGCTCAGTGGTCGCCGTGGAAATGACCAGCTGACCTTCATGGCGGCGCCTCTCAAACAGACAATGAACGGTGAATGACTCCAAAGTGTTGGCTCCGTGCCACGTCCGCGCTCTGTTTTAAGTCCCTCCGTAGCCGTAAGATAAAGGGCAGAGCTGCGTGGGCTGTAATGAGAGTCAAATTAGAATGGGGAGATTGTTTAAACCTGACTCAGGCCTTGGTGGACACTGCGCTCAGATAGTGCCAAAAGCATAACAACTCTACAGTGGTTTCACATCAGAATACTGCAGATCTGTCTAACTGTCTTCTTGACTTTAAATAAAACAGAGCTGATGTGGAGAAAAGTACTATTATTCTATTTTTTGTTGATTGTTTGAAAAAAAGGTTCTAAGATCTTCTAATTACAATAAGAAATCACATTTTTAAAGAATTTCTGTACATGTGCTGTTCAGTATCTAATGCTAACATTTAAAGGTCCTCTATGTAACTTTTCTAGTGGAGGTTCAGCCACCTGCTAGTCTCCATATTGATGTTATTGTTTTGCTAATGTTCCACAGTATGACATTAAGCATCTCTATCTCCAAATCAGCAAAGAGGTAGCACCACCAGGTTACAAATCAGATCTGTGGAGATGCGATTCCACTATAAAAGTAGATGTTTTTTTGCCTTAAAAATGAATAAATGCAAAATGCCATACTGTGTAACAATGCAGCTATTACAATAACATATCCATGGACACACCAGAAAAGTTACATTGTGCATCTTTATGTTTTTGCAAGGCAATTTTGGCTTTAAGTTTTAGCTCATAGTATAAGTTGATACTATTTATTTCCTTGTTTTTGATAGCCATTTGCTCTATGTACAAACACTCATTCAACTGATCCGTGTGTCAGTCTGTGAATTGTGTCTTCCTGTTTGCGTTTGCCAAAGTTGTTTTCAGTAGGTTGAGTTTGTGGAGTGGCGTGACCCGGCAGTCAAACTCTCCTTGAACCAATCAATGTTTCACTCTAACCCGACCACAAGCTGTTCCTTTTATTTTTGCCTTGCAGTTCTTTGACAATTTTCTCTCTCTGTATTAAATTTTCACTTGTGTAACCTTTATGAATTTTACAGCAACGACGGGCCGGATAATGCTGAGGTTTCTCGAGTGGCAGATACGTTGGTGAATAACCCTGGCTTTGGTACCCGCTGTATGTACGGAGACCCAATACCGTAAGTATTTAAATGCAAAATAGAGCTACTTCTACTTTCTGTTACTGTATCTCCTAAGTATATGACAAAAACTTGTTGATGTATCTAACACCTTTGATAATATTAACACGTTTCTTCCAGCAGGAATTGTATTTATAGCACGAGTGGTACCAGCAAACAATTACATTTAAAATATTTAGAGTTTAAAGGTGCCCTATGTAATTGTACTCGTGATTGTCTCCTTGAGAAGTTTAATGCCATAGAGTGGAACAATCTAGGATGAACCTATCTATCTTACTTTTTTCGATTGCAGGTGTTTTTATTGCTCAAAAATATCATGGAAAAACATGCATTCTGACCTGTAACTTCGCCTGGTTGCCAGCTTGTTTAATACCATACTGTGGAGCATTCCAGGCAAAGAAACAACATCTTCATGGAGACAAGCAGGTGATGGACCTTCCACCAGAAAAGTGACAAAGTGCACCTTTAATACATTTCTTTAAACTTGACCAGTGAGGTGGCAAACTTGTTACCCGTAGTTACTTTGTGATAGAAAGCAATGACAATTTTTGCTGCATGTCTCTTTTGAATTGAATCTACAAATGAAACTGCTGGGTTTCACATGACATCACACCATTCTATAGGCCAATAATATTTAATACAGATGGGGGCTTAATTTATTTTGTCCTATATTACACAAAAATGACTTTGTGAGCTTTATCTCATGTTATAATGTTGTTACCTCCTCCAAAACATACCTGGAGTTGTGTTTTGTTTCATTAACACATGTCTGAGTTGTCCTTTCTTATCAGTCTGTCTACATTTCCATAGCTCAAAATACTCTGTGCCAACTTGTGATGCCATGAAGCGGTAGTTTTCTGGTTAACAGCTCCCTTTTATCTTTTGTTCACTTGAGTTAGGTGATTCCAGAGCTGAAATTATCCAAATGATTCTAATGAAAGTGCAAGGAGTATAAAAACACGGTGGAGCACTTCCTATATCACCACATGACATCACAAGGTGGAACAGAGTGTTGTCAGTTTGAGAGAACACAGCCTAAATTTGCAGCATTTGTGTGTTAAACATGTGAATGAAACAAAACACAACCCCAAGGATGTTTGTGATGAGGAAATAACAGATCAGAAAATAGACCCTTTAAATACTATTTTTTGTTAGAAGACAGTGAGTTCTTCACTAATGGAAATGATCAGGTTCAAACTTCAATTTGTGGGTTTAGTTATTGGCTATTTCATGGCAAAGTACAGTATAATCAATAGGGGGAAATGGCTTTTGCCCCCCCTCTGGGAATATGACATCATCACATTCTAGCATCTGAAATCCACCAATAGCTGTGCAAACTTTCAATTAAACTTCAATTCAACATATAACCACTTGGTATGGTACCACAATATATATCTTTAATTCAAGAATGAGTCCAGCACAGTGTGAAGCCCTTCTCTCACTCTACACCGTTGCTCTGCATGATTTTAACAAGCCTTTTCTGGGAACAAGTTTAATCAATACATAATAAGCTTTTCAAGGTGTCTCCTAATCAGAACAGGATGAATAATGAATATCTATTTGTGTGTGATGATTGCAATGAAAAACTCTGAGCGCTAATTGAAAGACTGCTTCTCTTTGAATTGAGGTAGCTCATGTTTACCTTTTCAAATACTCAGTGGGCTAATAGGTTGGGTTCATGGTCCAGAATTTGATGATGCATAATCTCAGATGGTGGGCAAAGGCCTGTGTAACTCTGTGGGAGAGTTGCTGTTTTTGAAAGAGGTATGCAAAATAGAAGTGGTCACATTTTTATGTCGTGCTTTGCCACCTTCAAGGCACTCAAAGCGCTTTGCATCAAGGAACCCAGTCACCCATTCACACACACTTATACACCAGTCTATGCAGACACTAGGGGGCGAGGTGGATGTCTTGCCCAAGGACACATTGATGACATTCATGTGTGGTAGTTGGGGGGTAAGTGGATCTGACCACTCTCCCAAAGAGGTTTATGCCGAGAGTGGGATTCGGACCACAGTGGACAAACGCTCTACCAACAGAGCTACTATTGCCCCATGAAATCATTATTTTTGTGATTTTGTCCACTAACAATGCAGTATTAATCTGATGGTTTGAAGTCCTTTCAACTGACAAGTACGTCTTTGGGATTGAATAATGGCAAAGTCCCATTTAAAAATTATAGAATTTAAATGCAAAAAATAATGGAATATGAAATGAAATCTGCAGAATTATGCTTTAATATAGTAAGATTTAAATAAAAAATAATGATAAAACAATGTCTACAATGTGATTGTCATTCTCCCAGATGGGGGGCAAGAGCTTGTTTCCCCTATTTTTAACATTGTACTTATATTAGTACTAATATCTAAAAGTACAATCACAAATGTTGAACCGGATCATTTCTATTAGTGATCAAGAACCAAGAACTCGCTCTATAACAGCAAAAATCAGCATTTTAACAACATTTATTTTAGCTTCCTGCCCCCCTGTTGCGATGCCATTTGAAACCCGGCTATTCTGACCTGTCTCCCAGCTCAATTTGAAACTATAGGGATTCTAGACCACTGTGATGCCATGTGAATGCAACCTATTGTTTTCCCTCCAGGAAACTGCCATGTTCACCGGGCTCTTCGGAATGGTTCACCCCATCTGTGGATCAGTCGGTCGCTGATATCTTCCTCAACGGCAACTGGAGCATGGCTAATCCGTCCCCCGCGTGTCAGTGTAGCACTCCTAAACGCTCCATTATGTTACCGGACTGTCCGCCGGGAGCAGGGGGGCTTCCTCCGCCTCAGGTTAGTACAGGGACCCGAGACTCTGCTTTGTGACGGTAATGTGTGATGCTCTGGTGCTGTTTGAGATAATCTAATGCCTAGTCCCTTGAGAAATGTATTCTTTCTGTGTGGAACTGAAAACATAAAAACTATAGTATTTATTTATGCGTTTGTTTATTTGATAGAGACAAATGTGAACAGCCAAGGCTAATTTGCAATGTTGTAACAGGTTTCTCTTGCAGTACTGATGGGTCAAATGCAGAGAAGGAATTTAATTAAGTATACCTAAACCTTGTAGAAAATATGCAAAGCAATTATCTTTATATAAGACAAAAACAAATTATTTTGAATCTCCTGAAAAGAAAGTAATGAAACAATGATTTAAAAATGTTATAGCATTGGGAAATACAGTTTTGTCCTTAGTATCATGCATCACCTATAGTTTAAAACACTCAAATGCATTACCCCATATGTAGTACTGTAATTAGGCCTGTCACGATACCAGTGTTTGGTTTGAAGTTCAGTATATTGATGTAAAGGCGATAAAAGATAATATTGAAACTAATTTATGCCACTGACACAACAACCCAAGAGCAGATTTAAAATACATTTCTAAATGTACAATAAAAAAAAAAAAAAAAAAATGAGCTGCCATAAATAAACAGCAGAATGAAACACCTCAGTAATTAGTTTGCATCTGTAATGAGTCATAGAAATTGTTAACTCAAACTTTCGTGGCTTAAATATTATCAGAAAACAAAAAAATGACCAACATTTTCCCAGTAGTGCAAAGAAAAAAGTACACATGATAAACACTGACCGCAAAAAATATTGTTCCATATATTGAACGATAAGTTGATATAATAATTATCATGACAGGCCTAATTGTAATCTGCCACTTTACAGTTCTTATGTAAAGCTGATACATGAAGAGTTTTCATCTAATTTAATCTAATTTGTTATTTAAGAGTTCCTTTCTTGCCGTCTCTTCTGTAAATGTATGCACTGCACTGTGAGTCAATATCAGCCTTGGCCTTTTGTTCAAACAAACGTCATTCCCCTATCGCTTCTGTTTGGACATTTTCTATTGTCAAGGTTTCCAAATTGTCCTTCACAAACCACTGCGTGATGTAACGATCATCTTTTGTATCATCTCGTGTGAATTGCATGGATGCGCTGTATATGTGTCGTAAAGCCAGACAGTACGAGACGGTGCTGAAAAGGAGCGAAAATAAGAAATAAATTGGTGACACAACAGTACAATAAAAATGCTTATCACCGAAGCTTTTGGCTCGCAGCCCGAACGCCCAAGTCAGCATCATTTTGATTTGAAATTGTAAAGGTACTTACTAACAAGGAATTTGCATCGCGCTGCAAAATGTAAATCAGCCTTTTGTGTGGCTTCTCTTTTGTGGAATAGCGTGCATGCTGGGCCAAAAAAAAAGAAAATCCAGCTGAGAATAGTCTTTACTGGTCAGCAGAGGTTGGTAGTACTTGGATACATTTACTTGAGTACTCATTACTACAATTACTTTTCCCACTGTAAGTCTACAATTGATAAAAGCTTTAAGTTGACCATACAGTATTACACAATTCCTGTGTGCTTTAAGACGTGTTAGAGTATTGTTACCTCATACTTGTACCACTCCTTATGTGATTTATTTTATTTTTTATTTTTTTATTTATTTATTTATTTATTTTAGTGGTCTATCTTTTGAAAATACCAGATTTTGGGCACTATTTATTGTTTTGTCTCTCAAATCACATTAACTTGTAATAACAAATCAGGTATTACATTCAGATCATTACTTGTGTAGTAATTCCCCAAAATACATTTTAACTCTTGTCTGAGTAATTCTTTAGACTGCTACTTTGTACCTGAGTAATATTATTTAGAAGTAACTATACTCTGAGTTCTATTTTTGTCTACTCTACCCACCTCTGCAGTATTTTGCACAACCCACTAGACATGGAGCAATATAGGTTTTTTCATGACTGATGGCGATACTGTTTGTCCGATAAGCTCTGCCGATGTTTTTGGACCGATTTGAATTATTTTCCCCAAATTATGTCATTTAAATTTACTTCAAACTCACCCCAAGTCTTTTTTTTTAACCACATACCTATAATAGAGCTGTGTTGTCACATTTGTGCAGCTGTCCCTTCGTATTTAAGTGTTAATATAAAATTTAAGGCCAAAGCCAATACACTAAAACGTCCAAATATCATCCCCATATATCGGTCTATTTCTATAACCCACCACTGCATATACTTCTTTCAAATCTGCTCTCACTTTATTGCATCTTTTGGATTTTGAACTTTGCCGGTTGCGTGCGTCCCATCTTCGGTCAATACCAATCACTCACCACTTAAGGGCCATTACTTTAACAATAGATGTACTCAAATGCAACTATAGGGGCTGTGTTGGAAACTTGGTGGAAGCCAGATCCCACCATCTGCTGTTTTAATGCACAGAAAAAGTCTCATTTGGAGCTAAATGCATTACTCCAGTCACACAGCAATAATAAGGCAGCCACCTGCGCTCCTATGTGGTTAAACTGGAGACGGCAGTGTCTGTTTGCTCAGGTTTTGTGGCATGTGGATGCATACGGAGAGCTCACAATAGGAGTGTTCCATGCTATTCGATATATGGTCTCTCTGTAATGTTTCGAAAGAATATATGCGCATGTGTCACTGCATTTTTAGGACGATGGATAAATGGAATTCAGGAAATGTCAGTAAGATCATTGAAAACAAATTGCAATGTATTTATATATCCAAAAAGCACTATACAAGTATGATACAAGTCTGATACAATATTATTATTATTATTAGTATTATTATTAGTTATGTTACCTGCTTGTCTCCAAATTGTGCTTTTCTTGCAGTCTTCCACAGTATTAAATTTGAAAAACATATATTCCTACTGGGCGCTGGGTCAGCTAGCCACAGATTTCACCTGTAACTTGGTATCCACCACCAGAAAAGGTCCGCAGTGCTTAAACTCAACTCGCAATCTTTAAACTCAACTTGATTTGACATAAAGAAAAAAAAAAAAAGTGTTATTATTTCTTAGACTATTTGAATCTTGAAAGAAATAACTTGGTAAATCACCAATAAAAAAAATTTAAAAAATCATTATATTGTTGTTAAAATAAAAAAATAAAATAAATTAAAAAAAAATAATGTACCATACAAGATGTATAAAAATAAATATATATAAATAGAAATGTAAAGAAATATATGGGACCCGTTTACCAGCCTTCTGCATAGGACGATTTAAATGCTTCAACAATCTGATTTTTCCCCAGAATACAAATGTGTGCAAATGTAACTCTTATGTAACACTATTGATTGGAGTCTGTCTGCCTCTACACATATTAAGACCCTATTATAATGTATTTAACATAGGGAGAGACTGGGTTGACCTTCTGGTGACATTTCAGATCACAGATGGCATGTCTTACTTGATGCGATCCACAGCCCTGGAGCCCTTTCACTGAATTAAGTTGTGAAATGACACCTCAATGGGGAATTAGGATCACTTGAGAGCTCTATAAACTTGTGTTTGAGTTTGCTTCCAAAAAGTGAGCTACTTTGTGACTTTCGTTCAAGCCTTAAACACGCTGTACCTGATTTTGACTGTCTTAAAATGAAAAAAACACAACTAGTTTGTTTTAAACTGTTTGCAGTGGTCCAAAGTTATTTCTCACTTACCTTATGTATTCCAAGCATTCTGATCACTGCGATGAGTTTATTAGCACTTTTCACAACTTTCAGAGGCCAGAGTGGAGTCACATTAATTCTACAACTAGTATGCTAACAGCACGCTTCCTAATTTTGGACAATACAATATTTTATAATCATATGCAAACAGTACACTGCGGTCTCATTTCAACCTCAGAACCTGCTTTAACAATATATCTGTACCTTTTACTCAACTACATTTGAGAGAAGGTATTTGTACTTTCTACTCCACTGCATTTTTAACTTTTTTATGGACTGAAAAGTAAAAGTATTTTATTATTCTCTGAGACCTGTTGTAAAGGTTGAGAGTTTATTTTTACATTTTTTATAAGCCAACACAAATATACAAATAAAAACAGCCAGAAAAAAAAAAAATTGATTCAATTGTTTCTGCTGAACAAAATGCAGCAAAAATCTTTATCAAAATCACTGAATTTGAAGCCTTATAAAACATCAAAATATGAACAAAATACTTTTACTTTTTACCCTTTAAGTACATTTTTAAACAGGTAATTTAATACTTTTACTTAAGTAGATTTTTACATTTTATATGTTCCTTTTTCTTATTTTTGCGTATTTTTTTTGCTCCGGTATCTGCACTGTTGCTTATATGAATTAAGTGTTTATTCATGCTTTAAGTTAGTTAAGGTGTAGTTATAAAATGATGCTAAACAATATCTTTATCTTTAGGACAATTTCTTAGCTGGCGTTTGCACTATAAGCTCTAGCTCTCATTCACTTTTCTGATACAGCACATATTTGGGAGACTCTGAACCAACATCTTTCTAAACCAGGGCACGAAACAACATCTAAAAACCTCATCATTTGCTTTGCTTTTCCCCCTCTTTCCTTCCGCTCACATCTTCCTGCAGCAAAGCGCCGCACAATGTAATGTCCCATTTCACACTCCCCACGGATCCGCAATGCCTCGTTGATCCCGCCATCCGCAGACACTTTGAAGAAGCCACTGTCCAGATTTCATATTAGAGACTGATTGTGTAGAGAGTCCAACGAGAGCGGCGGCCCCTGTGTAACCTTTTCTTTTACCTGACGCTTGGCCCTATCTCGTGATCGGCCCTGTCAGAAAATCACCCATTTGTTCAGACGTAGCTTGTTTCTGTCACTGCCGCCATGCACAAAGCTATTAGTTGGACCTGACCTCCTTTTTGTTTCCATCCCGGTCTGCTCTCCGCACAGCTAGCCCGATTTGAAAAACGGCTTTTATTTGAAATTGTGGCTCATTTTAACTTCATAGAATTGACATCTAACTTAAAACTTGAATGAAATTGTAGAGTATGTAAATGTGTTTTATGTTTTACATCATTACATTGTCCACCTTTGTTTATTTATTTATTGTAGATTCTTTTTTTTAGACCAAGGTTTCAAGGTTAATTTTTTCATTCCTGAAATGCATACCTGGACTGCTCACTAGCGCTCTTCCTCAGAGTGGTCATGTGATGTTGCTGTGACATGTCCAGTCAGCTGATTTTAAGAGGTTTTGGCGCTGTCTTTTTACCGGCGCCAAAACCATCTGTAGTCCGACTTCTTCAGGGTAGCATCCTAGGAGTGTGAGAGTAATAAAGCCCCTTCGTCCCGGTTTATAGACACAGGGGCACATTTCTGCATTTCAATTGCCTCCTTAATCGAGTGATGATGTTTTTTGTCCTCTGTCCCAATCATATTTGCTCCGTCCCAGTCCATAATTCTCTCTTTTGATCTTTGGAAGGTTGCTCCTGTCCTGCTTTGTGTTTTGTTCTGCGTGTTTTTACTCTCGCCCACCTGGGATACTGTCCTGAAGATGTCGGACTGCAGACGGCACTGTCGTCTTGCCTCCACCGGAAGACAGCTCCAAAACCTTTTTAAATCAGCTGACCAGACACAGCCAAATCACTTGACCACTTTAAGGAAGAGCGCTGTGAGCAGTCCAAACTATTAGGTCTGGAAACAAACTAAACCTTGGTCTGAAAAAATAATTTATAATATATAATAATAAATTAACGAAAGACTAGATGAACCATTGGACTTTTATTTGTGTTTATGTTAAGTTGCATTTATTTATTTATTTTAATATAATTGTAATTTTTTTTCTTTTTTTTTTTTCATATATATATATATATATATATATATATATATATATATATATATATATATTAATGGTTCATTAATTTATCCTCCTGTTACTTCACATAGAGGGAAAAAAGAAAAAAAAAGCATATTATGTGATATTTAAAAACACATGTATAGGCTAAATACTACAAAGACCTGTGTTGTGGTGATACCACTGTTGGCACTAGAGCAGCCAATAAAATGTCTAAAATAATGTCAATGAAGACAGCTGTAGTTTGTTGACAGGCTCTATGTAAATATGTAAATTAGCCATGTGGTTGGAAGCACAAAGGACATTTCCTTCCTTTCCAAGTAAATCTTGACTGGAGAGAGAGTAGGCTAAAAGACAGGGGAAGCCTCTGTCGTAATGCAGGGCGGGTTGGACCAAGATGTGCAGGTAACAGTGTTTATTTACAACAAGTGTCAATATCACAAAATAAAGTAGATTGATTCAACGAAGAACGGAGCGCACGGCGGTGCGAGCGGGTCCGGAGCCGGGACGAAGAAGGAGCCAGAGTCAGGAGATGAGGAGTGCAGGAACGGGAGCAGGATGAGCAGAGCAGAGAACAGGGTGCGAGGCAGAGCTGAGGTAACGAGACAGACCATACAGGAACCGGGAAGCAGGAACAGAGCTGGATCAGGAATGACGGAGCTGGGACGGAGCAGGAAGGAGCAGGAAAATATCCGATAAGTGAGGCAAAAAACAGAGAGCAAAATACTGAACTAGGAACATCAAGATTATCACTTGGACACGCGGACGATCTGTAACCGAATCTCTGGTCCCGGCTTCTCTTATCCACAGCAGGTGGTGTTGATTGCGCTGATGGGCTGCAGGTGCGCGCGGGAGGAGCCGGGAACTCCGCCCAGCTCCGGAGTCAGGCAGGTGAGGGAGGGGGAAGGAGAACACAGGAGGCAAACAAACAAGGCAGGAGACAAAACAAGGCACAGGAACACGTGGATCATGACAGCCTCATAAATATGGGGCGACAGTAAGTTAGTTGGTAGAGCGTTTGGCGGTTTGAATCCCGCTCTTGACATAAACGTCACTAGTTTGAACAATTTTCTTTTAATAGATTATTTTTTCAGATCAAGCTTTAGTTTGTTTTCATGCCTGACAGTTTGGACTGCTCAGTAGCGGTCTTCCTCGGAGTGATCACATGATGTTTCTATGAGATATATTCAGCTGATTTAAACAGGTTTTGGTGCTGTCTTTCTACCAATGGAGGCAGAATGATCGCGCCATCTACAGTCCAACTTCTTTGGTACTATAAACCGGAACGAGGGGGCTCTTTTACTCTTACACACCTAGAATTGTGTCTTGAAGAAGTCGGAAGACAGCTAGTGAGCAGTCGAAACTGTCAGGTCTGAAAACAAACTAAACTTTGGTCTGGAAAAAGAATCTGTTAAAATAAATTAAGGGAGGACCAATTAACCTCATTGGACTATCATTAGTTGAGAGGTCACATCCACTGACCCACAGGTTGGCAGTGCAATTTCAGGTCCTAGAGATGAATGCTGTCGTCGTGTCCTTGGGCAAGACACTTAACCCACCTTTCCCCAATTGCCTGTGTACACTGTAGTATGAATGTGTGTGTTAATGGGTGAGTGGTTCCTTAATGTGAAGAGCTTTGAGTGATAAATACAAAAAATGTGACCCTTTACCATAAATATATATGATTATTTTACATTGCAAAACTATTTGACTATAATACAAGTAACTTATTACAGATAGTATACTGTTTTTATTCGATATCGAAATCATGCTACATAAAGGGTTATTTTACATTTTTTGTTGTAATTTCCCAGCTTTTTAAATGTATCCTCTGATTCTTTCATTATACTTAACATGATTAAACATGATTTTTTTTTTTAAACAGCAGCTTAACAAAAGCAGCTGTGCAAATGAAGAGGAAACTTAAAAGCATTAAAAACTAAAGTGAGACATCTAAAACACACATTTAGCATTTTGAACAAGGCAAAAGGTAGCACAGTGTTCTAAATGTGTTATGTGTTAAAGCAGTTAATACCCCATAGAAATAAAACACCCCCACTTTAAGGTTAAGGTACTCATTACTGTCCCCTGCAGGCAAATTGTCTCTACATTTAGTCCCTTTAGAATTCAAAATCTAAATCATGTCACATTAAGGTGCATTTCGCTTTTAATATAGTCATTTTACAGCTTTTTAAATGCGTGCTCTGATTCTCTCATTATATTTAACGTGATTAAACATGACCACAGCAGCTTAACCAAAGCAGCTGTGCTTTGTTGACATACGGCATGTAAATTAGCCAAGTGGTCAGAAACACAAGGCAGTTTTATTTTTATTGTTTATTTGGTTCAGATTAGTATTAGCAAGTAGTTTCAAGGGTGATTTTGCTTTATTTTTTTTTACAGTTAACATACAATACAAGCAGTACATTTGTTAGAATTGAGAAATACTGCTCTTTACAGTGCAATCTGATAGGTAAGTGGATTCTACATTGGGTGCACTTACCCTTTTTAAAAGCCACATTATGAAGACTGTTCCTTGCTTATGCTTAGTTACTTCCACTTGCATCATTTCTGCTGTATTTACAAGATCTGCATTTTGTCTCAATCTAGACTCCATAGAAGTAAATAGACCATTTTCTCTTCTTCCTCCACGGCAACAACCTTGGGGATATGAATGATTTTTTCAAGCCCCCCCCTCCCCAAAATTAACGAAAGAATGGCATTTGGCGTTAATGGTAACCGCACGCCTCATCTGCAGTAACTTTGGGTATAATTTTGATTTTTTTTCCACACCAGGAGGCGCTTTGTAGACGAACGTTTCATCATTGGCAACACTTTGAAAGATTTATATGGCTCTGCTTGCCAGTGTCGTCCCTGCATTAAGAAACGGCTTTTTATATAATACAGCTGCCATGTAATATTAAACATTCCTCCTATATGGAATCTAAAGAGCCCTGTCTTTCCTGATTGACTCCTGAAACGGTCGCATATGAAAAAAAAAAGGTTTATATATGCACTTAGAGTTTGCACATATGCTATAGGAAACATACATATTTCATACGTTTTCGCATTGGGGAAATTAGCAGCCCACCTATACAGCTGCATTGTGAGGGTGCATTCCTTTTGACCTGAAAGGCTTTCTCCAGCTTGAATAAATCATGACAAAATGTACCGCTCCTTTTCATCCTGACCATCCTGGCAATATGGCCTTGAAAAACCACCGAACAGAAGGAGGAGAAACCGCGTCCACGGCACCGCGGGAGGGAAGCTCGGATCATTGTTGCCATGGAAATAGCAAGCAACAGTAAACCCATTATCAATTCCCAGCTATTGACTCCCGTTTGCCAGCGATATTAACCTCCCAAGATGAATAGCTAGTGGTCCAATGCGTGCGGAGGAATTGATAGCGTCGCCATGTTTACTGCATTACCATTGATGTCTGTATCATTCCACTATAGGGCTCCCATTAGGCATAACATTATGACCACTCACAGGGGAATGAACAATAGTGATTATCTCTTTGTTATGGCTTACATCAGGCTGGCTGGAATGTATTAGTGAATATGTTGTTTTCATAAATCAATCTACTAAGGCTATACCCAATGTCTTTCGGTATACTTGGGCAAAATACCCCATTACAGATATATTGTCTAAGCAGCTGGTGAGGTAGAAATGAGACTGCTGTGTGCTGTCTGCATCTAATTATAAAGTGTTTTATTCTTCGAGTATCTGAAAGTGCACCGTTAGCTCGTTGCTGTTGGCATAAATATACAAAAACATGATCCAAAACTGTACACAGCGACTTGACAAACTTGATGCGATGTGCAGTCGTTTCATTAGAGGGATGCACACTGATTGTGTTGTGATAGCGCTCTGAAGGGGGAGTGACTTAGTGAGGAGAGCAAATGGAGGGGAAACTTATAAAACATGCATTCAGAATTTTGAAAGAAATAAATGATGTCATGATGATCTAAATGTGTTATGTGTTAGCAATTCATGTACCAATTTCTTTCCGTGTACTGGGACAAAATACCCCAGTACATTTATATTGTATAAGCAGCTTATGAGGTAGAAATGAGACTGCTGTGTGCTGTCTGTATCTGATTACAAAGTAGTTTTTTTCGGGAAGTGCACTGTTGGCTATTGTTAGCATTATTGTGACGGCAAAACTCCAATCTGGTCTCTGAAAATTGTTGAAAGCTAGGAATGCATAAGGAAATGACGATATCTATAAAAATCAGGTACAGTGCATTTGATTTATGTAAAAAGGTAGACCGGTTTGCAGTTTTCCATATGAACCTTTCACACTACACATTCAACATGGGACATAAATGCAATTAAAAGTTTTAAAGATGTATAAGAATAATAAAAACATGACTGGTACATCTCCTCAGTGCGGTATTAAACGGGGTAATATGCAACATAATTTTTTTGAGTTTTCTTCCATGCTATAACATTGTTCCTTCATTGAAAACATGCCTGAAGAGGTTTTAGATGTCATCCACACACGTTTCAGTAATTTAGCGATCTCTCCCAGGCCCTATTCAGATCCTCTTTACATTTAGCTGTAAGATTCTGTCCAATTCTTAGCTCACAAGCCTACGTCACCCATGCTCCCACTTGACAATTCTCTATAAATACACAAAAGCACGATGCAAAACTGTATGCAACTTGACAAAACTGATGCGATGTGCAGTAGTTTCATTAGTGGGACACACGCTGATTGTGTTTCGATAGCGCTCTGAAGGGGGAGTGACTTGGCGTGGAGAGCAAGTGGAGCTAAGTCTTAAAGTGGCAAAGACTAAAGTGAAACTTCTAATGTGTTAGCAGGTAGTGCCCCATAGAATTAAAATAAATCCTCTTTAAGTTTAAGGTATACATTACTGTCCCTGCAGGCAAATTGTCTCTACATGATGTCTCCTTAGAATTATACGGTTTTATCTGACATTTTTGTCAAAATGGAGCTATTGATATATTCTTGCTCCTGGGCACCTACTATGCTCTATATCAACATTTTTATGAAGTTTGATGCTTCCTTGAGGATTTTCTGAGCAAAAACTGATGCGGTTTTGAAAAGTCACTGTGTTATAAAGTTGTATCTGCCTGAACCAATCAGATCTCTTATCTTCTGATCTAGGTGGGGTTTTTTTCTGGATTAGAGCTGGATGATAATAGCCCTGCGTCTGTATTAAATATTATTTTCCAGAAGAATGTTGTTTTGTCATCTAAAACCCAGAAATAGTAGTGGACCCAGTGCTTTCCCGTATCACTTTTTTTCAGAATGGACAGCTTTTTCTGTCAGTTAAGTGGTCAAAACATAAAGCGTTACCCAATAATAACACTGTTATTTATCATGATGTAAGTACCAATTGTAGTTGTACATTGTTGTCAAAAAGCATAGCAACATCTGTCTAAACACTGGAGTTTCGCAGACAGACAGAAGCTGATTTAAAGTGCCCATATTATGCTTGTTTCCTCATCACAAACACGCGGAGCTGTGTTCTGTTTCATTCACGCATGTTTAACACACAAACCCTGCTAATTTAGGCTAAGTTCTTCTCTCAGACAGAAAACACTCACCTTGAGATGTCATGTGACACTGACATACTGTTTTTAAACTCCATACACCTTCACTAGAATCTTTGGAGATGTAGATAGACTATAAAGGGTTATTCAGACATGTGTAGATATAACAAAACACTATTCTTGGTATGTTTTTGAGGGGGCAACATTATAATCATGGCCTAAAGATCACAAGAGTAATTTTTGCATAATATAGGACCTTTAAAGAATGCTACACTGAAGACTTTTTTATGTACTAGTCCGCGGCGCCTTCATTGAGATTCCCAGCGTCGAATCAGCAGCCCTGACAGATTATTGCTGTCTTATGTTATCATTTATTCATGCAAGTCAATGAAATGATAATGAATGTGTAAACCTTAAGTTAGAGAACATTTTTCTTCTCCTCGACAATGCACCAGGTTTTAAGTGCAGTTCATCTGTGAAGCGTTGGATTCACAGAGTCCAACTAGTCCACATAAGTCCTCCCTATGACTACTACTAGTACTACTACCACTTCTACTACAACTTTCACTAAAGCAATGTAAAATCGTTACAATTTTACCAAAAATCATGGCTGTGTCTGAATGTCATAGCCCCTCATTTACTACATAGGCCTGCACGCTTTCGCAGACTCTTTAGTGTACTCACATTCACATAGTGATTCAGACATGCAGCTCGCTACTTTCGGGTCACGTGACTCTTGCATCTGGGTGAAAAAAAGTCCACTAAACCCCAATAAAACTTGATTTCTGTCATAAATAATGATCACATTGGATTGGCATGTGAGTATTTACGGACTAATGGAACAACCAACCACCAAGTTTTTCTCAAGTTGGATCTCACGTAAACAAACTGGATTTTTACATTTTCGTCTGAGATGTGGAAATTCTCACTCTGTTAACAGTTTAATCTTAAGCAATGTTTTATTTAAAAGTGTTCCAATCATAACCAAGAATCAACAGTGCGATAAACTAGTGCTTCTTTTTGCTTTCATTCAATCGTGTTGTGTACAATTAGACCCATAAGACCTGCCTCTGTTCGCTGTTGTTTTTTCCAACTTACGCATTGCATTGTAGGCTATATTGATCGGTATTGTGACCACATGGATCTATTGAAATAACCACTGATGCCCACTACTTTTCAAGATGCACTGTGGGAAATTTTGAGTGTACTACTTTTTCACCAACTGGACATCACCACACCTCTAAAAACGGCAGGACCCCTAAATATTGACCTAAGTAGCGAATAGTGTGGACATTTGGACACAGCCCACTTGCCTGTTTTTTCTAGTTTTTAAATTTTGGTGTTTATATTTGTACTTCCTGGGTGGATACAGGCAACAGATATGACATACGTAGATGTCATTCCATAACTGTTAGTAACCTTAACAATGGTCAAAACATGTCTAAACAGTTTAATAGTTATGATTAGACTAATAAAAATTAATTACAAGATGTTTATTTTGTTAAATGAAGGTTTAAACTGTTCCTTGCGTAAATTGTCATTGCATTTTGGATGAAAATGTGTTTTTTTATGACATACGGTATTCCATTTCAGAGCTCACTGCTACTTCCTGTTTTTTTTTGTACTTTTCTTCTCAACTTTTTTCCCCACAATCTGCCACTCAACCGATGCAAAACTATTTTTATTTACCACAGGCATTATCCCACGAAACCGAGTACTAGAAAAAAAAACATTAAAACCTGTCATTTGCACTTTACATTTTACCGCTACTTCCCAGAATTCTCACATCCTTTTTGTCATTGCACAACCTGTCCACAAGCGTCCTCTCGAGGCACCGCTGTAGAAAAACACAAAAGGTAAGGGGTAGTGAAGTGTGGAGAATAGATTAAGGGCATTGCTTGTATCGAAACACAACAGAAGGCGTCTGGTTGAAGGCAGTTGTTGAATGCAGATATATGTGGCTAGATTGCTCATTATCGGCAGCACAGTAGTTAGTGCCGTTTTAATTGTGGGACACAGCTGTTGATTGGTTCCACCCGGGGGTTACACAACATATTGTCAATGCGTCCTTACCACAGTTTGGACATGCACAGTGGGGACAGTGTCGCTACTGTAGGTACTACATGGGACTTGTAAATTGCTTAACTTCACGTGTCCTTTTTTCAGAACAAGAAGGGTTGTTTTTTTGTTTTTCTTTTACCTTGACATGTCAATAGGCTCTGTACACAACAGTGAGGTAGCTCGCTCACACTCACTTTTATTCAAATCAGAAAATATAAAATAAACAACCTATTAAAATTCAGGTTAATTAAAATAAAGACTAACTGATTGTTTTGTATGTAGAGTACTTCGGTTTGTGCTGTTGTTTTTATTAGTATTTATTATGCCTCAAAATTAGCATTAGCATTACCATTGAGACACAAACACCTCTTTCTAAACCCAGAAATGTCCTCCAGGGAAGTATTTATTCTAGTTGTGTAGTGTTCAACATGTTGTCAGTGACATCCACCAGCAGCTCCCTGTCTACTGCCTCATCTTTAACCAAAACTTTAACCCCATAGAGATAAATTTGGACAGGAAGTAGTGACGCTAACAGTGAAGTTGCCAGGCGCTGTTGTGTACAGAGCCAAATCACTAATGAATTTGATTAATAGATTGTAAATAGCTTACATAAAATTAATATAGCTATTAAGTAGTTGATATCACTTGTATTTATTTCAGTAACTAATCAGGTTTTTTGGCATGATACTTGATATTCATGTTTTTATCATTTAGATTTTGTTTTATCTTAAAAATCTTACAGTATTACAGTAATTTCCTCAACATACACGTTTACAGACTTTACTAATTGCCACATAAAAAACAGTCAAGTTTGTTCTTCCAAAGTCTGAGCTCCCACCGCCCCAAACCACATACATTTACTGACAAGGGACTGTCTGTAGACCTCTGGACAAGCTCATCATTGACTTTTTCAGATGACATATTGATCTTCATTAAAATTTGATTAACTGCACATCCCTAACTATTAGAGTGGCATTGTTCTTGTTATCAATCGAAACCTACCAACTGCATCTGCAAGGTGAGAGTAACGGAAAAAAAAAGTTTGTCAAAAATGCGTTCTATAGCGAGTGCATTATGTAACTGCTTGTCTCCCTGAAGATGTTATTGGTTTTTCCGAGGAATGTTCCACAATATGGCATTGAACTTGTACAGTATTTCATAACATAACATAACATTTATAACATTTCATAACTTGCCACCAGGCCTATTAACAGTTCATCAACCAGTGATGGAAGAAGTACTAAAGAAAAATCAACTAAAAGTAAAAATATAAGTGCTGTTAAAAATATGCACTTAATGAGTAAAAAGTAAAAGTATTTTATGCAGATTTTGGGATCTTATAAAGCTTCAGATGTAATGATTTTGATAAATATTTGTGCTGATTTTTTTTTTCAAACTCAGAAACAATCAGATTATTATTTTTTTTCCTAGTTATTATTTATTTGTATATTTTGTTTGCTCAAGCTACACATGTGTTAAAAATAACCCCTTCTTTTTCTTCTTCTACTTCTACTTCTTCTTTTATTCACTTTTATTATTAATATTTTATTTATCAATATTGTTGTTGTTATACTGATTTTCAAATATATATATCATTAAAACAAAATATTAATTTGGCTAAGTTGAATAGATGGGGAAGGCCACAAGCCAGGTTTGAAATACACCCCCCAACAGAAAGCAGACCCACTCCTGAGCAGGTAAAAAGGTTGCTCCAAAGGGGCGGGTGGTGCACCTGCACAGACACAGTCACATACAATTGTAAATTACATCTACAAACCATGTTGTGTCTTGGTACGACTTATATGTCTTGCCATGTCTTGTATGTCTTACCACCACTTATCACTATTGCACTCCACCACTCTCAACAAGTAGTTTCATTCTTAAAGTATCTTACACACTCTCCAGCCACTAGGCCCCATACAGCCTGATAAATAAAACAAACACACTTGTAAATATTGTAAGTGATGCGCTATCAATTATGCATAGACAGCTGTTTAAATAACTCAAAAACCTGATCTCATACAGGCATTCATTTTCACAGTGGAATCAAATCATTGGCATTACAAATTAGGTCAAATCTTACCTTTAATGAAAAAGACCTCATTAATCAGTACAACTTTACACCTCGGCTTGCTTGCTTTGTATATATGCCTAAGATAACATTTACCTTGGAGGGTGCGGACGATAAAACGCACGCCAAGTTTTTATATGAACAGTGTGTAGTCTCTTATCTCCACAGTGGTGAAGCATGCCAAGTCATTCACCCCATTTGATTACCCCTTAGTTTACATTTCCCTCAACTCTGTTTGCATCGCTAGCTATCTGGCTACTGCTGTGTACCAGGGAGCTCATGTCATGAACTGAATCCCAAACATGGCCAAGATAACATACAAGGAATTCTGCAGAGGAAAGACCCGGGTTTCACACTGTAATGTTTGAGTCATTTTTGATTGAGGATATGGACCCAAGCCAATATAATTAAAACTGCCGCCGACTGCATTCTTTGGCAATGTAAGCGCAATGCCAGTGGAAAAGCGCACATTTCCTCCATTTTGTTTGTTTTTGAATTCCAGTGTTTTTTTGTGAAAGGAGAGTATGTTTATTCAGAGATAAGCCAAGGTTGCCGCAGCGTTCATGTGTGTGTTATCTCTGATTCCTTAGCCAGATGGGTGCTCTGCTTCCACTCACTCCTACCGCCATTTGTTCACATGTTGTCTTTTTATACATTTGAGTATGCACTACTTTTGTTCATCCTTCAATTTGCTGTGGACATCTTATGAATTATAATTGAATGACTATAATTATGTGTTTTCAAGAGAAACATAATATCATAGTAGTGTTTTTTATAAAGTGTTTAAAACAAAAAAAAAAACAATTAACTTTGAGTTTTTGCTTACTGGCTAAGTGGCTAGTCCATTTCAATCCAAGTCAGTAGCATAGACTGTATATATAAATGGACATAGCTAACCTGTAACCCGCCACGTTCCAAATAGTAAGTGAGTGTAGGCGCACTTACGACTCCATTGCCCCTGGCTCCAACACACTTTTTATTGAAAAGCTGTCACCCCTCTCTCCGTAACTACTGCTGTCAGGCTCATCAGTTTGTTCTTAAAATGCTAGTATTAATCCACACTGCATAATTCTGGTGTTTTTATTTAGTTATTTAGTACATAAATCAAAATATGAACATTAATAACAGACCTTCTTTCTCTCAGGTTGCTCCCACTAGCAACAGGTATGTTTGACAGCGTCGCTAAGCATCTGCTCTCTGGAAGGGGCTTTACCTTCAACAGCCTCTCTCCGGATTGGCTCTTTGGTTGCAATGATACGTACAGTCAGAATTCCAAATATGGAACTTGGCTCCAAATTCTCCCCTATAACTGCTAGTCTCGATGAGTTCATTTTACTGAGCCAAATGCTATGGGTGACATCACACTCCACTTCTTTATACACTCTGCGGTCAGTAGCCATGAATTTAAAAGTGCACTTTGAAACTTTTCGGGTGGAGGGTCTGAATAGAATAGAATATGTCTTTATTGTCATTGCAACATGCCACATGTACAACGAAATTTAAAAAGTGTCGAGCAGTTCAAGGTGCTAGGGAAACTAGTAGACCACCCTCATACATACATCATACATACATACATCCCACCTATTTCACAGTACATCTTACCTATTTCACAGTCTGTCACAGTGTGCCACCTATGTGTCTTGGAGATGTTATTGCTTTGCCTGGAACTGTATTAAACTTGATTCCGTTACATACATCTGACCTTTAACTTGGCCTGGTAACATCACCTGCTTGGCTCCATAAAGATAGATACGTTTAATGCCATACTGTGGAGCATTCCAGGCAAACCAGTAACCTCTCAGAGATGTCGATGTCAAATCCTCCACTCTTATGAGCTTTATGCCATGTTATAATGTTGTTACCTCCTTAAAACCTCCCTGGAGTTGTGTTTTGTTTCATTCACACATGTTTGAGTAATCTCGCATTATTAGTTTGTCTATACTGTACCTCCAAGCTCAAAATGCTCGGTTCCACCTTGTGATGTCATGTAGTGATAGTTTTCAAGTTAACAGCTACCTTTTACCTTTAATTCAGTAGACATTGTCATTTCCAGGGCTGAAATTATCCAAATAATTCGAGTGAAGGTGTATGGAGTTTAAAAACACTGTGTATTACAGTGGATTACTGTATTACCACATGACATCACATTTAGTTTGAGAGTATGTGAATGAAACAAAACGCAAGTCTAGGTATATTTGTGATGCAGAAACATTCTAGCATAGATCAGAAAATAGTGTAATATGGACTGTTTAAAGACACACTGAGTAGCTTTTCTAGTTGAAGCTACATAAATAAATGAATAAAGTTAATCAAGCCATATTATGTAAAACGTTCTAGGCAAAGCAGTAACATCAAACAGATGGCAGACCCTCCACCAGAAAAGTTACCTAGTTCACCTTTAATTGTGAAATAATAATAAGGCCTGTCTGCAAAACTCAACACTATTCTTTGTAAACCACTGCACGCTAACCAGGGGGGTCTCTCGCAAATGGCATTGTAGGCAGGGGTTTTAGTGGCTCTTTATCAAGGATCACTCTGCTAATTACCCCCGTGTTCCCTCTCGAAACAGACACCGCGGCCGTGTATTTACTGCCTGTATCCGTCCACACGCAGCAAGTGTTGGTGCTCTCTTAATTGGATGTTTGAACGCACCCATTTATCCTCAGAAGGCCATCTAATTAAGGCTCCTCTGCATTACATAGCACTCGGGTAGCGATGCCAGCAGTCTGAATTTTAGCAAGAACGCCCATAGCCAAGCCTAATTGACTATTATGATAGGGAGAGTTTGCTTCACGGCGAATAGCACCTGCAAACTGTACGTATATTTTAGCTTGAGAACATTTTGCCCTTGTGTTTTTATGGGTGGCTGGGTTGCACTTGTGGTTTGCTAGTGATTATAAAGTTGCATAGAACAAAGACAAAAAAAACTTTGGCTAGTTTTGGTTGTCATGTTGTATCAAATGGCATGCTAAGTTTTGTTTTGTGTACCCACTCACAGTAACAATGCTTGTTTGTCAAGTTTTCTGAGCAATCAATGCAAGATGGATATGTTTAATGCTGTGGAACATTCCCTGGAAACGCAGTGGAGACAAGAAGCTGCCTGACCCCACCCTCACACACACTAAATCAAAACAGCAATACTAAAGACTTTTTAGACAAAGTTTACCCTTTTAATAAACTGTTACCACCACTATCAGTTACTAAAACATATATTATCTTAACCTAGACTACTTACTGAATCTTAGTTCCTACAATGTGATACTTCGTACATGCCCACATGTACAAGTACATTATAATGAAGTAGATTTTGCCGAATACTACATACATGCAATGAGGCTTTTTAAGGTAACCCTAACCCTCCAAAACCTACTTAAAAATATGCTCAAAAAGTGATTACTCTTCACAATAACACCTCCACCATGCCTGACTTTGTACACTTTTCCTAGTTATTGCTGTCATGTTCTATCTATCAAATAGTATAAGTATGCAAAGTTTGTAATGTGTGCTGCGTCACTTACCAAAGTTGAAAATGTATTTGAAAAAAAAAACTAATAGCTAAAACTGAAGCAACACAGAAAGTGAGCCTTGACCAAGTCTCCAGAGACCTAACATGGCGTCTGTTTACTTGTAATTTTAAGGCCCTATTAAATTGATTTCTGGTCTTGATTTGCAAGTGGAGTAAACTTGTTATAGTACATACTTGGAATTAAAAAGTTGTTTCAAACTTGCAAAGCGCTTACAGGCAGTTTCTATATGGTGCAATGCTTGAAACGTTAGGATGTAAAACTCAGACCAAAATATTCACCATTGACTGTTCAGCTAAAACTTTGTAATGGCTGTCCGTGTGCCTGTTTTCTGCCGTTATCTTATTATACATGGATCCATATGTCCCAAAGTCATAAACTAAACTTTACTTTCTTGCAAAATGAGTTATCACAGGAAATGACTAGATGAATCTATTTTTTCCCGTGTTCCCAAAGCTCTAATGTTACCTCAAAATAAAAGACTAATCCCTGTACAATTATGCCTTTGCAGGATAACACATCTTTACAATACAATATTTTGCATGTCAATTCAAAGTCTTGTCCTTTAAAGGGCCCATATTACGCTATTTTCAGATCTATGTTATAATATTGTTTCCTCATCACAAACATAGAGTTGTGTTTTGTTTCATTCACACATATTTAACACATAACCCTGCATATTTATATATTTTTGAAGGATTACACTACTAAGTTAATTACCATTTTATGAGCTCTTTTTGTAAATATTTTTTTCTAGACCATATGCTTATTATTGTAATTTTGCACATCTCCAAAGCATCACCCACGTCTGCTTTTATAATGAAATTGCCTTGCAGAAATTAATTAAATGTTCTAATAATTTGTCTTGTGTTTTTTCTTTTTCAGAGAACCCAGAACACAACAGACACCCTACAGGATCTAACTGGCCGAAACATGACCGATTTCCTTGTCAAAACCTTTGAAAAACAAGGAAAAAAGAGGTATTTTCACTTCCAATATTGTACCACTAATGGCATAAAAAGCCTTTGATTTTAGTCCCATTTTTCAGACAAAGAAACATGTGCTAAAGTCCCAGTACTTTGATATTTCCGGAGTGATTTTTAAAAAGAGGGCAGAGATGACTAGCTCGGTTACTGTTGCATCCATTTTGAGAAGGTCAGCCGATACTCATATGAATGAAAGGACACGATGGTGCACGCTGCGATGCCATTTTGGTTGCCACGAGTTACGGTCCTGTCGCATCCTGACAAATCCTGCTGGGCCGCTCTTAGATACGCTTCCTTTAACCTGTCATTTTACGCCAGGAGCACATCCACTGCCGACTGTCACCCACAAAATGATTAATCGTTAAGTGTTTTGATGGTGTGTGTGGGGATGCCATTTTTGTTTTTGTGGTGTATAGTGGTGGAACAAGAACTGCAGTACTGAACAACAAGTACTGACGTTTGAAGTAGCATTTTACTCAAGTAAGAGAATAGTTACTTCAAAATAATATTCCTCAAGTAGAAGTACCAAGTATTGGTCCAAGAACTGTAAAAAAGTATTTGGGAAAAGTACTACTCAAGTAACTTAAAGAATAACTGTCTGATTTTTAATTTAAAGTTAATATAATTTGATGGACAAACATTAAATACTGCTCAAGAATACAAACCTGGTATTTTCAAATGATAGACACGAACATGAGACAAAGTAAATTATATCTGAAGGAGCAGCTCAAAACAACACATATCATCAACATAAAGCTTTTGTTACTTGTAGAGTAACCAAAACTTTTACTCTAGTAAGGGGACTGTTACTTCTATAAAAATATTACCCAAATAAGACTAAAGTATGCTGCTAGAAAAGTATTCTGAAAAAAAAAAAAAAAAAGTTACAGCATTAAATGTACAGTAACTACAAGTACTACGCACCCCTGGTAACACATCCACAATAGTGCACTTAATCACTATGCGGGGTCCACCTCATGCTTGTCTCCATGGGGATGTTATTGCTTTGTCTTTGCATATTTTTCAGGTTGTCTGAAGAATAAAATCACACACAGTACATCATGCAACTTTGTGTAAAATGAATGTGGCCTATAGGAAAGTTATTGTGTTAAGAATAGGAATACTAAAGACATTTTAGGCCAAGTTTACCCTTTATAAACTGTTACCACTACTGTCCCCTTCTGAAACAGATACTGGTTATCTTAACCTGGACTACTATTACACAGACTTACATTCCTTTGCTGGGTAATTCTAACCTTAAAGCAGACCTATTATGCAAAATTGACTTTTCAGAGCTTTTAACCATGTTCTAGTTTTTTCCTCTGCTCATTTACTGTCTCAAAGTTGTATTAGGAGTGATTTGTGCATGTTTGAGCAATCTTTAATCACTTATTTATTATTTTTTTTAAAATTTAATTAATTAAAATTAAATATTAAATTTTTTCACCACCGTGCTGATCAACTCAACTCCAGTTTTCACCGCCACCAGCATACGCCCACTGTGACGTACTTATTACGTTCTCTAATTTTATTTTCTTAATCGGCAATACACATGGGATTCAGCAGCTCTGCGTAGTCATTTTGGTACAATTTTTTTTTTAAATTGCAGTCGTGATGTGATTATAACTATAGAGCAGCAACATGTTTTCTTTAAGTACAAGGCACAAGTACATTACAGTGAAATACATTTGAATTACATTTCATGTGCTACTAGACACATATAATAAGGCTTTTATGATTCAATTTTTCCTGCAAAACTGATTAGAGATATACTCAAAAACTTGCCTTGAACTTGCTTGTAGTTTTACATAATACACTATTTACTCAATATTTACATTTGCATATCTCCAAAACAACAATTGCCACATTATCACTTTACCTATAGTATATATCTACTGCTTACTCTCAACATGTGCATAGTAACAGTGCCTCTGCCACTTTGTACACAAACTTTCCCTTGAACTTGCTTATGTCTATCCAGATATGGAGGCATCTCTGTTGGAGGAGTCAACTCCCAAGTGCGCCTGACTGAAACGGAGATCGAACTCGCCTTCACCGATCTCAAAGACATTCTGAGTGCACTGCAGGTAGGAGCCCACATGACCTTACTCCACTGAAAAAAAAACACTTGTTGATATTGAATTACTGTTGAAAGTGAATGTGTCTGTTGTTGGAAGAGGTCAAAGGTTGAACACTTTTAAAATAAATGCAAGAACAGCATAGGGCACAGCAGAGATAGCAGAGGTAGTAGTGGGAGTAGCTGCTGTAGTGGTAAGACACAGTAGCAGTTGAATAATCTTAAGCAGGAGTCTTAATAAAGCGTTTAGAAAATACTTAATTCATATTAACAAATAAGATAAGATAAACTTTACTTCCACAATGGAGAAATGCAACATAGAGTGTTGTAACATACAGTTGAAGAACAGAAAAAGGCACTCAAAAATCAAACTATATAAAGATAAATAACTAAAAATAGTGGCTTAGAATAGTAGATAAATAGTAGATCTCTAGATTCAGTCTTAGTAACTACTTAATTAATGACATCTACTTAATTGATGGATTTGGGTTAGTGCATTAATTAAGAAGTTACTAAGACTGGACCATTCTTAATAAACTGTTTATTGATAATGAATAAAGTCTTAATGCTAATTAACTTAGTAATAGATTGACAGGGTTGCAGAACATTCATCTAATGTTTGGAAGGTGAGCAGCTCTATCCCCCGCTCTTACTATTGGATGCTGTTGTGTCATTGCACAAGACACTTGACCTACCTTCAACACAACATGAATGAGAGTGGTAGTGACCATTGATCAGCCCCAGACCAGCTGTGGCTACAGAGTATGACAGTTGAATACTGGTCTACTATGGTACATGTCAAACTCGTGAAAAGCTATATAGTTAGTGGTATGGTAGTGGTAGAAGTAGTAGTAGGAGTAAGAGCAGTAGTCGTAGTTGTAGTGGTTGTTGTAGTTGTAGTTGTAGTAGCAGCAGAAGTAGTAGTAGTATTTTGAGTAACTGTAGCAATAATAGTAAGCCAGGAGCAGTACTCAGTTCAGTCCTAACAAGCAAGTGCCTACAATAACCACATTGTTTGTTGTATCGATAGTACACAAGTCCTGAACATTTCCAGCATGCTTTCTGAGTCACCTTCCTGTGTGAAATCTCTTTAAGTCCAAGTTAATCATCATTACTGTAGTTGTGACACTCATCTAGTGGCATTTACCAACTTCTGCTCCTCTTATTACAACTTTCTACTTCTTTTCTTCTCCAATTGGTTGTTGCGGCCACCATTTTTCTTCTGTAGAGACTGTGGTTTGCTGGTCTTCTTTCTAAATGGAGCATGAAGTTCTTTGTCCGCCAAGCTTTGTGCCTTGGATACAGGTGAGGTTGCTTGCGGCAGAGCCATGCTGAAGCCTTGAAAGAGGGAGGAAGGATAAAAACAGCAAAACAGAGTGAAAGAAAGAGGTGCGGTTAAGTTCTCCAAATGGAATCTGTTGAGTGACCATGGCAACAGGCATCGCTTTCAGTAAATGGACCAATCTAGGGTTTTGATGGAAAAAGAAAGGATAAACACAACGTCCATGGGCATTCGGCAAATTTTCACCTTTTAAACTGTCATGCTTGAAAACATTCTTAATCTTAACAAGGCCAAAATGGAAGTGGGCCCGATTAGGAGACAACCACGTTTATGACAAATAAAAGCAAGGTTGTACATGTTAAAGGTTGAAAGCACAATATGTCAAGAAGGGCATGTCTTTAGAACATGCAAGGCCAAATCACTATTGACACAGAAAAGCAGCCCCAAACAGATGGCGATGAAATATAAATGTCAAAAAATAAATAGAGGTACACTGTGTGACTTTTCTGGTGAATGGTACCCTCACCTTCTTGTATTTATGGAGATCTTATTGCTTTGCCTGTAAAGTTCCACAAATACAGGAAAAGGCAAATTTACAGAAATGCGAATTATAACATACACAACTTAATTTTGACATTTTTCAGCTTTGACTTGATTAAAATTGACTCTTGTGAGCTTATATATGTTGTAATGTTACCTCAACATACTTGGAGTTGTTGGAGACTAACCCTTTATTATTAGTCCGTCTACATCTCCAAAGCTCAAAATGCTCTGTTCCACAGCATGTTAAGTTAGTTAACATCTACCTTTTACCTTTTGTTCAGTAGAAATTGGCGATTCCAGGTCGGAAATCATCCAAATGATTCTGGTGAAGGTGTATGTATGAAGTTTAAAAACACAGTGGACCAATTGCTGTATTACCTAATGACATCACAAGGTGGAACAGAGTGTTTTCAGGTTGAGAGAAGAAGCCTAAATGTGCAGGATTTGTGTGTTAAACATGTGTGAATGAAACAAAACACACCTCCAGGTATGATTATGATGAGGAAACATTCTAACATGGCCTAAAGCTCACAAGAGTCAATTTTTATGAGGAAACATCATTATAACATAGATCAGAAAATAGCGTAATACGGGCCCTTTAAAATCACTAGATACTACTGTCTGATAGTGTGCCAGCTTTGATCCAACAGAAGAAGACCAGAGAGCATAGGTGAGCCTGAACAAAGGCCAGGTGAGGGAACAGGTTTAACATCTGCCAAAATAAAAATACATTTATGGTAGCTTTAAAGCCTCATATTATCCCTAGAAACTGCTCGTCTTGCTACAGGCAATTTGACACAAACCACTAGCTTTTTTCCACCTGCCCGAAACAGGAAAAGGGGTCTGAAAATTTCTTTTTAATTGCAATCCTTGTCTCATAAGTAAAAATAGAGGCTTTGTGTTGTGTTGCAAGGAAGGATGAGAAGAAGAAAGTCCACGAGATCCAAACTTATAATTAAGGTAAAACGAATCTCAAGTGGCAAACCGTGTTATTATGTAGAAACTGTTTATATTTTCGTAGTCGCACCATCCTACAAGATACAAGTGGTGTTTCATTTTCCTATCAAAGTCATCGTGGACAAATTGGATGACAAGTTCCATTACATGATACGGGACATGCTAATTATTGTAGCTAATTAGGTTAAATTAACTGTCATAGAATTCCGAACTGCATTGTATTCCCAAAGGAGACTGGCAAAACTATTCTGTCAAGGTAGGCAATTAATTGGGCAAAAATCATACATGTATTATTATATTTATTTTGGCCTAGACAGTGGTTATATTTGTATTTATACGTAGGAGTTGTTAAATCTTGGCTGTTAGTTTCTAAGGAGTTGCAATGGCGATTCACCTGTGTCTATCGGACCCTATCCTCTGCATCATAATTTCAAAACTAATCTCAGATGGTGGACAATGGCATATATAACTTACTGTGAAAGAAATATAAACATGTATAATCCCTAAATCCGTAAGTGTTATGTATTACTATCATATTTGACAGGGATTAGCTCCACAAACATGCCATTTTAATCTCCAGCTGACAACAATCACATCTTTGGAGTTCACTTTAGTTTGTTTTTGCTAACAGAGAAAGTGTTGAACTAGGCCCGGCTATAGCATCTCCATGGAGACAAGCTTGTGGCAGTCCCTCCTCCAGAAAAGTTACATAGTACACCTTTAATACGGAAGGATATAGAGCATCAAAGGCTAAACTGTTGATTTCCTTATGGATTACCGTCCAGAGAAGTCAGCCACACTTCAGTTTCCTTGTTGTACCGTTGCCCTGGGCTCTGGGAGGTCTATAGGTCACAGCAGCAATTTGTAAGAGTTCAAGTATGTGGAGCCAAGAATACAACAGACAGAAGGCGACTCCTCCTAGGACAGCATTCAGAACGATGGGAAATTAGGATCGTTGCCATAGTGATTATATTATGCAAAATGGACTCTTGTGGGCTTTAAGACATGGTATGATGCTGTTACCTTCTCAAAAACATACCCGCAGTTGTGTTTTGTTTCATTCACACATGTTTGAGTAACCCTTTATTATTAGTCTGTCTACATCTCCAAAGCTTAAAATGCTCTGTTCCATCATGTGATGTCGGGAAGAGGTAGTTTTCAAGTTAACAGCTACCTTTTAGTTCCATAGCTGAAATTATCCAAATTATTCTAGTGAAGGTGGAACACTTCCTGTATTACCACATGAGTGTTTTGTTTTTGAGAAGAGCCCAGCCTAAATGTGCAGGGTTTGTGTGTTAAAAATGTGTAAATGAAACAAAACACAACTTGAGATATGTCTGTGATGAGGAAACAACATTATAACATAGGAAACACAGTAATATAGGTCCTTTAATGATTTAAACAAAATATTATATCTTCTGAATGGTGAAAAAGTCATCATAGTCCCTTGCATATTACAGTAAGATGAAATCCATGAATAGGGTGATTCATTCAGGATAGATGGATGACATTCACCTCTGCGTAGGCCATACAGAGAATAAACTGCTGATCTCCTTGTGGATTATCTTCGGCCATACTTGACTTCCCTTGTTGTACAGTTACCCTGGGCTCTGGCAGGTCTACAGGCCACAGCAGCCACATTGTCCTTGAGCAGGGATGAGTTTGACAGGGATTAGATGCAGACAGCCGCTGGCCCGCTCCTCATCTGGGTTTAGACTCCGCTAATCCCTCATAAATACGGCTTGTTTGGTGCTACACTACACTGCCCACCACTGCTGAAAGAACATCAGTATACACCAGTTAGGCTAAAGACAATCCCTGCTTGTTCAGGTGGCCAATGTAAGAAGTCTTATTATAGTTACAATGAGTGAACGGGTACTGAATCAATTCTTATGTGAAGAACTACTTTTGAAACAATGGGGTATAGAACCATAAATTGTGCAACTACTTAGCTTATTTTTATATAACCAACTTAATTAAATAAATAAATAAAAATAATCACACCAGAAGAAGACATTTCAGTAGTAGTTACAATTAAAACACAATTACAAGTTGTAGTTGTAGTGTTAGTTCTTGTCAATGGAAAAGTATGGAGTTATCACGTGACTTCGACAAAGTATAAAGACAAAATACTATATTGAGCATCTACATAATGTGCACTCTGGAACTTTTCCAATAGAGCAGACATGTCAGCTCGCCCGCCGGCTGCTGTGCCAGTGTAGTGCATGCATCGCTAAAACCACGAATCCCAGAATGCTTTGCAAATAGGTTGGCACCGGGCCCCACCACTTCTGCTGACTCTCATTAGCATCTGCTACCTGTCGCCTCACTCAAATCTAATCCACCCCTTCTGAAAAACATGCAGATGTTGTTAAAATGTTTTAGTAAATATTTAGTTTGGCCCGCGACTTAGTCCCAGTTTTCATTGTGGCCCTCTGTGAATTTGAGTTTGACACACCTGCAATAGAGGTTCCTGCTTGTCTCCATGGAGTTATTATTGCCTTTCCTATAAGGTATGCAATTAAACTCTTCTTTGCTACTTGGAAAAGTTACAGGTCAGATCTGTGAAGAGGTTATAGAATCCTTGTATTTTTGAATGAATGAAAGATAATCAGGTTTAATGTCGTAATGTTGAAGATTCCACGTACACAAGTGAGTGGTGGACACAAGGGCCAGTAGTAGAAAAAGTACAGTACTTGTGATATTTGTATTAGCCCCATAATATAAGCATTCGCAGTACTTCAAACTGTAGTAATAGCAGATACATTGGAAATACAGCCAGGTATAGAATAAGAATGATGAAAAATGAGGACTGTTGCCATAGCAACCGGCCATTTAAAACAAAATATTATATCTCAGAATGTCACCTATAACAGGAAGCTTAAACCCATAAATAGAAATCTGGTAGTAATAGCAGTTGCCTGTTTTTTATGTGCAAATGTAAAAACCTTATTTGTGCTTAAGTAGAAGGGCTGAGTAGTCGTTTTACTTAAGTGCATATTTTGAGTGTTTTTCCCTCTTCTACCATTATCCGACATCCACTTTTTCCCTTGCTCTTTCCCTATACGTAGGTGTATGCAAAACGTGTCGTATACTGCTGTGTAGCCGAGACGCTGTGTAAACATTGTGTTATGGTAAAGATGGTAAAACGCAGGCATCACCCATGACAGAGCAAAGGGAAGCTAAGGGGGAGTATAATCTTAAAACATTTCCAAATTTATCAGGTGCCATGGAGCAGCACAGCGTTGGCGTCGGAGTGAAGGATTGTGGGACAGGAACCACAAAAGTGCTCTATGATCTTTTTAGGAACCTGTCTCGAGGCTACACGTATCTCCTGCTATCTTCCGCACACCGGTACAATTGAGCTTTTTTCACTGAGGCACCTGAACACACGCGGATGTCTGTGATGATTTCTCTCCTCTCATTCCTCGACCTCCCTCTCTTCAACCCTCCCCCCCGCCCGACCCAAATCCTCTTCCTCGCAAATGATGAAGGCCAGGAGGTACATTTGCATTTATATCACAAAGCGTAATGTGTTCAGTGCTTTATGGAGGACGCGCGCAGCATGGTGCATTGACGTGACACTTTGGGAAAAATCGCACGCCTGTCATTCCGAACTCTCATCCCAAACTCTCATCCCAAGCTTCATTTGACGTACAGCACGATTCGAGGATAGTGCCATTTTCATATGTCCACTTTAGACTCATCTCGTCCACAATGGAACAATTTGAAGAAAGCAGACACTGTTGTTGTTGTTATTGTACTGAAGAAATTCTTGGAAGTATTTGAAGGGAATTATTATTTGCCTTGTCAAAACAAACATTTGTTTTAGTAATTCTGGCCTACTGTCACCCAGGTTTGCTTTGGTGAAAACAGTTTTCATTATTCTGTTCAGCAAAAACAAATTGTACGAGAATGGTGGTTTCGGCTACCTCCAGTGTGGATTGTCTTCTTTAATCTTCAGAAAAAAGTGAGATATGGAGCGAGTGTTTGTCCTCTGATCTGAAGGTTGGCGGTTCGAATCCCGCTCTCGACATAAACATCGTTGGTTGGAAATGCGATTCCAGCTCTTACAGATGAATGCTGTTCTTGTGTCCTTGGGCAAGACACCTAAACCACCTTGCTTCTAGCGTAGAGTATGAATGGGTGAGGGGTTCCTTGATGCAAAGTGCTTCGAGTGACTTCAAAGTGGAAACGATCTATATAAAAATGTGACCTTTTACCATTTAAAAATACAATATTAATATGCTGCCACACTAATGATGCCCATTTGGCATATGTTTTTAATTTGTACTTTAAATACTACAATGCAATTACATCGTATAATAACTATATCTTAACTGGCCTTAATAAAAACTTAATTCATAATAAGCAAATAGTTTATTAACAATGATTCAGGATTATTGATTAAAAGTGCACATTGTAACTTTTCTGTTTGGGCACCTTGCACCTGCTCCTCTCCATGGAGATAAGGTGACGACACCAGGCTAAATTACCAAGTCAGATCTGTGGAGATGCCACCCCACTCCCACTGTTTTTCAAGGTATTTTAGAGCTAGCTGTATACATTTAATGCCATACTGTGGAACATTCCAGGCAAAGCAATTGATGGTTTTCAGTTTCTAGAACATGCTGATATCATACTACCAGGTGAGGGACAAGAGGCAGTTTTCCCTATTGATTACATTGTACTTTCCTGTGCAATATCCAAAAGTAAAATCACAAATGTTGAACCTGATCATTTCTATTAGTGACTAGAGCCAAGAACTCACTGTATTAGAACAAGAATCTGCATTTGAGCAATGTTAATTGCAATTGCCCCCCATCTGTGTTCCATATTATTGGCCTATAGAATGTTGTGATTTAATCTGAAACAAGCAGGTAGTGGACCCTTCAGAAAAATTTCAAAGTGCATAGTGAAGTAGTAGTTACTAACCGTGAATCTTTCTTAATAAACAATAATATTAGGTAGTTATTATAAAGTATGGCATAACATGCTATTATACACACAAATAAACAAACCATATTAAGCCATAACTTGACATTTTTAGCCTCAAATATTACCTCCTCTGCAATGCTTTTTTAATAATTCCTCACTGTTAAATAAAACAGAGATGTCAAGAAATGCACAAGGCTTCGTTAACAGGGACACAGCTCTGTGGGAAGTGAGTGGCGCAGCAAACCCAAATCTTCTCCCAAAGTCTTCATTTTTGTCGACCTCCTCTTGATGTTTTTGCATTTCAAAGAGGCCTGGTGGTTTTCCAAGTGTGTCCAATTAACTCCAACTCTCAACTTGTTTTCCCCTCTTGTTTTTTCATATCTTCATTAGGATAACGTGACTGATGAGATCCTGCAGAGGTCGGAGGTTCTTTTCAAGGGGCTCGGGGCCAGAGACAACCTCAAGGTAATGGTCGCTGAAGTTTTGGTCATGATTTTTACAGTTTTTGCCAGGAAAAATTATCTTGGCATCACGATTGTCATGCATGCATTTTTGGGGAAATTTTGTGCTGTTGTAACATGCATAGAAAAAATACAGTTAATTTCCTTACAAAACCATAATTTATGTCTAACTTGTAACACTGGACTGGACCGCTGAATGTACCAGTGCCCATTCTAGTATTTGTATTTATCATCCAACTTATTATTATTATCTTATAATTATTGACCCATTACTGACCATTACTGCATGAGTAACTGTCCCCATCTTATAGTCATACTGAATAAAAAATAAAATGAAAATTTCAAGTATTACTGAGAGCTCAAAAACTTGATTGAGGTTAAAAGTTTAGTTACTGGTAGAATAGACAGACAATACACTGTAATCATAGGAGCACAAAGTACTCATTATTTTAAGTTCTATTACGAAAGTGCATTGATTAATTTCCTTGTTAACGTTACAACAGATAACTTATTTTCACTGTGATTTATTAAGGCATACCTGTGGCGGCTCTGACAGCGGTGATTAAAAATCTTAAATATAACTCTGTTAAATTAATTACACTGTCTTACAAAGGCTGCTGTTTGGAGGGTAACTTACTTAAAAGCATGTGTGATTCTCAGCTCTTGGATCACTCTGTAGGTCGAAAAGTTCAACTTATTTAAAGTATAAATATGGTTTAATTACATGAAATGATGAAGCAAGTTGTGTCATAAGCAGTGTTGGGAATAACGGTGTTAAACTATAACGGCGTTACTAACGGCATAGTTTTTTCACTAACGGAGTACTTTAACTAATTACTTTTCCCAGTGTCCCAATGCCATTAACGTTACTAACAATAAAACGTGGCACATTACTATTACTTCAGTTCACTCTGCTCTTCGTCAGAGCATCTCTCAGCCAAGGAGCTGCAGTGCTGTTGTGTTTCTTTTGTGAAAGACAAGGCTCGGGGTGAGATAATAGGCTTGTTTGAGATGAGCGAAACGGGTGCAGATAATCTCGTGAGAGCAAGGCCGACGCAGGCTGTGTCTCAATTAACCAAAGTGCCCTTAATTCCACGGTTCAAACGCCGCATTTAAGTCGGGAGGTACTTCGACCGGCACTTCGAACAGTACATGGAACAGTGCATTTGGCGAATTGGGACATGGCCGCAATTTTTGAGCAAGGTCAGCACAGCAGCTCTCCACCGCCTGCGGCCGCCTGCATGGACTACAAACGCTTAATGCATGATTAATGCATGATGGGAAATGGTGTCCTGCCACACGTACATTGACAGCTGATTGGGTTCAAGTTGAGTTTTGATCAGAAACGTGACGCCCTGACGCTGCCTCCTCCTCCAACTTTACACAAACTACTGCCACATATTTGATATGGACATATGTTTAAATGTGACTGAAAGTGTCCAGGCTGTTGTCAGATATGGATCACTTATAAACAAATACAATATAATTGCAATCTGTTAAAGTGAAATATATGTTAAAGGTTCACATCAGTTGTGTTTTTATTGTTTTAACAAAGTAAGTAACGGCATAGTTACTTAGCCTAGTAACTAGTTACTTCTCCCAAAAAGTAACTGAGATGGTAACTCAGTTACTTTTTGGGAGAAGTAACTTGTAACTATAACTAATTACATTTTTGAAGTAAGATGCCCAACACTGGTCATAAGCCAGTAACTGAAAAATAATTCGTCAATTCAGTTCAATTAATTTATATAGTACATTTCAAACAATTCACATTAAAGTCAATTAAATGTATATATATATATATATATATATATATATATATATATATATATATAGATAGAGAGAGAGAGAGAGAGAGAGAGAGAGAGAGAGAGAGAGAGAGAGAGAGAGAGAGAGAGAGAGAGAGAGAGAGAGAGAGAGAGAGAGAGAGATAACATGAGAGAGAGAGATACATGATAAAAGAAACAATAAAACACCAAGACATGCTGTCTAGGTAGCATTAAATGCCAGGGAGAAGAGGTGGGTTTTCAATCTAGTCTTAAACTGTGTTAAAGACTGAGAGCATCTGACAGGCTGGGGGCGCTGTTCCATAGTCTGGGTGCTGCCAAGACTGTCACCTCTGGTCTTGAGCCTGGCTTTGGGCACAGCAGCAGGAGCTGGTCAGCTGACCTCAGGGCTCTGGGTGGAGTATAGGGCTGCAGTAATTCCCTCAAATAAAGACGACCCATAGAGCACACACATTTAAACACGATCATGATCATGCTCTCATCTCTTAGTATTTGGCAGCAGACGAGCTGCAGCATTCTGGATATTCTGTAAGTGTTGCAGGGCCCTGGTCCAGCCCCACATACAAAGAATTAAAATAATCCACATGCAGCGTTACAAATATGTGGATTGCTTTTTCAAAATCCACCTGGAGGGCTTTACTTTAGCAAGGAGCCTCGACTGAAAGAAGCTGGACTTCATGACAGAGCTAATGTGCTTGTCCAGTTTGAACATAGAGTCCACAATCAGCCCAAGATTCTTCTCTACAGGGCGACAATAAGAGGAGAGAGGACCAGTCACACTGTTATGCCCAAACTGTGGGTTAGTTTGGCTAAACACCAACATCTCAGTTACACTTTGATTTGATTTCAGGAAGTTTGTGCTCAGCCAAGTCTGCACATCCCTGAGTTTTGATTGTGATCTGGCTGTCACTGTCGGTCACTAGCAGATATATTTGAATGTCATGCAAAACCCTTAATGCCCACACGTGTCTCCAAGCAGGACAGAAGGATGCTCTGGAATTGTTCACCAATTTCATTAAGATTGTGGTAATCCTGGAGTTGGTCATATGCAACCTTCTGTAAAACCTTAGATACAAAAGGCAACATTGAGATGAGTCTAAAGTTAGAAATAAAATTGTGGTCAAGATTAGGCTTTGTGTTGAGTGGATGGACCACAGCATGTTTCACAACCAGAGATCAGACAAGTTCACAACATTAGGAATATAAGGTCCAATAAAATCCAAAATGACCTGTATGAATTGTGATTATTCAGTTGTTTTGTTGTAATTCAAACACAGGCTTGTATACATCCAGGTAAGCTAGTAGTAATTAGTGTAAAAGTGCAGTATGAAGCTTTTCAGGTGGAGAGTTTCTCCATGGAGATGCTCTTACTCTGCCTGAAATGGTCCACATTGCAGCATTAAATGGATTTATGTCCAAGCAGATGATGCCGCCAGGCTAAGTTACATGGCATGGCTTTGAATGTATTTTTTGCAATTGAATAAATGCAAGATGTATAAGTTTAAGGCCATTCAGTTGAACCAGGAAAAACGCAATAACATCTTCATATACTTAGTACCTTAGTAGCAGTAATAGTAGTAATGGTAATAATAGTATTTTCAATTATGACACTTGAATTGCTACAATTATTTTCCTCAGTAGATTTTTGCTAATCCTTTAACTTATCACCTTGTAGGCTTAAGTATATTCAAAGCTATTGCTGTTTTCATGAATCAGACCTGAGCTTTAGACCTTTGAGGAATTTAAAAGATAAAAGGCTGTGATGGGGAGATCGTATCAACTGCTGCGTAAGCCTGTAACTGACTTGACTTTGGGCTGGGATTTATCACATTGCAGGAACTTGCTTCCCTTATGGGGACAAAATCCAGGTCCCCATGTCGTAAATCCTTTATTTTTAATCAACAGCATTATTTAAAGTTCAAACAAAGTTAAATAAGTTACGATTAGGGTTTAGGTTAATGTTTCGGCAAGTAGTAACTATGGTTAAAGAGCACTGTGCAATTTTTTTGATCACATAAAAATATTATTGCTTTGGCCTGTATATTCCAAAGTATGACATTAAAACTCATCCTTGCCAAGAATATTCAATTACAGGCATTTATACTGATCAAATACCTTGATAAACATGCATTCTTAGTTTGAGCAAACCTGCCTCTCCACAGATCTGACCTGTAATTTGCTCTGGTGGAGTCAGCTGCATGGAGAGAGAAAATCGTGTCATACTGTGGAACATTTTGGGCTGAAGACAATTAGGTGGCAGGCCAGAACATTTACATAATGCTCCTTTAAAGTTAGGATCAGTCTCCAGGAAATGAGTGCAAGTCAATGAAATATCCCCAAGAAGCATAGAAACACAAATGTGTGATTGTGTGCGCGCATGTGTACGTGTATATGAGTGTATTTATTTTTCTCTGACTCACAGCCGTTCTGTTAGACTGACACTCAAACACCATCCCCGTCTTAATTAGCGCTGCGCAATCAGCAGGGGGCCCCAGTCTCTTTCATCCTTTTCTTCTGAACACCCCAGACGCCGCACACTCGCAGAAGAAGGCCTTACATTGAAAAGGAAAACGGTAAAAATAAATAAAATATAAAATAAAAATACAATCTTTTCCTCTTCCTCTCTGCAGCTAGCACACTCTGGTACTATGGGACGCTGCCAGTCACAGTAGAAACCTTTATCTCCCATTGAATAGAAAGTTCTGTTTGTCAGTGTTGCGTTCTTGTCTTATAAAATACTGAGAGTAATTTGAGCTTTAAATTGTTGAAGGAGCATGTTTCTTAGATTGAAAGAAAGACATTTGATCTCAAACTGAAATCTGTTTTATTATTTATGATCCCGGCGTCTAACTTTCCCGGCGGTTATTGAATTATTGCTTTATAGAGTCGGAATGCAGTGCTTATATTGCTTAGATGGGCACTTTGTATCTTTTCCGGTTGGAGCCAGCCACCTTCTTGTCTCCATGGATATGTTATTTCTTTGCCAGTGTAGCATTTAGCCAATGTAGCCAATTTGCAGGTAAAAGGGGTGGGCTTGCTTAAAGTAAGAGCCTTAGACTGTATATAAAAATGGACATAGCTGAACTGCTATCCGCCACGTTCCAATTAAAAAGTGATCACGGGAGCGCTTCCGGCTCCATTGACTCTGGCTCCAATTCACTTTACATTGAAAAACTGTCACCCCTCTCTCTGTAACTGCTGCAGTGAGCCTCATCATTTTGGTTTTAAAACAGACAAATCAGATGCCTTCTTTCCCCGAGGTTGATCCTGCTAGCGTTAGCAACCGGTTGGATTGACAGCATTATTAAGCGCTCGCTCTGTGTTAAACGAGCAGTGCAAGTATTACCTTCAGCATCCTGGCGCTGGATTGGCTCTTTCGTTGCTATGAAACTCGTGGTCGATCCTAGCCTGGATGAGCTTAATTTGATAGGAGCTGAACGCTATGGGTGACGTCACACTCTCTTAGTCCACTTCTTTATGCAGTCTATATTAGGAGGACATGTTTTTCATTGCAGTTTTTCCTGGCAATAGAAAAAATAAATAGAAAATAGCACAGTTGAATATCATACTGTGGAATATTTCAAGCAAAACTTTAACATGGTGTACCCTCCATCAGATTTCTTATTTATTTTTTTATTTTTTCACCAAAAAAATCAAAATGAAAATGAGCTTGAACTGCAGCAGAACTGAGATGGGGAAAAAGGGCTTTTGGCTATTTTGCTTCCCAATAATGGAATTTCTTTCAAGGACAATCAAAACTGGATACTTTGGGGCCACAAATGCAATTTAATAATCTGGTAACAAACATTTATACTCACACTTGTGCCTATTTTTAATGTTTTAAATGGACTTATGTACTTATTTGTTTGTCTGTACTTTTTTTTGTTTTTGTATCTAACAGGGCGCCCATGAAAAGGAGAGTATGAGTGCTCTCACTGGGCTCTCTCTGTATAAATAAAGATAAATGAAATGAAATGAATGAAAAATTTAAATATACTTTTCAATATGTATTTTCCCAAAACATGAAGAGTTACCAAATCATATCTGACAAAAAGTCCTAGTTTAGACACGTTACATACAACTGTTTTCACCGTGGTCAGCTCAAATGGAATTACACAGGTCGTCCCTATACTGTGGAGAAAGCTGTTTGTCGCCGCTGCAGAATCCATTCAGGACAATATTGGCTGCACGGTGCTTTTAAGAGCCTTTAACAACACCTGATTACATCAACACCAGCTATCACAACACACCAGCCAGACACTAGCAATTATGTGCCTTTGAACTCTCTCCCACCTGCGCTCCCTGTGTGTTGTCGCGCTCAAAGCCAAATAAAGAAACAAACATCTCCAACTGGGATGACACCAGTTGTCACAGAATGGTCCTTTGAAAACGGGGGCACACCGAGGCCAGCTCTAATTGCTATGTAAAGTTTGAAAAGAAAACGTACCTTTAGTTAATGCCTGCAAGGTGTAAATTTCCTGTAATTACTGCAGTGTGTCTTTATTCACAACTAAGTCGATAAGTTTGTCAGTTGCTATGGCTGGTTTTCAGATGACATCACGCCATTCTATAGGCCAATATAGTTTCTATTGTAGGTCTGTCACAAAAACACATTTTGAAGTTTGATATATTGTGGAAGTAAATATAGTCGATAATATTGAAACTAATTTATGCCACTGAAATAATAATCCAAGGTCTGATTCTAAATGTACAATAGTGTAAAAAAAAAAAAAAAAAAGAACTGCAATAAATAAACGGCAGAAAAAAACACTTTAGTACTTTAGTTTGCATCTGTAATGAGTCATAGAAATTATTCATTCAACCTTTTACAGCTTAAATCTTCAAATCATCTAGCCAAAATATAACCAAAAATCCCATTAATGCAAAGATAATGTATACAAAAATACTGTCCCAACAGTAATACATATTGAATCATAACTTGATATAGTAATTATCTTAACAGGCCTATTTTATTGCACTCAAAAATATATAAAACGTGTGTCCTTACTGTGATCAGGCTGGCATTTCCACAAAAAATGACCATGAATTGGCTGATTCCTGTTTTTCTCCATGGACATGTGGTTCCGTTTGGCTAGAATACCCCACAATATGACAAAATGTTTCAATGGAGAATGTTCCAAAGTATGGCTTTAATTTTATATTTCTTTGGAATCATGTAGGTGACATGCCATCTCCAGAAAACTACACAGAGTTACTTTAAATACAAATGTTTACATATTTATTTATTTTTTTTTTTTTTACTTTTGTTGTGATTCTGTGAATTCTTAGGTCCAGACACTGATAGAAATCATCAGGTTCAACATTTGTGAATTTCTGTTTTGAATTTTTAATGGAAAAGTACAATGTTATTAATAGAGAAAACTGGCTTCTGCCCCCATCTGGGAGTATGAAGTCATTGCATTATAGAGTAAGAAAATCACTGATGGTATTTCTGCTGTAAATGTTTCATCTTTATGTATTGTGACCCTGGGCAGGTGTGGTTCTATAACGAGGCCTGGCACAGCATGGTCTCCTTTTTAAATGTTGCCAACAACGCCATCCTGAGGGGCAACCTGCCAATGGGACAGGACCCTCGCAGCTACGGCATCTCTGTGTCCAACCACCCCCTCAACCTGACCAAGAAGCAGCTCAGCTCTGTGGCTTTGTAAGTATGGATCATGTCATGCAAAACTATCTTTTATGAACTTTTGATAATCTCAGTAGGGATGGTCCATTGTGGATTTTTTGAGCTGATACCATATGCATGTCTTTTGCTGTGACCGATAACCAATATTTGATGCAGAAAAAAAGTATTTGAAAATTCATAGCAAGACCCACAAATTCACTATGCTTTTGTAAACATAATCATGCAGCAAATGGTTTTCTATCGCAGCTAAATATATTTTATTGTGTAAACATACAACAATTTTTAGCCAAATTGCTCTACTATTTCCATTTTTCCTCATTAGTCTGATGCGTTGAGGACAAACTGTGAATAACACATGGGCGCAGAGAGTGGTGCATCTTAACATACATACTTATACTAACAATATACTGTAAATATCGGTGCCTAAATTTTCATTGTCAGACCAGTAGCGATATCTAGGAATATCATCAATTATCACTCATTCAATGTTGTCTCAAAGCATAGAGAAAGTGTGCATGTGAATATTGCACAAAAAGGAGAACTTCTTGGAGTCCAATACTCAGCCCACAAGCATATGCCACCCATGCTCCTGCACGACAGTTTTCCATAAATAGAAGTATACCAAAAAATATACTACAACTTCACAAACCTGATGCAATGTGCAGTAGTTTCAGGGGAAAAATTCACTCCGATTGTTCTGTGATAGTGCTCTGAAAGGGCAGTGATTAGTGCAGCGAGCAGAAGTAGAGGAGACTCTGAATGTCGAAAACTAAAGTGAAACTTCTTGAACATGTTAATAGGTTGTTTTGGGTGAATATAGCATTTCCAAAACTATAAACAGTAACATGGGGATCTAAATATGTCTTAACTTCTGCATAACTTCTATGTTACCCATAGAAGTAAAATACCCCCTTTTAGATTTCAATTGATATTTTTTTCTTTATTCTAGTTTTTATGACTGGGGCACAGAGATTAAATAGTTGATCCTATATCTTGCAATATATCTTTACTATTGTGTGTTGCTAATCCAAGACTAATTGAATACCTCCTTTTTTGTCGTTAGTGTAAAAATACTACCCTCCGCAACTCATTTCCAGTCTTTTGTGTCTGGTTGTAATCTTGCTCTCAAAAACAAGGCAATTGTGGCCTTTAAAATGAGAAATATACATTCAGCACATTTCTTTTTACAATACAGATTTATGCAAAGGGAGAAGAGTGATTGTTCGCCAAGCAAGGACAGAACAATGAAGCTAGCACAATGAACAGAGAGCAGATGACTACGGGACAATAAAATGGGAAGCGTATGAGACAGATAGATAGATGGAGGATTTGTTTGAGTATGCACAGATTTGGGGGGCCCCTGGGAACCACTGTGGAGGATATAGCTTCTTTTTTTCTTTTTTTTCCCCCTTTTTCCCTGGGCTCGGAAAGAGAACAGCTCCCCACGAGAGTCGGAGATTAATGACGTGCTAAATCACAACATACTGCCTCATAACATATGGATCTATCTTCTGTGCCGACTGCTTTCTAGATCAGGAGCCAAATATTTCAAACTGGAGAGGATATACAAGTGTTAAAGGCGTACTAGGTAACTTTTCTGGTTAAAGTCCGCCACCTGCTTGTTACCGTGGAGATGGTACCTGCTTTGCTTGGAATGTTTCCAGATCAGGAGCCAAGTATTTCAAAGTGTGGGGAGCATGTATGAGCATTAAATATATATATATTACACAAAATTGATTCTTGTGAGATTTAATCCATGTTGTAATGATGTTACCTCCTCAAAAAACATGGAGTGTGTTTTGTTTCATTCACACATGTTTGAGTAATCCTTTATTATTAGTCTGTCTACATCTACAAAGCTCAAAATGCTCTGCTCCAACTTGTGATGTCATGAAGCAGTAGTTTTCGAGTTAATGGCTACCTTTTACTTTGAATTAGGCATAAACTGGCTATTTCAGGGCTGAAATTCTTCAAATGATTCTAGTGAAGGTGTATGTGTATTAAAAACAGAGTAGAGCAACAGAGTGTTCCATTCCTTCCTAAATATGTAGTGTTTGTGTGTTAAACATGTGTGACTGGAACAAAACATATGTATGTTTTTGATGAGGAAACGACATTATATCATAGATCAGAAATGGCGTAATATGGGCCCTTTAAAGGCATATTAAAGGCATACTATGTAACTTTTCCGGTTGCCTGCCACCTGCGTGCCACCATGACTTTACTCTCACCCATCCCCATGGAGACAAACATGCACCACCAGGCAACGTTACAGGTCATATCTGTGAAGAGTTGAGGTCGATTTTTTTTCAGTAGTGTTTTTGGATAATAAAAATACCTTTAATTGAATAAATAAACGATTAATGCCATTCAGTGGGACATATAATGCAAAGTAAAAATCGATACTGATATGCAAAATAGAATCTTGCAGATATTCTCAGGAATGCAACATGATAAAAACAACTACAAATTTTAAGAAGAGGTAATAATATGTTTTTGTTTTAATCTGTAAATGCACAATGGGGCTTTTTTGTCTTTCCTTTAATTACTAAATGATTTGGACCTATTAATATGAGATAATAGTGGCCACATTCAAAGCAGACCCTGTGTTCACATTGTTGTAACAGTTTATATAAGAGCACAAGGAAGGACATGGAGCTCACTGTAATATGCACTTGTGCTGGTGAAATCGTTGACCTTAAACTGGTAATAAAGGAATTCATGGAAAACTAGAGAAATATACATTTTACTCACAAGTGCATGTTTTAATTGGATTGTATGAAAGAATACTTGTACAAGAACTTCATACTGGAATTGGAACATGTCCTCAAAGAGAAATACTGAAAGAATGCAGTTAGTCCATCCATCCATTTTCTTCCATTTTATCCGGGGCCGGGTCGCGGAGGCAGCAGTTTCAGCAGGGAGGCCCAGACTTTTAAACAGTTTTATTACATTTAACACTTCAACAACTTAACAACATGTATGTGAAATACTTTTTACATTTTACTCTTAAAGTAAATTTTTAGACAGGTACTTAAATACCTTTATTTTTCCTTGAGTAACTTTTTACCTCTGTACCTTCACTGTTTTAAATTTTTTTTTACAAAATTGAATTTTTCTCTCAGCACTGCATTTGATGAGGACACAGGGCCAGAATTTCCATCTGTCTCTCATTTAACATTTACTAATTGAATCCTGCTCAATATTTTTCAAGTCAAATACCAGAGTCAAGGACTTCTGAAGAATCTTGTGGAATATTTAGTACAATTTCTTGTCACAAAACCTGGTAGATGGTACGTAATTAGAACTATGTACTGCTCTTACAGCCATCTGACCAACCAATCAGACTGAATAGTGGGAGAGAATAGCTTAAAGAATTTATGTAATTTGTACTTGAGCAAAGATTGAAATACTAAAATGAAAATAATGAATGAAAATAAAGTGTAAGAATGTACTATTCATAGGAGCTTTCATAACTGCTTGATTTTAGCTAACCCATTTACACATAACTTGAACTAGAACTTTACTCAACTTTTTGTCCTTCTTGTACTTTTCGTAACTTAATTTCCAGCAAATGGCACATTGGATTATTTTATCTGGTGACACGTTGCTAATGCCATGTTGAGAATTGGCAGAGGTATTTTCATTATCGCTACCATAGTCCAATCGATGAATCATTATAATGACTTGTTTCCTCTCCAGGTTTTGGGAGCTGAAATTACAACCTGTCCTCTAATCTGTTGTGACATCCCACTCCAAATCTAGTGGTCTTGTTATCAATTTTAACGCTTCCAATGTCACAGGCACAGAATTGCAAAAACATCTAAAAAGTAGGTATTTACTTCTCTCCCAATTACACGCAATGTTTCAGCGAGGCGCCATTTTCTCAGTCGTCTCCCCAAATGTCAGACTTTGGCACCATTTGATTATGTAAATGTCTGTATTGCCTCTTAATTGTCAAGATATGTCAATTTGGCAGCTGACAGAAACTTGTGCTCATTCCACACGGGTGAATTTGAGGCATAATTTAGTTGTAATCAGTCTTGAAAATTGTCTTACTCGTGGAATACACTGGCGCAAACATACATCATGTAATCGCGCTTCGTATAAAACTGGGAAAAAATCATTCCTCACGCCGAGACAGTGTTGTTTACGCCACAAAACGGTCTTAGTCTGAGTCAAATTAAGAGTTTAAAAGGTAAATTCCGATAGTTCATTCAGTTATTTAAAGAAGACCTATTGTGTTTGTACCTAAATGACTTTGCATCGCTGCCGAATCCTGCATCTATCATCGATTAAGAAAATAAAATGGAAGAATGAAGTAAGTACAGAGCAGTGGCCGTATGTCGGTGGTGGTGAAAATGGGATCTGTGATATGACGTCTTGAAAATAAGGCATTAAAGATTGCTCAAACATGTCCAAATCACTCCAAAAACAACATCAGATGAGGAAGTATGAGGAAATAGTGAGGAAAAACAACTATAACATGGTTAAAATCTCAGAAAAGTCAGTTTTGCTTTCATCAATTATTGTGTTGTGTGTTTCTCCCTTTGTAAAGTTACACCATGTAATTTTTCACGTTCCAAGTTGGTCTCCATGAAGATTTTATCACGCTCATCTGCAATGACATTAAATTACTCTATCTTACATTTATTCAGTTATGGGAGTTTGTTTTTTTTGTTTTTTTAACAAAACAGTGAACAAGGTCACCCATCCACAGATCCATGGAGATAGAGAAATTAAGTTCAGTGTCATACTGTGGAATATTCTAGGCAAAGCAGTAACATCTCCATGGAGACAAGTAGGTGGCAGACTCTCAGCAAGAAAAGTTACGTAGTACAACCTTAATGAGTATGCCACGTTCCAGCAGAAGTACAAAGTATTTCACTTAAAGAAACACACTTAAGTCATACATGTTTTGTCATTGAAATTACTTAATTAATACATGTTATTAGGAGTCTGTTTGCCCTATAATTTATTCAAATGATCTTTGTTAGTTTGTCCCTTCCCCTACAAGCCCACACAGTTCTCACACCCCATTTAAACGTCCTCCCACTGCGGAAAGTCAATGCTTCTTAATTGCGTGTTGTTGCCACTGATGGATACAGCCACTTTAGCCAAGCAGAGTAACTTATTTAATATGCTAATTACACGGCGGGGCATCTGATACACATTATCTTGGCCTGTGGGTGGCAATGGGGGTTAAAGCATACGCCTCTGCTTAATCTCATGCTAATTGAACAGTCATGACTAAAGACGATTAAATCCAACTCCATAAATGAAAACTAAATTGGTCAGTGTGGAAAAAGTCCACGGAGACTTAAAGTTAGTATGTTGTCTCATTATGCCCAGTTTTTATGTTTTTTTGTTTTTTTGAAGTTTATCATTTTTCTTCCTGGTTGGATATAGGCAGCAGATATGACATATTATATAGAAGTAATTCCATAACTGTTATGGAATTACTAGCAACTGTAATGCTGACATGGGCCAAAACTAAATTACGCAATATTTATGATTAGACTATACAAACACAAAAACTGGCAACACCTTTATTTTGTTAAAGAGGGGGTATTAAACTTCTATGGGGTATTAACTGCTTACACATAACATTTTAGGTCACCATGTTACCTTTTAATGTTTTGGAAAATAATGCATTCAACGAAATCAGAGTATGAACATGTTCGATTGTGTTGCGGTGTGACACTCGAGGATCGGAGCGCTGCTGTGCTGTTGCAGGCACCACCTTTGAAGCTGCACACGTGAGTCCATGTGTTCACGTGATAACTATTTATTGGCTCTGGTAAAAATAAACTCACAACAGAATTAATCCGGAGCGCCACCGGACTGCGCAGGGTGCGGTCCGAGCTCCTCTTGCTATTTTGAGTTATACGGAATACTTTCGGCCACCAGACCGGAGCTACACCACATGCAGCCCTTTGCTCTCCATGCTAAGTCACACCCCCTTAATCACAACACAGCATTCGACTAATGAAACAACTGCACATCGCATCAGGTTTGTGAAGTTGTAGTGTATTGTTTTATATCATGCTTTTGTATAATTATGGAAAATTGTCTTCTGGGAGCATGGGTGATGTAGGCTTGTGGGCTGAGTCTTGTTCAGGCTCGTACTGCTAACTGTAAGAAGGGTTCAAATAGAGCCGGGAGAGATCGCTAAATTACTGAAACATGCATGGATGACATATAAAACCTCTTCAGGCATGTTTTTGATGAGGGAACAATGTTATAACCTCATAGAATGCTCCAAAAGGTTGTTAATAGTTGTTTAATAACCCCTCTTTAAATGAATGTTTAAACTGTCAGAAAATGTCTTCCTTCCCTGCATTTTGGGTAGAATTTTCCGTGTTGATGAACGCAGCACTACATCCTGTATTTTTGTACTTTTTTCAATTTTTTTCCACAAACTGCCACTTGACAGATGTAAAACTACGATAAATATTTACCACAAGTACTATCCCACCAAACCAAGTCATAATTAGATAAACATGAAAACCTGTCAAATGCACTTCAAGTTTTCAGTAAAAGTAAAAAATATTATATTTATTTTCACCACTCACATGCCCCAACCTAGTCATTTTCACACTAGTGTCACCATGAGAATTATGACTTTCTTAATGGGGATCTTTGGGTATACACTGGCGCCCACTGAAATGGAAAATCAGGTCGTGGTAGTATTCCCTTAGAAATAAATGTGAATGAAGAGAATATTACCCAGGAAGTTTAATCAGGTTCATTGAAAGCATGAGACCATTTCATTTAAGATTTCATTCGAGCTAAACCTCCTTATTGCATTTCATATGGGTACATTTATTCAAAGTGCTGCGAGGAGGATGGTTTTCGGTATTAGGGAAGGCCGTCTCATGCTCTAATGCAGCTGTGTTTTGTTTTTTAATAGTAATTTTACACACAAAAAGAGATATTCTAATATATGCCTTGGTTCAGCTTCAAGATGTAAACACACTTGTCATCAACACTAAAGTAATTACCACTATTTATAAAGCTAGATACAAAGATTGAGGCTAGACAAAAAAAAAAACAAAAAACCCCAAAACTGGTCTCAAGTAGGACTGGATAATATTTTAATTAATAAATTAAAAAAAAAAAAAAAAAAGGCTTTCAATACTAATTTCCTGAACATCAACAAGACATACTTTTAACAATTGCCCTTAAAAAAATAATAATTCAAATTCCAACCTCTAAAATCGGCTGCTCCAAACCACATGCTTTTATTGATAATTAGAAGTGGCTGAATTGCATTAAAATTTAATTGTCTGCGCAACGCTAGTTTCAAGTCTGTTTATATTTATTCCATTTTGTAGTGAAATTAGTTTGTAGTTTCGGTCGCTTTTTCATTCAGTTTAGCCTAAATGAATTCACATAACCAAAGGATTTAAATCAATAGAAATTTGCCTCTAGCTCATGTTTAAAGGTCTTATATTATCCCAAATGGACTCTTGTGAGTTTTAAGCCATGTTATAATGCTGTTACGTCATCAAAAACAAACCCAAAGTTGTGTTTTGTTTCATTCACACATGTTTAAGTAACCCTGAATTACTGTCTGCTTTCTACATCTCCAAAGGTCAAAATGCCCTGTTCCACCGTGTGATGTCATGAAGCGGTAGTTTTCCAACTAACAGCTACCTTTTACCTTTTGTTCTGTAGAGATTGGCAATTCCATGGCTGAAAGTATCCAAATGATTCTAGTGAAGGTGCATGGAGTTTAAAAACACAGTGCAGCACTCCCTGTATTACCACATGATGACATCATAAGGTGGAACAGAGTGTTTTCAGTTTGAGAGAAGAACTCAGCCTAAATATGCAGGTTTTGTGTGTTAAACATGTGCGAATGAAGCAAAACACAACTCCACGTATGTTTGTGATGAGGAAACAAATAATATAGATCAGAGAAAAGCGTAATATGGGCCCTTTAAATTGAAGTTGTGGTTATGTATGTCCATTTACATCTAATAAGTGCATTCTCAAATAAGCACATCCCCTTTAAAAACATAAAAGTCCCTTTGCTCACCTTTGTCTTCCATCTCCCAGGTTGACCAGCGCTAACGACACTGTGGTATCCATCTGCGTCATCTTCGCCATGTCCTTTATCCCGGCCAGCTTCGTCTTGTTCCTCATCCAGGAGCGCGTCTCCAAAGCCAAACACTTGCAGTTCGTCAGCGGAGTCAACCCCACTGTGTACTGGCTCGCCAACTTCGCCTGGGACATGGTAACTGCAGCACTTAACAGGAGACATGGCAATCGCTCAACACACTCAAAGGAATCGAGTGTTAAAACATCCAACTCAATTCCGATACTGAGGAATAGACTCAATACTCAATTACCGATTCCGATGCCACAATGATAGTCAATAGAATGTGATACTAGTTTTCACATCGATTAGTGTCTGATTTTTGATACTTTTGGCAAGTGTGTAACCTGCACTCCTAATGTTTTTCTTTTTTTAAGTCCTGCAAACATAACTGAACCTGGATTGCCAGTGCCTTGACCTGCATTTAGAAGACACATAATTTTTTTTTCTCAGTATATTGACAGGCCATGCCTCAGGTGAAAGCTCAGAACCTCAGAACAGTATTTCAGCACTGAAACTGGCACCCCCAAATCGTCTTAAGAACCAAAACACCAAGTTATAGCATAAATAAATACCGGACAACACAGCCAATGTTTTTGTAATTAAGAATACATCAGCAATGCAATTGTTAAAATCAGTAAAATCAATATTTGATTTGAAGATGTCTACCTCTAAATCAGAAGTCTGTGTAATCCCTCAGTCGTCCAGGTAAGTTCCACATCAAAAGAAAATTCTATTCTGTCAACTGGAAAAAAATTTATGAGTGAAGAGTAGAAGAAGTAGAAGTTTTGTTGAGTTGACAGAATTGAATTTTCTTTTGATATCTAAATACAGAAATCGGAACTACAGAAATATAAACAGTCAATTTGAAATAAGCGTAACATCCAAATTGAAAAAAATCCGAGCTGAAAGTTCGTATGTCTCAAATAACACAAGATCTCTTTGCTCTGGTAAAGGTTGGGTAATCCATAGGTTGCAAAGGGACAGAGGTGGGTAGAGTAGCCAAAAATGTACTCAAGTAGGAGTAACATTATTTACAAGTACAAAGTTGAGGTCTAAGAAATTACTAAAGTAAGAGTAGTCTGTGTCTCAGCCGTCCAGGTCGGATCCATAGTAAAAGAAAAATCCAAATCTGTCAACTGGACAAAAAGTTGTAGGAGTGAAAACGTTTCACAGCTCATCCAAGCCGCTTCTTCAGTTCTGGGCAGATCATTCATGGACACTGCCTTATAAAACAATAGGACTAGCTAGTCTGCTGATAGGTGTGAGGGCACAGGTCATCGGCTGCATGATGCTAAGTAGGATTCAGGCACAGCTTACACTTAGTGTAGCTCATTAAACCTAGCCTACAAACAGAAACTGTAAACAGTAGGTCTGTTAGTTTCAGTGTAGTCAGCTCCTCTTTTCAGATGGCTGGAAGGCAGTGTCTACCAGTAATATGACCAGAACTGAAGAAGCGGCTTGGATGAGCTTCTTCTTTACTTATTGTCCAGTTGACAGATTGTTCTCTTACTTTACTCAAGTAAAAATAAAAGTTTTAATTAAAACCATTACTCAAGTAAGAGTAACTTAAAGAGTAACTGTCTTGGCGAAACATCTGATTTATATTTAAGTTAAGTTAATGTGAATTTTTGAAGGTCAGAACATTAAATAAAGCACAAAATCTTGTACTTTCAAAGGATAGACACCAAAATCAGAAATACTAATGTTCACAACTGCACAAATGTTTAGATCATTTAATTCTGTCAACATAAAGCTTTTGTCACTTGTAGACCTACTTAAGTCATCAAAACAGTACTATTACCAAAATAAAAAACTCAACTCTGAAAAGTCAAATCTCTTTTAAAAATTAGTAAATGTAACTGCCTAAACGTAACTGAGTACTACCCACTGCAAAAGGATGAGAACTCTGGACCGTTGTCATAGAAATTAACAGTCCAGACCTTGGCTCTGCATAAATCCTTATTTTACCCTTATTTGATTATTTATCTCTCCTGTTTTTCCTACCTAACTATGTTGATAAAAACCTGCATTTACTGTAATTGGTTGTGTGGCTTTGAGACTCCTGGTGCATTGGAAAAAGCAGTAGATATTGGCTGTCATAATTATCAGCGTTGTCTATTCCTGGTCGGTAGCTTTATAGGTCATCCCCCTCCGGCGTAATGGAAGTAAACATTTCATCAGATAGCTTCACTCAAGACGCAGTAGCACAACATTCGCCATTATAAAAGGATGAAGGTGTCTTGGTGCACAAAACAAACACACTTAAGAAGAAAATGTGGTAGATTAGACCCTGCAGCGATCAGCTGTTGAACTATTCCAGGAAATCTAGTTATAAAGATGTGTTAATATTTTATTTTGAAGGGTAAACAAACAACAGCAAATTAAGAATAATATTACTCAAGTAGAAGTGCAGAGTAGTGAAAAAAGTATCTGGGGAAACTACTAAGAGAAATTGTAACAGTAACAATCTGGACATAACATCTGATGCATAATTTGAGGCTAATGTAATTGGAAGGACATGAAATAATGCACAAAATCTGGTATTTTGGAAAGGATAGATCACAAAAATGATAACAAAACAAAAAAATCACATCTGAAGCAGGGCTGCAAGAAATACAAATGTTCAAATAATTTCATTTTGTCAACATAAAGCTTTTGTCACTTATACTTACTCAAAGTGGGAAGAGTAATCACAACTTTGAAGTACAACTGTATTAAAGATATATGTTGTGCCCCCTCCTATGTATAGCTGCAGAATACAATAGTAGAACACGAAGCCGCCTGATCCTACGCGTATCATCGAATAAGAAAATAAAACTGTAGAACAAAGTAAGTACAGAGCAGTGGGCGTATGTCACGGTGAAAACAGGGATTGATCGACAATATGGCATCTTGCAAATAAGCAAATTTAAAGATTGCTCAAACATGCGCTCCAAAAACAACTTTGAGAGGGTAAAGGAGAAGGGAAACAACTATAACAAGAATCAAATCTCTGTAAAGTTGATTTTGCACAATAGGCCTGCTTTAAAAAACTCAAGTAAAAGTATTAGTACTGCCCACATGTGTGATCCTTTGTATTCTAACAGCTCTTTCCCATTGTTTCTGTTCACAGTGTAACTATGTCATCCCATGCTTCATAGTGGTTATAATCTTCCTGTGTTTCCAAACCAAAGCCTACGTCTCTCCGCCTAACCTGCCTGCGTTAATCCTGCTGCTCCTTCTGTATGGGTAAGCAGACCGTGTCCTGTAATATTGACTTTTTCATTTTTTGTACATGCATGTTTTCAATCTATTAACGCCCCGCTGTCACCATTAGCAACACAAAATCTCTGAAACAAATGTAAGTGCAGCTAAATTGAACACAAGCTGCAAACATTGATTTTAATGTTGCGAGTGTGGTTTTAGGTGAGTTAAAGGTTGCATGAAGCATTGTTTTGGAAAGCCACTTAAAGATGGTGCGAAAGATAGTGCCATTATAGGTCACTGAAAACATTGAATTAACAGAAGCCATGCAAATCCATTAGCACACTTAACACTTTAAACTGCAACACTAGTTATTAAAAATACGGAAAATTGAAACGATTGTAAAATATTAAAGTGAAAACACCTAAAACCTGAATGCTGCAGTGTGTTTCAAATAACAAGAGAAGTAGGACTAGTGCTCTGATTAAAAGCTGGGCATCCATATGTTGCAGAGGGTTGAGAAATTTGGGCAGTTGCCATAGGAATTAACTATTTAAATACATCGAGTGGGCTTGTTTCTGGATCTGATCTTTTATCTTTGCATGGTGACTACCTGCTTGTTTCCATGGAGAGGTTTAATGCAATAGTCTGGATCATTCAAGCGAAGCTATAAGATGTGTATGGAGACAAGCCCTCCTCTGGGAAAATTTCCATAGTTCATTTTTAAAACTAGCCTCCCCGTGTTCTTATCTATAAACATGGACGACTGCAGAATCATGCCATGAAAGTCAAAATTTAAACGGGAATACACATTTAAAACCATCACATATTTTACCTCACAACCAAATTTGACCATTGCAAGTCAGAACCATAGACTGTATAAAGAAGTGGACTAAGGGAGTGTGACGTCAAATGAGGCTAGCAGTATCATAGCAACGTCAATCTGGAGCGAGGCTGTTGAAGGCAACACCTCCCATCCACACTACTGGTTTAGCATGGAGCGGCCCTTAGCAACGCTGTCAATCAAACCTGTTGTTAATGCTAGCTTAACGACCTCGGGGAAAGACAGTGCCTGATTTGTCCGTTATTAATGTTCACATCTTGATTTATGGACACAATAGTGAAATAAAAATCCCAGGATCATGTAGAGTGGTTTAATACGAGCATTTTAATACTAAAAGTCCTCCGTAGAAAGTGAACTGGAACCACAGTTGATGGAGCCAGAAGCGCACCCATGCTTACTTTCTATTTCGAATGCGGCGGCTAGCAAGTTAGTTATGTTAATTTACAAATACAGTCTAAGGTCACAACATACACAGATTCCTTAGTAGCATTGTTTGCAATTCACAACTTTTCCTATTTATTTTAGTAATTATTTGTTTTTTTAGATGGGCAATCACTCCGATGATGTACCCCGCATCCTTCATCTTCAGTGTCCCGAGCACGGCCTACGTGGTCCTGACCTGCATCAACCTCTTCATCGGGATCAACGGCAGTGTGGCTACTTTCATCATGGAGCTTTTAAACGATGACGTGAGTGGCAGACAGACGCATATTTCACATTTCATAGCCATTTTTCCTATACATATAGACCTTTTAAAATGCTGTGTCAATCAAACGTTTAAAATCCTGGAATGGAGATGACTGGAGGGAAAAGTGAAGCAGACCATAATAGATTTTCAATGATTAACTGACAGCAGATCAAAAAGCTAATGCTTTTTAAGTCTAACATAAGCTACAAGTTTTAATTTCCATGGTAATATTTTCTAGCCTCAACTTTGCATTTGAGCTTCACAAAAAGTATAATTTCGTGGTAAAGTATTGTGTAAACAACATTTCAGAGTTTGTCCAGTAAAACCTAAAAAAAAAAAATATATTTTGCATTCATCAAAACTGATATCATAATTTCCTACCATAATTAAACCTACCATCTATGAGTTTATTACATTTTTACCAGTAGATGGCAGATGTGAAACCTGTTCTCCCTCCCCTCACCTGTCCTTCGTTCAGGCTCACCTGAACTTGTTCCGAATTCGTTAAATTGGCAATAAGCTCCTTGCTCCTAAAACCAAAACCAGATGTGCGTCACTGTCTGCCATGATGAGGACTGTCCTAACTCATTTACTGAATAGTGAGTTAGGAAGACGTTGTCTGTAATCCCTCAGTTATCCAGGTCCTATCCATCGCAAAAGAAGTTTAAATCTGTCAACTGGACAAATCGTTGTAAGAGTGAAGACGTTTCACTGTCAAATTACTGGTGGCCACTGCCTTATATCTATCAGAAGGGAGGGGCTAACCACACTGGAACGGTAAACATCGGATGTTTACAGTTCCAGTGTGGTTACCAATCTGACCAGAACTGAAGAAGCTTAGATGACCAGAGAAACGTCTTCACTCTTACAACGATTTGTCCAGTTGACAGATTTAAACTTCGTCTTTTGTTAGGAAGAAGTTGGGAAAAAGAGCCTGTATGCTTCCTTTCATAGCTCCTTTAGCATACGACCCTCAGGAGCGTCCTAACCACCAGTAAGGATCTATGAGACCCACAATATAGTCCTCGAAGATTTCTGAACATGGTGGATCCCTGCGCTCATCCCAGTCAATGCGTTCAGGCGTAGGTTCATGTCCTATCTGCCTAGCACTCTTATGTTTGATCCTGTGATGTAGCTCCAAAAATAAAGGAGAGGGGCTAATTATTTTGAATGAGCACTGAGCTCTTGGATCTTCTTGGATCTTGTTCTGTCAGACAAAGCTGAAGCACCATCAGACTGCAGCAACATGGATAGCATCTAGTGGTGATATGTAAGAATGCAACATGATCAAGTCAGCCTGTCTAATTATGATAGAGTTAAATAAACTAATAATGCAAGACACAATTGTAAATGTCTTTAGACGGGGCTTTGATATCACTTACATGAAGCTGAGAGGTTATAATTTGCCAAAAACGTATTGATTTTTAAATATTTTGTGATATTCAGTTTTTCCATTGAAATTGTTGTGTTCCACTTGTCTCCTGTTGCTTCGATTACATAATTTAGTATGCTTCTAAACTTTTAAAGGGTCCATACAAAGACTTAAAAAATGATATATATATATACTGTATATATAAAGCCCATATGACAGTAAACCACTAATAATGTTTTGTAAGAGTGTGTAGATTATGTGCCCACCTGCTATAATTTGCAATATATTTCCTTTATCCTCCTAAGGATTTTTCAAACAATGTGAATTTTCCCATTCTCTTTAATGTTTAATCACTTTTTGGAGACTTGGGTCTTGGGAGAACTTTCCCTCATCCATCTTTCAGCGAGTGTTCATTTTAAACTGCACGCCGCTTTAGGTCTCGTGGGAATCAAAAGACAAAGACACCAAAAAAGAGCTAAATAAGAAATGGAGAGGCGACTGGAGAGGGAGGCTGGGACAGGGCTGTTGACTGTCACTCAACGGGTTTTTGATTAGGTTTTAAATCGTGTTATATTTTAAAAATGGGGGGAAACGTCTGTGACAGATTGTGGAAAGTTTTAGAATAAAAACAATCCCTTTCAACAACCAGAGCATACATTTGACCCATTTTAAAAACACTACCAGAGCGATACCTTGGTTTATAGGGGCACCACTGCAAACCAGAGGTGTAGTTTTGTTTTTACACCAGATGCCCTTCCATTTACAATAAGTCACTTGCAAATCCAGAATGACATCTCTCTGTTTTTGATGCCAGTCTGGTTCCCACGTCCTCTGTTGCGTCTCAAGCCCGGTCAAACGTAATCATCCAGTCAGATCAGTATTTTTCAGTGAAACTTGTGAAACGAAGGAGCTTGCGGATCACCTGTGATTTACAAATAAAATCTAATTTATCTCACCTCAGATTAACAGAGTTTAGTGCTACGCTCTACAGAAATCCACAATGCTTTTCAGCCCCCTATGATATTTTTTTCTCTTTTATCATTTCCAATATCGTCTGCAGTGATGCGGTCGCTGTATTGGTCTGTTGTGGTAAAGAAGGAGCTGAGTCGAAAGGCAAAGCTCTCAGTTTATCGATCAATCTACGTTCCTACCCTCACCTATGGTTATGAGCTTTGGGTAATGACCGACAGGACAAGATTGCGGATACAAGCGGCTAAAATGGGTTTCCTCCGTAGGGTGGCCGGGCGCACCCTTAGGGATAGGGTGAGGAGCTCGGTCACAAGGGAAGAGCTCAGAGTAGAGTCGCTGCTCTTACATGTCGAGAGGAATCAGCTGAGGTGGCTCTTGGACGCCTCCCACCGGGAGGAAGCCCCAAGGAAGACCCAGGACATGCTGGAGGGACTATGTCTCTCGGCTGGCCTGGGAACCCCTTGGGGTCCCACTGGAGGAGCTGGAGGACGTGTCTGGGGTGAGGGAAGTCTGGGAGGCCCTGCACAAAATGTTGCCCCCACGGCTCTGGATAAGCGGAAGAAAATGGATAGATAGATATTTCCAATGTGGATGGACCATGCAAGGCCCCGACTGGCTAATGTCTATCACGCCCATTTGACCAGACTCACATCTTCATAAAGTGTTGAAAAAGTGTGTATTCTGGATCCCAGGTAAATAAGTCACATATAAATCCTAGAAATCATAACCCCTTTAAATACTAAAGATTTGAAATGTCTCAAAAACTTTGTCATGGGGAAACAATATTCATTGGGTAACATTAATTTGACTCTACTATACTTTTACTATTTAAAAATCAGTATTTAAATGTTTTATGCTTCCATTTTATAGAACTGTTAGTAAGTCCTCTTGAGTATTTTTACCTCAGCACAGATCAGTGGTTGCACTTGGGTGCAGTCGACAGCGTATCAATATGAAACAAGCTGCTGGTACATTTGAAGTGCCATAGCAGAGTGTCTCTGCTTTGTGAGACAGACGTGTCCCCTCACGTCTGCCTCTGCCCCGACTCCGACACACGCAGTTTCCTCTGCTGCCACAAGGGGCACTGACCAAATGTCCCCATCATTGCACCACAGAGCTGTGTGCAATGGGTCAGGATGTTGAGTCACCAGTCCTGCAACAAACTGACAAAGAAACAAAGCACACATTTTCAAAAGGTTTCGTCACATTCAGCTCTAGTGTGTAGTGTTTGGTAGAGTTCTCAAAATCCAGATAGTGCCCTAATACTGAGATGTAATCAGGTTACAATAGGAAAAAAAAGTAAAAGGGACAATACTGGACCTGTCTTGTAGAGTAGTATTGAACTAATATAACACAACATGATGAAATGAAAAAAATGTGTGTTGAAAAGTACTGGACTCTTTTTAAATAGCATTTTTAGTAATCAAATATCAAAATTGTGGGTTCAAGTTTGAGATCAATATTTGTAGTTCTTGACAAAAACAAACTCTATTTTCAGGCTTGTGACAGCACATTGGTTAGTGGCTGTTTCTGATCAAAGGATATAAGACAATTACTATTTAGAAAGGAGGCAATGCACATTTGGAATTTAAAGAGGGGGTTTTATGTAAAATACATTTTTTTCTTTCTACAATGTTATAGCCTTCTTCCCTCATCAAAAGCATGCCTGAAGAGGTTTTAGATGTCATCCATGCATGCTTCTGTAATTTAGCGATTTCCCCTGGGCCCTAGTCGAACCCTCCTTACGGTTAGCTGTAAGATCCTGTGAAATGCTCAGCCCACAAGCCTACGTCATCCATGCTCCCACACGAGAAATCTCCATAAATATACACAACAACCTGACCAACCTGCATGCAGCAGAGAGGGAGGGGAGACTCAAAGCATTATAAACGTATGCAAAACTTATAAAACATGTTCATGTGTGGTTTTCTGTGAATATAGCATTTACAAAACATTAAAAGGTAACATGGTGATCTAGATATATTATGTGTTAGGAGTTAATACCCTGTAGCTAACACTCATGCTTCACAGCAAGAATGTTTCAGGTAAGATTCCCAGGTTGCCCGGGCCTTTCTATGTGGAGTTTGCATGTTCCATAGTTAAAATCCTCCAGCTAAAGTAGTCCTGACCAAGCCTAGCAACAACATCTCAGAGATGCTCCTGACAGGTTGCCCCAGTGTCACTGAAGGATGGGTTAAATGCAGAGGATACATTTTTTCTATGGGGACAATAAAGTGTACCTAAACTAACCTAAAGTTTGATCCATACATTATTAGAAGATATTTTTACTTTCTGTCACAAGGGAGACACTATTATGAAAGCAGAGATTTTGATCCTATCACCGATTTGTGTATTTCCAGTTAATGAAATGCAATTTGGCAACCACATTTGGAGCACTTGTGCACACACTATTAGGAGAGGCTCTTGTACCAAGGTGTAATCTGCAAATACATCACACAAATATTGGCTTGTTTGTATTGGATTTAGAAATATTGCCCGTTATTTATTTTTGAGTTTATGTGGGGGCTCCTGTCCCAATCCCTCTTTTTCTGAATACAGAAAACTACAAGCTCAGCATATTTCCTTCTCTGCACTGAAAGCTACTCTGTCCATTCTGTGAGGTTATGTACCCACCATATTGATTTTCATATTAGTCAGTCATCACACAATTACTCCTACTCACACTCTTACACCAGTTCCAGTTATTTTTGTCCTGTCCTGTCCACAGTTTTAAGATTGATTAAAATGAATGAATGAATAACTGCTATGCGAAAGCAAAAAAAAAAAAAAAAACACCTGAATGAAAAAAGTCATCAACATGTTGCATATAACATAATGTTGTGTCCTTGAGCAAGACACTTAACACGCCTTGGCCCCAGTATCTGCTTATATTAGTGTATGTGAACTTATCGTTTATTTATTCTCTCTGTGATCATTTTATTGCAAGGTCACTTATTTTAATTAGTTTGGTTTAACTGGGTAACAAAAAGGTACTTTAATGTATAGTTTAGTCATTCATTTGCTTTTATTATTATTGATTTTATTCTATTTTTGTTTTAGTCAGCCAAAATATGACCTTGACAAAAATATATTTTCGCTGACAAAATGAACACTGACCATATAAATCCGTTATATTTATTTTCTCTACAAGAATGTGTTTTATTGATTAACTTGCTACATATTGCTGCTGGGGGAAAGCTTTGGAGGGAGATAGAGAGTTCATTTCAGGCTGTGTCTGTCCTGGATAATGCCCTAATCTGAGCAGATCCCTGGGCTGATATCAAACTCAGTGGGTCAGCATCAATCAGAGCCTCGTGCCAAATGGTAAAACTCCAGATACTCGACGAATATATCGACTAACTTTCCCTGCTCTGTCATGGAGAGGTGACAATGTCCCTGTGTGACCTGTTTAAGCAAGAACATTATAGCTATTCAGTGCATAATGTTAGGAGTGAATGCTAACTGTCTGACCAGGGAAGAAAATGAGCAGAGATAGCTAAATGTCTGTCGTTTTTTTGGACGTTTATTTGAAGTTACAGCATGTACACATGATTAGAGTGTGTTCAGACTTATTCTGATTTGAGCATTGTTTAGTCCTGGTGTAGACTTGGTTTGGTTCTGTTCTAGTCCTTGTTTAGTCCTTGTGTAGTCCAGGTGTCCAAGAAGTCCAAGCAGCAACATCATTTTTAACGCATTTCAGCCACTTTACTCACAATTTGTCTGGCTGCTTCGGGGGAGAAAAAAAAAGAAAAAAAGACCTTTTTTTTTTCTTACAATTTTCAGTAAGTCCCTATGAATGACAGTAATGGCTATGGGAGAGTCTGGGTAACTCAGGATTGAACCCAGAACGTTCAACGACAGTGCCAGCCTCTCAGCTACCTTTAAGAATTAGAAGAATGGGCACACTGGCTTGTTCTATACCATGGATTTTACTATTCCACCACAAAACCAAACCAATCTATCATTACGAAAGAAAAACTACCGCGTCTTTCTCAGAGTAATAAATCGGCACAGTGCATTGTCTCAAACTGAGTAAAAGTGGTGCGCTGCAGACTTTGTGCCCTACTTTCATCTGAAACCCAGCCCCGGGGAGCGTTTCCCCTCAGGACAGACCCTCTCCCTGTCGACTACATCAATCCCACTGCCTCAGAGCCAAGTCTGGGTCAATACGCCTCCGCGTGCCACTCACACAGAACCACAGGCTGTGTAGATCCGCTGGTCTGCTACTGGAACAGGTACTGGGGACATTTGGAGAAGTAAATGTACTCTCCTTGGGTACATTTTTAAAGAAAGACATGTACTTGTTGAGATGTGTGCTCTGACATATTGTACAATGATCCCCCTATAGAGTCAGTTGTGCTGTAGTTGTAGTAAAAGGCATAGCACAGCAGTTGTTGTAGTACTGTTGGCAGAAGTACTGGCATGGTGGCTGAGTAGGTTGCACTCTCGCCTCACAGGAAGAAGGTTCGACTCCTGGGTCTTTCTGTGTGGAGTTTGCATGTTTGTTCCCATGTCTGAGTGGACTTCCTTCATCACTCTTTCCCCATCAATTTAAAACATGCATGGTGTGAAAATCCTCCAGCAAAGCCAGTCCTGCCCAAGATGGGTCCCCTGGTGCCCACTGCTTCTGACAGGTTGCCTCAGCAGCACTGAAGGATGGGTCAAATGCAGAAGACAAATTCCCGCTACGGGGACAATGAAATGTACCTTAAAGGTACAATGTTACACAAAATTGACTCTTGTGTACTTCAAGCCATGTTATAGAAACATACCAGGAATTATGTTTTCTTTTATTCATGCATGTTTGAGTAAATCTGGTTTATTAATCTGTTTGCATCTTCAAAGCTCAAAATGCTCTGTTCCACCTTGTGATGTCATGCAGAGGTGGTTTTCAAGTTAACAACTGCCTTTTACCTTTAGTTCAGTAAAGACTGGCAATTCCAGGGCTGAAATCATACAAATGATTCTAGTGAAGTTGTACAGAGTTTAAAAACACAGTGGAGTACTTATTGTATTACCACATGACATCACAAGGTGGAACATGGTGTTTTCTGTTTGAGAGAAGAACTGAGCCTAAATATGCAGGATCTGTGTGTTAAACATGTGTGAATAAAACAAAACACAACTCCAGGTCTGTTTGTGATGAAGAAACAACATTATAACATAGATCAGAAAATAGTGTAATATGGGCCCTTTAACCGCAGCTGAGGATACCCCATACAGCATATTTGCAGTGATTTTGTAGACATTGAACACATTGAAGAAGTGTTACTTTTTCAACATTAATGCCCAGACAACCATTTTGTACAACCCTAGTAAATTAGAAATACTGGAATCGGCAGCAGTACAGTCATACTCGATGTACGTGTAATCACTCAGTTGTCTAATGGGATTCGTACAAAAAGAAAGACAAATGTTAACAGGATAAGTGGCAACGTGTATTCACTCATGTTCATTATGAAGTCTTACAAACATGGAGTTTTACTGAGGCTAATTAAGGTGTAGTTATTATAAAGTGTAAGTGAAATATGTTGTACCAGTGTATGTACCAGTAGTGATACAGGCATTTTTACTAATAGAACTTCAACTTTATTACTAAGAAAAAGCAGTGTATCTCCGACTTGAAATATGTATTCTTGTGTCCTTTTTTTGTCCTGATTTCAGAAAAACGAGTGTCCCTGTATATGAAACCGCTCTGCATATCTAACATGGCTGTTGGACAATACGAGTGTCTGTTCTCTCATTGTGATTTGAGGCATTATGAATGAAGCTCCGCACTGGGAATAAGCACCGCTAGCGATATGGGTCAGATAAGCACCGCTCGCAGCATACCACCTTCGGATGCGTTTGAAAATGATTTATGGGCGTGTAGTGCAAACATAAGGGGGGGAAATTGTCCAGCTTTTCATCATGGTTCACGGCTAAGAGCTCCTCAGATCTCCATGATGTACACCCACTCCACAAAAGGCCTTATTTCATGTATTGATCGCAAATGAGGTCTGAGACTCTGAGTGTGCTAGTGCTGCAGGCACCGGCTTCATACAGCCAAGGTCAATGCTATTGTGTTTCACTCTATTCCAATGTGCATTATTGAATTTCAAATACAAAGTTATTCACTAAAATGAAGCGGTGCAGATTTGATCAGTTTCCTGGCTGTTGCTGAAGGATTTTCTTTCATAAGAAAATCCTTCTAAAAAAACCAACAACAAATTAAATAAATGTAAAAAGTTTTGCGATTAACTTACATAACTTACATATACACACAAAAAACATTTTTAGTCTCCATAAAGATGATATTGCTTTATCTGGTATGCTCCACAATATGGCATTAATCTTACCTCTATGATGCCCTCAGGTGATGCCCCCATGTCAAGTTAGAGGTCAAATCTGTGAATCTGTGAATATACGTGAAGATACGTCCTTGCTGACATATATACTGTATATATAAATGGACGTAGCTAACCTGCTAGCTGCTGTCCATTCTCACTTTCAAGAAGGAAGTTCTTCATCGACTCTTTTTCGTCTGAAAATGTTCATATTAACAAGTTTGATTAACAGCGTTGCTAAGCGGAAGGGGCGTTACCTTCAACAGCCTTGCTCCTGATTGGCTCTTTGTTGCTATGATACTCACTGTCGGAATTCTAATTATGGAACTAGGCTCCAAATTGGCCCCTATAACTGTTAGCCTCGATGATTCATTTGACTGGAGCCAAACACTATGGGTGGCGTCACATTCCCTTAGTTCACTTTATACAGTCTATGCTCACATAGGAATGCATGTGTGTTTTATTTTTTTTCCATTGTGTTTAAATAATGATTGGGCAGTTTGGAAAAAATCAGAAAAAGCAGAATCTTTGTTTAAAAGACGATAAGACTCTTGACTTTGAGTGTTATTCATGCTTAGCTCTGCATCGCCATTACAGTTTTATTACCACCTTTAGTCTGAGAAAAAACATGTGTGAATGCAGATAGCGGTGATGAATTATTGTCGAACACATTTGCGGACATCTGAAGGTTTTCTCTGACATCTTGATCAATGAAGCCTTTTCATCCATCGCCCCAGAGAACAGGAAGTCACTGGCCACCTCAAACTGATGTGCAAAACTCCTCTTCAGATCCATGTTTGATCTTAAAGTGCATATGACAGATTTTCATGTTTTTTCTAATTGGTTTGGTGACATAGTATCTGTGGTAAGTACATATACATAGTTAATATTAAGTGGCAGCTTGTAGGGAAAAAAGGAAAAGATAAGTACAAAAACACAGGAAGTGTGAGGATTTCTATCTGCTGTATTTTCCGGACTATAAGTCGCACCAGCCAAAAATGCATAAAAATGATGAAAAAAAAATAGAAAAATAAGTCACACTGGACACTAAGTGGCATTTTTGCCTGAAATGTATTTTACAAAATCCGAGACCAAGAAGAAACATTTTATAAGACAAGTTATAATAATAATAAAATAATGAACAACAGGCTGAACAGCAGTACAGCACGCTAACGTAACACATTTATATTTATTCAACTACATGAAGCATAGACAGTGAACTGAATATGTGTCTGGTATGTTAATGTAAGATATTAACAGTTAATCACATAACTAAAGCATAAAAAAACAAGCTAACAAGTTTACTCTTGATCTCACTCCAAATCACTAAATCAACTGAATTCTTCATCCTCAGTGTCACTTCTGAACAACTCGGCCAAATCCAGAGGTACAAGAAGCGCTGCTTCCGCTTTTGCATGGCTGTCATCAGACTCAGCAGAATACGATTTTCCTTTAATTGGGCAGTGCACGGTTGTCAGTGTGACAATAACAAAGATGTGAAATTACATATTTTAATAATTTTAGCTATAAGTCGCATCTGAGTATAAGTCACACAGCCGGACAAACTATGAAAAAAAGTGTGACTCATAGTCCGGAAAATATGGTATGTCGTCAACACTGAAATTTCCACACAAAATGCAATTTACAAGCAAAAAAACAATTTATTTGACAGTTTAAAGCTTCATTAAACAATATAAAGGTGTTATCATGTATTTTTATTAGTCTAATTTTAGCTATTGTTCACTGTTATTTAGACAGGCTTTGGTCCTGCTTAACAGTCCTAGGTATCAGGCCCGTCAACAGAAATTTGGGGAGCCTGGGCAAGAAGCCTCACATGGGCCCCCCGCTAATATAAATGAATTGGAAGAAGGTCCAATTCTGGGCCCTTAAAATCTTGGGGTCCAGGATAACAGGCGCCTTTGTCCTCCCTGTCGACTCCCCTGCTTCCCTGGTACACTAGGTGAAAACTAGGTCAAAGTTATCTAATGCCATATCTGCTGTCTGTGTCCAGAAAGTACATTTTTAAAGGCAAAATTCTTTGTAAACTTTTAAATAAAATTATGTTTTTCGTGAAATGAGTAGTCTAACCTGTCATATGCATGTTAAGCATTACTACAACAATTTTCCAGATTGCAATGCCCACCTCTACCTGATTTTTTTTTTTTTTTTTTCTATCTTTTTCAGTGCCAGCGTTTAGTGACAATTATTTGACAAAAACATCTGATGACAGACAGTAGCATCTGGCTCCTGCTCCGCTCAGCAAATCATACAGCACAATTACACTCAAGCGTGAATAATATCGGTGACAATAATAGGTTTCATTGCAATTTCGAACATTTTTGACAACACACGCCGGATATTTACTAATCTCACCCCAAAAATATGATTGTGAATTCGTATTCCTTTTCATGGATGCTTTGAAGAGTGCTGCAATGAGCCGTCATGCATAAAACATAAACTGGCTTTTGAACCAAGTCTAGTAATATTTAAAATCTTCTCTTCACTTCAACCAACTGTACTTCTTCCAACCTGCACCAGTCTCTTGCATTGTCAGTAATTAAAATCACTTTTGTTTTGCCTCAGGGAGAAAGAAGCGAGACGGCGTGAACAATCTGCTAGCAAGAATGTAGCCAAGTATATCCTGTCGAGATAAGGCTAGCCTTTTTGTGCTTCTGGTATTCAAAAACACACAATGCTTGTAGAGACGATTCTTGCTCTGGGTGTAGTTTTCTCTCCTCCTGAGGTGCTTCTTGAAATCCTAAAAATGAACATGTGCTTAGCTGGATGTCTTCAGAGGGTGTTTGAAAAAATCAAGGAATGCATCACACAGTACTACAAGAATACCTGGGCCTACCTGGGTGTCACAATGTTATCAAATCAGACAGAAAAGCAAAAGTTATGCTAGCTTTGTTTTGTTACCAATAGCATACTCCATAACTAGAATTATTTCATAGTTTTATTGTTTTCAGTACTGTCAAATAACCTGAAGTACAAAACTGCTACGAACTGCATTTGCATCGCATCCAATTTTGTAGATCTAAACCAGCCATACTTAGTTTAGTATTCATGTTGAGTCATTTGCTGTGCTAGTGGGCTAAAAACCTTATATTGGTTCATGCACAAAACTCACCTTAATTCTCTTTTCCACAATGAAAATACTGCTATTTTCTGTTCTTTCTACAAACTTTAAATTAGCTAAATTTTAACCACTCGCAGCGTAGACTAAGCTCTCGGGCTGGTACGTGGCCCCATCATCAGCAGTGAAAGTATCCTTTTACATCACCGGCTGTGTATTGCTATGCTGTTTTGCAGGAACAATCTGTATTTGTAGTTTCCTCAGCTTCAGGCGCTCAGTGTCGGAAGTCGCTGTCTTCTGTTGCAGTTTGTGCGTGTTGACGAGTGGAAGCAGGATGCACGTAAACTTATTGTCGCTGCTCATTATTGTACCTCTGTTCACCTGTGTTGATGCTCCTGTAGCTCCAGTCTTTTTATAGCTGTCCTGTGCTTCGTGGCGACACCTCTGGGTGTGTCTTGCTAGACCTGTGTCATGCCCAAAAGCGACCTGGGCCGTTTGTGATGGAAATGCTCCGTGGCTGGGGGTGTCCGCCCTCAAATGAGGCTGTAGTGTCTTCTGCAAGTCCATACTGGGGAACATTCCAGTCAAAGTATTAACATCTGAATGGAGACAAGCAAGTGGCAGACCCTCCACCAGAAAACTTACATAGTGCACCTTTAATATCCTTATCAAACCTGTCTCTCCTTTGGCTTAGGCTGCCCTGAACCCAGATGCTACATATTAAGCGTCTGATGATTCATTCTCAGTCACAGTGTTTGTGTAATTGCTCTGTGCGTTGTGTCTCTTCTACAGAATATCTCCCGCATCAATGACATCGTGAAGCAGGTGCTCCTCATATTCCCACACTTCTGTCTGGGCAGAGGGCTAATCGACATGGCCAAGAACCAAGCAATTGCCACAGCCTACATCGAATTTGGTGAGACTCCTATTATTTTACAAAATTCTTTCTCAGATTGGTAAGGAAAGTTTTGAATCTTGTTTCGTGGTTACTTTTTGAAAATAAATGAAATGACAATTAAGGGTAATAGTGATGTTATTGTAGTTGATCATGAATAATGTTTATATAAAATTGCGTAGAAAGTGCTCTTCTAAACACTGGAACAACATGATCGGCACGCACATACAGGGCTATAATTTTAGTTAACATTGGCAAATATACATAACAACATAGATATTCAAAACAAAGTCTTTAATTGTCAAAAGTCCTTAAAATTTAGTCTCAAAGAAAAAGAAAACCCATGATTATGTTGTAATGTTTTAATGAAGTTAGATCACTCATTGCTTAATAAACTGCAATAGAAAAAGTGTTGTAATCCAATCAAATCACTGAAAACATTTTATAGAGCCCATTTAAAACAGCCAATGTTTACCAAAGTGCTGAACGACAACAAAACCAAACCTGCCAAACCTCGTCAAAGCCTGATCTTGTCACCAGCTAAGCCGGGCTGGGCCTGATTAGTATTTGGATGGGAGACAGCTGGGAATTCCAGGTGCCACAGTGGGGCGCCAGTGACAAAAACTGTTGTCGTGTCCTTCGGCAAAGCACTTCACCCACATTGCCTAGTATGAAAGTGGTGTGTGCACAGGTTTTGACGGTGAAGGGAAGGGCTGTTGGCGCAGATTGGCAGCCTTACTTCCATCAGTCTGTCCCAAGGCAACTATGGATACAATAGTAGCTTACCACCAAAGAGTGTGGAGAGAAATAAACTGTATGTGTTTTACTTTACTATCATTCATATGTGAAAAAAAATACATTCACAGGAAATATAACTTGTGTCATCCACTCAGACATGTAAATTGGTGCCATTTTTCATAAGTAGGAGCAGCTGCTACTAGAGCGTAGACTTGTTTGGTCGTACAAGTGCTCCTTTAACATCTGATTTCTAACTGACACAGAGAGAAACATTTGACCAGTCGCTGCCATTCCGTAGCACTCCTCTTCCCCTGGGTTATATTTAGCCCCGGTTAAAGACACTGGAGGTTGAGTAGTCCAATCGAGAGGTGAAGAAGAGGAGCATGAGGTCTTATCAGAAGAGATGAAGCAGGAAATAGTGGTGTGAGGAATCATTTGTGGAAGCGACGGCGCCCAAGAGAAAAGCAATCACAAGTTAAAATGGCCGACGTGAAGAGGAGGCTATTTACTCCAGAATGAGACTCAAAGCGCATCCGTTTTTCCTGTCCTGTGAATGTGGGGCTGTCATACTCTTTACTTATGCCTTCATTAGCCAAAACAGACCTTCCACTGCAAGTATAGGATGCAAGACAGTTCCTCGCATGACACAGGTGACGTCTTGTTTATTCCTTCGCAGGCTAAGTGCCGTTCACAGCAGCTTTCCAAAACACATCAAAAAGCTGACAAAAATTTTGAGATTCTAGCTTTTATACTTTGCTCTCATGAAAAGAACAGACTTCTTGTGAATCTTTTTTGTTTGGATACTAAATGAGCATCTGAGAACCGTAGATATGGACTTAATTTTGCATTTTAGTGTCTATAAAAAAGCATCCATCTGTTTACTAAAGAATAGTAACAGTCAGAAGCCAAACAAATAACATCATAGTTGTTATAGAGGAACAGTTATGCAAATTTAAGAATAATTACAATGGTTTTGCTGTCAAGTTGACTAACAGAAAGTGAAGTGATTGTATCAATATTTATCATTGTTGTAATTTGCATATCTTATTTCCTTTTGGCTTTTTTGTAATGTGCCCTCCAATTGAGATTAGCATGATTCATGATTTTTAATCTTTCTACATTATTAAAGATCTGGGACCAACAAAGAAGCATGCTGGACTGTGAACCTTTTTGGGTGGATTGTTGCAATTAGCATTTACCGATTACAATTAGCCATCGAGGCTTCTTGAGTTGTGTTACGTAATTGTTATTGTCGTACACAATACATATGTAGAATCTCCTTTATTTACAGAATTTAAAAAATGAATTCTTAAAGGTCTTATATTGCATAAAATTGACTCTTGTGAGCTTAAAGCCATGTCGTTACCTCATCAAAAACACACCTGGAGTTATTTTTTTGTTTCTTTTACACATGTTTGAGTAATAATGTGTAATTAATATCTGTCTACATGTCCAAATATCAAAACGCTCTGTTCACCTAGTGATGTCATGACGCTGTAGTTTTCAGTTTAACAGCTCACTTGTACCTTTAGTTTAGTAGAAATAGGCAGTATAGTAGTTTAAAAACACAGTGGAGCACTTCCTGTATTACCACATGTCATCACAAAGTGGAACAGATTGTTTTCTTTTTGAGAGAAAAAATAGTATGTTTAAACATGTGTGAATGAAACAAACCACAATCCCAGGTATGTTTTGATGATGAAACAATATTATAGCACAGATAAACAAAATGAAGTCTTTGTTCACACTTTATTGAGTGTAGTTATTCCAAAATGTCACCAAAAACATATAAAACACTGACGTATACCTTACCTTACCCGTATGATCTTAACCTCTTTATTTATGTGTTTTAGGAGAAGACCGGTTCAAAAACCCACTGGGCTGGGGCATGGTGGGCAAAAACCTATGCGCTATGTCTATCCAGGGAATCGTCATGTTTGCCATCACTATCCTCATCCAGTATAAGTTCTTCTGCAAACCGAGGTGTCAGAATCTACTCAAATTTGCACAAAACACTCCTCTGTAAAATCCACACTTTCATCTCACTTTAGTCACATCCTCCTTTGATGCAGCATTATTCACTGCCTCCTTTGATTTGTATTTGTTTATTCTCTCCCCCATCTGTTTTTTCAGCACTGGGTAGAGATATCCCTTCCCATTTGTCACCATTTAAATTGGTAATATACTGTAGAGACATTTCATATAAAACATCTGCTTGTGTTTGCCAAATGATATCCCAGTTTGGTCGTTTTTGTTGTTTACTCACTGCAGGTTGCTATGACTACTAATGCCCAAAACTCATACTACTATTTATGAAAATTGCCAAGAATCCTGGCCCTGACTTTAAACTTTAACCATTATAATTTGTAATGTGGTGTGTGGTTAATTCAAATGAAAGGGTGGAGCAGACATTTTGACTTTAAAGGGGACATATTATGGAACAATTTTATGATGTTTTAACTATGTTCCCTCATCATTCACTTAATCTGAGTTATATTTTTCATTGATTCACGCATGGTTGTCCTATATTGACCTGCATTTGCGCCAGGGCTCAGAACGTTGTTGTTTTCACCTTCCCTCCATCTCCATCCACGTCTCTGTACTTACTTGCAATTACTGGAAAAGTTCAGACTCCAGGTGATACACTTAGGGTTCAGAAATGTCACATAGCCATTTTTCAGCAATAAAAACAAGTAATTGAAAAACTACTGCAGTGAAAGGCCGTTTTGAACAGGAACTCATTATTGAAGCTCCTATAATACACAACATGAACTCTTGTGAGCTTTAAGTCATGTTATAATGTTGTTACCTCCTCAAAAACATACCTAAAGTTATGTTTTGTTTCATTCACACATGTTTTAGTCTGTATACATCTACTAAGCTCAAAATGCTCTGTTCCACCTTGTGATGTCATGAAGTGGTAGTTTTCAAGTTAGCATCAACCTTTTATCTTTTGTTCAGTAGAGATTGGCAATTCTAAAATGATTCTGAATGATAACAATGAAGATGTATGGAGTTTAAAAACACAGTGGAGTACTTCCTGTATTACCAAATGACATCACAAGGTGGAACACAGCATTTTGAGTTTAATAGATGTAGACGTAAAGTAATAATAATGGATTACTCAAACGTGTGAATGTGTGAAGCAAAACACAACTCCAGGTATGTTTTTGAGAAGGAAACAACATTATCAACAAATCAGAATTATCAGAAAATGAACAAATGAAATAATGATCTACATATTTTCTAGTTCCATGGTTAATACCCCCGAAAGCATAATATGTCTTCTTTGACAGGCTTGTGAAGTGGAAATCTATATCAGGCGAGGAAGAGGATACTGATGTTGCAAAAGAAAGAGAAAGAGTTCACAGTGGGAAAGCACAAAATGATCTGTTGAGGATCTGCGATTTGACCAAGGTAATGTGGCCCTCTCGACGATCTCACATTACATAACACTGTGCTATACTGTTTGCCTGTTTTACTGTATTGGGCTCTCTTGTTAGTTATTTTTGCATTCAGGTCACAACTTCCTCCTAGAAAAGTTTGGAAGTTGCTGTGAAGGATATGTAAGCTTCAGTTATTGCGAAGACTCAAGGCCACTGTACCAAGTCTGAAACAGTTGTGTTATTGTACAGTAGGGGAAAATATGCTGCAAAAACAAGGCAAGGCAAGTTTATCTGTATAGCACAATTCATACACAAAGTAATTCAAAGTGCTTTAGAGAATAAGAAAGACATTAAAATCAGACAAATCAAAACATAAATAATCACAAATAATCATCATAAAATTACCATTGAAACAGAAACGTGCAGAATTAAAACCTTTCAGTCATATGCACAGCTAAACAGAACTTTTTTGAGCCTGGATTTAAACATTGTCAAAGTAGAGGTCTGTCTCATATCTTCAGGAAGACTGTTCCAGGTTTTAGTTGCATAAAACTGAAACACTGATTCTCCATGTTTAGTCCTGACTCTGGGCACCAGCAGGAGGCCGGTCCCTGAGGTCCTCAGAGTGTGAGATGGTTCATATGGCTTTAACATGTGAGAGATGTACTGTGGAGCTGGTCTATGGAGAGACTTGTTCACAAGCAGAGCTGCTGTAAAGTCTGTTCTCTGAGCCACAGGAGCCAGTGCAGAGACCTGAGCACAGGACTTATGTACTCGTACTTCCTGGTTCTAGTTAGGATCCGAGCAGCAGTGTCCTGGATGCACTGCAGCTGTCTTAAGGCTTGTTTTGAGAGGCCAGTGAGCAGGCTGTTACATGCATGGATAAGTCTCTACAAATCTAGTTTTGACAGTATACCTTTAATTTTTGCAATCTTTTTTAGATGGTAAAAAGGACAATATTTAAGGCTGCTAATCCACTAATAATAAATAATAATTAGCTATTTTAATCCTTGACAAGTTGAACTAGCCAACTACTAAAATAATAGTGGCAGAGGGTTTTCTGCTTTTTACGCTCTACTGTATATATGTGTATATGTGTATAGCGTAACATTTATCTATCACCATGGAGACAAGCAGATGACACCACCACGTCAAGCTATAGCTCAGATCTGTGGAGATGTTTTTAAGGTATTTTTTTTAGCAATATAACCATCTGTAATTGAATAAATGCAAAATTGTTAGCTTTAATGTTATATTCTGGGCAATATCATCTCTATGGAACAGGTTTAATACTCTCCTTCAGAAAAGTTGTATATTGTACCTTGTTGTGTGTTTTTGTATACATTTATTGGTTGGGACTAATTGCCCAGAAAAGTCCAGGTTGCTAATGACAGATCACCCGGATGAAACGACTCTGCATTGTTGTTGCATGGGTGCTCCCGGCTGCTCTGGCCATCCCCTCTTTGCGGTAGGTGATTCGGTCGGGCTGCACCGCTGACTCTGAGATGAATGCTGGGTCTGTAGGCAGATGTCGCGGCTCTGCGGGAGACAGCAGGAAGTGTCACTGCAGCCGCCCGTGTTAGCGCCATCTGCTGCTCTCCGCCAGCACTCGCGCTCTTAACACTCCATCTCTCACTTGTTGCTCACTAACTCTGGGTAATTACTGCAAGACTGCTGGGCCAGACAGCTGGTTTAAAAATGCATTAGCGGAATTTACATTAGAGAAGATAATACAGTACAATCATTGTTCATAGATGATCCTATATCAAATAATACAAAAGGAACTACACCTTAATTGGCCTTACTAAAACAAAGACTTGATCTATAATGAACTATAGCTCTTAAGAGTTTATTAAGATTATTCAGGCTCAGTAACTACTTAATTACGGGGTTAGGAGTTAAGGTATACATGAAGTACTAAGTCTGAATCTTTTTAATAAACTACTTGTTCTTTATAACTTTTTAAGGCTGTTAAAAGTGTAGTTGTAATGTCTTACTTTTTAATCAGTAATTATATAAAGCATTTAATCACTTATATAAACCATTTAATCACTTTCATAGACAAAACCTATATTTTTATGCTAAAACCATAACAACAAAAATCTTGATTGCCCCCTCATGCTCTGTCAAAATTTTCAAGTGGAAGTGCTGATTACAGTTTAGACAAACAGGGTGGCATACTAAATTCATTTAAATGTGTAATTTATAACTTTCTGGTAGAGTGTCTGGAGATAGTATTACTTTGCTGCCCTGGAATGTTCCACAGTACAGCATTGAACTTCTATCTCTATGGAGAGAAGCAGATGTTGCCACCTGGCCAAGTTACAGGTCAGATCTTTGGCAAGGTGAGCCCACTCACAGTTTTCAAGGTATTTTTGGCAGCAGAAATGCCTGATTGAATAAATGCCAGATAAATAGGTTTGATGACATACTGTGGTGAAGTAACATATTACGTATAAGACAAGCAGCTGGTGAACTCTCTACCAAAAACTTTCGAAGAGCAGCTTTATTTTGTCTTCAGGATATATGATGTAAAAAGACATTCCAGTGAAATAGCTGGCTCTTGCTTAAATACAGGCCTGGTACAGTGCATAGCAGCACAATAGGCTCTCCTCAGCGCTCACTCATGGCAGACTGTATATCTCTGTAATGAGACACAGCGGCCCATCATGGCTCTGCAGCAGAAGGGATCTTTCCTACAGTGCCCTCATTGACTCCCTCCACAGCTGTGCCCCATCCAGTCTACGGGCACACACAACAAATTGATCAATGGCTAGAGCAGCTCCGGTGGCCACAGCCTGGTCGTAAATCTGCGCTCACGCCTCTGAAGCGATCGACAGCGCATCAATCACCTGTCACATCTGAGCTCCTCCCACTCCTCTGCCGACAGGAGCGCACCTGCCAGTCTCCTCCACTTAGCTGCAGTGTTAGCGCCATGCTGTAATCAGTGGAGAAGTTTGACTGGCTAAGAGCATCCTTCAGACCCTCCTGTCAGCTTTTCTGATCTTGCTCAGCTGGGTTTGAAGTTTGAACTGAAAGCATGTGGGTTGTTGGCTGGTAGTGGGTTAACATCAAAAGTTTTGAACTGAATTTGACAGAGATTTCTGTGAAACTCAGAATTTAGCCAGAGAACAAATATTTACTTGTTGGTTCCAATAGAAGAGTTAATAGAAAGTCCTCTATAAACAACAAAATATGATATCGTTTTATTGGAAAAATAGTAACCTTGTTTTTTAGACTGCTACAAACATGGATAGAAATAAAAGGCATGGGATTCTTGTTTTCATTTATCAGTTCATATTTCAGTCTTCTCGCAGATGTTCTGAAATGCTCCTGAAGTAGTTTACAATGTGCACTCAGAACAAAATCCTACTTTTGAAACGTATATATACAAAAAAAAATGCAATTCCATGTTTTCTCCAAAATTGGGCAGCTCTAAACTAAATCCAAATGTCTGTAAAACTTTAGACAGTTTTGCCCTTTTAGCATCATTACAGCACAGCGAGCAACAAGGAACACAAATGACCTTACTTATTTGTTATTTTCACATATTTAGCCACCCCCAATCACCAGATGAAAGGTAGCTCAATCTATATTTTAGGATTGCAAATCTACATGTTTCTCAGTTGTCTGCTCTGATCAAATGCGGGCCTTGCTTTTCGTGACAGATGCTGCACCCTCACTAGTCAGAGGGGAGTTACACTTTAATTGCCTCCCTCTATGCATGTATATGGAGCTTTGATGTAGCGTTAGCACAGTAAGCTATCACTAAAAAGTGCTATGCATTATACAAGTTGATAAGTACTGAGCAGAGCTGTCAGGAGGCACAGAAAGAGTGATGCATCTCGGCTTTTATCTCAGCCTTCTATTGTGTCAACTCATCGCCAAAAATGTTTCGTTATTGCTTGTAAAGCTTCAAGTGGCACTTCTAAAATCATGCTGTTGGACTGTGTGGATACTCAAGACTATAGCTAACTGAAAATATCTTGGTAATGGTACAATGCAGAGAGGTTACAGACTGGTAATTACAAAGTACTGTGGTAGTTACTTGCTGTGGTACTTTCTGTCATAATTACTAGTTACATACTGTAGTAATTACTAGGTGCTGACTGTTGTAGTTAGTAGCTAATTACAGTGGCAGTTACGAGGTGATTCCTGTGGTAACTACCAGTTACTTACTGTGGTAATTATTAGCTATCTACTGTGGTAATTAATAGATACATAATGTAGTAATTATCAGGTACTTACTGTGGTAAATAGTATGTACTTACTGTGGTAATTGCTAGGTATGTACTCTGGTAATTACAAGGTACTTACTGTGGTAATTAGCAGGTACATACTGTGGTAATTAGTAGGTACTTACTTAGTAGGTACTTACTGTGGTCATTATTATGAACTGTGGTAAGAACAAAGTACTTCCTGTGGCAAATACTAGGTACCTTCTGTGGTACTTCCAACAGTAATTACTACAGTAATTCAGTAATTAATAGGAACTTAAACCAGGAATTTCCTGTATGGATGACCACCATAAGCATGTTTGAACTACGTCTGCAAATATCTAGAAACTCATTGTGGGTAATCTAAAGTATTGCAATAGTTCTAATGTCCATTACATAGTACACATTATTTTAAATCGTGTTAACCTCTGAAGTGCATTAGTGATCTAGTTAGTGTTAATTTGGTATATGTTTAGCATATGTTGCCACCTTTCTACAACATTATAGTCTGTAATGTTCCTGTTTCTGTCAGGAAAAAAGTACAACTTGTGAAGTTTTCAAATTTTAAAAAGCAAGTGTCTAACTCATAGTGTACAGTTCTGTCCTTGGAATTTGAATGTGAAACGTCTCAACTGTCACAATCTGCCATGGCAACAAAGGCCTTGGCTTGTCTCATGGCTCAACAACAGAGTGCTGCCTCCAAACTGTCATCAAACTCAAGCATTGATATATTTTTAAGTCACTGCTGTTCACTTTTTCGGAACATTTTCTTGGACTATAGGGTTTCTAAAGATGCAGAGAGGAGTGCTAATGTTTATGGATGAGAATGGTCAGCGGGGGAGGATGCAGACGAAGTATAGGGAAGACTGCGAGGAGGGATGGGGTCTGTATTACATATACACCTTGCTACTCGTCTAATGGAGAAAGTGGGAGAAGTTGCATCCTGCTCTGTGGGGGTTTACTGGGCTACAACTGCACTTTCTTACCAGTAAAGCCAAAATTATATTAGATTTTAAGGAGCAGCAATGGCAATAGAAAGAGAGAGAGGGGGGGGGGGAAGTTAAGTCTAGTAAAGCGCTTATCAGAAAAAAGCCTTATCAATGGGTTCCAGAGCGACGAAAGCGTGGAGCTGTTACCATAGCAATTCAAAATATTCTACATTCTATCTCTTGAATGTCTTGTCAAATGTCCTCAAAATGGCGCACCAGGAAGCTGAAACCCATGAATACGTAATGGTATTCATGACACTGACACATGAGACTGAAATTTCTAAAACTAATTCACTATTTCTGAAAAAAAAAACTATATATTTATTTATAGCCTATCATTGCCCTCACTTTTTTATTATTCCATAAAAATACTGTATACTTGCCATTTTTGTCATACACACGAATTCCAACTTAAAATTTTGACCTGCCCCCAGCTTATTTTTAAACATTTTAAAACAGATTTGGTACCATAGCTATAGAACATACACACAACTTTAGAATCAAAGTTACACTAAAGTAGGTAGGAAGTTGCTTTAGTTACACAGCATTTACCCCTGAACTTGATCACCATTTACAGTGTCAATTATGTTGCCAGGTTTATATTGCCAGTTCAGACGATTTTAAATACACTCTAGTCCTAGAAGCCAGAAGGGAGAATTTAATCTAGCCGTTTCTTAGCTTTTTAAATTAAGAAAAAAAAGTCTAACTTGACCATATGTTCTACCTGGCTTAAATATTTAATAACCACAGTACATCTTTTTAAGCAGCAATAACAGCTTCCCCAGACATATTTTCAAAGCACACCTGGACAGAAGACCAAGGTTACTTTGTACCATATTGCAATTAAAATGGTTTTGAAATGTCACTGCAGTAAATCGGCAAAATCCTGTGTAAACAATTGAAAGGAGGGTTGAGATTAATAGAAACTGATAGTACTTGCAGTGTAATTGGTCTAATTGCTGCAACAATGGTATTAAGTTCAAGTAATAGTGTTGTAGTATCTGTAGTAGGAGTAGCAGTAGTAGCAGACAGTAGTACATACTTCCTGATTAACGCACACACTCGGCTCCAAATCAGTGCCATCTTCTCCAGTAAATTTCAAACACATTAGCACTTTTTATTAGTCATTGATAATTGTACTTCTGAAGGTTACCACGGCTATAGACATGTTCAAAGTCATGGATAGATTCCCTCTGGATGTCACCACATATAACGTCACCTGTCCATCTGCCTTCCCTGTGGAAATACCTGTGTTTTTTTCACCTTCTCCCATCTGGTGCCCTCTAAATGCTGCAAATGATCCCTTCTTGTTAAAATCTCCCCTCCGCTGTTCCCACCTGCGTGTCACCCCCACAGCTTTGGTCTATCGCTCCATATTTTCACATGCCATCTTCCTCTGCGCTAAATCTTTCTTTCGCTCTCTTTCTCTCTTGCACTCTCTATCTCCCTATCTATCTGTCTGCCTGTCTCTCTCGCTCTTCCCCTCTCTTTCATTTTAGTCACATTTTTATTTTTACATTGTGTCTCTATGTCCTTTCTGTTTCTCTCCCGTTCTATTTCTGGCAGAAGTGGCAAAACTGTTGTTGTGTCCGTAGGCAAAACACTTCATCCACGTATATGGTGTGTGTGTGTGTGTGTGTGTGTGTGTGTGTGTGTGTGTGTGTGTGTGTGTGTGTGTGTGTGTGTGTGTGTGTGTGTGTGTGTGCGTGTGTGTGTCGGAAGGGCAGATCATGCACATTAGCTTATCACTAGCGAGTATAAAATGAATGAATAATGCAGTTACTTTGAGCATGTGGAAAAGCTTTATTATTTATTTATTTATCGTTATTATTATTATAATTATTGCTCTTGTTCTCACTTCTTTCTGACCCCACATTCTGTCTCTCATTTTGTGTGCAGTGTGTGTCTTTTCTCCTTCCTCTCTCTCGCTCTCTTTTTCTCCCTATTTGTCCTGTCTCTCTATCTCCTCCTCACTCTCCTACTCCTTCACCCTCACTTATTTCGGTCTCCTTCCTCTCTCTCCTCTTGTTCACTGATTCTTTTTCTTCTCTGTTCTCACCAGGTGTACTCTGGGAAGAGCACCCCCGCTGTGGACAGGCTCTGTGTGGGCGTACCTGCTGCTGAGGTGAGCCACGTCGCTCCACAGTCTATTCAAACTCCCCAAACCCTTTGTGTTATTTGTCATTGTCGAGTTTCAAATGTTTCTGAAAATATTTACAAAAATATTTAGCGTTATTTTGTAAAAACATTGTTATTCAGACGGGTACCCAAAACTCTACTAAAAGTGTTTTTAGTGTTAGTTTGATAGCAACAATCCAGAAGTCTGTTAGAATAAACCCTGGTGACTCTGAGGACTGACAATCCCCTTTGAAATGGATTGTATTGATTGAGGTTGCCAGATATTTCAAATTGTATTAGTTGAAGAACAAATTATTTTTTTATATGGAATTACCTTTGAGACTAACACCCACAGGAGTGTCAAATTCAAACACACGTTTAACACGCAAACCCTTCATATTTAGGATGAGTTTTTCTCTCAGACATAAAACATCTGTTCCAGCTTGTGATGTCATGTGGTAACTGTGTTTTTAATCTCCATACACCTTCACTAGAGTCATTTGGATTCTTTCACCTCTGTAATTGCTAGACTCTGCTGAACTAAAGGTAAAAAGGTAGCTGTTAACTTGACAACTACCACTATATGACATCACAAGGTGGTACAGGGCATTTTGAGCTTTGGAGATGTAGACAGACTAATAATAAAGGGTTACTCAAACATATGAATGAAATAAAACACAAGTCCTGGTATGTTTTTGACGAGGTAATAACATTCTAACATGGCTTAAAGCTCACAAGAGTCAATTTTGCAAAATATATGACCTTTAATTATTCTTTTTGTGCCAGCTCCAAGTCTAGATGGTCATTTTCCAGTACAAGTTACTATGAAAATAATACATTACGGTACTTGTTTTATAATGCATGTAATAGTAATGTTATGCTATAGTAATGGATCAGGTTATAACACAGATTGTACAAGTGCCAGGTGTAAGGGGTATTGTAAAATAAAATAAAAAGTTTGTGTCACAAAAAAGCATTGACACTTGGGACAATGAGCTAAACGTGTAACTGAACCAGGACTAGACCAGGACTAAACCAAGTCTACATCAGGACTCAAGCTACAAGGACCATATCAGAGCACAGTCTTATTCAGCCCAACATCTCTGTGTCTCAATTTCTTTTCCATATAGAAATTCACATTGCAAGCCCTTTTCCATCTTCACCGCTGCATCACAGGGACATGTCGGACTTCTCCCTCTATGTTGGCTATTCTTTAGTGTAATATTCCTACCGAGCCCCCGGCAACGTGATCTATAAGTACAAGAAATTGTTGAATTCTGTGGAAAAACAGCCTTGACCATTCAGAAGCATTAGTGTTGCATCGATCTCCTGTCAAGTATAAGACATCCAAGGTGCACGTACCACAGAGCGCCGCCGCAAATTTGATTTCAGACATAATCTACCGCGATGACAGACGACTGCGCCCTGTCGGCTTGCTCTAGTATCCCTCCCTGCCCAACGCTGTTTACCCAAAGCCCAGAGCAAATGCCACAGAATACACACATTGCATTTCCATTCATTTACATGGCACGCAGCCTCCCTCTGCATATCCCGGTCACAAGCAGGCAGGGATCAATGAATGACAGCAATCAAATATTTATTTCAGAGCCAGTGCACCTGAGCTGGGAGGTCACATGACTGCGAAGGGCTCAGAGGAGAGAGAGAGGAGAACACAATGTTGTTTGTTTGTTCGACTTTACACAAGAAATGCTGCAGGGAACAGTCAGGGCTGAGAAGTATTTGCAGCGCTGTGACTGCTGTGTTGGTTTAAAGCTGTTTTTGTGTACAAGAACAATATCAGCAAGTTTATTCATCGATGTTTATGCATTGATGAAGAAAGGAAAGCTTATGTAAGTGGTCGAGTTACAAGTAGCCCTTGATTGTAAATGGTTTGTTAATTGCTGTTTGGGAGTTTGCTACACAACTCAAAATACCCTTGTTTAAGGCCTTGTTAGTTCTCATGTAGTTTTGGTTTGGTACTGATCAAGTTCAGTAAATATGGGTTTATGTATCTGTACTTTGGTGCATGTAAATTTGAATACACTTGCATACATTTTAAAGTGGATACTTTTTACTTTTACTTCACTACATTTGAGAGCAGGTATCTGGACTTTCTACTTCACTACGTTTTTAAACTAAACTGAAAAACTGAAAAGTATTTTTTATTATTGTTTGAGACCTGCTGAAATGGCTGAGGGGTTTACATTACATGGTCATAATTTGCACAAACAAAAATATAAAAAATAAAAACAGCTAAAAAAAAAAAAAGTGATTGATTCAATTATTTTTGTTGAACAAAATACAGGACAAATCTCTATCAAAATCACTACCTTTGAAGCCTTGTAAGACCATGAAATATGAACTAAATACTTAATTTTTAAACAGGTGCTTTAATACTTTTGCTTAAGTAGATTTTTTCATGTAATACTTTTCCTTTTACCTGAGTATTTTTGCTTTACTCCGGTATCTGTACTTTTACTTAAGTAACAAAATTGAGTACTTCTTCCACTATTGTGAAATGCAAAAGTGTGATCCAGAAAAATATTGAATATTGTATTTGTTGGGCTGAAATGAACCCTGATAAGCATCAATCCAGGACTCGGGGTGAAACTAAATCAAGACTAAACCAAAACTATGCCAAGACTATGTCGACCAAATCATATTTCTAAAAAAGGTCCAAACCCAAAATGTGTTGTTTGAGTGGCAACAATTAGCAAATCACATAGTTTGCAATTAAAAAAAAATCATCAAAATCCAGTCTTCTTATTCAGTTTGGAAATGCATGGGATTCTTGAATTAGTTTCGCAACTAATTGCTTATCTCCTGAACGTGTTTAAAATGTGAACTCTGAATACTAGTACAAAAACATAAATTGCTAGTCAAATCCCTGCCTGTCTCCAAAAACTCAATTAGATATTTTTTTCCCAGATCATTCAGCCCGAGTCTAAACTTGGACACAGATACACATAAAACAGATCGATGTTTTAATTGGGAGAGGATACCCGAATAACCACCAAAACTAACCAATATGCAATTTGAGAACCAATGTGAAATTTCAAAACAAAACCATAAATGTTAGAGTTAGTGAAGATTTGAAGATTTTTTTCCACATAAATCAAAGAAACACAACTATTACTATCTATCACTTTGTCTCTCTGCAGTCTCCAGGTACCCGTCTTATATTAAAACGAATTCCTTTTGTGTGTGCCAGTGTTTCGGTTTGTTGGGAATCAATGGAGCCGGCAAAACCACCACATTCAAGATGCTGACAGGAGACATTCCGGTCTCCGCTGGGGAGGCTTTCCTAAACGGATACAGGTGAGCGGCTAACTCCCAAAAGAGCACCCGGTAACTCATCATAATTAGCCACCCAAGATGGCCGACCTGATGTGGTTGGAACTGTTTTGTCCTAGCTACACTGCTTTCTCCATCTCTCCCTTACCCTCCTGTGTACGTTCAAGTATTTTCCATATTTTTTTCCCTGTCTGTTGCTGTTTCAACTTCATTTCTGTGATGTCTCCTTACAAACTCAGAAAGGTAGTGTTTCTTGTAGCACATATCCCATTCCTTTTCACATCTTCGCCCTGTACCTTGCTTTTTTTTTTTTTTTTTCTTTCTCTCAGCTTTACAAAAATCAGTCAAAAGAAACTGTCGTACCTGCCAAAAAAAAAAAAGAAAAAAAAAAAAACTTTGACACTAGCAATATAAGAACTTGTTGGAAAGCCAGGCATCCACATCCTTATTTTTAGGAACAAAATCTCTCCCTCTCTTTGCATCTCTGTACGTCTGTGCTAGCTAGTGGTTGGTTGTTAGCGTAGTTGTTCTTTTCTATATGCAATAATTGACTTTATGTTAAGCAGCAGAACAGAACAAGGGCTAGCGCTGCAGTGGTAATGTTGATTAATGTGGCTAGGAGAGATCAAAGAAAACTTCCCAGAACCTTAAGGCGAATCGAAACGTAAAAAGAAATAAAGCAGATGTAAAAAAAAACCCCACTGTCCTCAGCCCCTTACACTTTTTCTGCATAGTTTGTTGGAAGTGTATCACATATTCCAAGTTATATGTGTGCGCAATAGGTATAATTATGAACATGTTTGGGCACTGCCTGTAAATGCAGAATACTTAAAGCCTCTGTATGTAACTTTTTTGCCAGAATATAAACTAATATGAAAGCAGGTTGTTCTTTTTTTCGTTTATTGCACTAAAGACATTTTTTTTTTTTTAACATGCACTCTTACGATGAGTAGGCTTGCATCTCCACAAACCTAACTCTTACTAACTAACTTGGCCTGAAAGAGGGCCTCCTCCAGTTTGTTTCCATGGCTATAATATTCCAGTATGGCATAAAACGCATCTACCTCCATGGAGAATGTTCTAAAGTATGGTTTTAACTTTCTCTTTCAATGGAAACATGCAGTTGACTTCCCACCCCCATAAAGTTACATGTTATCACTTTAAAGGTCACTATGCCACCATTTACGTTAGCCTGGAATGTTCCACAGTATGGCATTAAAGTTATCCATGTTACATCTATTTAGTTACAGGAGTTTTTTTGCTCTAAAATACCTTGAAAACATGTATTCTTACGGTGAGGGGCTCGTCTCCTCAGATCTGACCTGTAACTGGACCTGGTGGTGTCAGCTGCTTGTCTCCATGGAGAAAGATAAGCTGAACTGTGGAACATTCCAAGTAAAGCATCTCCCCGGCGACAAGCAGTAGTCACTTTTCTATACAGAGTTTGTAGCCCATATAACTGTCTGTCCTTTGTTTTACAGCATACGCACAGAGATGAGAGATGTCCACCAGAACTTGGGCTACTGTCCTCAGTTTGATGCTATTAACGACCTCCTCACCGGGCAGGAACATTTGGAGTTTTACGCACGCCTCCGAGGAGTACCTGAAAACGAAGTTGCCATGGTAACCAAAACCTGCACCGCTCTTCACAGGCTTGTTATAGATTACTGCAAATCCTCTTTATTTATATAGCACATTTTGCAAACATGCTGCAGTTTACCAAGTGATGCACAGTGGTTGACATAAAGGATTCTCTTTTCTGTTCTAACCGTCTTTTTTAGGAAAATTTAAACCATAAACTCAAGCAAGAACCTCAATAAATAATAATTAAAACGCTCAAAAGATATATAACAATAAAATAAACATAAAATAAAAGCGTTAAGGGGAAAAAATAAAAACTATAAGATAATAATAACTAGCACATTTCACAGTGTTACAAGGGTCTTAAAGCAAAGGTTATGTATTCTTGTAAATGAGTAAATTTTGTTTTAGTAGCACTTTCTGACATCAGATTGCTGCACACTGTCTGCTTGTCATTCTAAACTATTTCATCAGTTGTAAACCTGGAACAAAGAGTCGTAATTGTCACTAAGATTGACAAGACATTGGCAATGCTTTTTTTTTCAGTGTGATGTGCCAAAGAGTTTGTGAGAGCTAGGAAGTAGTTTGATAGACTTAAATACTACTATTTCTTTCTCCTTTAGCTGTTTTCAAATTGGGTAAGACGAGACTAAAAAACCCTCCACAGTTGGGGCCGATCGACATGTTGAGCATTTTATTTCACAAAGCTTCATTGCTAGATTTTCCTCCCATCTCTGTCAAAATGCCTTTATAACCAGTTTGCATATAGGGCAAGTTGAAGTATATGCCAAAGTGATGCGTAACCTCAATGGGAGAAGCCATACATAATGAAAAAAGGCCAGTGTTCATGAAGGCAGCAGCTGTGAGTTGTGTCTCTGCATTATTCACCATCCTCATTGGTGTGGCCAGCCCTTCTCCATCTCTTGCTCCTCTTGTACCCATGGCAACATCAAACCAGGAAGTGGCTGCCGGGATCCAGGGCCCTCAGACTAGACCAACGCCAAGGCTTTGATCTTCTCCCTACTGTGCAATGGGACCCACTCGCGCCGCTAGCATAACTCTCTGATTGACCGTGAATTCTATTATGATGATGTCCAAGTTTCAGCCCTGGTGATATTTGCATAATAAAACAAATGGAGAAATGTATAATTTTACTAAAGTCCAAGAAGACGGTGTCTGTGCAAGACCTGAACATGTTGAATCGATTCTTGGCTGCGTAGAGAATTGAATGGCTTTGCAGAGAACTTTGCATTCAAGGCTGTCTGCAACATTATTAAAGGCACTGCACTTGATTTTTATAGTCTTAGAAATGTGAAAAACAGAACTGTTTCATTTTAAATGGTTTGCTGTGGTTATTCCTTACTTTTCTAACACATTTCATCATAATTATCCACCACAGTTTATAAACGCTTTTAAGCAACTTTTAGAGGCCAGAGCAGAGCTTTCTCATCACAATAGTGCTAACAACAAATAGCATGCTAACGGTGCACAGGCCTCACTGCCTGGTTGATGAACCATAAAAATGCTTTATAGATGCAGACAGCGCAGACCATCTAATTTTTGACCCTAAGAGCAGCTTTTACATAATGTCTACTGGGACGAAACTAATTTTACGTCATTAGGCTTCATGAAAAAAAAAAAAAAAAAACAGTATAGCCCCAGTCAGTTTACATTCAAAAATAGCTTGGTAGAAAAGTGCGTTTTCCTAACGATACATGGGAGGAAATGCTTTCGGTAACATTAGAAGAATTGCCTATTAATTAGGTCTAATTTATTTGAATCTGAACAAATTTAATCATGGCCAGTGTACAAAAACTATAGCCCTATATAAAGAAAATATATGGCAAGTTTTACCAAAAGTGTTTCCACCCACACATGTTGAAAAAATGCTCACACTTGTGGCTAAAGTTAGAAGCATCTCTTATTGTATAAGTGGGATCCTTTTTAAATGACAACAAGGTGGTGTGGTTCGGACTTCCATGTTCACACAAATATACACAGTTGTCCAGTATCCCAGCACAGCACAATCAAATGAATGTCATCTATGTCTGTCACTCCTTCACCAAGGTTGTGTGGTTTCTACTGTGAAAATAGCAGCAGTCAGTTGTTAAGAGCCTATAGTGATGGCAGCTGTCACGTAATGTCCTTGAATCAGGCACAACACAAATACACTGGAGATCAAAGCCGACCATCCATCATGCAAGCACTGTACCACAAAGTCTATTATTATGAATGCTATTTTTGTTCATTGTTTATTGTCTTCAAAGGTGGCCGAGTGGGGGATCCAAAAGCTGGGACTGGTCAAATATGCCAACAAGCCTGCGGGAACGTACAGCGGAGGGAACAAGCGCAAACTGTCCACCGCGATGGCTTTGATCGGATGCCCTCCCATTGTCTTCCTGGTGAGACGCAGAGGGATGTGTTGATGTTGAGTAAAAATGATCGAGTGTAAGAGGTGTTCAACAGTAATGTCAGGATTATTTGGTTAAACGACGGTCGTAATTATTCAGGTCACAAGAATAAAAATGAAAGATAACTTATTTAGTTTCAGTCATATATTTTATTTCATTTTTTAAAATATGCATCCATTTACATCACATACAAGTTACCTTTTTATATATTTTAAAGAAGAAATATTACATCTCACGATAATGGTGACACTAAAATGTTATGTTATGAAATAGGTCCAAAATATGCGGCCACTTGCAGCCCTTAGACCAATTTGTCATGGTCCTTGGTGAATTGGCCTAGATTACCAGACTTTCCTTTCTCTACCATCATAATCTCACCACAAACATTTTAGTGCCCTCCATGTCTTTGTTTCAATACGCGGTCCTCAATGAAAAAGTTTTCTGAAAAGCTTTTGAGTCTCATTTGCTGTAGTGAGTTGGTATTTATATCACACAGGAGTGATAAATATTACACAATCGTTTCACAATCGAAGAAAGAAAGTCTAGTTTGATGATTGCACAATAAAATATCCTCTGCTCCTCGAGGGATTTCAAATGCATTAGCTGAAGATTAGAAGCGTGCCTATTTCAGGGTCACCCCCAGGTCATGGTTTAATTCTTTTTAGGAGGAACTAATTTCTTTAGAAAAATGTAAGGCACACAGACCTGTGTTTGCCCATATTAAAACCCTGTTCGGCAGGACTTAAAAGAGAATCCGACAGCCCAGTCTCACTGATGAGAGATTAATGCAGGCATGACTCAGAATTAACTACATCATATGCTTCAAGAAAACACGTCAGTTTATAAGTCATATTTTGGTTGGACCCAAACATCTGGTCAGTTGGTGTATTCAGAAAAATGATCGTCAACCTGCCATTTAACTTATATGAGTCAGTCTCACACTTCCTATAAAAACTTCACTTACTTAAGTTGGATTTGTTTTTGCTTGATGAAATAAAGATGTCAGTATATCAGATGTAGCCTGCCATATTTTTGGTTCACTATTGTAGAGCATAACATTAGTGTTAATTTGGTGCTAATCGCTATGTCAATAAACAATGCAAAACGTTGCTACACATGGTCATGTTTTCTAATGAGGCTCTGGTGTTACTCTCGTGTGGTCAGGTGGTTATGAGTCGCTCAAAGAGTACTGTTTTTTAAAGTTTGTGATGTTTGGTGGCTAACGCTACCTCCCCTATTGAAAATGCACAGCCAGTGTTTGGAGTGGTATCAGCTAAAAGAATTTATTGTGAGCCATCTTCAAATATACTGAAATTCGCTTCAATGGATAAGTAATTGAAATATTTATAAAGTTTGGGTTTTGACTGGAGCGTTCACCCCTGTACTGGAATAACACTTGATCCCATGTCGACATTTTTCTTTTTATCGAATTGTTTCATGGCCTTAGTACAAGTCTATTCTGTTATAATACCAATGAGCCACTGAAAACTAAATTAGAAAATAAAAGTGAAAAGCACTAAATAAATAAATAGTACTTTATCCAGTTTTTTTTCCAAGTGTAGACCATCAAAATTCATTGTCATGCTCCCACTTTAGCAATATTGGACCAATGCTCCACTGCGTCCTTTGTGTGGATGCTACAATAGCTCTGGGACTGCACTATTCTGGTCGGCTGTATTTACTGGAGTGTGCCTGGCCTGCTCTCACTCGGAGGCAGTGGGATAATGTGTTGTCACTTTGTGTGTCAGTTTCACTATTGTATGCTGGCCCGACTCTGGTTTGGGACACTTTGGTCTCCGTGGCGACAGTAGAAAAATACCCCGTGGGATTTGTAGGAGCCTGGAGGAGAGGGAGAGGAGTCCGCCAATGGACTGAGTACTGTCATTCTGTAATCGGCCATGGACAGACAGGCCCTGAGGAGGCACAGAGAAAGCAAGTCACTGCCCCAAGAGTGTCTGGGCACTCTGTGGACAATGTGGCACTTTTTCAGGCATATTTGGGTTTTAGCTGAAGGGCCCTTGTATTTTGAAGAAAATAAATAGTTCATTACAGGATAGGCACATTATTTTTGCACTGTATTGTTAGTTTATTGTTTAATGTTGCACCATAACACTGAGGTACTTTTCTAGTTTTCTGATTTTGGAGTTGGCATTCAAATATAGCCAAACAAACTCATTCTTTTATTTAGTAACAAGGGCTGAACAAACCAGATTGCACTGCTTCATTTAAAGCAGACCTATTATGTAAAATGGACTTTTCAGAGCTTTTAACCTCGTTATAGTCGTTTCCCCTTCACATTTACTTTGCCGAAGTTGTATTTGGAGTAATTCATGCATGTTTGAGGAATCTTTAATCGTATATCTTTCACCGCCATTGATATTCACCTGCTGATATGTGTAGGATTCGCCAGTGTTATACATTCTGGTACAATCTTTTTTTTAATCCTTTACTCGCTAGTTTGCTAAGCAACTATTTATCGGACGTGTCAGCAACTTCACAGTTTTTTTGTGCGGTGACGTTTAAAATGTGCAAGATATAACATGGCAGTCCACAGGTGTCATATTATATAGCAGCCACAAGCACAATACCTCATCTTTAAAGTTTCACTATGTCATTTTTCTAATGGAGGGTCTGCCGCCTGCTTATCTCCATAGAGATTTTATTGCTTTGCCCAGAATGTTCCATAGCCATTAAACGTTATCTATATGGAGACATCTGATCACGCCACCAGGGCAAGTTATAGGTCAAATCATTGTTTTTAGGTATTTTTGAGCAGTAAAAACTCCTGTAACTGAATAACTTCAAGATAGATAGGTTGAATGCCGTACTGTGAAACATTCCAGACAAAGCAATAACACCCCCGTGGAGTCAAGCAGATGGCAGAACCCCTACCAGAAAAGTTACATAATTAAGTTTGACCTGAGAAACAGGGGAATAAGTGCGACATTAGTGCACTGCTGAATGGTCTAGTTCAACTGCAACTGCAAACTTTCAATATTTTTTTCTTCATAATTCATATATTTGCCCTATAATGATAAAGAACCTTGCAAAACCTAGTAGCGACCTAAACCTTTTCAATTTCCTACAAATACCACTACTTATCCAACAATTTTCCAACAGTCAAACTGAAATAAACAAACCAGTGATGCCAAAACTTTACATAGTTGAAAGCAAATTAAAATTCATCTTATCGCATATTATTTTTGTTTTCCAGGATGAGCCAACTACTGGAATGGACCCCAAAGCGCGCCGCTTCCTATGGGACTGCATCTTGAGTATTATTAAGGAGGGCCGCTCAGTTATTCTCACTTCTCACAGGTATTTAATGTTTTTATCGTGCACCATCTTGTGTGCGTTAGACTATATTCAAAGAGTCTGAACAAAACAGTGCTGGTGTGAGGGGCACATTTAGTGATTATAATTGATTTGGTTTCCGCTTAAGCTTAGAGGTATTGTTTCCTCCGTGGCAGGTAATATCGGCAGCCACGAGCTCACTAGCTGCTGTAAAGATTTCATGAAGCGCAGGGCATATTGACTGATAGAAGCTTATTCTTTTCTAAAACAGAGCGTGTCGATATGTTTGCTGGAGCCTTTTCATTATCTAGACTTCCTGGAGCACACTGAAGTTGTCTTAAGTTGTGCAGTGGACTATTTCTGAGAGAAAATATATGCCCGTTTTACACAAAGCTCACCGCAAGTCGATAGGGAACATTTAGCCATTTAGTTTGGCCTCTTTTATAACCTTTTACAAAGAGGTTAGGTTGACAGTGGTTTATTAGTTATTTTCTGGTTTGTTTGAAATTTTTTTTTTTTTTTTTTTTTTGAAAGATGACTCAGTGAAAAGTTCGATTTGAGTGGAATTTGGAGAAAAAACTTTATTGTTTGTAACAGTATCTAAAATATACTGGTTTTCACAATGACAGTAAATCCAGCTGCAAGTTACAAGACAAATGTTTTCATCAAATAAAAAGAGCACTTTGTAACTTTTCTGGTGAAGTGTCCGCCATTGCTGGTCACCCTGGAGATCTTATTGCTTTGCCTGGAATCTTAACACCATATAGCATGGTTGCTGATCAGGTCTGTGGAGAGGTGACCTCACTCACTGTTAAGAGTGCATGTTTTTCAAGATATATTTTGCAATACGTCACCTATAACAGAATAGGTAAGTTTCATGGTAAATGGTCACATTTTTATTTAGCGCTTTTCCACCTTCAGGACACTCAAAGAGCTTTACGTCAAGGAACCACTCACCCAGTCACACACACATTCACACTCCAGTGTACGCAGACACTGGGGGCAATGTGGGTTAAGTGTCTTGCCCAGGGACACAATGACAGCATTCATCTGTGGGAGGTGGTATCAGTCCGCCAAACTGTGGGTCAGTGGATCTGACCGCTCGACCAATGATGTTTATGTCGAGAGCGGGAATCGAACCACCAACCTTCGGATCAGTGGACAAACTCTACCAACCAAGCTCAACCTACTGTCGCCATACTGCGAAACATTCCAGGTGCAATGACATCTCAATGAACACTTGTAGGTGCCTCACCAGAAAAGTTACATAGGGCACCTTCTCTATTTTTAGAAATGCACAGATATTTACTCTGAGTCAATATGGACAAAATCATTTATCTAGTTTCAAATTGATCTTTTATTAGCACCCCTAGCAGGCAATGTGAATAATTTTATTTCTATTTTTATTGTTCTGTCTTACCCTTAATCCATGCCTTCAGGAGTAATAAAAGCTTTGTTATTGGCGCTGGCTCTGCAGTCCATGCTGTGTCCAGTCGTCCATGGCACGACCAGGTGGTAGGGGTTTGTTAAGCGGCACATTCTCCAGGTTTTACAAAGGCATAATCCTAATTGCAACATTCCTCAAAAAGGCATCACAGGTTTTCGGTCCGGATACAGACAGATTCCTGCTTTGGCCCAGGGAAAAAAATGAGATAATAAGAGCTACAGATGGTGCTTCCCTCTCTCTGTAATTACCAGATTAGTCGTCCATTTGCGGTGTCAAAGTAGACTCGTAAAAATAACACGGCTTTAATTGTGAGGGGATTTGTTTTGAGGTACTTAAAATTTCAAACAATTCATAACTCTCTTTATGTTTTCCTTACAGTATGGAGGAGTGTGAGGCGTTGTGCACCCGCTTGGCCATTATGGTAAATGGACAATTCAAGTGCCTCGGAAGCATCCAGCATCTAAAAAACAGGTAAGAGCCCTTCTTCTGTAAGTGTATAATGCCAGATGACGCACATGGACTGGACTATGTAAAGATGAAAGAACCTAGTGACTCATTATGCTCACTTATGCTTTATGTTCAAATGTAAACTAGAAACAACGTGAAATTTCAAGGCGCACAGTGTAACCTTTTACCTCCTGCTTGTCTCCTTATGTTATTGGTTTGCCTGGAATATTTCATATGTGACACAATCAAGTTGCTGGTCAGATCTGTGGTGAACACTCATAATTGAACAGAAGCAGTTTCATGCCATACTATAGAACATTTCAGACAAGGCGATAACATCTCCACCGACTGTTACATTGCCTTTAACGTATACTACGTGTATTGTTTGATTGTTGGAGGAAGTGTCTGGGCTGAGGGAAGTCTGGGAGTCCCTGCTTAGACTGTGCCCCCGTGACCCGGCCCCGGATAAGCAGATGTAAATGAATGGATGGACGGATGGATTTTTGATTGCTTGGTTTGTTAGCCTTATGAAGCAAGTTGTGTCAGGTTTCAGTCTTAAATGCCTAAAGGGCCATTGAATCCTGTATTTGTTTTGTTGTACATCTCTTGTGAAATGGTACATTATTTTGATAGCAACACATGGGTCTATAGTAAACTAATTGATTAAGGTCTGGGCGATTGACTTTCCACTACAGTCTCCTTCTACAGCAGACAGTTGGCTGGTGTGATAGACAACTTGCCTGTCTCTATTAGCTTCAAAGATGTCCTCTCTGCTAAAGCAATAGATTGATTCGAGTTCATTGATTGTGGTGTGCCTATCAAGTTCAATACCTTAAACTCAGTGTCAATCTCGCTGCCATTTAGTAGGTCCTTCACTGACTTCAGTTTAGGTAAGTGTACACGAATAGCAAGAACACTGGACAAAGTAGTTCAGAATGAGGAAATATTTAGATTTTTTACGCAATGTAGATTCCTAACTTTTGTAGATTCTGGCTTATTATAGTTTGAGCTCAGTTTAGCCTTGATGTACACTTGGTTTGGTTCTGTTGTAGTCTTGGTTTAGCCCTTTAGCCCTGGTAGTCCTTCAAGTCTTCTTTCAATATCATCCATTATTTATTAGGGTTATCGACAAATCATTTCCGAGATAATAATCAATATCGAAACTGTTAATGAAACTAGACTTGATTCGAAAAAAAAATGTTGAAAAGATTATAGTTTCCCAAAGCAGTGCTATTCATTACTATTGTGGTATCACAAAGCATTGTACTTGATTTACATAGTATCAAAGTCTGACATTTTTAATATTCGTACAGGACTGGTAACAAGAGAATTTTTGGTCTGGAATCTACTTTTCCATGTTAATTTTGCTTACCCATTGGATTTCGCTTAATGAACCCAGTTAAGGCTTATTTATTAGCTAAAGATTGTCCTGGGGTAATCTCATCAATACGACTCCATTGATCCTACGCCGACAGATCAATTTATAAGGCAAATGTGCTAGCGCAGGTCTACTGGGTCTTAGATTAGCGGCCCCAACATATCGCCATTACCTCCATTTTCTTTGTGCTCCAATAAATTCTGCTTCATCCATCCACATCCTCCCACGTAGCATTAGCCGGACCCCCTTGTGTCACCCCACCCCCCTCTCTCCCCACTCCTATTCTAATATTCATTGCGTTACATTGGGGGCGATCCATTACCTCAGGTTCTGTGCGCTGACAATATTAGCACTCCATTGTGTGATCCACCGCGCACTTTTGCACACGAGCAGAAAAGACACACATTGACTTGGAGTAAGGTGGCGGACGGCGGGAGATCAATACGCCCGGGAAGGGTGGTGGGTCAGACCATTTTTCAAGTGCAGCGGGGGGATTAGGGGAAAGGCCCGCAATGGCAAAGACAGGGCAGAGGTGTCAAGGGTATTTCCAATCAGGGGTGGTAATGTGCTATCATTGGAGGGCAGAGGGAGCGTGGGTTCTCAGGCTATGCTCAGAAATACTGGGCCAGATAGGTACTCGGTAATGAGGTAATATGTGGTGCTGAGGAAAATGTCTTGGTGAACTGACAGTATTATGGCTAAAGTTAAAATGAGGTCTTTCACTTTATCTAAACCAAGTCAGAATAGCTTTACATGCTTTACACACTAGACAATAGGCAAAACTAACACTTCAATTAGGGCTGCACAATCAGAATCAAATCAAAATCTGTTCATTGTTCAATCTTCTTTCAACTGTTTAAAGTGGGACTAAACACCTAAACTCCTACCCCCTCACTTATCAGCTCTATTTGAAATGTGGTTGTGGACGAAGGGGCGTGGTCTGAAGGTATAAGGAACAATGTGATTGATCTAATCCAATCCAAAAGGCCAGGTGTTTGTAATCAGAAACACCTGGCTGTAATCAGGGCAATGCTGTATGATGTCACCAAGCACTTAAAACTGCATTAAGGCCTCACCAGGAATAACCATAGACCATGTATAACCATGTATAAAGAAGTGGACTAAGCGTTCGACCTTGGAGAAGGAGGGCGTCTGATTTGTCTGTTATTACTGTTCATTTGTTGATTTACGGACACAATAGCAAAATAAATACCAGGAACATGTAGAGCGGGTTAATACGAACATTTTAAGACCAAAATGATGAGCCCGACAGCAGCAGTTATGGACAGAGGGGTGGCTGTTTTTCAATAGAAAGTGAATTTGAACCAGTGTTAATGGAGACAGAGGCGTGTCCATGCTCACTTTCTATTTGGAACATCGTCCATTTATATATACACTCTATGGGTAAATTCAATTCCTGAACCAGATCTAATGTAAGACTAAAACTGCAAGAGGCAAGACTAACCCTAAATTAAAAAAAAAAGAAAAAAAGGAAAATGGTAACCGCCCCAGTAATCATAACTTCTTGATGCATTACAGCAACTAGACATTTTTACCTAAAACTTCGCATATGTGTTAAGATGGGGCGGAGCTAGCATGGACGAGCAGTGTAGCAGTTTAGTCCCTCTCAGACATGGGGTAATTGACAGATCCTGTGTGTCGATTACACTCTGTCTGCTGGATGATAGAACCAGGGCTGCGTAAATAATTCATTAAACCACCAGGGGGTACGCAGTAGGTTGGAGCATTGGGGTGGGGCACACAAAGGGTTAAAACGTGTCCTACTTGACTTAACATGCTATCAGGTGAATGGGAACTTCACAGGGCGGTAATGTGGAAGCCTGATAAGCTAGCATCAACAGATATTCCTCCCTAGCGCTTATTTTAGATCTCGATTTACACGCCGTCGAAATGCTATCTCTGAGTTCTCGCCACACACTGAATAATTTCTAATTAAGCATCCCTATCTCGGAAGCGCTCAGTGTAATTAAGGTTTCATGAGGTGGGGGACCCTGATAATGACTGAAAAGGCAATTAAGGACTGCCTTCTCTGTTTTCCTTTCTCGTCACTTTCCCTTGAGTGTTTATGCGGCGATGGTGGCCTGTCAGAATGTCCAAAATACTGCCATGACCCTGCGTGTGACCCCAACTTTTAAAGGTCCTATATCACCCAAATTTGACTCTTGTGAGCTTTAAGCCACGTTAGAATGTTGTTACCTTCTTAGAAACATACCTGGAGTTGTGTTTTGTTTTGTTCACACATATTTGAGTAATCCTTTATTGTGTGGCTGTCTATATCTCCAAAGCTCAAAATGCTCTTTTCTACATTTTTGATGTTATGAAGTGGTAGTTTTCAAATTAACAGCTACCTTTTACCTTTTGTTGAGTAGAAATAGGCAATTCCAGGGCCTTCATGCATTGGCAAATGACATGACGAGGTGGAACAGAGTGTTTTCTGTTTGAGAGAAGAGGCCTGAATATGCAGGATCTGCATGTTACACGTGTGAATGAAACAAAAACTCCACGTATGTTTTTTTTTAATGAAGAAACAGTCTTATAACATTTATATTTTTCATATTTAATTTCTCCTTATTTATTTCCCCTTCATTTATAAGTCCATAAAGGTGATAATTTTTCATTTGGAACATTGTAAATGTTTTCATAAGTCTAATTAAAGGTCACGAAAACTACTTCCTGTTTTCCGGTTCATCCTTTTAAGATAAGATAAGATATGCCTTTATTAGTCCCACAGTGGGGAAATTCCAGTGTTGCAACACAGTTACAGTTAGAGAACAGAAGGAAAATCGTACATGCAATAAAACAAGATAATAGATAAATAGCTAGAAATAATTTAAGAAATAGACTTAAAAATAAACTCTAATATACACATATATATACATATAGATATACAGATAGATTTTACGCAAATGTGAAGTCTTACCCGACAGAGTAACAATTTAAGAAATAATTGGAACGTAAAATATAAAGTTTTCGGTTCACCGGTTTGTTTACTAGCAGGCCAAAGTGTTATATTTTCCATGTGTTCATATGCAGTTTTGTGTGTATATGTAATATTATGCCAGAGCTTATGTTATATTTTATGTGTTTGCTGGTTATGTGTTTGCTGGTTTGCTGTAAGACCATAGTAAATATCAGTGAAAAGAACTCTTGTGTTTGTGGACAAGCGGCATATGTTACATCAGCGTAGCTGATTAACTGAGAGTCCGCTACCTGCTTGTGTCCATGGAGAAGGGATGTTTTGCAATATGGCATTAAAGTCATCTATCTCCGTGTAGATATGCAAGAGATGCCACCAGGTTAAGTTACAGGTCAGACTCTGCTCACAGTAACAATGTTTTTCAAGGTATTTTAAGCAATAATAGATATGTTTAATGCCATACTGTGGAGCATACCAGGCAAAGCAATAACATGACCATAGAGACAAGAAGGTGGTGGATCCTCAACCAGAAAAATTGCATAGTGCTCCTTTAAGTCATAGCAATAGTAAAAAAAAAAAGTTTGGTTTATATTTACCTGATAATATTGTGTTTAAAATAATCATTCAGTGTAGTTTTGTAAGTATTATAGCTTGTTTACCATAACTAATATCATACGTTTTTCAGGCAGAGAGTGGATATTAGTTAGTTTGACTTTTTTTACTGTCCATTTTTCCCAGCATACTTTGTTTACAAATTAATGTGCACAAAAGTGTTATGCCAAGTTATTGTCCAGCTTCTTTTTAGACTATACACAACTGTCTTCTTAATATTATAAACTTTATCTATCTGACCATAAACTGTATATATATAGGCATAGCTAACCTGCTGGCCGCCGTGTTCCAAATAGGAAATGATCATGGGCTCACTTACGACTCCATCAACTCCAATTCCAATTCACTTTACATTGAAACATTGTCACCTCTCTCTGTAATGGCTGCAGTGAGCCTCATCATTTTGGCCTTAAATGTTCGTATTAACCTGCTCTACATGATCCTGATATTTTTATTTCGCTATTTTGTCCGTAAATCAAGATATGAACATACATAACAGATGAATCAGGCTACTACTTTCCCCGAGATAACTCCCACTAGCGTTAGCAACAGGTTTGATTGACAGCGTTGCTAAGCGTCTACTCCATGCTAAACCAGTGGTGCAGGTTTTTCCTCCGTTGGCCTTTCTCTGGATTGGCCCTTTGGTTGTTATGATACTCGTGGTCGGAATTTCAAATATGGAACTCCGCTCCAAATTTACCCCTGTAACTACACTTCTTTATACAGTCTATGTAAAAACCTGGTATATACTGTAGACAGCATTGGAAGTATCATCTTCAGATATATTTTAATGTGATATCAAAAAGACCAACTTGAAACAGCATCACAAATAGCAGTAATTGAATCACGCCACATCAGTGCAGCCTTCTCTGCATGTCATAGTATTCTTTTTTATGTTTAATATTGGTATCATACATCTGAAGTATTTACATCACATTTACAGTACTAGCATGAATTCATCTTCCCTCATACTTCCCTAGCTCTACAGAATCCTATCAGTCTTTTGAAAGGGGGATGGTGCAATTGTCACTCCCCATGTACATCTGACTCTTACCGCTCCTGCTGTGTGCTGCTAAAACATGTCTCTATAGAGCTCGGAATGGAACATCAAAAGCGACTGTTTCCACGGAAATCTATGTTTCTGTCAGTACTGTGTAATGCTCATAGAGATGCATTACGCTAACACTGTGTGACTGATTTATGAGCTGATTGTGACCAGAAATGTAGCCTGTTCTGGGAGTGCATGTGTGAATGGGGGTCATTATAGAGTGTTCTGGCATTTTGTACTCGTCGACTTACTGAAAAGTATGTGTGAAGGGGGCTTTATTTATTCCTCCCTGTTGGCGCTGCATGTTATAAGCCTGTCCGTCCGTGTGCTTGTTAGTTCACCCCCCCTTTAGTTCTGACGCTGACCCAGTCTTTATCACCTCTGTGCCCTTCTGCCACTTTAACAAGCCCGCTTCTGTGTATCAATCACGCCCAAATGAGCCCAAATAGGCTGTTTAAACCACTGGAGGGGACGGTTTTATGTGCAATAAAGGCTGAGGATTTGGGATGAAAAGAGTGTCTTAAAGTGCCACTGCCAAATTTTATTGTATCAGTCAACACTTCCTCCTACAATAACTGCACAGCTTCATTTTTAATTAGAAATAAATAAAACTTGTCCTGTGCTATGGCCAAGGTGATGGGTCACAGGACAGTACAATGTGGACAAATATAGATGTTATCATCTATACGATAATATTGAAACTTACTGATTAACCCCCCAAAAACATGATTCTAAATGTACAATACTGTCAAAAAACATTAGATGCAATACATAAAGAGCAGAATAACACTTAAGTATTAATTTGTATCATGAGTTATGTATTTATTTCTGAAATCATTGCCACAAAGTGTCCTGAGACTGGGCCTTCACACAGTTTTACATAATTACATCGAATAAAATAAAACAAATGGTAGGGCACAAGTGTCCTATTTGAGAGTCAATAACTGGACCCCACTTCCTTTCAAAAATTGGCAACTTTAGCTGTAGTTGAGCTGTTAACAGTCCCATCATATAAACATGTCTATTTTTTATACCCACCTATCAATGATTGTCACATTGATTACTTTAAATTTCAGACTAAACTATGCCTTAAAATTGACAGTACGGCACCAACACGCCATCAACACGGCATGGACATACCTGCATGTTTAGAAAATAAAATGGCACCAACATGGCCATCTGCTTTTACTCCCATTGAAAGCTTTTGTCTTTATGCCAAACTTACGTGCTGTGGCTCTATTTCCTTCCTTGATTGACAGATCTATTGCCTTTAACTTAAAAGCTGCATCATATGCATTTTCCGGGTGTTTTTCATGATGAGGGTGTGAGTAAGATGCGCAAAATGACAGTTCAAAATCAAAACTAGAGTACTTTTCAGCACATAATCTTTCCCCACGTCCGTCTCACTTTTGTGTTTACTGCTAGAGAGTGCCCTCCGGTGGCCATTAGCCAGTAAAAATCTATAAATTAGCTGCACCGTTGTATAAGCCGCAGGGTTCAAAGCGTGGGAAAAAAGTAGCGACTTAGTCCGAAAATTTATGATACCAGCTCTGAAAATACACTAATTGTCTCTCCACTCTTTGTTCCTATTTTACACTACTCACTGTCTTGTGTAATAATATGGAACACATTTTGTCTAATGATATAGAACACCTCATCATTGCAAAAATTGCATTGTATAGAACTGACATATTAAAGCTTATGAGCCAAAAAAGAAACACTACTGTTCTGAAAGTTGTACAATCGCTACAATTACAAATTAGACATTGCTTTCGAGAGGGCATCTGATGTAAAGTATTTGCCATGTCAGTGTACAAATCTCTGCAAGGTATTTGGTAGATGTAACCTTAACACGTAATATTATTTTTTCTTCATACATTTTAATTCATAGTTTTTTTGGCTGTTTTTCTTTTTTCTAACAGTTGACTCAAACAGCCCATATTCTGCCTTTTTAATCAAGTGAGAAAAAAAAAAAAATTATAGCCATTTTATGGAATTCTGGCTCCTCTACCTCCGATCATCCTTCCTTTCAGCTCATAACATCCTTCTCCTTACCTGTCTTGCTTCTGCCCAATTCAAATCAATCATGGATTTTGTGAATGGCTGACAAAAAATATTGCTGTAAAAAGTGGAAGAGGTTGTAAATAGCACTTTAATACACCGGAGCGGCTATGTGCTAGCTCCCGGGTGCTAAGTAAACCCAAATGAAGTGCAAGAACCAATAAAAGCAGCTTCAAACCTCCCTATAATCTTGTCAGTTAGCAAGGACACCCACTAGCCTGTATTTTCAGATATCGTTCACGTCCCAGCAGCCCTGCTTCTTACTTATCCTTGCTTAAAGTGCACCATGATATAAAAGCGTGTGCTAAAGTGCCTTAAATGCATTAGGGTAATACGGTGTGAAAGCTAGAGGAGTTTTTTACAAGACTGTTGTCAAAAAGTTTGGATCAGTCCCTGAAGTTGACGTGGAGACTATAAACTGCATTTCAGCACTGCAGGTGGAGCATTACGAGAGTAGTTGTTTTACATGTGTCAGTGTTGAAGATGGATGGTGAAAAAATTTAATTAAAACAACAAAGGCAGATGCTGTGTGTTCACTATATTACTTAGAAATACATGTACAAATATATTATGCAAATAAGAAAAGTACACATCACCACTTGTTTGACTGCACTGTTACTCACATAAGCAGATCTTTTATTGCATTTTAACAGCCTTAACGTATTTAATTTAGCGAGCATCAAACTTATCATTCGTCATTAAAGCCAAGCAAATAGCACTTCCAAGGACTGCACCAATCGCCCCACAACTGAAGTATTTTATAAGGTCGACGATGAACTATGCACGGCCAAGACTCTCCCTGTCATAACTTTTACAGAGCTGCTGATGGCCTTCGTGTTAGATTGCTTTTGGAACATATTATTGCATGCTAACGTCTTGTAAATATGAGGAGCCACTGCAGCAGAGAGACAGCGCTAATCACTCAAAAGCATAGTTACTGCAGTCTTATTTTGCGATGTTAGCTCAAGGACGCTAAGTGGAGTCTTAATATTAGGTGCAGTTAAATGAATGGGAACTTTTCAGATAATATATTGTACATTTTGGGGGTCATTTTTTACACAATGTAAGATGCAGTGGTGATTGTAATAGTAGATGGTTTATGTTCTGTTGTCACATGTCATGTTGCTACTGCAACCACACCCAGTACTCGCCTGCTGGTTCTTCTTAGTTTATTTGCTTACATACACCTATTCATTTTCACCAGACAAAGTTTGCTATTTATGCAAAATATTTGTCAATATTTTTGCAGTAACCTAACGGGACATATGAGATTAAGTCAGTACAACCACTTTCTGTTTTCGTGTTGGCACAGTAACTGGTTTGTATTAACACTTCTAAACACTCCACACTTTGGGCTGAAATATGGTTGTATAGTCTTAGGCATAAGACTTGCAGGTATGTGCACATCTCTGGTGCTAGGCTACTGCAGCGACCTAGAAAATGAGAGAAAGTCTGCACACTTACTCCAAAACTGTATTTAATAAAGTGACATAGTTTCTATCACTGGATGACCTGAGCATGATCCATTGATTTAAACTTTGCTTCTGTAATCCTTGGCAACGGTTAGCACTTCCACTTCACTTCTGTGACTGGGCTTTTTTGAGTGGAGTTTGGATGTCCTCCTATGTGTGTGTATGTTTCCTCTGAGTGACCCAGTCTCCCTATCTCCAAAACATTCTGGTCAGGTTGAACCACGATGGCGACATGCACAGTTCCAGTGGCTCAACCCCTCTATCCTGCATGTGTACCAGGGAGTAAACTGTACATCAATTTGTTTTTTCCTGTTTGGATCATTATGACTTCTATTTGAGTGAGATTTTTACCAGAGTAAATAGCGCCAGTATTTTTTATTTATTTATTTATTTGATTGGGACAATGCATGTTAATGAACAGACATGATTAAAGTTAAAGTAAACACACCTGATTATAGCCAAAGGCTAATTTCCACCCATTGTTCCAAGAGGGGTCTTTTTTTAACAAAAAACAAGTGCCAGTGCACATACGCACATATTCAAATAACTCCATCCTCTGCTTGCTGCGGCTGCTGCTTACTGGCTGAAGTCCAAGCACTCTGCTCTTGATCCCAACAGGCAAAATCCCACTTTTAAAGACCCCAGCCGTCTGCACCCCCCACCAGGCTCTCCACCAACTCAGTCATCTCTCATTCATAACCTGCTCAAGTTTTCTCAAAGACTTCCCGCCTGATCAAAGCCGTCGGACCACTGCGTGCACTCTGCCGCGACCTATTGGCCCCAGCTCTGCTCTCCCCCACGGACACAAATACAAGAGTTTGGGTGCGGTCGGGGTGACCTTTTAGTGCTCTCAGATGTTAGGAAGCTGGCCAAATTATTTTCTGGCTTCTTTCCTGCCATGGCCTTATCTGCGTCGAGCTCCTGTTTGTTTTAAATTACATGGCAGGACAGACAAGGAGGGAGAGTCAGACAGAGAGAGAAAAATAAAAATGAATGAAAAGAAGAAACTTTACAATGCTGCACTGCGCCACTATATCATATCTCTTTATGTAAAGTGTTATGAAAGGAGTAATGTGGACTTTGTGGTATTGGCTTGTTTTCTAGCATAACACAGTTTTTATTTGTTCAAAGAGTGCATTCAAATTGGTTTATACCAGTAAAAGCTATTTTTAGTTTTAATAATAGAATGGAGTTTGCTGTTATATGGAAAATATTAATTTCAGAGTGTGTGAACTTGTGGACACAATTTGTCAATAGAAGTGTCAAAAGTGCAATAAACTGACACCACCAGTTGTATATACAGTAGTATTTATTTTTTTTTTTTTTAGTACAACCAACATTTTAAAGGATTGGAACATACTAGCGCTAGTCAGTATGCTAATAGGTGTGCGAGCACCCATTCAGGGCCTGAATGATTATGCAAAATAAATAGACTCAGGTACAGTTCACACTTGCAACCCAATAGACCTAGCTAACAAACAGAAACCGTAAACAATAGGTGTGTTAGTTTCAGTGTAGTTAGAATTGGAAATTTGTTTGAAACATTTTTTGTAAACAGAAATACAAAGAAATTCTCTTTGTAGTCACCTATTCATTTCCATCCTGCTATACTCCGTATTTATTCTTGTGCATTACCCCCACCCCCTTATTTAAAGTGTCACTCATACCTAGAGTTTATTTGAGGGGAGCAAGGACTGCAAGTAAATCAAAGATGAAAGAACGCTGGCGGTTGTAAATACAGAATAAAAATGATGAATTTGATGAATGCAATATTTCCCCCAAAGTGACGCCTGGAGTCTGCTAGAAATGCATGAAAATAGTCAAAGTGAAAGAATGAGTGTAGGTTCATTGATAAGTGCTTTTTTTTTTTTTTATTAGTATTTTGCGTTTTGGTTCAGCCTGGCAGTCCTTAGGCGAGACATATTTCTTGTGCCGACAGCCATAATAAAACAGAGGGATTACAGTTATAGTCTTGATTGGATGATGAATTAAATGTGACGCGGTAGGCTACTGTGAGTTTGTGGTGTGTTTTGTTGGTAATGGACTCAGGGTTTGGGAAAAAAAATTATAATAAAGTCCTTAACACAGTAGGGATGGTTTGCGGTCGCAGATGCTGTGTGTTATTTCAGGGAAGATTAGGATTTGGAAGAGAAGCCAAGCAAGATGCAGGCGTCAAAATAAACAATGCATTTTGATAGAGTAGAGCTGAGGGACAAATGGCATTGTTAAGGCTCCTTCTGGTTTGGTCCAGGTTTAGTCCTGATGTAGACTTGGTTTGGTGCTGGTCTAGTCCTGGTTTAGTTCTGCTTAGTCCCGGTTGGATCCTCATTCTTATGCAGTGTGTGGAAGTGTGACTATACCCTTATTTGCTTTTAAAGGCGTGCTATGTAACGTACTTGTCTCCATAGAGATGGTATTGCTTTGTCTGAAATTAAGCTTATCTATGTTGTATTTATTGAATTACAGTTATATTGCATGGATATCTACTGTCAGCAGCCTCGCCTCTCCACAGATCTGACCTTGTTTCTATGGAGATGGATAAGTTTAATACCATTCTGTGAAAAATAGCAGTATATCTATGGTGATATGCATAAATCTGAGCACCTAGCATGTTTTCATATTAGCACAGTTGTAATATGTGAAAGTTGCACATAGGTACAAATTATTGGGTATAAACTACTATAAACTCAAACAACAGACAGAAAACAGAAAACTGGAACTCCAAACCAAACTTTATTTACTTTTCTTTTTAAAGGCAGTGGGTGGAGGAGTTCAGTTTGTTTGTTGACGTGTGTCAGTGCCACTTGTCAGAACTGTCAAACAGCATTGACAGAAGAAGACATAATAAACATGATGAAATAAACTGGACATATATAATTTTTTCAATAGACACACTTAACACAAGCTTTTTAATTGTAATACAAATAGCAATGTACCAGCTTTCAGTCTTTGGATTTCAAAGTGAGGAAAAAATAAGGCTGTTGCCATAACAATTAACAACTCCAAACCTATTATTTTTGTCTTTTGAATGGTCAAGGTTCTTAAAATGGTGCCTATAAAAAGAAACTTTAACCCATGAATACATAAGCTGAATATAGAGTTTTACTTTTTGGCCTCACTGTCATTCACATGTCATTCAAGCGTTCAAAGACAAGTGGAGGTGAAGTGATGAATTTAAATAGCTTACAGTGGATTAATGTCTGTGTGAATGGTTGTCTCACTGTATTAGCATCCTAAGTGCTAACCCCGGCGAAGTACAAGGTCTATACTGCTCACTTTAAGCATCTGGGATAGCTTACAGCCTTAGCCACCCATGGAAGCAAGCAGTACAAGTTATACAAATGACTCAATTACCGCCATTTTAAGTATTATAACTGTATACAATCTTTTAAGCCGGCACTAATGGCCAGTTTTAACGAAGCAGAACTCTTTAAAAGGGCAGTAGCACTTCTATACATTCTTGCTTTATACCACCCATAGAACCAATGTATTTCATGGCTAATCAAGTTAAATGTGTGTCCACTTTTAGAAACTGCATAACAGCTTATTTCTGGGATCCTGCGGTGTATCGCCCGGACAGTGCTGAGGGTTAAAGCTAGAGGGCGCTAGCCAAATGAAGCGTTGTTAAGCTGGTTGTTACAGGGCTCTTGCACAGTATCCAGCTACGGCTCAGTACAAATTGTGTTGTGAAGTTTCATGGGGATGGCTTTGATCGGCCACGCCGTGCAGCCCCTCAGGAGGTAACACTGAAGACCTGCTTTCAGATCCTCCATTTTGTGTGTAGCACCTGGAAATGTGCAAAAAGTGTACAGCGGCCAATTGCATCATGTCTTTCAAAATACAGCTGTCAGATTGTGGAAGAGTAAATATGGTTTATTTAAAGGTGAGGTCCTGGCTTGAGTCCAGTTTAAACCGACCCTCGGTTTGGTCTTCTTCAAATCCTGATTTAATCCAGGTCTAGTTGCAGGTTAATTTGGATGTGCGAGTGTGCTCTCATGTAGGAATACTCAAAGATATACTAGAATTGGTTCCCTGGCCAGCCAAGAAAGCACATTTTTCCAGTTCTTTCTGAAGATATGAGTCTGGTCAACAGTTCATCTCCCTAAATTCAGAGGGGTGTGATAGACAGGTGGATTAGCCAATCAGGGACGCACATAGCCTGTCTGTATCAAAACAAATATGGCTGCTTATGAGGGAAAGAGGGGAAAAAATCTAATTGGACAGAAAAAAAATGCAAATGCAAACAATGAAAAAAAAAATGGATGAGTTGAAATACTTTTTGTTTTTCCTTTGCTGACCTCTAGAGGCTTCCTGTGGCAACTTCAGCCATAACACATGTTCTTTGCTAAAGTCCTAAGCCCCTTCAGCTTACAATAACAGATCTAAACAATACTTTACTTTAAACTATATATAATGTCTTATTCTATTGTACTTTATGTTAAAAAAAAATCTTTGGAACGGAACCTTTACTTTATATTGGTACCAATCCAACACACAACTGAAAATGAACTCTCTTGGCTGAGGTTATAAAAGAAAGTCTTGGAAAACAAGCTTCCACTTCATTATTGACACAAGCTAGGTGCCATTAGCATTGTACGCGATGCCAAATTTGAATACGGTTCAGACCTCTTGCGGCTAATGAGCCTTAAAATGATGCTAGTCCCATAGTCACATCTGCGCAAGCTTAAAGGAGCCACCACTTATTATGCATCCCTCATATCGCATCTTCCCATATGCAAACTTAGACTATTTCTGCACGGCGACTATTCAACTTGAAGTGTTTTAACTAAAGGGGACTGCGCTACCCATGGGTCTATTCATTCTCTTCCACGGCACTGGTACGGAGCGGCGCTAGCTTCCCCCTCCTCCCACTGGGTTTGAGTGGGCCTGTAGCTTATTCACCATATCTCTAATTGCCACTAAGGGAGGCTGCGGCGCGCGTAGCATGTAGCAGCGCAGCAGCCCACAATGGACATTTCAATGAGTAAATCCAACATTAGGGAATTAATTAGGCAGAAAACAATGGGTCATAAGAGTGCTAACGACAGAATAACAAGGCTCACGCGCTTATTTGGTGCTCAGCCCACATGCCGCGCAGCTGGGAGGATGCACAATGCTAATTAGCTGTACAGTTAAACTATGGCCTTGTTAAACTAAATATAAGGTACAAGAGATGGTTTTACTGCTAAAACATGCTAATATTACATGTGGATAGACTACAAGTTAATGCTAAATAACTAATGCAAAATAATATAAGTTTTTGTTTTTTATTGTGTAAATTTAAATGCTGTACGTTTGAAGACAAAAAAAAAAAAAATTATTTCTGTACCTATTTCTATTTTTTTTTTTTATTTTCCGTAAGGGGGAATAAACACCTAAACTCATCCCACAACCACATTTCAAATACAGCTGCTAAACTGGGTTGTACCTGGAACAGGTGCCAGAGTTGAAAAGTTTGAACTCGGGGAACACGGGGGAATTGGCTGTGCCTCTACATGTTTCAAGCGCCTGCACTCAAATGCAGACGTGTCCCACTAGAGCCGTTTGGTGCGATTTTGACTCCGCGATGTGAACTCAAAGTGACTGGTATCCACATTTGTTTTTAATCAGGGCAATCCTGCTTGATGTCACGTAGTACTGTAAATTGCAGTGGCCACTGAAGGCAGCACACACTCTAATTGTTTTGACTGTTTTTACCTAACTTGTAGTAAAATTGCCAAAAATTACTAGGGATAGAAGACAATGCTAGTCTTTAGTTGCTCTTTAATAGTATTACAGTAGTATAGTGCTTTTTTTAGACATGCATTATTTATTCACCCCACACTTGGTGCTATTGTAGCCACAGCTGCTCCGGGGTAGACTGGTGGAAGTGAAGCTAATTTGCATTCAACCTCCACCAGTCACTCACACACATTAATAAGCAAGGTGGGCGAAGTGTCTTGCCTAAGGACATCGCAACAGTTTGCACTAGACCAAAGCCTCTGGTCTTCTCAGCAGTCTCCCATTACCGGGCCAAACCTTGATTAGTTTGTATGAAGTGTATAAAATGTGTTTGATCTGCTAATAATCTAATCTTAAAACGAGAAGTCCGTTGATTTTGTTTCTCTAAGTCCTTTCACCTAATATGAAAATATAATTTGGCAAAATTGTGAAGCTAATAACGCTCTAACATAGAATCATGCTCTAATTAAAACAGGTAGATTTCACCTCCCAGTCTAGTAATAATCTCTTTGTTTGTGCAACCTTCTGAGATCCATTTATTTATGTTGCTGTGAGTTGGAGCACATATTTTATCAGTTTATCGGAGTTTTCGTTTTTCTTTCTGTTTAAAAAGCTGCCCGCTGCTTTTGGAAACGAGAGAGCACAGCCAGAGCAAACTAAACACAAATCAAAACAGAAGATTCGGAGCTGAAGGGGGTCTGAGATGGGCTGCTAACGTTCAACAGTCCATCCTACCAACATTTTTGAATTATAATCACAGTATGCAGTATAAATACAAGTGAAAACACGCTCAAATGTCGGCATATTAGAAACCCGACTGTTTATCAGACTAAAATGTGGCATATTGAGTTCTTAATGCAATCCCGCTGTACATTGCTTTCTTTGAATCTGCAGAAATAAACAAAATTGCTTTTTCATACCACTGAAATGGATTGAGACTGGAACATTGTGGCCAGATGTCTATAACAACTTGCTTACAGCACTTTCTGCTAAATAAATAATAACTCAGATGTCCGACTCACTCAGATTCCTAACTCTTAAGACTCAAACTCTAACTCTAAGGTTGTTTCTTCTTATATAGTATGGGATTTTCTGTTGGTGCCATGTATTATTTGTTGTTTTTATTCTCAATTAATTGCTATGTTATGTTTCTTTTGTTTTGTTATTGGGGCGGCAGTAGCTCAGTTGGTAGAGTGGTCATCCTCTGATCCAAAACTCTCGACATAACAAAACATCATTGGTATAGCGGTCGACTGCCCCACAGGTTAGCGGTGCATTTTCAGCTCCCACAAATGAATGCTGCTGTTGTGTCCTTGGGCAAGACACCCCCCTTACCCCCAGTGTCTGCGCAAACTGGTGTATGAATTTGTGTGTGAGTGGGTGTATGAGTTTCATTTATGTAAAGCGCTCTGAGTGCCTTGAAAGGTAGAAAAGTGCTGTATAAATCTGACCAATTACCAAACATGAAGAATTCAAAAGAAACCAGATTACTCACACTTACTTATGACATGTCCATAATGTCATAACTCTAGAAATCAGATAATGATCAGATTTTTGGTGTGCTTCTAAACATGTAGCCAAAGTAGGGCCAAACATTTGAGTCAATTTTTCAGAATGATTTTAGATTTAGTGTCTCTTTTGTGTTCTTAAAGCTGGGTATCTCTGCAAATTCTTAGTAGTAAATAACTGCATATTATTATTGATCTGTGCTCTCTCCATAAAGTATCTGATCAATCACAAACCCTTATGCAATGCTATAGAACATTTTAAGATGAGTGCATGTTGTTTGTGCTATGGCTGTCCACCCTGCTTTGTTTTGCCATCTAAAAAAGTGTTTTTAAAGCTGACAAAAAATGTATAGATGTAAATACTAGTAATGTGCTGCTGGTTTGTAAGAGCTTGGAACAAGGTACCTCCTGTTTGAAAATTACTTCCAAATTGAATATAAATAAGAATAAATGTAGGGTTGGTGCATTTTGTTTGACCATGTTATGCCCTTTCATGTTTCCAGGTTTGGCGATGGCTACACTCTGATTGTGCGGGTAGGGGGCGCTCCTCCTGCCCTGGGGCCTGTAGAAGACTTTGTTTCGCAGACGTTTCCTGGCAGTGTCCTAAAGGAGAAGCACCATAACACACTGCAGTACCAGCTTCCACACGCTCCCGGAGCTCTGGCCAACATCTTCAGCCAGCTGACAGTGCACCAACACAGGCTGGCCGTGGACGACTATTCTGTGTCCCAGACAACGCTGGACCAGGTGAGAGCCAACCACACGTTTAGAGCAGAGCAGACAGAGCGGGGAGCCTCATTATCCCAAACTGGACCTGTTTAAGTTTAAGCGAATTACAGAAATGCAAATGTAGTGTTTCCCACAGCACTTGTTACCACTGTTAAGGGGCTTGTGTTCATAGAATATTATGCAAAGTGCGACTTTTACTTAAGGTAAGTGAAAGTAGCATTTCATGCTTTGGTGTTGATATCTTCATGGAGGTTAGCTTAGTTGGTTAGCTGGTGGCAGATCCACCACTTTTCTGGTGGTGGGTCGCCCACCAGCTAACCCACCACCTTTCTCTGCCACCAGAGATGCTATAGCTCTTCTTGAAATGTTCCTCATTTTGACATTAAACATAACTACCTCCATGAAGTAAAGCAGGTGCCACCAGGCAGTTACAGGTTTGATCCTTAGAGAGGCTCACTCAGTAAAAAGTTAAGTCAAGTTTTTTTGAGCAATGAAAACACCAATAATATAGAGCAGAAAATTCCATACAAAACATAATCATGGGCATGAGGAGGTGAGGGGCCCTCCATGAGAAAAGTTACTTAGTGGAGCTTTAACCCAAATGTCTTAAGTCTATAACTTCTAAACTAAAAAGTCTAAGATGTATTTGTGTAAACTATAGAACTAAATTTGCTATTGCAACATGAAGTATCCTACAATGTTCAATATAGGTTTGTTTAATATCTGAAAGTATCTTTGAACAAATCATGTAATTTTTATCTGATAATTTCTAAGACGTCCGAGCAGTAGTCAGTGCACATCTCCCTCTGCAGCTCCAGCTTGAGATTGGTGGCTGCATAACGTGAGGCCAGGTGCTTCAGACCTGGTCAGTGAGATAAACCAGGCGCTGCAGAGCACAGAGCGACTGCTGTTTTTCACATGGCCCCAGGGGCCTGATGTAATCATGCTCTTACACATGAGAGCGCTTCTGCAGGCGCCTGTTAGCCAGTGTTAGCTTAGCGTTAGCTCAACAGTGGACAAGAAACAGGGGCAGACCTGACCCCACAGCCTGTAGAGGTCACCACTGCAGTGACTGTTAAGATGAGAGCTAAGAGTTACAGTATATTGGCCTAAAAATGGACATCAAGGTTTTTCAGAGGTATAAATACATTACGTAGGCTACATTATCACATCTTCTTCTACATGGTTTTGCAATATCTGTTAAATGACTTACCAAAATGTTATTGATATTCCTTGCCCTAGCTTCAAAGATCTCTCACTGGTGATACATTTAAACAAGCTGCCATCTTGGTGGTTCCCAAATAAAACTGCTATACAAAAATTAACATTCACACTTTTTTTTTTCTCAGAATAAACACACAAACTCAAATCTAAATAATTCAGTAAAGTTAAAAATACAAGACTGCATGTGTCTAATTAACAGTGTTTGTAGGTTTTAGGTCAGTAGTAAAGGCACACACTATCACTAATCCTCTAAACTGTAGCCCCATTGTGCAGTGTTATACAGTGTGTACAAATCCTTCTAATGATGTTTCAGCCGATACAATCTCGTACTAGAACGGACTCCCAAAGCCAGCTCTCCATCTCCGAATCCCAGCTCTCTCGGAATATGATGAGGAAAACAAGCTAGCGCATCAGTGAGCATCAGTCCAATACGAGCCAAAGTCACACACCAATGAAGATAATGCATAATTTTTCTAGTTTCTGTAAAGCACAAAAGCTGTAGTTAGTTTGACTTGATGTGTCCACTATATTCTGCACCTATCCTCCCTCTCTTCACATTGATACTCGACGCAGCATTTTGGAAACAGCCTGCCTCCTCCGTGATAACCTCACCAACCCACTGGCCTGTGTCAATGATTGTTTTTCCTCGGCAAGTTTTGGATCAGAAGTCTTGGCCGTCACATTTCAAGAAACTTCAACATTTAGGATTTGGATAAAATGTTACAAAGACCAAATTTCAAACTACAGATCCATTTTGTCTGAGATAAAAACTTTATGCTAACTTTATGAGCTTTAAACCATATTATACATGTTTTTCCACAGTCATTCAGTGGTGGACAAAGTACTCAATTTGATTACTTAAGTAAAAGTACAGATACAGAGTGGAAAAGTTCATCAAGTAAAAGTATCACACGAAAAAAAAAAATCAACATAAGTAAAAGTATTTAGGTAGTACCTATTTAAAAATTTACTTTAGGAGTAAAAAGTATTTCAGACAAGTGTTGTTAATTGTTAAAGTGTTAAATGTGGTGATATTGCTTAAAAAATTATACATATTTTGGTCAACAGTCAATTTCTTATTTTTCTTATGAATTTTGCATATTTATTTTTGTTTGCTCTAAGCCGAAGCTTGAACTTGAAAACTTTAGTCAGGATGTTACCACGGACAAGGTAACAATAACCCCTGAAATCACATGAAAAGTACTTTTTACTTTTCTTTCCTGTTAAAAAATGTAGTGGAGTAGAAAATACAGATACCTGCCGTTAAGTGTAGAGAAGTAAAAAGTAGTATGTAAAATGTACTTAAGTGAAGTACAGATACCTAAAGATTCTATTTAAGTACAGTACACAACTTGTACTCAGAGTTGTATTTTGAGTGATTGACGTTTTAATGCTTAAAATGCTACCCAAAGCTTCATAATTTCTCATGATTCGTTGAAAGTCATAAATGTAGGGTTAAAATGTATTACTCAAAAATAAAACGGCATAATTATAATTTTAAAAAAAAATCTAATATTGCAGTTGTGGATTAGGAGATATGAATAAAAGGGAATATCCTGTACATAAGGACTAAAATGGCTGCCGAAACAAAATACAACATACATTCAGTGCAATTTTTCAATATGTTTTAGCATATTTTAATGGAATACCTTTCATTCATATAAATTCATCTATTTCTGTCAAGGTCACCCACCTATAGATATAATTCCATTTTCTGTGACTGTTAACTTGCCCAAAACATCTTGGCTAGTAGATATTGGAAGATCCCTGACCTCTTGTTGGTAACTTTTAACTAAAGGACAAGTCGCCCCATCTGTGCTCAATATTTACCAAATCCAGGCAGTAAATAAATCATTTGTGGTACGTCTGGACAGCGTATTAAAATCCAGGGGGCGCCGTGAGAAACCTGTGAAGACCGGAGCGTCACCTTTCAGCGTGTGATTTATAGAGAAGAGGCTTGACCTATGGAGCAGCAGCCGACCTGCTCCACAATTACTATTGATCCACAGCAGGCCGGAGCCCGTGGTCAGGACCAGAGCAGAACAGGGCAAAACAAAGAGGGGGGAAACTCTTGGTAGACACAGAGAAAAGACTTCTAGAAATATTTGGAGTTGCAATTTTCAGTTCAATAAATATGGTCAAAGTTTAAAGTCTAGAAAACCAAAAAAGTTAAAACTGGGATGTTTGATTTTCAGACCATAAAAGGAGGAAGTAGTTATACATCTGGGTCTAACTTGTTCCTATCACTCTCACAAATCCTTTGGCACTCACCCATCAATCCATAACATGTACAAAAGGTAAAATCTCAAGCCTATTTCAAGACTGGGGCAACAGTAGCGCAGTTCGTAGAGTGTTTGTCCACTGACTCAAAGGTTGGCAGTGCGATTCCAGCTCCCACAGGTGAATACTGTCACTGTATCCTTGTGCAAGACACTTAACCCACCTCACTCCCCCTGTATAAATGGGTGTGTGAGCGTTTCCTTGATGCTTTGAGTGGCTTGAAGGGGGAAAAGCGCTATATAACAATGTAACCATTTACCAAGACATTTAAACCCTCTGTCCCAGCTGCTCATCAGTTATCCAGTTTGGCACGCCTCACCTCTGCCCCATCGCCCTCACCCTACCTTATCCGGGGAAAGACATCTCTTAAATGCCCAGCACACAGCTCATCGCACATACTGTATCTTCCGCCTGGGTCCTAATCGTGCAATAAAACTTTTAATGCCCATTTATCTGTGTCTCCAGGTTGAAATGAAGTTCTCTCATGAGGGATTTATTAAGTATACCTTATATTACAAATCTTTGGAAGTGCTGCTTTTACAGTATACTGAGGGAAAACTATTTAGTCATTTACAAGTCAATTGATTTAATCTGTTACTCAAAAGAAAAAATATTTATGTCTGCTTTTATTTTTTGCAGGTCTTTGTAAATTTTGCCAAACACCAACATGAAGACGCGACTTACGACAATGAGGTGGACACTTCAGATGAGCTGCCATTAGAATCTGTGAAGACAAAAGACTCAGAGACGCACATGTACAACTAGTCTGGAAGAAGTATTTAGTATTTAAGTTGTGTTTTAGCTGCTGCAGACTACAACTTTCATCTAGTTGAATGTTTACATTTGACACCAAGCAGAGAAATCACTGCTTGCCTCACTCACCAGCAATATTTTTTAACTTTATTTCAATAGATTTTACCAACACATTTTTAATAATACAGGAAATGACTAGAATTATGGTCAAAATAAGTTTCCATAACGATAGATTTTCAAGATACTAGTTTAGTTTAGTTTAGTTTAGTTCATTTATTTGAAGGACAAGTTACATTAAAAAGATGGCTGCACCAGATTTAGCACAAAGCCACTGTTGGAGAATATATCAAATATGTGATTTTGAGTACTGTAGTTTTAACTTCAGACAGCTCAGTGTTCTGTCCAAAATGATACTGTCTCTTTAAGAATTCAGAAGAAACACTGTATAGTTATTTGAACTGACACTTTTGTATGTCCAATAATAACTCTTAATATTGTAATGAAAATGTCTATATTTATACCTGAATTTAAAGGTGCTCTATGTAACTTCACGGCCTATAATATTGTATTTTTTCAATAACAATTATCTATATAGCTTTAAAAAAATGCCTTGAAAAATGTGGTTTCTGAATGTGAGCGGTGTCGCTTTTCTGATTGCACCCCGTGTTTGTCTCCATGGAGATGATTTAATGCCATACTGGGGAACGTGCTGGGAAAGCAATAACATCTCCATGGGGATAGCAAAAGAAAAATTCTCTTCTGGCAACTGGACAAAAGCTGGAAATGTTTGCTATGGATCCTACATGGACGACTGAGGGTTTACACAGACATCTCCATGGAGACGAGCAAGTGGTATACTCTCCACCAGAAAAGTTACATACTGCATCTTGAACTTGAATCTTCAACTTAAAAATTCCTTGAAAGTAGGAGCCGCAGGGTTCCACCAGGCAGACAGCATCACCGTGGGTTATTAAGCCATGTTTGTGTCTGTGGGGGTGGAGACATTCTGTTTCTACATCTCTGAGAAATGTCAAACACCAGCTGTAAGTTCACATGCTGTATAATTAAGAGTACATATTTTATTATATATTTTAATATCGCTAAGACCTGAGTTAAAGTTGGTATTTTTAAATTAATGATTCTGTCTCACATTTGGCGCTGCCTGTGGTTCTCTGCTGGTCTGATTGACCCATTTTTATTTCCAATCATTTTACTGTGACCCATTTTTTTACTGAATTAAAGTTGTATGACACGCACTTTTGAGCTCAGTTTCACAATTTCATGAAATAAGAACTTTATAATGTCTTTGAGCGTAACATAAATTTTGTATATTCAACCTCCCCACAACCCAGTTTTCAAGCACTTACAGTAAGGATTAACTGTGTTGTGATATCTTGTTATATGAAATTTTGAAACTAAGTATTTTCGGCCGTGAACGAATGAACAAAATGCTCAAGAAAATCGATAATAAAAGTCACTTAAAGATAAAAACAAAAACTGGAAATATCAAACGTCAAAGCATGCAAATGTCTATGCGTTCATTCTCTTCGACTTATCCGAGGCCAAGTCGCAGGGCTGCAGTCTAAGGAGGGACTCCCAGGCAAAGGAATAACTTTGTGAACTTTGCGAAGCAGGTTGCGAACTCCTTCCATCACTGCAGATTTAAAGCAGACATATTATGCAAAAATTGACTTTTCAGAGGTTTTAACCATGTTATAGTTGTTTCCCCTTCTCATTTCCTCTCTCAATGTTATTTTTAGAGTGATTCATGCATTCATGTTTGAACAATCTTTAATCGTTTTTTTTTTAAGACACCATATTGCCAGTCAATCTTCATTTTTTGTACTTACTTTGTTCTTCACTTTTATTTTCCTTATTGGTGATACGTGTAGACATTGTACCTCTAATAAGACTTGGAAGATTATTTTTAGGTCTGGGTCACGATGCAATGTGATGTTATTCAGGTTAGGAGGAGGCATGAGGGCCAACAAAAATTAGTCCAAGGGCCGCATTTGGCCCCTGGGCCGTAGTTTGGACAGCCCTGTTATAACTATATATCAGGTGCCAGCACAATAGGTCTTATTTAACTATAGAACCATAACTTTTGAATGAGTAATTGCGCTAAAATAGTTTATTCGAAGGGCATCTCAAAGTCAGTGCTAGGCCACAGGTTTCTGCAGTAGGTCGACATACACGGAAAAGTCTTTAACATTGCGCAGAACTCCTGTGATAGCTGCAGAGGTTAATTGGGTGATTGGACGTCCTTCCCCTCCCCCGTTCTGCCTGGATGGACTTCAGATAAACACCCAAACGTTGCCTCCATAATGTAATTAATGCTGTATCCATCTGGTAATAAGGAAATGCCACTCAGCAGCAATGGCGTGTGACGCTGGTGTGGGCAATGGATGACTGAGTAAATACATAGAGCCAACATTGTGCAAGGCGAAGAGGATGAGTTTAGCATGGTTGGCTAGCTCAGATAGGCCGCTGTCAAGAGCTAAAATTACAAGCGCACTTCGTCAAAATGGCATTGTGAGAAACCTGAGGGTTACGGTTGAATGGGAAGTTCAGAGTCTTTGAAAATGTCTTGAAAATATTATTAAAGTGGAAGTCATCAAGTAGCATCGCAGCTAGTAGTGTAGTAGGTGCTCTGCAAAACTTTTTCTGCTTTTACTATGGAGTTTTTAATGTTTTCCCTGTAATGTTCCACATAGAGCATTAAACATATCCATCAGTTTATACTGCAGTTGTTTCTTTAACATTAAAGTTTACTACTACTTCTGCCTGAAATGGATCTGCTACAAATGATCAGCGTACTACTACTACTTCTACTTCTACTACATACTACCAATTTTTCTGCTGTTTCTGATGTAACCTGCAACATTACTACTACTACTACTACTACTACTACTACTACTACCACCACACTATCTCTACCACTACTGTTACTACCACTACTACTACTACCACTACTATCTCTAATACTGCTACTGCTAGTAC